>OW240919.1:19048708-19654788 GCA_933207985.1 Pelobates cultripes | reverse complement strand
AGGAAGGAGAGACCGCCTGAGGGGAGGGAGAGAGGGGAGAGAAGGAAGGAGAGACCGCCTGAGGAGAGGGAGAGAGGGGAGAGAAGGAAGGAGAGACCGCCTGAGGGGAGGGAGAGAGGGGAGAGAAGGAAGGAGAGACCGCCTGAGGGGAGGGAGAGAGGGGAGATGCAAAACATTTCAAAAAATATATATTTTTTTGCTCTCCTCTCAGCCCCTATCTACCCCACAAGCTCTTTCACAATATACACACACACACACTGCATCCCTATACATCTACAGAAACACACAATGCTTCCCTTACACTCAGAGAAACACACCTGGCTTCCCTTGCCACACAGAGAAACACATCTGGCTTCCCTTGCACACAGAGAAACACATCTGGCTTCCCTTGCACACACTCAAGTCACCTCTTAGAGACAATCAACTCCTTACATACACACACACTGCATCCCTTATATACACATATACAAACAGATTCACACAATGCATCCCTTACACACACAATACATCTCTTACACACAAACACACAATGCTTTCTATCCTTTACACAACATCACACTGCATCCACTACACACACACACACACACACACACTGCATCGCCTACTCAAACTGGTATCCCTATACTCTACATTCCTAAGCACACACATTAGATCCTCTATGGGTGGGCCTTATGGGCATACTCAGTCAGGCCGTGGGGGCTCAGACCTTGAGCTGTGTATAAGGAGCCGCCAAAAATGGAGCTGCTTCCCTTTCCCCCAGAGCATTGATTTTTGTGACCACCATTTTTTTTTTGCCCAGGACGGTGAGAATCCTTGCACCGGCCCTATGAGTACATTGTTCTAGGAGAGACAATAAAACAAACCTCTACTGCGAGCTTTCTAAAAAATTTACTCTATAAAATATATATATATATTGCAGAATTTTGAAATGAAATTTTTTTTTTTTTTTTTTCATTCTGGATATTGATTTCTGGTCTTTAGGGCATATATACATCTTCCCAGTTACAGAATTCTGCTGTAAAAATGGCCTTGTAGCTTTGAAAACAAGTTGTATTTACGCCATAAACTAATTTAGGAGGAATAATTAAACCTAGCATTGTCTACCCAAATTCATTCCTTGATTGAGAGTTGAAGAATTGCCTGCACCCATCGAGCTGCCTGGGTAATGACCTTTGTTATACCGGATATACTTGAGCATAAGTCGACCCGAATATAAGTCGAGACCCCTAATTTTACCCCAAAAAACTGGGAAAACTTATTGACTCGAGTATAAGACTAGGGTGGGAAATGCAGCAGCTACTGGTAAATTTCTAAATAAAATTAGATGCCCCCAAAAATTATATTAATTGAATATTTATTTACAGTGTGTGTATATAATGAATGCAGTGTGTGTGTGATGCAGAGCCTTGGTGGGGGGTGGACATTTTTATTTTTTTTATATTATTATTTTAATTTTTTTTTATATTTTTGTTATTTTATGTTATTTACATTTTTATGTTATTTTTCTTCGTCCCCCCTCCCTGCTTGTTAGCTGGCCAGGGAGGGGGGCTCTCATTCCCTGGTGGTCCCGTGGTATGGGCTGTGTAGGAGGGGCTGGCAGCGAGCTGTAACTTACCTTTCCTACAGTTCCTGTCAGCTCCCTTCTCTCTCCTCCGGTCAGGTCAGCTCTACTGTAAGTCTCGCAGTCTGAGTGCCGTGCGGAGCGTTGCCACGGTAATCCGTGGCAACGCTCTGACCCAACGGCTCTCGCGAGACTTGCAGGGGAGCTGACCGGACCGGAGGAGAGAGAAGGGAGCTGACAGGAGCTGCAGGAAAGGTAAGTAAACGCTTTCTGCCAGCCCCCAACAGGACCGCTTGTAATGTAATGAGCCCGGCGGTCCTGGTCTGTATTATGGCAATGTTGCCGTAATACAGACAGTGACTCGAGTATAAGACGAGTGGGGGTTTTTCAGCACAAAAAATGTGCAGAAAAACTCTTCTTATACTTGAGTATATACGGTAATTTAGTAAGGCTTGTCTACTGGGCAAGACACCCAAAAATCCCATGGATCAAATTTCATTGACTACAAAATACATTGGATAATACATTTTTGACCTTCTCCCAAAAAATTAATCTTCAATGTCATTTTCCCTCCCCCATGTGTGTTTAAGGGATATTTAATAAAATGTAAATTCTGTGTTGGGAATTTTAAGTGAATTTCACATTTGAGGCCAAAATAGAGAATAAGGGAATATTCTCCAAATCTGTTTTGTTTATAGTTTGACCTTTTTGGCTCAAAGTCTGAATTTCACTTTGAAATGCTGGCAATTTTCAATTGTAATGAATAACCATCTGTGTGTGTTTTACCTTTTATCTGTCCGGGTGTGTTACACCACAGACTGAAAGTTCTTATCCCACCCTTTAACTATAGCAGTGACTTGTACCTTTATTGAGAAATTAAACTACGTCAATAATTGCTTTGATGTTTCAAAGCTGGGTTTTGCAAGCTCTTGATGGTGACCACCAGCAGCTGCCCTAGTTATAGTCTTGTGGACCACATATTGGCTTCTCGTATCCTAAAGTAGAACGGTAATAGCTCCAGAGCAATATTCACATTTTAGCAAGGTGGGGAATCCGTACATTCCAGAGGAATATTCTGTTTCTTTAGTAGCCACTAGATGTAAAGCCAGAGTGGGGCAGGACTGGCATCTCCTCAAAACAAACTAGTTATCCTCATGAATTGGCTTTATCAAACATTACCTAATACGCCGTAGATCGCAGGCTCGCAGCGGGGACTGCTTGTGATAACTAGTTTTCTTTGAGATAAGTTGTTAAGCTGAGGTCGCTCTGCTAGAACAAATCTGAAGAATACTTGTGCATTGGCAAACATGAGTGAATCTTTGATCACTTTTGTGAAGCACATCAGTCTGGCATTGTGCATTATGCCAACATAACACTCTAACAATAAAAGGCCTTTTAATCTCTGGATAGTGCAGGAATGTTATTGAAATCAGTGCAGTTGCCGATAAGTTAATAGAAGATGCAAACACTGTTCATTTCATAATATGGTGTGCTGTTCTGTGAAGCTGAAAGGAATGCAGAGAATCTCAGTTTTTAATGTTGGATTTTTTTTTTTAACCTTTTTTCTGCTGGTGGACCTAGGAAAACCATGCAACGCAATGTATTTGTCATTATTCTCCATGATATTACAACATCCGTTTCCAAACGTAGAGACATTGAATCAAGGGAATAACAAAACTTAGCTCAGTTTGGCCTGCAAGTTTACAATCTAAAGTGGAGTTGAATTGCCAAGACACAAAGTTCAAATTGCATGTGGAGCTACCAGCACTATAGGTAAAACATGAGCATAGTATTAGATGGATTACAAATATGATGGAGCTGTGAGTGTATTGGTTTACGATTTAGTCTTGAGTAGTTTAAAATGATGAGGGAGTAAAATAATAAATTACTGGGAGCAAGAACTTGAATTAACAATAACACTGGAAGAATGGTGTTCCTCTTGTCACATACTTGAATTTGATAGAGTGCCATTTTAAAGTTATAAACAAATGGGATTTAACACCAAATAAAGTAGCCAATATGTATCAGAATTGCGACCCTACGTGTTGGAGATGTGGTAGTAGTTTGGGTTCATATATTCACATAAGGTGGTTCTGCCCATGTGTTAATGAAATTTGGTCTTGGGTCTTTAAACTCTATTATGATCTGACGGGTATAAAACTAATATTTTCACCTACAGTTGCATTATTACATGTAAACTGGAATTTAAAATCACGAAATGATATCTGTATTGCTGTTCATTGTTTCATAGCTATGAAAATTATAATAGCCAAAAATTGGGGGTCCTCCTTACCCTTTCAAAAATAACATATACTCTTTCAAATTAAAACACAATTGAATATGGAAAAATCGCTTACGATAAATAATATTTCTCAAATAAAAAAAAATGTTATGTATGAAAATTGGCTAAACAAATTGTCAACTATGTAAGATCTACCCTGAACGTGAAGTTAAAAGATACTTTATATTCTGAATTTGTAAAAGTTTTATCCTTGGAACCCCCCGATATGAATGTAGTACATTTATATGTAATGTGAATCATCATGTATTTGTGTTTGAGTGACTGAATATTTAAATGTAAATTGATCTAAATTGTTTTTGTCAAAAAACTTAAAGAAATATTGAGATTAAAAAAAAAACTGTTGAAGGAGCAGCTTCTGGAGAGTCCTTTAAAGAGGATGTGGATGATTTTGTAAGAGGAGTGAAGAGTCTTGGCTAAAGTGAACATGGGAATAGGCAATAAAGGGTTAATTTAAATCCCTGCTGGTACATGGTACCCCAGGTATCTTTCAATACCTGAGGTTCCCCTGTGTCAGTTGGGGCCACGGTTAGTACCCCGGAGGGATAGATGAGAAATGTGCAGCGGTCTATGTAAGGGGGACCCATAGCCCTTTCATTTGCAAACCACAGCTGAACACAATCTCACTCAGTCACGGTAATTTTAAATTGCACTAGTTTATCCCCAGCGAAGTGATCGGTGCTGGGCTTAGCCAACCGCACAACTTCAATCACCATTCCAGGAGCTGCAGCATGGGAGGGAAATGTCCCTCTAATGCTGAAATCACACCGAGAATTGCGTACTGTGTGAGCTCTGCTGATGTCACTTGGTGGAATTAGGAGGAGCATTATGGGTTTGATTGTGAGTAGGATTGGGGCAGTAGTATTCTGGGTTAGTTTAAGGGTTGGATTAAGGAAAAAGATATACATGTGGGGTATCATTGTAATCAGGAACAGTTGCAAAATACAAATGTTTGCAGTAGTGGGAAATGCGTGGTCTGTGAATTTCTCCAAAATAAAACGTATGTGTGGTGGAGGAATATATTTTTTGACCAATGTTTGTAATAAAATTGTTAAATGAAAAGTGTCTAAATGCTCTGTGCTTTCTACAAATATATATACCGGTGGGTTTTTGGATCATATCACTACTAAATAAAGTTGTAATGTCAGCCTGCCAAATCTTTGCAAGTTTTACGGTTTTAGCTTTAAAACTAAAGCTAATTCAAACCTAGACATATTGGGAATTTTAACAATCAGGACTAATTAGTGAATCTATTTCGAGTTCGTTTTTTTTTTTTTAAATGTAAAACTGATTTAAAAAAAGTTTTTGTTTTAAATTTATTTTTCCATTTTTAATATTTCATTCCTTTGAAATATTGTGCGTGTATATACATATCTGGTATCAAAAGAAAGCCATATTTCTTCTTAAAAAAGAAAAAAAAAGAAAAGAATGTATAAGATGAATGGCTGCACTTAAACTGAAAGGGTGGGATTGTGGCAGAAAGAACGCATGGCAAAAAGGCCTCGTTCACAAATGCGTTTGGCGTTCCAAAGAAATGTCGAGTGGATTGTTGTATAATTCATAACAGGACAAAGTTTTTTTTTTTCCTCTTTTTAAAAATACTTTTCTAATCATATTATTTCTGAAGCATATATCATTATATTTAATAGAGGTCGTGTTGTGCATTGTTGCCAATATTTTTCTTCTTCCTCTGATTAATACAAAGTAATCCTTTGAGAACCCTGCCGTGTAAATAAGCTTTTCCAGGAGAGCCGCTGGCTCCAATGAAGTGGGATTGGTGTTAATCCTTCTCTCTAGTCCTGATTGCCCTGAACTAATGAAATAAACTGAACTGATCACTGAAGAGCAGATCGCACAGGTGCTCGAGAGGTGCATACACAAACATATTGAGTTCCTGGGCTTTCCATTGCTCATGTTTCTTCAATACTATATGAAAGCTCATTCCTGATGAAGTGTAATTTGATACAGGTTCAGTAACTATAGTAGCTTCATCACCAGATGTTAAAGAACAAGCAACGTCATTTTATTTATGGGGGGGACATGCAGGCAAATAGTGTTCGGGGTGTTCTCACTCCGCAATTCTCTGCCTTGCTATGGCTGTCAAAGATTGATAGGAGTTTTTGGGCAGCAATAACTGTGGTTAACACTTAGTGTTGATCCCAAGGCACCTGTATGAGTGGTTTACCTTGTTTAGCTATTGTACATCGCTGTGGAATATGTTGGTGTTGTATAACTAATTGTGTGTGTGTATTCATGTCACAGTAATTTGACTCCTCTCTATTGAACCATACAATGTTACACAACGTAAAAAAATTAGTTATCAGTCAGATTTATTAAGCATGTTTTTGCGAACAGAGATATGTATCAATCACAGCACTATCTCTGTTAATGTTCTATACTGCAGGGTTTTAGAGGAATCTTCAAACTAGCCGAATTTGTTAACTGATTATCTGTACACTACTATAGCCCCTTAAATTCTGCCTTTATACATTTTATCAGCCTTTTGTATTTCAGTTGAATCAATCCCTTTTTTGTTCGTTTCTTGCCGTGTCCATGTTTTTCCGTATTAATTTCTGTCTCCTATAGCTGCACAGTGTTAAGGTCCATAAACATTAGCCAGCTTGATGTTCCTTTCCTCACAGCTTGTCTCAGTAAAGACCTTTCCAAAACGAATCGGTCACACACAATTTTCCCTGAGTTGATCTCTGCCTTCCTTTATTCTCTTGGGGTCAAGCATGACCTTATTGAATGACCTTTCTATCTATACAACCACTTCATTAAAAGGGTCTCTGCAAATACACGTCTGATAAAGATGTAGTGCAAGCAGTTGGTATTCCACGTAAGATTGTTGGCCTTCTGTCATAGCACCATGTCCTGATAATATAACCTGGGCATTTCCAAACAAGCTTTTGAATATAATGGAATATAAATGTATTAAAGTGCAACTTGATTTTCCCTCTTTGACAACAATTTGTAGCTTTTTAACTTTTTTATTGAATAAATTAGTTCTGTAGTGGAATTTTAGGAGATCTTGTATTTGTACATTTCGTATAATGCTTTTAATACACTCATGTAGTTTTGTGAATAAAACAATTACATTAATGAAATTACATATTTCGTTAGAGTAATGATATTGATTTTGTTTTAGCTATATTCATCACGCAACACTTTTTGTAGCCATGTGTAAATTTGATTTAGATATTTTTAATTGAATTGTGCATTGTTCCATATTTTCCATAGGTAAAGAGAAATGTATATGACCTCACTAGTATCCCTGTACGCCATCAAATTTGGGAAGGCTGGCCTCCAACTGTCGTAGATGACACTGTAAGTAGCTCTTTATTTTTGGGGGGATACTGATTGCTTCTATTCTTGTCCAGTGAGTGAGTGTAGATCTATCTTGATATTCAGACCGGGAATTAAAAGGGGAGAATTGGGAAAAATTGCTGTAGTTATGTTTGCTTAAAGATGTATTTGAAATGTATTGATTTGGGAAGTTGTGCAGTAAAATAATTATTATTCATTTTCACACATTTGACACATTTTTAATATTTTTACAACACTAGTGATATGATGATATGGAGATTTTAGCAGTATAACCTCAGAGATCCAAAGCATAGACAGCAATACATGATTATGTAAATTGGACTCCACTAGTTAAAGTAACCTTTCAGGCTGCAGCTAGTACATTTTTTTGTTTGTTTTTTAGTGCATTTAAAATATACGTGAAATATAATGGAAATGTAAGAAACCTAAAGGGACATTATAGTCACCAAAACAGTTATTTAAAAGTTAAAGGGACACTCCACTGCCCAAATCTAACACGTTTTTTATTTCTATCACTGTTTAGTAGACACACCCGAAATGAAAACTTGCATGCATTTGATTATTCATTTTTTTCTTTGAGGTGAATGTAAAAACAGCTTGCAAAATTTGCAGTTCGGCCTTTGCAAGCCCTCCCCTTCTAACCCCGCCCAGACTTTGTGGCTGTCCAATCACAGATATTCCAATGCAGCTCAATGAGAAGTCTGTGCAAGGCAGATGCTCTGAGCAGTTGCTGCCTCTTGAGTTTCTCTCAACTAAGCTAAACAAACCAGAACCAGTTGTCCACTTGAAAGCCAAGGTTTTGCAACCAGGTTAATTTACAAAAGTTTCAATTTCTTTCTTCTTTCATTTTTGCAAAATGAGATCAAGAAAATTCTTTATTTTTGTTGCACAGATAAAATACAGGGTAAGACTGCCTCGCCAAGACAACGGAGCAGCCTTTGTATGCATGTTATGACAATATCATATCATTGACAATGTGTGCATAAACTTTTATATTTTTAAGGTTAGTAGGTCATGTTATGCCTGTACATGTAGTCTAAGGTGTCAGATCCCATGTTGCCCAGTTAGGGGCACAGCTAAACGTTTGTACGGTAGGTAAAACGAACGTAAAATCTGGATAAGATGGGAGTGAAATAATAGGAGCTTGGTGAATCTTGTAGGCTCGTAATTGCCGTAGCTAGTTGGCTTCAAGTTGTATCTATGGTGAGGGCATGAGAGGCCTCCTGTCTCGCCCGTCAGGCAAGAGGTAGGTGCGTGTCATGTTACACAAGGAATAGGCTCGGGAAGTCTTATGTGTCTCAGGGTTATTCTATACTGAGCCTAATGGGAAATGTTAAGTGTGCTGGTGGCTCTTTGGGTATAGCCGTGGGCGGTAGGTGCCTTCCCCTGGTAGGTCTAGAGCGAGGTGGTCGTTGGGACGTGTATGTGTCTGCTGTGCCTTGAGATATGGGGGAGTCCCTGTTGAGGTTTAAAACAGGCGGCAGCGCTGGGGAGGGCCACGCGTTCCCGGTGGCCGGTCGCTGGCTCTGCGTTTCTGTGTGGGGAGAGTATGGGAGGGTAGCGCTCAGTGACCCTTGAGTCTTGGGGGGGGTGGATATGTAGTCGGTCTGTCTGTCTTTAAGGATTAACGTTGGGTCTGCAGCATATTATAAAAACAATATAACGTTGGCTAAGCATGCTAAGCTGAAGTGCTTAAGGGGTCTGGAGTGTCCCTTTTATATCATTTTTGTTTCTTTTTTTGCAGTCTTGCCACACCTCCCATGGCTGGAACTGCCACAGCCTGCCTGAAAACAAAATTGTTTCAATTTCAATAAGATGTAACTTAATTTAAAAGTGTTTATCTCCTGCTCTATTAATTGAACTTTAATTATATACACAAGGCTCTGGCAGGGTGTAGCAAGCTATTAACAGAGCAAGAGATAAGACATTTGAAATTAAACAAAACTATCAGTAAAGGAAGTGCAAATGTTAGATGGTTCTTTACAGGAAGTCTTTAGGAAGGCTGCATAAGTCACATGCAGGGAGGTGTGCCTAGTGCTACATAAACAAAGTGATTTAACTCTTAAATGGCAGAGGTTTGAGCAGTAAGACTACAGGGGCATGATCTATCCACCAAAATTGCTTAATTAAGCGAACGTTGTTTTGGTGACTATAGAATGCTTTTAATTTGAAGTGCTCGAATAAACCCTCCAGTCTTTGCAGCTTCTGGAATGAGCTCAAACCAAGCCAGGAATGTACTCATCCAGTTTTTCTCACTAAAAGTGGTACTGTTACTGAAATATTAGCATTTTTCCCCCACAGCCCCACCCAAGGTGATATGTTTTATTTGTTGTAGTGCCAGGAGGGGCTGATACTCCCCCTCATGCACAGTACATATCCTGCAAGCAGGTACACAGAACTTATTTAGACAAACTCAGATTGTGTCTGCTCTGTCACAGCACACTGACAGTTACAGGTGGAACACTCTCGGCACCATAACAACTTCATCTCAATTGAGTTCTTATGGTGCTTGAAGGTCCTTGTTGCTGTCTCATTTAAGTGGCTAAAACTACTTACCATCCTTCTAGCCTCTCTGCCCAGTCGCAGCATCCATGTGAGCCGTTCACTGGGCACCAGTGGTAGGCTAACAGTAGGTGATGGTCTCGGCGTATCACTGGCCTCCATTGGGAAACGTGCATTCGAAACATAGGTAGTCAAAGATTTAAACTGACGCCATTTTATCTCCAATGATCGGATGCTTCTAACCCCAGGGGACATTGTTACAGAGTAACCTGCTTCCATTTCCTATAATAATTGAGTAGTGGAAATAATAGGACTTAAAATATCCAGTTGTGAAGAGTTCCTGGCTCCCTGCATGACTGTCACACGGCTGAAAAATCAGCTGTTGGATCAACAGTTGAAACTATAACCTGCAGATGATCCTGGTGACATGTGAATGACAGTCTCCTTCTAGCTGTGAGCTGACAGCAGGGTAAATCCGAACAGAGGTCGGAAAGCAGGAGCCGTGAACAGTCTTCACACTTGGTACCAATTTATCTGAAAACCTTAAAAGCAATTAAGTAGCATTGAGTTTTTGCTTGTACAGGTGCAATACCCATCATTAAATGCTACAGTTTGATTCTAGTTCTGATGACTTCATATCTAAAATGCTGCAATGATCTTATTATGGATTTTGTGTACATACTCAAAGTTCGGGGCTAGAGGGTAGAGCATGCTATTGTAATATGAACGTATACACGTCTATGTGCAATGGATTTTATGTGATTATTTTGCAAAATAACTAACTCGGCCAAAACAAACTAATAGCATGAGGAGAGAGCTAGATGATAATCAGAAAAACAATTGCTGTACTCGTACGGAAAATGTACCCTTTTTAACTAGTAGTTTGTAGAATGCCGCTTTGTATAACTCAAACAGAAAAGGAAATGGACTTGTATTAATTTGGTTCTTTGTCTGAGTTTATCGATGATGCACTAATGAAAATATCCTTGTAATTTGCTGCAACTTAATTATCTCTAGTGCCTGTTTAAACGAGCAGGGTCAGATCGAAATTAAATCTTTCCAAGGTCAATGAAATGCGTATTAAATAAGAAATTTAACATTTTTGATTAATAGTAAATAAACTAAAACGGCAGTGGGTGCTCGATAGATTTTTAGGCTCTTCTTGACAATATAAAACAATCATGTACTCTGTCTGCTGCTTCCTTCTTAAAAAAATAAAATCCTGTTCACTCCTAAGAATTCCTCCAAAGAATTCTTTTAGTAGGCCATGAAGCCTAAATACGAAGACTAAAAACAGTTATTTATTTTTTCTGTTCTTTACCCCTTAATGACACATGAAGGAAATATTCCGTCATGATTCCCTTTTATTCCAGAAGTTGTGTCCTTAAGGGGTTAATGTACCCCAATATCTTTTGAGTCTTATGAGGTGCTTGCTGTATAGTACAAAAATCGATATGTTAAATTTTTTACATTATTTTTTTGGGGGGGAGGGGGAAGGCCTGTTGCTTCTTGGTTATGTTGCGGATTTGTCTTCTGGGAAATTCGGTCCTGACCACAATTAGAGAGCAAGCTCCTCTGGGCCAGAGCTGCAGATGTAGCCTTTTTTTTCCCCTCCCCCTTTTAAGGACCACAAAATAAGCTGTCACATTAAACAAGTCAAAATATTTGCTTCGCATCATTTAAAATAATAACTGTGACTGCCTTCCCCTTCGGAGATGAGTACATTCTCTCCTTGCAGTTTTTCTGCGATGAGATTTGCTGTGCTGTAAGAATTGTCAATAACACTTTTCCTCGTGGGGAAGACATAACTAAAGAATGTTATCAAGCTGTGACAGTGAAGCTGATATTCACACAGAGGACAGGCCCCCAGAAATCTAATTTTACACATTAACAAGGGCATTTTTTAGTTTATTTAGTGCTGGAATAATTTTAACACTGCGAATTAATATGCCTGGTCTAATTAAAGAAGATGTTTATTTTAATCCCTGCAGACTTATCACTTTTTTTGTAGCCATCTATGTCTCAGCATCTAAGCTTTAAGAAAGGGAACACATGCTCCTCTAAGTCTGGATTCCAATTATTTTTGAAACTAGGTTGCCAACATTATTGTTTTAATGTATAATTATCTCGTACAGTTAAATTGTTTTACAAACACTTTTAAATTTATTTTATTCAACTTGATACCTTAATCCAGCAATTTTATCCGAGATAAGAATTTTGTTCTTAATTTTTTTTCGCATTCTAAAAAGGCATTTTTGTAAAACACGAAAAAAAATCCATTATCTTGTAACAATAGAAGTGTGACTTTTTTAACATTAAAGTGTATTTACAAAAGGATAGAGATTTTTATGGGACCTGAATATTTCTACCCTTCTCATTAGTATTTGTTTTATTGACTTCCATTATTTATTATTATTATTATTATTTTATTCCATTGAATGGATGCCTGATTCTGATGGTAATCCACCCCAATGTTTGAACATATTGCAGCCGAACGTACTACTGTTGGTAAGCCAACTTATATCTATTCATTAACTATTCACGTATCTTCTGTAACTGCAGATCTTCAATTCAAAAGTCTTTGGTAATTTGTGTGGTCACTAAGCGACTTGACACTTTTCTGGTGAACATATAGTTATAGGGAGCAAGGTTGCAGTGGGAGTCAGTGACTTGTAGTAGATCATTGTAGTAGAACGCACAAGGTAGATTTTTAAGATTGTAGACTGATAAGAGGATGCACTAATTTCTTTTTTTACATGCCTGACATTACCAAAAATCATTTGCTGCATAATTAGTTAGATCTTCTGAATTGTCTTGAATTCGGGCAACGTTACAGAGACCAGTTGATAACTGAATTATTAATCATCAGAATTTCTTTCAATCACAAAATTCATTATTGCGGCTTATAGTAAATCTTAATAGGTTAAGATCACCAGAGCTGTTTTACATGGTTTCCAATCCCCGATATTGTTGTGGAAGGGGTGCTAATTTTGGTGATGTTTTCAGGACTCTAGAGGGATCATTGTTCAGTTTAACGGGCCTTGTTGCCCACTTTCTCGCTAACCATTGTTCACTGCCGCCTGTCAGTCAGTCACTTGGCCCTAGCTGTTGACACGAGCGTGGGAAGGGTAGGTTTTCCATCTGACTGTCGGTTTTGTTGACCGTAGTGATCAGCGCAGAATGAGCAGTCTTTTTCACTTTATTACTTTTCAAAGTACAAAATCCAGAAGCAGCGGACCAGGGCGTCCAAAAGAGATAAAATTGCAGACAGTCTTTGAGTGGCAGCCGTACATCAAACCTCATGGGGGTTTGACAGGCAACGGATAACGTTATTAGACGCATCTCGCCATAATTGCTGACATTTAGCCAGTGTTTCACAGTATTTGCTAATGTATTAATGCAGTCAATCTCTGCCAGGCTTCACATGCATCCTTAGCCTCTGCTTCTGTGGGATTCGCCGGTGCATGGATGCTGGGACGCGTCTCCTCAGCTGGTTGCCGTAGTGACAGAGCCCAAAGATAAGCCAGGACAGAGCCCTTTTGTGATTGCTTTTCAGGTGACATTCAGCGGGCGGCTTGTGTAGAGTGTCCTTTTATAGTTCCTGTAATTCCGAAAATGATATCCACTTTTGGGTGCTTAACACTTTCTCTGCTAGAGGAGAAGGGGGGGAGAGGGTAGGGAGAATGGGGGCTGTAGCCAAATGATTAATATAAGGGCTTTGGGCTGCTTCGAGCAATATTGAGATATATAGATATAGATACTAATTTTTTTCTCATATTTTTTTTAAGAATTGATTTCATTTTTAGCACTTTTTTTTTTTTGCTTTCTTGTTAATACTGGATCTTCATGCTAGTAGAGTTATGGGAATTAATACAGATAACAACATAGACAAACATACATTTTTTTTGTAAGATGGCTTGGGAGTTGTAGAACACAAACCTTACATTTATTGGTATACAAACGATGGTGGTCCTATCGGATACTCTGAATCGCTGTTCTCTATAGACCTAGCCTATTTTCCAGTTTACATAGTATTGCAAACAGAATGTGACTCCGGCAGAATGTGACTCCATCTGTTGAAAAAGTCTTCTGAACAGCTATATTTTTCTGATTAGATTAATAGAATTTAGAGAGCACACACAGAAAATGTGAGGGAGAGAGGAATAAAAAAAATAATAAATAATAATAGTATTTTATGATAGTGTAGCACTGACTCAAGAAGCATCTCTAGTGACTGCCTGAGTGACTGACCCTGGAGGTGTCCCTAGGCAATGTAAAAAGGCAGTGTTTACATGAAAATGCCTGCAAGGACAGGCTATAGACACCAGAACAGCTACATTGCATATTAGCTGTTCTGGGGAATATAGTGTCCCTTTATTGAATAAATAAGTTAATTCTATTGAGTTCTATTAAAAATTAATAAAAAGGCACTTTAGACCAAACTCATTTTATTTTTAGTTATAAAAAATAAATAAGAAACAAAGTATTACAAATGGCAGAATTTATTAAGGCTCAGGACATGCTTTGTCAAGAATTTTTTTTGTGATTCTTAAAGGGACACTATAGTCACCAGAACAACTAAAGCTAAATGTAGTTGTTCTGGTGAGTATAGTCAGTTCCTGCTGGCCTTTTATTGTAAACACTGCCTTTTCAGAGAAAAGACAGTCATTGCTCCCTAGGGAGACCTCCTGCGGCAGTCACTCAGACAGCCATTAAAGTGCTTCCTGGGTCAGTGCTGCACTCACGTTCAGCATCTTAACGCACTGCATGAAGACATTGAACTCTATGACCCTCGTAGAGATGCATTGATTCAGCCAAGGAGGCCGATTGGGGGCGGAGTCATAGCCCACAGTCACGCGGAACAAAGGTAAGTAAACTACTTATTCAAGGGGGGCTGGGGTCCAAATAGTATTTTAACACGTTTGTATTCTTGACCCTATAGTGTTCCGTTAAGGTCAGTTTCATTAGTATTATTTATTTACATTTGCGAAACATGCTTTCTGCTAAATTCTTCATTTTGGAGTGGACCATCTAATAGCTCAGAGAACTATTTAAAAACTAGAGGAGTTTACCAATTTACAGATATCTTGTGCTAATTTGGCAAGAATGGACATGATGTAATAACGTCCTTCAATGACTATTTCCAGTGAACATTGTATGTGCTTTCAGAGCAGAACTCGTGCCTGGTTTGACAAAATAATTTCTACTGTATAAACACATTTGTTCATATGATCAGGAAGCCCTGTGTCCATTAAAACCCTCATTAAATTTGAGCAGAGAGACGCATCGTGCCAAAAATGCTTCTTAAAAGTGGCTGCAGGCACTCTGCGTCTCTGCTAAGCTCCCAGTTTCTGTTAAGTTAATTGTTTCTGTCAGTACTTCCTGAATCGTGACACCTTTAGCTCGAGAATTAGAAATGCAATCTTTTCAGATTTATTTTTTTAAGACCTTAAACATACAACAAAGTGCAAGTATAATGATACTGAGAAATGTGGCCTTTTATTTTTTATTTTTTTTACACTTATCCTGGGGATCATTTCAGGTTACATACCTTATATCCAAATAATCCAACATGGAGCCTGCAAATTCAGAATATCCCAAATGGTCCTCAAGTAAATTGTAAACCGTCCTGAACTTGGAAAATGTTTATCATTGTCTTTTGTTAACTGCTTACATGGCAAAATAGAAATGGTGTAAACAAATTGCCCCATACACTTTTGGAAGTAACCTTTCCACCTTCATGCCTGTAACTGTAGCAGGGCAACAGGATTCCCCGCATGCAGTAGCGTTTCCAATGCCAAACCTGGAGTGATACAGTCGTTATAGGCTGATATTCTCTAATCCTGCTATAAGCAGTTTATATAAAATAAATAATTTTGCTTTCATTTAAGTCGCAATAACGTATCGAGCAGTAAATATGGCGGAGTATATTTGTCTCTTAGATTCGTGTCTGTTAGCATTTTGCATGTGTTGATGTTTTTGTAGACCTCACTCATAAGGAATGTTATATAAATGACATGGGCTGCCATGTTCTTCTAAGACAGGGGTAAGACAAATGTTGTGGACTACATCCCCCATTATGCTCATACGGCCATAATGCTGACAAAGCATCAAAGAAGACATAGTCCTAAACATCTGAGGTGCCTCTAAGGGATAAGACAGAGACCTGTATAACTTATTAACCTCTTGGGTTGGAACCCAAACTTGGCCCACATGCTAATATCAGCAGATGAAAAGTGGGGGGAACACAGAACATACAAATGTCAAAAGACAAATGTATCGAACGGAGTATACCTGGAAAAGATAATGTAGCCTACATTATCTTTTCCAGGTATACTCAGTTCAATACATTTGTCTTTTGACATTTGTTTGTTCTGTGTTCCCCTCACTTTTCGTCTTTTTTCCTAGTAGTTTGGGGTTAAGCCCCTGGAGACCTCTGGAGTCTCCTTTTGGTACTGGGAGCGCTTGTCTCTACTGGAACACCAATCTTGTTGGTTGCTGTACAGTGGAGATTAACTTTCCTCTAATATATAATATCAGCGGATTCCCAATGGTATTAACAAGAACAACAACTTCTTCAGACCTCAGGTATGTTTTATTGGTCTCTGACCGAAAGCGGAAAAAAAGATTGAATGCAAGTTGGTCACTGGTTTCGTTTCAGGTGGACCACACCTGCACATCTTGTGGCCGCTTAACTTGTGGTGTAGTATGACGTTGTAAAAGCTGAGCAGATATTACTTTTCTTCTTCCTCAATAAACTGAGAGCACTTATAGGATACAGCGGTAAAGATGGCTGCCTTCTCTCCCACGCTAAGAGAAATTATGCTATACATGTATATCAGCATTATCTATGTGACCGTAGGATGACTGGATCAACATCATGTAATAAATACTTTGTCTGCATGATGGAGTTGTGGTTCCTTTAATGAAAGCAGAGAAGTATTTGATTTTGAATGGATATCATCACTAAATGGTGACTGTCTCATTTAAACCTGTTTATCAGCAGCAGCACCTCTGACAAGCCACGTCTGCTTCAGAATTCTGGCCTCCAGTGATTTTTGCGCTACCTTAATCCTGAGCGAAACAATGTTGAAATGCAGAAATGATGTGGTTTGTCAGTAACTGTAACCACAAGGGCATGTCGAACGTCAGATGGTCTATCCAGACTGACAGCGGTGGTCAGGAACTTGCTGGGTGTGTACAGGTGTGCTGCTTGGAGGGGGAAGAAATATGTGAACACATGCTTTGGTTCTTGTTATGCAATGTTATTCAGTGTTTGTTTTAATAGACACCCTATTTGTTTCTATTTATAATATTTTTTCGATTTTGCAGTACTGGAGGGTGCAAAGATGGACAGATAAGACATCTGGTTATTGTTATTTTTTTTGGTTTACATTAATACAGTTCACAGTTTTCAGGTCACAGGTTTAGTCATCGTTGTCCGCATTTGTGTTTGGGGATTTTTTAACTAAATGACATGTTCTGATGATAGGACTACTGGCTTGGAAATCTGGCCACAGAAAATCAAGCTAACTGTATTCTTAGTCCTTCCAATGCTAAACTTGTAAAATGATAACAATTCATCCCATCGAATATGTTCTGCTGCTCGAGTCCCCCAGATGACATCTTACAATCCAGTTAGTTTTTTTTTAGTTTTTTGGAACGGTTAAACACTCAATGAGGGTCCGTAGGCACCTGTGGCTCTGCCACTGCTGTCTCTGCATTAGTCACCAGTCTATACCAGCGATGGGTGTCTGTGATCACTGCTACTTATCATAGATTAGACTAATGTGGACACAATCGCAAAAGTGATTATATGAACCGCACTCAATCCCAGCTCTGGAACAGGACCAGCAATCCCAACACGTTAAGGCACCAAATAGATTCCCAGGCACTCAGTGTTAAAGCCACAGGCAGATTTATTGCAACAAAAAAAGGCCGCAACGTTTCAAGCTACTAAGAGGTCTTTTTCAACGCTAATGTGGACACGATGTCCTGATCAGCAGAGGGGATTCATATTCATGAATTTTCATATAAATTCATGAATATTCACTACATTCTGAATTGTAGCAGAATACAATCTGGCACAATTAAGGCTAAAATAGCTGACCTAATAAAACTTGAACTCTGTTATAGTCCCAGTTTGGCTACTTAATAATCACTTTTGCAATTCAGATTTTACATTTTTACAATTTGATGTTTGGTAAATAATCTAGCTTGCCTTCTGTTAACGCTTTAGACGTATAGCCTGCAGAAATTGAATTGTATTTATATAAAGCTCTTTCGGGCTTGGATGCCTAGTACTCCTACTTGTATTTAGAACAGATTTGAAAAACAGATTATTTAAAGAAATGTTGATTGCAGCTATAGTTTTTCTGTAACCGTATTCCTTCAGTTTCCTATCCCATACAACTGCTATGAGCGTATCTCACAGTGACTCTCTCCGGCCTGCGTTAGCAGATTTGAATATTTTATTATTTTTTGACACTGTACTTCTGGCTAAATTAGAAACTTTTTTTTTTAATTCTTCTCCTTTAAACCTGTGACAAGTAATTGCCACTGTTATCGACTCAGCATAACGCTAATTTGAAGTGACATGCCCAAACTGGCCTGTAACATGAAGAGCCACAACAGGTGTGAGAGGTGTGGCCACGGGGATTCACTGAGCCCACAGCTGAAGGAAAATAGCAAAGTTAAATGAACCTTAACTAAAGCTGTCAGCACCAATTACCTCCGAATCGGAATAATGCTGGCTTCGTAACCTCCCGGAGATATGACCTGCTCCTTTTATCTGCTACTGTGTGATAAAATAAAAGCCCTGTTACCTGCTAGAAAACTATAGCCGCATTCTGTTAAGCTGTGATTTAATCCTGAATAACATCTGAATGTTGGAACCAAAATACCCAAGTCGGCTTTAGATTGCAACCTGAGCACAAGGGGTTTATTCACTAAATTCTGAATTGTAGCAAATTGAATTCCGAATGGCAACAGGCTAAAGTAGCCAGTTGTGACTATCATGGAGTTAAAGATTTTTTCCAGATAAGATTTTTTTTTCTCCCTTAAAGGGACACTTCAGAACCCCTAAAGCACTTTAGCTTGCTGAAATGCTTAATGTGAGAACGTGTGCCCCCTTTTTATTTCATTTTACAAAATGTTTTATAAAGTAAGCTGATTATGCCCCTCTGGCTGTCAATCAGTCAACGGGTCCCCTTACTTCCTGGTGTTTAGCTCAGTGGAGCTAAACTCAAGAGGCAGCAATTGCTCAGAATTAAAGACTTCTCATTGAGCTGCATTGGGAATTCTGTGATTTGGACAGCCACACTGGTTTAGATGGGAGAGCTTGGAAAGGCTGCAGAAAAGAAATCTGCATATTTTGCAAGCTGTTTCTAAACATACCCCTAATGAAAAATTCATCATTAAATGCACACATATTTTTATTTGGGGTATATCTACTAAACAGATTGTATTTAATATTTACAGTGGAGTGTCACTTTAAAATTTTGCTAATTGGATTCTAATTTGCTTCACGTGAGAGTTTTCTGTCTGTATACACTATCACCTTAAGTGTTCAAACTACATATGCCATGCAAATACAGCATGGCTACACTTCAAAGACTGTAATAAGCACAATATTTTGGACGTGCAGGATATGCTGGCATTTCAAAGATTGAAGAATGGTAGCGACACACTTATATTTTTACAAATTACAGCTCCAGATCAAAATCTTGTTCAATACTTTTCTATCCTGGGGTAGCGAGAACCCACAAGTCGTGGTATATGGGCATAACGTCCGTCTCAGCCGGAGGAGGTAGAAGCAACCATGATGCAATGCTTCGAACAACTCCTACCTCTCTAGCCACTCCTCTAGGAATCTCCGTTCTGTTTTTCCTTCTGATGAGGAGGGTGGATTTGTTGAAGCTCTGATTCAGCAAGAAGATAATAAAAAAAAATATATATATATATTTTTTTCCCCTTTCTTTAAACAAACTGGAATTTGAGGACGTTCTGTATTAAAAAACACCTGGTCACCTGCTAAACCCTCTATTGCCCAGGTGCTGTACGTGACGTTGAAAATGCTCTCCTGGTTGGTTCACCTGAACCCTGGCAGGCAGCATATGGAGACCACTGCCTTCATAGGTCATCCATTGCCTACTCATGGTCCTTTGGTAGTACTCCCATGGCAAATGGCTGGGCATGACTCCTGTCACTTTAGCTACAATTGTGACTAGGGCTGTATAAACAAAGTGATTTGACTACTAAATGGCAGATAATTGAGTAGTTAGACTACAGGGACATGATGTATACACCAACATTGCTTCATTAAGCTAAAGTTTTGGTGCCTATAGTATCCCTTTAATTCACTTTGTTTATACAGTTGTAGTCATACCTCTCTGCATGGGACTTACACAGCCTTTCAAAATACTTCCTGCAAAGAGAGATCTAAACCTCCTTTATGGCACAGTTTGTTTAATTTGCAATTTAATAGCTCCCTAGACCCTTGCAGGACCTCGTTGTGTGTGATTTAAAGCTCAATTTACAGAGCAGGAGATAAAGCAAGTTAACATCTCATTGAAAATGAAGTAATTTTTTTTCTTGCTGACTGTGTGAGTCACAGCCAGGGAAGGTGTGGATAGGGCTGCATAAACAGAAACAAATGTTTTTTAACTAAATGGCAGTAAGACTGTAGTGGCATGTTCTATACACCAAAAGCACTTAACCCCTTAAGGACACATGACATTTGTGACATGTCATGATTCCCTTTTATTCCAGAAGTTTGGTCCTTATGGGGTTAAAGGACCACTATAGTGCCAGGAAAACAAACTGGTGAAGGGGGAAGAAGGGGATTAAACACTCACCTTTCTCCAGCGCCGGGCTCCCTCGGCGCTGGGGACTCTCCTCCCTCTTCTGATGTCACCGGCTGAATTCTCAATGCTTTCCTATGGACGCTGGCGTCTTCTCACTGTGAAAATCACAGTGAGAAGCGCAGAAGCGCCTCTAGCAGCTGTCAATGAGACAGCCACTAGAGGCTGGATTAACCCTAATGTAAACATAGCAGTTTCTCTGAAACTGATATGTTTACAAGAGGCAGGGTTAATCCTAGATAGACCTGGCACCCAGACCACTTCATTAAGCTGAAGTGGTCTGGGTGCCTATAGTGGTCCTTTAAGCTAAAAGTTGTTTTGATGCCTATATCTTGTTTTGTGTTTTTTTGTTATTTCTTATTTAAACCCTTAAGGACCACGGACGTTCTAGGTACGTCCGACAAAACACGGTCCTTAAGGTCCTGGGACATCCGCGGCAAATATGAGCGCTGGAAGCAATTGTGATTGCTTCTAGCCGATCTAAAGGTATTGCAGCGATGCCTCGATGTCGAGGCATCCTGCAATACCTCTCCTGACAGTCCCCCCATGGCAAATAAGGCCCTGCGGGACATGTGATTGCTCTGAAAGACAATAGGCATCCATAGTGACAAAACACGGTCCTTAAGGACCGCGGACGTACCTAGTACATCCGCAGCAAATATGAGTGCTGGAAGCAATTGTGATTGCTTCTAGCCGATCTAAGGGTATTGCAGCGATGCCTCGATGTTGAGGCATCCTGCAATACCTCTCCTGACAGTCCCCCCATGGCAAATAAGGCCCCCGCGGGACATGTGATTGCTCTGAAAGACAATAGGCGTCCATAGTGTCTAAACTGACGGGCAGTCTCCCTGCATCTGTAAAATAAAATAAATGTTGATAAAATAAATATATATATAAAAATACACTTATACTTAATTACACACGTGTGTGTGTGTGTGTGTATATATATATATATATATATATATATATATATATATATATATGTATATATATATATATATATATATATACACACACACACACACACGTGTGTAATTAAGTATAAGTGTATTTTTATATATATATTTTATCAACATTTATTTTATTTTACATTTATTTTACATTTACATTTACATTTATTTTATATATATATATTGTGTGTATATATTATAAAATATAACGTAAATAAAAACTGTAAAAATAAATGTAAAAAAAATGCATGTCATTTTATTCTAAATGTATTTTGATATTAATTATATTAATATATATTTTATATCAAAATACACTTAGAATGAATTTATATATATATTTAAATTCTATGTGCATATTTATGTAATATTTTTACATAGTTAAGTAATTTTATTGATTGCCATTTGAGGGACCTGTCTAACCACCCAGGCCGAAAGTCTAGCAAATTTAATTTGCTAGCACTGTATTTAACCCTTTAACTTTCCATGACACCCTAAAACCTATACATGGGGAGTACTATTTTACTTGTGAGACTTAGCTGAACATATGGTAGCCCAGGAATGAGAATTAGCCCATAATGGCATACCATTTGCAAAAGAAGACAACCCAAGGTATTGCAAAAGGGGTATGTTCAGTCTTTTTAGTAGCCACTTAGTCACAAACACTGGCCAAAGTTAGAGTTCATAATTGTTTTTTGCATTTTTAACACACACACAAATTTAAATGCTAACTTTGGCCAGTGTTTGTGACTAAGTGGCTACTACAAAAGACTGGACATACCCCATATTGAATACCCTGTGTTCTCTACTTTAAAAAAAATATGTACATGTGAAGTGTTGTTCAGAGATTTATGACAGATAAGTGTTAGAATATCACCATTGATACATTTTAAAAATATATATTTTGAAACCGCAATGTCCTACTTGTACTTATAGCCCTATAACTTGCAAAAAAAAGCGCTAAGAACATGTTAGCATTGGGAAATTTTAAACTCGGGACAAAATTTAGAAATTATTTAGCACAGGTGTTTTTTTTGGCGGTTGTAGATGCGTAACAGATGTTGGGGGCCAAAGTTAAAAAAAAAAAGTGGGTTTTTTAATTTATTTTTATTTTATTTTATAGTAAATTATATGATATGATGAAAATAATGGTATCTTTAGAAAGACCATTTAATGGCGAGAAAAACAGTATATAATATGTGTGGGTACCGTAAATGAGTAAGAGGAAAATTACAGCTAAACACAAACACCGCAGAAATGTAAAAACAGCCCTGGTCCCAAACGTTAAGAAAATTTAAAAATTGTCTGGTCACTAAGGGGTTAATTAGTTTTATTTATGTTCATCTTTTGTTCCCATTTTGTTATACATTGATTACACAAAACACATGTTCAGTGGAGAGGTCTTATGCTCCTTTATATGGTCTTATTATTATTTTAATTTTATTATTGATATAGTGCTAGCAAATTCCGTAGCGCTGTACAGTGGGTGGACTAACAGACACGTAACACGTAAATTGCCCTGCTCAATGAGCTTACATGCTAGAGGGAGTGGGTTAAAGGGTATAAGTAGGGGTAATGAAATAGGTTGCTAGAAAAGTATTCACTGAGAACTTATTTTTGACATTTGCAGGAGAGGAGTCATGGGGAGGAGGGGGCGAATGAAAGCCCACTAACAGTTTAATTGATACGCTTTCCTGAAGAAGTGTGTTTTCAAAGGTTTTTTGGAGGAGTGGAGACTGGGTGAAAGTCTAAGGTTATTGAACCTGTGAGTCTGATGTGTAACCTGTATAATGGTTCAATCAGATATTTGTAAAATTGTCATTTAGGAGCGCACTGTGGCAGAGCTGGCCCCGCTGGAGGTGAGCCTTACCACTGGGCTAGTTCATACAGGCCCTCTTGTAACTAACAGGGATAATCTGCCTGTTTCAACCTGTATTATGTATATCTAACTGTGGCATCCTGTGATTTATATCACCCACCCCCAATGGAAATTGCAACGACCGGTGTGAAATATGCATTAATATCTTCATTATAAGTCTGTTATACAACTGCTGGATTATGCTCTTATACATGCTTATCTGATAAATATTACTGATGTGTAGATGTTTGTGTGTATCTGTAATCAAAATTATTCAACCCCCATGTAAATTAGGTTTATTGTCCAAATTTACAGACGTTCAGCTATTTGCAAAAAAACTAAAGCAATTGAAATAGCTTCAAGTGGTTTCCCCAAATTCAACTGAAAATACCTTAACTTATGGCTTTTCCAGTCTCAAAATTATTCAACCCCATTCATGGCAAGCATCTTTAGTACTTCGTAGAGCACCCTTTTGCCGCCAGCTTCTGGCAGTGTTCCTGAGGAATCTTAGCCCACTGCGCATGAGCAATGGCCTCCAGTTCAGTAATATTCTTGGGCTGTTATGCTGCAACCGTCTTCTTCAAATTCCACCAGAGATTTTCTATGGGGTTCAAATCAGGTGACTGTGATGGTCACTGTACAATTTTCCAGGACTTCTTCTGCAACTAACTCTTGGTGGAATTTGAGGTATTCTTGGGATCATTGTCTTGTTGGAAGGTCCAATGACGCCCAAGCTTCAACTTCCTGACAGCATGACAATTTCTCCTAGGATTTTCCTGATACTTTAATCCATTTTGCTTCCCACACACTGCCAGATTCAGTGTTAGAGTATCACCAAGCCACCACAGTGCTTAACTGTAGGGACAGTGTTCTTTTCAGTGTATGCCTCATCCTCCTTCCTCCAGACATACCACTACTCCAATGGGCCAAAAAATTCCAGTTTTGCTTCATCACTCCACGGAACAGAATTATCAAAACTTCTGGGTCCAGCATTGGGAGGGACGTCGGCTGCTGCAAGACGGCACTGATTAATCATGCCACCCACAATGATGTCACTGGTGATATGAACGTGCGTGCGGCATCACGTTCTCGCCGTGCACGCATGTTCTTTGGTCAGCCAATAGCAGGATTTACTGGCTTATTTAAACCAAAACCTGCAGTTATTCAGTGCCCTGTCGTGGTTTCCATCCTGTTGGTTATACGAAAGCGCGTTCCTGATTCTGATATTTGGTTTTTGATCTTGGCTTGACTTGATTTCCCATATTTCTGGTATCCCTGACCCTTTGGCTTTGCTCTTTCCGTATTTCTTCCTTTCTGTATTCCTGACCTCGGCTCGTGACTGTTTATTCTGTTACGTTAAAGGACCACTATAGGCACCCAGACCACTTCAGCTTAATGAAGTGGTCTGGGTGCCAGGTCCAGCTAGGTTTAACCCTTTTTGCTGTAAACATAGCAGTTTCAGAGAAACTGCTATGTTTACATTAGGGTTAATCCAGCCTCTAGTGGCTGTCTCACTGACAGCCGCTAGAGGCGCTTCTGTGCTTCTCACTGTGATTTTCACAGTGAGAAGACGCCAGCGTCCATACTTTCCTATGGACTGGCTGAATGCACGCACGGCTCTTGCCGCGCATGCGCATTCAGCCGATGACGGAAGAAGAGGGAGGAGAGTCCCAGCGCCGAGGGAACCCAGTGGGGGGAAAAGGATAAGGGATTAACCCCTTCCTCCCCCTTCAGCGCCACGGGAGAGGGACCCTGAGGGTGGGGGCACCCTCAGGGCACTATAGTGTTGTTTTCCTGGCACTACAGTGGTCCTTTAATTCCAGCCATTCGAAGGCCCTGTAATACGTTGTTACTGTTTGTATTTGTTACATGTTTTACTTAGTTCTGCATCTTGGGCCTCTGGTCCGTCCTGACAATATATATATCTGTGTGTGTATATAATTATACACACATGCACTGAAAATTTCCACTAGCCATTGGTGTGTGAAAATTCTGCCCTGGTGAGTGTGCCATGGACTCTCCAGGTTTGAAGTAGCCAAGAGCTTAAAATATTAAGCCCGGTCTACATGTATGCCTGTGTATATAATAAAATCACTATAGAAACATAGAATGTAACGGCAGATAAGAACCATCTAGTCTGCCCAATTTTCTAAATACTTTCAATAGTCCCTGGCCTTATCTTATAGTTAGGATAACCTTATGCCTATCCCACGCATGCTTGAACTCCTTTACTGTGTTAACCTCTACCACTTCAGCTGGAAGGCTATTCCATGCATCCACTACCCTCTCAGTAAAGGAATACTTCCTACTATTATTTTTAAACCTTTGTCCCTCTAATTTAAGACTATGTCCTCTTGTTGTGGTAGTTTTTCTTATTTTAAATATAGTATGATCCTTTATTGTATTGATTCCCTTTATGTATTTAAATGTTTCAATCATATCCCCCCTGTCTCGTCTTTCCTCCAAGCTATACATGTTAAGATCCTTTAACCTTTCCTGGTAAGTTTTATCCCGCAATCCATGAACCAGTTTAGTAGCCCTTCTCTGAACTCTCTCTACAGTATCAATATCCTTCTGAAGATATGGTCTCCAGTACTGTGTACAATACTCCAAGTGAGGTCTCACCAGTGTTCTGTACAATGGCATGAGCACTTATCTCTTTCTACTGCTAATACCTCTCCCTATACAACCAGGCATTCTGCTAGCATTTCCTGCTGCTCTGTTACTATAGTTGTAAAGCATGGTCAAGCAACTTTGCATTATACTTGCTCCTCACCCCTTCCACCTTCCTACAGTCCCAGTTTCATACAGGTGGTCAATGTGGAGACATTTAATGAAGCGACAGTCTGAGGAGCATGGAGGTCTGTTTCACCTGTAACAGAATTGTCCGCTCTTCAAACAGGGTCCTCTTGCTTGCTTTTATGCCTTCACATTAAAGGACCACTCTAGGCACCCAGACCACTTCAGCTTAATGAAGTGGTCTGGGTGCCAGGTCCAGCTAGGGTTAACCCATTTTTTTTATAAACATAGCAGTTTCAGAGAATGGGTTAAGCCTTCCCCCAAAGCCTCTAGCGGCTGTCTCATTGACAGCCGCTAGAGGCACTTGCGTGATTCTCACTGTGAAAATCACAGTGAGAGCACGCAAGCGTCCATAGGAAAGCATTGATAATGCTTTCCTATGCGACCGGCTGAATGAGTGTGCAGCTCTTGCCACGCGTGCGCATTCAGCCGACGGGGAGGAACGGAGGAGGATCGGAGACAGAGAGCTCCCCGCCCAGCGCTGGAAAAAGGTAAGTTTTACCCCTTTTCCCCTTTCCAGAGCCGGGTGGGAAGGGGGTCACTGAGGGAGGGGGCACCCTCAGGGCACTATAGTGCCAGGAAAACAAGTATGTTTTCCTGGCACTATAGTGGTCCTTTTAATATTGTATAGCATCGAGAACCCTATTGCTGCTGTATAAATGCCAAAAATATAACAGAACTTCTTGTCTTTCCTCCCTCTAGTGCTGCTACTCCCTTGGTCTGTTTCCCTTCAAGTCAACGGCACTACAATCAGCTCCACCTCACAGGCTCACTGCCTATGTGTTCTCTTTTACTCCATCTTTTCCTCCACCCCTCACGTCCAGTCCATCGCCAAATCCTGCTGCTTCCAGCTTTAAAAACATAGCATGCATCCGCCCCTATTTAAAGCTGGAATGTGGCTAAGGTGCTGGTCCATGCCGCTATCTTCTCTCACCTTGACTACTACAATCCGCTTCTCAGTGGTCTTACGTGTTCCCAACTTGCCCCTAATGCGGAGATGAGGCTCATCTTCCTGTTCACCCGCACCTCTCATGCCACACCCCCTTTGTTAGTCTCTAATTTGCCTTCCCATTAGAAATAGGTCTCTAAAATTCTGGTACTTGTTTACAAATCTTTACATAACGATGCTCCTACCTTCCTATCTTGCCTAATACACAAGTAGGGCCCCCACCCTCTGCCGAAGACCTACGTCTATCCTCTTTTCGTACTCTCACTTCTGATGCGCACCTCCAAGACTTCTCTAGGGCTGCTCCGTTTCTGTGGAACTCCATTGGACTCTCACCCAGTCTCCCCATTCCTCCAAAATTATTATAAGATCTCACCTTTTCAGTAAAGCATATCGAACTGTTAATAGCTTTCTCTTCCTGCACCTTGCTTCCTCTCCTGCAAATGTCATCCAAAAAATCCCCAAAAAACCCAGTAAGCCTACCTTTCTACCCTATCCTTACCTTTTGTGTCACTATACCCCGGTCCCTCTGTTCCTGTGCATCATACTTGTCTGTTAGTCCATCAGTTGTAGAGCCCTGCGGAATTTGTTGGCTCTTTATAAATAATAACAGGACTGTACAAAATGTGGTCATAAGTGGATTTGGTCAAGTTGCCAGAGTCATAGCTTTTAATTCTGTAGATAAATCCCTGGGTAGCTTGTGTGTCTTAATGTAATAATGTTTGTTAAAAAGAAAAAAAACACAACAATTTTCTTTTAACGGTTTCATCTCACTTCAGAGATTAAATCCAAAAGCTGTAGTAATTGCCGATAGTTATCTTATTTGAAGACTTGTTACCTGGAACAAGATACAGCAGTTAATGTTTTAAATAAAGCATTATGACCTTTAAAGGGTAAACACAGAAACATTTAATATGGTGAATACACAGTAAACTTTAATACAGATAGGAGTATGGCCAAAAAGGAAGAGGCAGCTTTTCATCATTTCAATAGAAACTTATTGGGGCAGCTTGTATTGAGTGTTTTATTTTGTGTTCTGTTTTGTATTAGTAACTTGTTATTTTTTCATGTCCCTTCTCTTTGCATTGTGTTTGCATATTTTAATATATAACATATAGTTATGATATTTTGGTTTCAAACTAAGATACTTTAGCTTATACTTGTGCTTTGTTAGTGTTTCGGTCTAGTGGCTATACATAAATGCAATAATTGCTCTTAACTTTAAAACCGTTTTAAAGCCGATAGTTTTAAAAATATATCTGACTGAAAATAAATTAAATACATGCGAAACAGCTAGTCTGTGTAGGTAGAAAACAGCACAGTGTATTATACAAGCATTAATTAGCTGAACGCTTAAAGGCTGTAATGGAGGGTAGTGGTTATGGTGTGCCTTTTAACAGAAATACTCGATTTTGGGTTGTAGGTGAAAGGGGTTCATGGAGGTTGTTGTGTAAAGCCATCTAAAAGTTGTGAATGTCTTCAGGAAACAGTAACAAAGGTGTGAAGAGAGCTGCTCATTGGGCGATAACAAGTAAATGTCCCCAGTCATTGCCACGGAACGAGTGAGAATATAGGACTTTCTTGTCAGCTCAGTCCAACTTCAGTCCACAGTGATACATGAGAAAATGGAAAGATGATAATGTGAAGGATTCATGGCTTGACATAACAGGCAGCTTGACATTGGGAATAGGAAGTGAAGTGTTGCTGCCATCATGCTTATATCAGTATCTAACTATAAGACTTGTAAACATGTTTATATGTTTTAATACAAACACACTCTTTAAATGATGATTTTTGGAGGCCAGGGTTTGGTTCTGGAGAAATGGACCACTGTGCCTGGATCACCTCATTAATGTCATTATATCCCTTTAAAGATGTATATCTTTTAAAGCAGAAACTGGCATCCACATTTACAGAATCTCACGTTTTTTTGTTTGCTATTAACGTACAGATGACGGAAGCAAAATGTATGCTCTGTCTTTACTGCTTGTGGAAATATTGTAAACCACGGTTTCTGACTTTTATTCTTTCTTCTTGGTGTCACACAGGTAAATCTGGCATCTTCAGGAATCAGCTACCCGTGTCATAGACTGAGTGTTTCAAGAAGAACGTCCCCGGTACAGACCAGAGAGCAGTCAGAAGAGGTTGCTATTTTATTCTCTTTATAAAGAAACCAAATGTATGAGTCGCCTAACTGTACATTGTTTTAGGTTTATCCACGGGAGTATTGCACATAGCCAGAGGTATTCGTGAAGAAGAAAAATGAATGGAAAATATAAAGTAAATCCTTGGCAGCACTGTAGCCTCAGCACACTATAAATTTTGTGCAACCCATTTATTATGGGCAGAGCTTTGGGGCGTGTGAGCTTTTTATTAAAATAATAAACAAATGCTAAAACTGTCAGGACAAACCAGGCTCCAGCAAACAGTGGATGGAAATTAAGCTGATGTGCTCTCTCTGGGTTCTTCCTTTGGGGTTGAGGTTCTGGAGGAGAAACATTTTAACATGGATTCTGGTTTCAGTCATTTAGCTGCAGCCTAGATAGAGCATCACATGGAAATGTGTGGCTGCATGGTAACCTGTCAAATAGGGCGGAACTGTGTGATTACATTGTTGATCAATATTTGGTCTCACGACTTTGAATGGGAATTGTTTTCACATTGTGACATCTTGTAATTAAAAAACATAGTGTTGAGGTTACAGGTGTCCTTTAATTTTATAATCCTTTCCTCAAGTTTTGAAAGGAAATCGTATCAGAGTTAAATGAAGTATATGTAAAAAAGTTAAATACCCACCCCCTCCTTTAGTGCATTAAAGGGTCGTTCTGCCATATACGTACACCTTGGAGAGTGTTTGAAAACCGTTAGTCTCTATGGTCTTCCTGGCTTCACTCCCCGCACAGTGACATCATCAGACCCAATAACTGTCATATTCAAACCCTGTCTGACCCGAGGTGTACGTATATGGCAGAAGGACCCTGTCAGATACTAAAGGTGGGGATGGGTTTGTCTCATTTTATTACATATCTTTCATTTAACAAACAAATCAATTTCCTTTTAAAACTTGATGAAAGGATTGTTAGATTCAAAAAATATTGTTTAGATGACAGTTGTCACCTTAACATCCTGAGGCATCCTGACATTGTAGTTGCAGTTGTCTCTCCAGTAATATAATGCTATACATCGCTAGATAAGAGTGATACTTTGTCCTTCAATTCAGCACCTTACACATTTTAAGTAAGTATTGTTTGTACATTAAGTGATTTGGGCTTAAACACTGGCTGTGCATCATGGGAAGTGTAGTTCACAAACCTTTGCAATGCCAAGGTTAGCCATCCCAGATCTTACGAGCAGCACAAAAAAAATAGGGTGACTCTTGAAATCACAGGTAATTGGATCTTTTTTGTAAGCGTTACAAATGCTATTTATATTTCCTAGAATTTCCCAGGAGATTAGTTTTGTTCTCTGAATGTATACTTATTAGTCATACTTCCTTTCCTCTGACCTTTACATTCTTGTGATCCTAAGAGGTACAAATCTCTTCTCACCTCACCGCCTATCGAAGGGCACAGATACATTTGTCTAGCGAATCCCCCATAAGTTTTAATGACAAAGGGCTTTTCAGTTACCGAAGATAAACTTATTTCTGATCATAGAGTCTTGTTTCAACAGCTGGCGGAGAATTATGGGAAGTGTAGTACAACAAAAGCTGAATAAGAGACGTGACACAGTGTGTTTAATGGTTTTAGCTGACATCACAAGTGGTCTTGCAGAGGCTAAATAAATGAAATCCATCTGCAATTAGCAAATGACTTTTCGTTTTTAAAATACTTTTAAACTTGTTCCGCAGCAGTGCACAGATATTCACATGATAAGCGACAGTGATGGAGATGACTTTGAAGATGCTACAGAGTTTGGAGTAGATGATGGAGAGATCTTTGGCATGGCCTCCTCTTCTGCACTCAGAAAGTCCCCAATGAGTGAGTAAAGAAACCCTACTTCTTGACTATTACAAAACTTATGGATGTGTAGATCGAGTAGAGACCCATGACTGATGAAATGTGTACAAAGCCCACTGCAGTTTGTATGTCCATGAAAGGTGGCACAGAGCTAATTTTCACTGCTCCCAATCATGCTCATAACTCCCGTCTTAGTGATTTAAGTAACCAGAACATGACTTCTTTCCTAAACTCCACTGGTTATTAAACAGGAAATAGAAATCGATGTCTTGCTACCACTTGCATTATCACCTATAGTAAAAAAAATAAATTTGAAAGTGTGTTCCAATAAAATGGGTACCTCTAAACATTACATTAACAAATAAAGGCAAGGTGTTGGATTTTAGTGCCGGCACTATTTTAAGTAATACTTGTGTCTACATTTTTCTTATTTTTTATTTTGTGCTAGGGAAATGTTTTAATTGCATGAAGCCAGAATGTATTAAATCCTCTAAATGCTGATGATGTTCAAGCACAATAACTACGGCAGTGTTTTGCAGTTGTTATGATGCCAGGCTTGCCCTGGTATCGTTTCATTGTATATAGTCAAACCATTTTAGAACCTGGAGTCCGCTGGGCATTTTACTCTGCAGACTCCAGGCCAGCTAGAAGCTGTCTGTCAGAACTCAATGGCAGAGAGTGGCCATCTGACACAAGGCTTAGCTCAGGAGAGCGAATGGAAGCTCCTAAGCTGAGTGGAGCACCTGGGGACTTCTGGTAAGAAGTGAAATAATACTGCTGTAGTGGTTATGGTGCTTAGGGTGTTCCTTCATTAGTGTTTAGATCAGGCATAGGCAACTGTTGGCACTCCTGTTTTGGATTACACCTCCCATGATGCTTTGCCAGCATTATGGGTGTAAGAGCATTATGGGGGATGTAGTCTACAACATCTGGAGTGCCGCAGGTTGCCTATCCCTGGTTTAGATCATATATGCCTGGTACACATTAAAATAAAATAAAAATCTTCATACCAGCTTGACGCTCTATAGCCAACTGAGTTGGGTGGATTTGTGCAGTTTTGTTTACAATTAATCTACTACCTTGCATTTCATGTAAATATTCTTTTTGCTTTCAAAGTGCCTGAAAATGCTGAAAATGAAGCTGATGCCTTGTTGCAGTTTACAGCAGAATTCTCTTCCAGGTAAGCCATGTCAGCACAATGCATTTCCAGTAAGTAGAGAAATTCAGTTATAACTACATATTGTGCTCATACCTTAAAGGGGCAGCACGAGTATCGTATTATGTGCACAGTTTATAGTGCTTGAAATATCCTTCTTGTATTCTCAGCTCTGAGAATGACTTAATACTGCAGTGGTTTGTAAATAAAACACATTAGCAGTTAGCTAAGCCAGCCACTAAGAACTGTCAATCATCCATCTGGAAGTTTGAGCTAATATGTCCATTTTGTGTGTTCAGCATGCACACACTACACTCTATTTACAATGAGCTCTTTCTCCTCCCCATAGAGTGAGCTAGACCACAGATCATGCAGAATGGTGCCTTTTTACTTTATGGAGCAATACTACGCAACCTATGTGAGATAAATTACTTATCACATAAAGGGATTTAAAAAAATAAATAAAACATTTTACGTACATTTTGAATGCATTCTATTCATATGCATTAAAAAGTAGCCAATCATTTTTGACAATACTTCACCTTAATATAATATATTATATAGTACTTATTTTCTCATACCACTAGTGTTTGTTTTAAACCACAGCCTCCCCCTTGCATTTGAGACTTTCTATATAGAGCGATTGCAAGACTGCTAATTAAAATCACTTCTCTGCTTGTTAGTCACATGCATAATAAACAATGCTATTATGATATTATCGTTGGCTATAATTACATTTACAACTGAGAGTTTCTGAGGTTCACTGAAAGCCTAGTCATCACAAGCTGCAATGACCCTTCAATATGGTCATTATTTTCATTGCATTTATTAAGTTATATAAAGTGTTAAGGCTTTCTTCATATTCGGTTCAGCCATCTTTATCAGATATGTCCATTTCAGAAGATTTAGCGAAAAATTTAGAGTGGCAGAAAATTCCACCTCCTTTTTTATTGTAAAGTGGTGGCAATATTCGTGAATCCATTAATAGTGATGTCCCGAGTGGTTCGCCGCGGACGGCGAACATAAACATAGACTTTGACCCTGTACCTCACAGTCAGCAGACACATTCCAGCCAATGAGCAGCAGACCCTCCCTCCCAGATCCTCCCACCTCCTGGACAGCATCCATTTTACATTCATTGTGAAGCTGCATTCTTAGTGAGCTGTCCAGGAGGTGGGAGGGTCTGGGTTGGAGGGTCTGCTGCTGATTGGCTGGAATGTGTCTGCTGACTGTGAGGTACAGGGTCAAAGTTTATGTTAATGTTCGCCGTCCGCAGTGAACCATTCGGGACATCACTATCCATTAAGTCTGTGAAAAAGTAGCACATTTTCAAAAATGGGTGCAAAAAAATATTTTTTTTAAAAAGCAACCACAAATTCAACTTAAAATAAGTCGGAAATTGCTGACAAGATTTTTCGCTCACATACGATTGCATTGGTCCAGAAAAGTTTATGAACCATTTCAATAGAAAACACACCTTCTTCACGAGAAAATAATAATCTATCCTTCTGTCTATTCTATATTTGTCTTTCACTAAATTAATGCAATCTAGGCTGACTTCTGCTAACCTCAAATTTCATATAAAAATATATACCTTTCCATTTCAATATATTGCTTGCATGCAGTTGCACTAATAACTCTTTGTTACTTTTATACCATTTGTTGAATTGCAAATTTGGAATGCAAGGTTTTTTTAGATGCCAATGACCTCTGTTTTTACCATTCTAGATACGGCGAGTGCCACCCCGTGTTTTTTATCGGAACATTAGAAGCTTCATTCCAGGAGGCATTTTACGGGAAAGCAAGAGATGTAAGTACAAAGCTGTGTATATATCTCTACCATTGTTGAATCTTGAAACTTGTTACTTGGAATTCTCTGTCTCTGTGAAGTCACAGCATGATTATACAGTTGGCACTAGGCTTAGCCATTAATATTTCTGGACACAGAGTATGTCCTGTTGGTTCTAGCTGTTGTTACACTATTGCCATAGCTGGATTACAAGTCCCATGGTTTCGGAAAGCAGAGTTATGTTACACTGGGGAAGACACTGTCACCTGTTTTTTTTTTTTTGTTTTTTAATTTATGAAAACACATACCTTGGTTAATAAAGCTGTTAATTATTTATACAATGTTAGACAGTTAAGGATATTACAGTAAAGCATAGCTTCAGTAATGATCTCCAACCTGTTATTGAACTACATCTCTCACAATCCGTAATTAGCCACTCAAGGTTGCATTCAATAAATGGTTAACACACATTAACAGTAAACAAGCAAAATATCACCCTTATCTCTGCTTGAGCATTTTTAAAGATATTGTAGATATTTTTTCTGACTTTTATTTCGTCTGTAATAATTAATTCCCCCGTGGCATACTGTTTAATGAATAAATCCGATCTATCTGAGAGGAGCAACATTTGTGTGAGCTGGACTGAAGTTACAACTAACTAGGCTACATATTATACTACATGGACGTTTATGGGAAGTATAAATGAGCAGGAATACGAAGGTTAGGCCCTGATAGCCGACAAGAAAATGTGGATGACGGATAGAAATTGATCCAATTTGGCTGTTGTGACCTACTTTTTGAAATTCCCCTTTATTTATCAACATTCACACTTTAGTGAATATAACCCTATAAGTTGTTAATTGTAGTTTAAGAAGGTATACATTATTATTATTTTTTTAAATACCCCAAATTCAGAAGTTATGATTCCTGGTATGATGGAAGATGATTTTGCTCGATTTTATCTAAGCGGATCTGTCAGGAATGTTAAGGTCCACAAATGGCGAGTTTTAAAACTGTGAAACTGGTTGTGTGTGTGTATTAGTTAAATATTACACTTTCCTGGATCCTGTCGTTTTAGTGAGCTTCACCTCCCACTCCCACAATGCTGAGCCTGCCTTCGCACAGTGCTGGTAGTGCTTTATTGTGGGAATGGGATAAAAAACCATTACCATAGCTTATAACCTCTGTGATGATGGCATAGATGTAGAAACTAAAATAAACGACTGATGTTTACTTGCCCCACATTTGTCTAACACAAATCATGGATGAGATGTTATTCTTTAATGTTTGCATGATAGGTTCGCACTCAGTGTATGTCAATTCAGATCATCGAGCTGTTGAAGATTTGTTGTTGTTTTTGTGTTTTGTTTTTTTAGCTGACATTTATTGTAATGTCAAGATGTGCTCACAGTTATTCCTTAGCAGGTGTTCTGTGTTTCTGTATTGCCTGTTTTTGTTAAAAACCCAGTTTAGTTCTTCTCGCTTCTCTTTCCGACTTTTAATATAAAACGCATAAGAACTGTCAAAAGAACAGATGAACCAAAGGTAGAAATTGAGTTTCCTGAGTCAATAAAAACAAGATTGAAGGTTTAAATCCCCCGCCAACCTTTTTGAACTCCTCTACTCATTAAATGTTTATTGGAGTGCCAGGATTAAGGAGGATTTGAAGAGCTCCATGATCTCGTATCTACTTAATCACTAAGTAAAACACTTCATTTGATAACGTGTTTCTCACGATATCACACTTGGGCCCCATTTTAATGAAATAGCCTTCAGACCATCACACAGAGGGCCACTTTGCAGTCGAAAAGTCAGCCTTCCGTCTCTCCAAAGTAATGCAGTCTGATAGGAGGGGGAAACGTAGGATTCACTGTTCTGTGACATCTTTACTGTTCATGTGTCTGTTACAGTTCCAGCTGCAGATAGTAAATCATTCCTTATTAAACAGGCAGGACAGCCGCGTGTCTGAGGCATTTAGCTCACCATGAAATACGCCATTTGTAAATCATTGAAATCATCCATCTGTAAAATACAGGATGATTTATTGATTTGTATATTTAACACATTATCCCAACATTATCAGTATAATTCTGTAGTAAATGTCACCATTCTGTACCTCTGTTTAACACAGAGAATGCATAGGTCTGTACTGGATAATTTACATCATACACCATCTCAACAGATCGATGCAGTAAACCTGTATATGCTAGGTTCTTTTTAAACATATATTTACACCAAGTGCAAATTTTTTCTTTAGCAAATGCTATATTTTTTCTGTATTTTAAAGCGACACTGTCATGGCCGAATCCAGGTTTTTTGGGGTTTTTTTAGTATTAGAAAAGTTGGCTGAAAGAGCAATATTGGTCTTTTAGTCGATAGCTCCCTGATACCGTGGGAATTAAATGAAATTTTGAACCGCCCTAAAAGTATTGATTGTTGTCCTAACATGAAAGAAAAAACTGTTCTCATTCTGTTAGGGTGAAACTCAGTAGTTTCGCCTGCATTCTGTCTAAATGACAGAACGTTCGGGAATAGTGAAAGGAGGCATCACAAGATCACAGGGGAAAGGTGAGAATTGTGGGGAAATTGCTCTGACCACAGGAAATGGAGCACACTTTGCTCCTCTGCTGGTCAAGCGTAGGAAAAATACACAAGACAAAATAGTCCCTACTTTGTCTTATGTTTTAAAGAAAACTAGAGCAGACAGGGAGAAATGAACAGATCCTGAGAGAGGAAGAGAAGAGGAAGCGATTAGGGAAAGGTAAGTTCGGCATGACAGTGCTGCTTTAACTTATCCTAAAGGAATGCTCCACTACCGAAATAACAAAACAAAAAAAAAAAAATCACTGTTTATTAGATATAACCCAATGGAAACATGCATTTAATTAAAGGACCACTATAGTGCCAGGAAAAGATACTAATTTTCCTGGCACTATAGTGCCCTGAGGGTGCCCCCACCCTCAAGGACCCCCTCCCGCCCGGCTCTGGATGGGGGAAAGGGGTAAAAACGTACCTTTTTCCAGCGCTGGGCGGAGAGCTCTCCTCCTCCGATCCTCCTTCTCTCCTCCCCGTCGGCTGAATGCGCACGCACGGCAAGAGCTGCGCGCGCATTCAGCCAGTCACATAGGAAAGCATTCATAATGCTTTCCTATGGACGATGGCGTGCTCTCACTGTGATTTTTCACAGTGAGAAGCACGCAAGCGCCTCTAGCGGCTGTCAATGAGACAGCCGCTAGAGGAAATCGGGGAAGGCTTAACCCATTCATAAACATAGCAATTTCTCTGAAACTGCTATGTTTATGAAAAAATGGGTTAACCCTAGCTGGACCTGGCACCCAGACCACTTCATTAAGTGGTCCTTTAAGTTTTCATTTAGGTATATCTGCAAAAAGCTTGCCAAAGCTGCAGATCTCTTATCTCTCTGTGGCTGTCACATATTTTTCAATGCAGCTCAATGAGAAGTCTTTGCAAGGCAGGTGCTCTGAGCAATTGCTGCCTCTTGAGTTTAGCTCCAGTGAGTCAAACAACCAGGAATTAACAGGACAGGTTGTCTGATTGACAGCTGGGAGGGATGGATGTAACAAGATTAATATATAAAATTGCCAATTTCTTTTTAAATCTATACTTTTTGTATATATAAAAAAGAAGAACAAGATGACACCCTCTTCACACATAAACGGGCCTGGAGTGTCTCTTTAAATTTTTGATTTTATTTTTTTTTACATTGTTTTGCAAATCTAGGTTATGTTTTATTATATGAACTTGTGTTGCAGATGGAAATCTATTGTACCATCAGAATGTTAATTTGGTACCAATGGTTAAGGACAATAAACTACCAATTCTTAATTCTCGCACAACTCACTACGTATAACTTGAGTGTCAGCTGACCTTAGAATCAGTTTACATTTTAGTGCAAGAGAGTTCTATAAAGTATAAAGTTAACCCTTACATTTACATAATGGGACGGAAAACAAAACAAAAAAACAACCACTGTAACTGTGTCCTGTGTCCTGTTTTCTTTTTTTTTTTGTATTCACCTTTTACTTGTGCATAATGAGAAATATAACTGAATATTTTAATTGGGCTGAGGTTGACGACCCCATGGAGCATGAAGCTGCCCTTTGGTAGTTTATTGTCAATGTCACCTAGGAATGCTGCTGTCAGAAAAACCTACTAATGGTAGTATTTTGTGGTTGAGCCCACCTGCATTTCCCCATACTTTGCATCATGCAACACACTGCCAAAGGCATGCAGAGTCTGTGATATCATTTTTTAGTTCAGGTGTAATTCACAAAAAAATACATCGGCACAGAACCTTTTACATTGCTGAAAATTGTGCATTTTCTTTATTGTTACAAGTGTGTCATTCATTGGCTAAAAAAGTCTCTGATTTGGAGGATGCTAGAGAGGTTATTTTAAAGTCCTCTCTACTGGAGCATGTTTGCAGAGATTGTAAATGTTACCCTTAAAATTACTTGTTACCATTCATCACTTGTTTGTATACACCTGAAGTCCACAATTGTGATAAGCAAGACACACATAAAGAGGCAGTCACGGATTTGACTTTTTTTTTTTTTTAACTCAATACGTACATATAATGCATTGTACCCATGCTGTGATGCTTCTACTTGAACTATCACCAGATCAGGAAGGGACACAGCCAATCGGGATTCTCACGTGACTTTTTATAGCTCTGCATATATCTTAAGCAGCGCTTTATGGACATGACAAGGATTTGTGGGAGATGTAGTTCACTTGTTGGCTTTCTGCTGTTGAAAAGTCATTAGATGAACCACAACTCCCAGAAGTCATAGCATCCTGTGCAGCAATATTATTGTGGGAAAAATCAATCCCTGCAGGGTGGGGAGTAGGGGCTAGAAAGGGTGGGCTTATGGACCAATCAAATATTTTTTATTTTTTTTATAGGAAAACAACAAAAAGAACGCTGTCTAGCAGAACCTTACCCATACACATAGCATGAAATGTGTGGGCGCCTGGAGTTAAATAGAATTTACCGTATACTTTGTTCTTGTTCTTTTTAGCGAATCTATAGAGTAAATTCTACTGTTACCTGAAATGAGCATTTTAGGAAAACCAGTGAAACAGTATAGCGTGAGCAAAACAAGTTAGTTTGTATACATTTATAGAAGTCTTCTTTTTTTCTCCTTTCACCAGAAAACAAACTCATAGTGAGTAGTAGGATTTTTGAAATGTATATGCTGTATAAAAAAAATAATAACAATTAATGAAAAGGTTATTTCCTCCGTTAAGATGGCTGACATCGGGAATGCGTTCTGTATTTTTGGGGTCGGCGTTTGGAATCCTGTGCATGTGTCGAGCTCTGGTGAACGCTTGAAAATGATCATTCGGTTTTATGTTTGGTTTCTGTGTTCTCTGGCGTATGTTTTTGGATTGAATTTTGAGCAACAATCCTTCAAAACATAATGCAGGCAAATGCTAAAAATAGCTATTATGGGATTTAGTGAAAAGGCTTAACCCATTGTTCCTAGGTGTTTGACTATGCACTTAATAAGCCAGTCTTGTTTTTTTCCTGCACTCTTTGGCAGCAGAATGTAGATAACCTTTTCGTAACTTTTGTGTTTGGGATAAAAACTGTTTCCCAGCAGGTTCCTTATACACTTTTATTTTAGTATATTTTTCTTTTTTGTTTCTCCTCCAAAAGAGGGGGTGGGGAGGGTTGTTAGCAATGCTAGCCCCCGGCCACAAAGCGGGACGGGTGACAAAAGGACAGATTAAAGGGTTTAGGGCAAGGTCAATGTAGGGTTTTCTCTAACTAAACACTTTCCTAAGATTTCCTTGCGGGGAAATAATGAAGGCTGTGCAAGGGCCTTTCAAGACGTTTTCTGCACTCTCTACCATCGTGGCTTCGCCTGTCTCCCAGCATGGGTGTTTAATATTCCCCCGGCTTTGTGAAGTCGTCCAGATGAATATAGTTGGACTCTCTCTGCAGGAGTTGGAAGCTTATTCTAAGGGCCTAATCACTGTGTAAACACATCTTTACCCTGCTTTGCTTGGAATGAAGCAGATTCTAGCACAGTAACTTAGGATATTGCATGGAAGTGGTGCTTTGAAATGCAGAATTGCTGACCCTGCAGACAAGACTCTGATCTTCCCTTAGCCCCCTTTCTAGTGCTTTCTAAATTAAAGCCAGTCCGTGCAATAGACTTTTTAATGCTGTTTTGTGGAGCTTTGTATAGTGTAGGTTTGGAGAGAGGCATTTGGATGGCATTTATCTGCAGCAATCGAGCTGTTAAATTCACAAGGTCATTTCTGACCGTGTACACATGAAATGTGATTACTATGACACTCCACTAATGACGCTTAATGTTTTTAATGCGACTCTGTTTATTAGTGGTCCCCCCCAGTTTATTAGAGGGAAATGGATTATACTTAATCTTGCTGCTTTTCGAAACACTAGATCATTAATAAATCTCTGTTCTCCACCCTGGCTATTTTTTTTTTCTATAAATAGGTTCATTTTAGATTGTATTTGGTATACCTGATTGGAACAAGGGCATTTTAAAGAATATTTTGAGAGCTATATCCAGGACTGTAAACAAATATGATTGAAAGGGTGACATAAAATATAATACGTATATGAGAAAATAAGGGTTTGGCTGCACTCACCTACACATGCTAAATTAGGGTGCTGCTGGGGGCCAATAAGTACAGTGAAAATGAAAATCCAGCGCACTCGCTTATCTACTAAACAGTCATTTTAATGCTGAACAATTTTCAGTTTTATTAAAAACACCTAATCTAGGCAAAAAATATAATGGGGGTTTAGTTACAGTATATGATCATACATTGCATAAGCCTGCCACAACGCCAATGTACCCCATCTTTGGCAGGTCCTACTCTGTCTGCTAAATGAGCTTCTCACTTGGGGAAATCCTTCCATCTCGAGGTCTCTGCAGTACAATGCTTAAATAGGATCCTGAGATGAGGCACCTGTAACAGGGAGGGGTGCAAAACCCATGGAGCTGGCTAGACTCCTAAATATATACATATATGAGAAAATAAGGGTTTGGCTGCACTCACCTACACATGCTAAATTAGGGTGCTGGGGGCCAATAAGTACAGTGAAAATGAAAATCCAGCGCACTCGCTTATCTACTAAACAGTCATTTTAATGCTGAACAATTTTCAGTTTTATTAAAAACACCTAATCTAGGCAAAAAAAATATAATGGGGGTTTAGTTACAGTATATGATCATACATTGCATAAGCCTGCCACAACGTCAATGTACCCCATCTTTGGCAGGTCCTACTCTGTCTGCTAAATGAGCTTCTCACTTGGGGAAATCCTTCCATCTCTAAAATATAATAACCACTTCAATTTACCCTGTCACTACAGTCTTTCTATTACACTATCTCTCCTTCACGGTCCATGTATTTGTGTTTTACAGAGGAAGCTCCTTGCGATCTACCTCCACCATGACGAGAGTGTCCTTGCCAATGTTTTCTGCTCCCAGATGCTCTGTGCTGAATCCATTGTATCGTATCTAAGTCAGAACTTCATCACCTGGGCTTGGGACATGACTCGAGAAGCCAACAGAGCCAGGTGAGTTCTTCCTTTGACCTTATTCCTAGTGTATGAAACTCTGACATTTATGAGAGATATGGATTGAACGTTCCCTCCAGGTTGGTTGCCCGATACAGTGTTCTGATGAAAACACTTTTATCGCTGTCCCTTAGACCAGCTCTTCCCAAAAACAATCTCCTTGTCTCTTCAATAGTCCAAATTCTATTAATCACTTAATCACTGGAACTGAACAGCAGACGATCCTTGAATCCCAAAACCTGGCGAATACATGAAAACTGATCTTTGGACATCTATTTTGGACAATTTATTGGTCCCAGATCAAATTCTGACCTGTATTTAAAAAATGACGCAAGATCAGCCACTTTTTTCCTGTAAAAGTGGATCAATAAAATGTTACAACAATGGAGATCGGTGTAAAATATGAAAAGGTAGGAGACTGGTCGCAACTTGTGCAGTGATACAAAAATCAGTTATATGAATTCTATTGTGGACCACAGACTAAACTGGACATCATTATCCCTTCAATAATTAAAGTTAAAAGAACAAACAAACCAGACTTTATATGAACCTTGTCTATATTTTCCAGCCCATGTGCTGTTATAGAGTACCATGTACATGGATTAATAGTCCAGATATTTACACTCGCCACTAGCCTTTGGTGAGTGAAAATTTAGCCATGCTATGGCTTACAGAGGAGAGTTACTTTCTGGTGGCTTAGGACTTCAAATGTTAAGCTCTGACAGAGTCCATGGTTTGTTCTGAAGGAATAGTATCCTACTGATCCGGGAGAGACCACTGAGTCTATTGCATGTTGTTTGTAGATTCAGTCATTAATTTAAAGGTTAGAGAATCAGAGGCGAGCGAAAGATTAAAGAAAACATGGGATCATTTTGTGAAATATGTAAAAGTGGGTCTTAATTGTGGATAATAACAACTTTCCCAGGACATTCCAGTATTGGTTAAATTTTCCTTTTTGTGACGTTTAGCGTGAGATAGACTGCAAAAAGTATGTTGGTCTCCTGAAATGTTCAATAGAAAAAAACTATATACTACGCTATGGACTGGTCAAAATCTGATAAGTCCCATTATTGACTGTTTCAGTTTAACCTTTTAACAGGCAGGTAATTAAACATTATATTGCCTTAAATAAAGCATTTTATTTGGACATGTTTTAAATGTAACCCTTAACAACAAAAAAGCTAATTTAGGTTAATAACTAAAAATACAACCCTTTCATATATGCCGGTATTTTCTGATCATGGTCCATACTTTGTAAAAAAAAAACAAAAAAAAAAACTTTAATTGGGAATTTATTTTTTTCTTAATTTTTATCTGTTTTGTTTGCATCAAAAATAGAATTTACAAGTGTTGTATACATGGATAAAAGAAAAATTAAACAGTCAGAAAATAGGAATCATTGTAAAAGTAAGAGCTAATCTCAGCGTAATTCTCTTCTATAATGTTATTTGATTCTTAACAAGCTGGGTATACGGCCCCTTATGGCTGCCTGCCAGACAAAGAACACGTTTGATGAATTTTAACAGGCTCATTCAAAATTAAATCTTGAGAGGCAAAACATAGAATTTTAACACGTATTTTAAGGTACAGACCAGAATATGAGGAGAATTTGAACGAAGTGTGATATATTTTTTTTTTGTCCTAAGTCTAGTACCAATTGCTTTGAGTAGAGTCTGTTTTGTATGTTTAGTAGTGGTAGATGGCAATATAGCAAGTGTTTGGAGGAGGGAGGAGGCCATAGATACACCCACAGTCATTTGTTACTAGTCGGTCAGAAAAGACATTCTAGAACGGACCCCAACACAACTTTTATGCATGTTACAGCTTTCGGCTTGTTTGTATGCTCAAATTTGTACAATGTTTTGTAGCATTCAGAGTCTTGGCCCAGGACCCTTTCTAATATATATTCCGCAGGATGGTTAATGTACTGCTGAATATGTTGTCCAGTCGGCCACATACACCACTTCATGTAAACAGAGCTGAACTACAATAGCATGAGGACACCCACCAAGCTAGTAAATTAGTAAATGTCTGTCGTTCTCCCACGCTGTCTACAGAAAGGGTTAAAAGGAAAACTATTTCACCTATTCTATGTGTTACATAACCGTTATTTGTGTTGGGTGTTTTTTGTATTATTTTTTTTTGTTTGTTTTAATGTTTATACTGTAGGTCCTCCCTTTCATTCTGCGGTGTTTCTCAATTGTTCCAGTAAGAGTACACATGTCATTCTGAGTTTAGTTCAGTTAACATGTTTCATATGTGGAATGCTTGTAACTAGAGATGCTCTGAAATGAAAATTCTGTACCAAAACCGAAAATTCAGGATGCCCTTGGTCGAAAACCGAAAATGACTTTTTTCTCCAAATGATTTTAAAATAGTTTTTTTTCTATCATTTTTTGTAAATTAGACTTTTTAATGAATTTAATGAATCTAATATGAAAAACTACAAGCCAATAAAATAAATAACCACACTTTCATTGAAAGTAACACACCAAAATTGGACAGAAAATAACTTCTAGCCCTATGTCAAGTAATGAACTCAAACATCAGCTCTAAGCTAGAGTTATGCAAGTACAAAAATTCTATACAAATTATAACAAGCAATATAAACTGAATATAAAAGCAGTGCTTTAGAAGGAAAATCCATGAAAACCATTAAGCTCACATAGGTTGGTATGCAGTCAGAATACCAAGTACTGAGTGTGTTACTGAATGTATCCCTATACACAAAGGGTGGCTCTGCACACATGCAAGCAGTGCACTGTCCACAAGGTAAAGAAAAATAAAAAAATATATATTCTGCACATTAACGAATAACCACCAATATGTTCATTGCTGTACACAGCCATATAATGAATAAAAAGGGAAACAAATGTGTATATTGCATACACACAAATTTACAAAAAGTTTTTTAAGTACACTCCAGGTACACTGATCAGTTTTTCCAGTTAGGATTGCATGGGAACACAAAACATAATGTTTACTCTTGTAATGCAATCACTCTATGTTCATAGAACTCTAAATGAACAGTACTGTATACAGATTGGGATGGACTATGCTGGATATACAGGAAGCACTGCTGTACACGGCTCTGGGTATTCTGTTAGCACGCAAACCTTTACATGTACTTGGTTGATCTACACAGCACTGGATATACTACAGGCAAAACGACATGAACACTAATGTAATCCTATGCATAGTAGCCAACACAAAATGCATTGGGAATACTATATTTCATATTTGGTAATCCCCATGTTGGCACAGCACTGGTTACATTTTTTATTATTGGAGGCTCACATGCTGTCAATTGGGAATCTGCAGGCATGTAACACTCACTTTACACAGCACAGGATTCTTTGTAGACGATCATGGACACAGCACTGTGTATATACAGCATGTGAGTATTTGTACTGGATTATCATGGGCACAGCACCGAGTATACAGCAATACTATAATAACGCTTAGTACACAGGGTGGTGTGCACAACACTGGGTATACTTCCTCCCCCCCCACCCACCCAGAGTGCCCGTGCTAGTTACCTTATCTCTTTTTCTCCTGCTGGTTCTCCGGCCCTCGGGGGTCTCCAGTTAAACCCCACCCGCCCCCGCCATGATGCTCGGCCCTGAGGATAGCTCGTGGTTGCCCCCCGGGAAGCCCTCTCTTTCTTCCGTGGGGTGCTCTCCAGAGCGGCCCCTGTGTCCGGCGAGGCCATGATCCCAGAGAAAGATAATGAGCAAGAAGAGGAGAAGGAGGGTAGGGGTAGGGGCTGCCACCGCTCTCTATCTTCTTCGCTGTCAGTATGGAGGGATGTTGGAGCGGGGCATGGCCAGAGAAAACGGTGAATGTTCTGTGTGTGAAAGGCAAGCTGTCAATTTTCGGCAGATATGCCCATTTTCGGCCGAAAATTTTGGTGCATCCCTACTTGCAACTCCAAGATATCTCTTCTGTGGTAGTACATGTGTGATTAGGTTGGCACTAGTAACTAAGCAATTCTGATTGACTCTTCGCTTCCTGGTTTGTACAGTGCTGTTTAGAGATTTCTTGCAAATATGGCAATTACAAATGTGAGTATATTTTATTGTACAGACGTACAATCCCATGGTAGGCACCACAGGTAATTGTAATGAAGTTCCAAGTGCCATTTTGAGATGCACAGATTTGCGCATCCTTGTTAATCTTGGAGGAGGAAGATTCTATCTTGCTAACACATTACTTACACTAAGTTAAGACATTTGAATGTTAACTGTTTCTTGTTATTCTGGTGATAGTTCAAACATAAAAATGTTATCCACAAATGTGTGGATCACAACACCTGGACTGTGTTCTTCGAAACATAACTAAACTATTGCTGACATCTGGATTTTTCTTTGCAGCTTTTTTTCTCTGCTGGTGACATTAAATATGTCCACCACACTATCTAGGAAAGCATCACGTGATCGTACCGTGAATATTACTTTTTGTGTCGATGTGAGCAATGCATAGTACCTGCTGGCCAACATATCTGTCACAAACTTGCTACAAAAAAATACTAGCAATTCAACCAACATGGTCTCCTGTCTAGGTGGAATGTCATCCTTTGTAATGTGATACAATGTTATCGTTTTAGAACAGGTGTTCTTTAAAGCAATGTCTTTTTAATTTGAACAACTCTAGTTATATGCATGCAAAGGACCATTGGCCCACACTGAGGAATGTTGGGCAATGCTTTGCCAGCTTTTCATGTCAGAAGAGAAATCTCAAAGAGAAGGAAAACATTTCGGTTAGACTCTTGGGGCCCTTTCTAAAATAAACTTCATATTCTGTTCAGTAAACTCTTACATACTGCTGTGAGCATTCACACTTTCTGAAGAGTCCCTCCCAATCCTTTATTCATAACTCCATGCCGAGCGAAATGCTATTCCGTAACCATCTGTAGTGGCTCAATTCAGATGAATACCTGCTGTTGCTTTGTTGCGCGCCCTGTTTGATGCATCAGCCCCCTTTTATATTACAATAACAAAAATTGTGGTGTAGTTTTGCTGGGGTGGGGGGAGAAAGCCATGTTTCAGAGAGTTTTTCTAGGAAGGACAATCAGTGGCCATGTAATTGCTTTGTAATGTTTTACCAAAGAAGTTTAAGTAGCAGAACTTGGATACACTGGTTAAATAAGCATTTACCGGCTGCGCAGAAAACCCGCGGTGAGCGCTACAGCACGAGTGGCCCCACTGAAACTACTCACAGCTGTTTGGTGTTGACCCCACCTTACATATGCTTCAGCAGGACATACATTACTCTGATTAACCTTGTTGGCTAAAATGCAGTAGCCCTACTTCCAGGGGAGCAGCAGCTGTGCATCATCTACAGCGTACCATGGCTGCCTGTTATCGATTTATTACGTGCAGATGTCTGTTCTAGGTTGGTATTACTGTAAGATGGCTTTAAAAAAGAAACTTTTACAAACCAAGACCTTCTGCCAACTTGGAGTTTCATACTTACTATATAGTCCTGATTGTAAGCCACGTGTTTTCCTTTATGATTATTTCTTTAAACTGTGGGGTGCAGCTTATATATGGGCATAGATCTAATTTATTGTAATGCTATATTTAGGAGAGTCAGTGTCCCTATCTGCTTCATATCATGTACATAACAAGCACATACTTTACTTAATGCAGAGTATACTGGGGGATTGAGACACATGAGGGGGCTGGGGGAATGAAACTCATGGGGGGGGGGCTATGAGAATGAGACACATGGAAGTACTGGGGGGAATAAGACACATGGGCGGTTGGGGAAATGAGACACGTGGAGGAGATGAGATGCATGGAGTTATAGAGGGGCACAAAGCAACGAGGGGTTGGGGGGAACAAAGAGCCACAGAGGGGCTGTGGAAGGGGGCAAAAGAGACAGACGTGCTTGGGGCGGAGATACCTAGAGGGGCTGGGGACACTCAAAGAGATTAAGAAGGGCTGGTGAAAGGGCAAAATAGACAGAGGCTTTAACTAAACCCATGTCAGAAGAGAAATCTCAAAGAGAAGGAAAACATGTCCATTAAAATCTACCGGAGAGTTAATCAACTAAAACAATTTAGATCTTTGAATAATACATTTAAAAAAAATAATTAAAAATACAACTAAAACTAAAATGACTTTTTAGTCAAAAGACAAGGACTAAAACTAAATAAAAATTTGCCGCCAAAATAAACACTGATTCAGAGCGATAGACACAAAATATACCATGCTGAATTCTCCTGAAATAGAATGTAGAGGGATCTCAAGCATGCCATGCTGTGTATTGTTATAGAATTTATGTATATCGAAATCTAAAACTTACCGTGGTGAAATGTCTTTAAAGTACAGCTGCCATCACATTTTCACTTCTCATTCCAAAAAAATTACATCGTGGCCATTTTGGGAAGAGCCACATCTTGCCTGTGCAGCTATGCAGCAGCTCCCTGTCTCCCTCTTCTTTGTACAGCAGTTAGCCTTGTTCATCACTGGAGACATCTTCCTTTACTATACTAAATTGTCTGTGTCCAGTCGCCATAGCCTCAGATCTCCTACTTACTGCATCCGCCCATTGGAGGTGACTGTTACCCAGTCCACTACCCACGTGCAGACACTAAGTTGAGCACGTATTATAATGTAGGGAAAGTATAGTTTTAAAGGGAACCACACACACGTTTTGCTGAATCAGGCAGTCCTGTGACCATGGATTTGTAGGAATAGACAAGAATATGTAGATTAAGGGTGCCCAAAAGGTAGATCCCCAGATGCTGTAGAATTACAACTCCCATGATGCTTTGTGGGCCTTTAGAATGACAAAGCATCATGGACGTTGTAGTTTTAAAACATCTAGGGATCAAATTTTTCTAATGTTTCAACATTTCTTATCTCATTGTTTTGTTTTGTTTTTTAAATCTTTTATTGTGTAAAGGAGATGAGCAGTAGAAAGTAAACGTAGCTACAGCCTTGTGGACACGCAGGTCCTATATTGGGTTACAAATATATAACATTTTACAGTTAGTGTGAGTAGCACAAGTGTTTATATTAGCACGTTTAGGACGTTTCCATCGTCTCAAAATTTGCTGTTGTACTTGTCGGATGTCTGGTGTAGACTTTGTGATGTAGTATTCGTTGATGGACCAGTTAGTGTCCGTTAATAAGGCTGGTTACAGCACCTCTAGGGGAGTGGGTTCCCTGCCTTTCGTTGTTTACTGTCTAACTTCATGTGTCCGTGTTGCTATTGATGATCAGTCTCTATCAGTAGTCAATTGGACGTGTCCCCCCTTTCAGCTCGTCTATCACCCCACGTTACGGGGTTTGCTATACTTGGGGTCTTTGCGTCGTTGTGTTAGCAGGGTTTTGTTCCGCTGGTTTTGTTGGGCAAGGCCATTGCGTGCTCTTGGTGACTAATGCGTCTTCCTGAGCATGTTTTGTGTTAGGTTGGGAATATCCTGTGGATAAGGGATGGAGTTCTATACCAAGTTGCCAACAGCTTGTAGTTTGTTTCCTGGAATTGTGAGCTGATAGTGCTCTTGTGATGCCAGAGTAATGCTTTATCCCACTGTTGATGCGTGAGTGGTTTCGCAAGGAGTGTCTCCCATTTTCTGCGGAACGTGTCGTGTTTTGTTAGATGTCCGGTTAGAAGGTATTGGTATAGTGTGGAGATCGTTTTGTCTAGCGTAGTAGCCTTTGCGCAGCATTCCTCGAACCACGTGAGGTCTCGGTGTAAGCGGTCTCTATTGCGAAGCGTATCGTAGAAATGTTTCAGTTGTAGGTATCAAAGTATTATCTGCTGGGTGCATGGTTTGCCGTCTAGTAGAGAATCTAAGGGTCGTATCGACCCATTCTGAAGGGCTGTGTGTATAGGTATATGTCCCTAGCCTTCCTAGAGTGGCCATGCTCTTGTGGGGATTCCCCCCCTCCCCCCTATTTTACGGTTATAGGAGATTGGTAGTAGAGGGCTTGTTGTTGGTGATACGTGTTTTTGTTCTCTAATTGGTCTCCAACTGTGCAGCGTCTGTGCTACCGGTCCTATGTCGTCCCCTTGCGTCGCTTTGTTGTGCCTCACTGTGTCCCTTCGGTGTTTAGGGCTACCCATTGTTTCTGCCCGGCGTTCGTATGCCAATCTAGTCAGGGCCGCCATTAGGGGGTGACAACCATAACGGGCCCCACGTGGAGCGGCGAAACTGCCGCAGGTGCATCTGCACTGGGGCCCATCAGGTGTATGTATGTTAGTATGTATGTGTATGTATGTATATATCTGTCAGTATTCATGTATGTCTGTGTGTGTGTGTGTGTGTGTCAGTATGTCTGTATCTGTGTATGTATATATCTATCTATCTATCTGTGTGTGTGTGTATGTCTGTATGTATATCAGTATATATGTGTATGTATGCCATTATGTATTTATGTGTATGTATGTCTGTATGTCAGTTTGTATGTGTGTGTCTGTGTGTCTGTGTCTGTGTCTGTGTGTATGTCTGTGTGTGCATGTCTGTGTTTGTGTGTGCATGTCTGTGTGTGTGCATGTGTGTGTATGTCTGTCTGTGTATGTCTGTGTATGTCTATGTATGTCTGTCAGTATGTCTGTGTGTGTGTGTCAGTGTGTGTGTCTGTGTGTGTCAGTATGTCTGTGTGTGTGTATGTCAGTATGTGTCTGTGTGTGTGTATGTCAGTATGTGTCTGTGTGTGTATGTCAGTATGAATGTCTGTGTGTGTGTGTATGTCAGTATGTATGTATGTGTCTATCTGTATGTGTGTGTGTTTGTCAGTATGTCTGTGTGTATGTATATATCTGTCAGTATGCATGTATGTCTGTGTGTATGTGTATGTATGTCATTATGTATTTATGTATATCAGTATGTATGTCATTATGTATTTATGTATATCACTATGTATGTCATTATGTATTTATGTATGTGTCTGTATGTCTGTCTGTCAGTATGTGTGTGTGTGTCAGTATTTGAGTGTGACAATAGTATACGGTATCACCGTCAAGTATTCCCTTCTTCCCATAAAAGAAAATCACCCAATACTCCACAAGAAGAAATATCCCTGGTATCGCCGAATAATCCACACATGAGCCAAAGCTTAATGCTGGAACAAGACTGATTTACTGAAAGCAACAGGCATTCAATTTAAACAGTAACAGACTCCTCCTCTGGGCCAGGCTAGATAATTGAGTTTCAGCAATATACTAAGCTCAATTATCTGCTGGCCAGAAACATTACAATTTATAACATTTTCAGAAAAGTACTTTCTATAATACATACAAATATAACATTCACATCCCTGGGTAGCTGAGGTTACTGGTAGTCACATATCCAAATCTCACGAATTTCCGTTTGGTATTTTCCGTGTCGCATCGTGTGGAAGTTTGACCGGCTCGCCATGTGGAGGTATCCGATTTAGAGTTCCATGAAATCAGTAGCAAGAGCCGGTCTCCGTTCGCGTCTTACTACATGAAAACCACCGTTCGTATGGTGCAGCTGGTTACATGCGAATGTTCCCCTCGTTGGGTAGGTTCTATCTACCGAATGCCAGTTTGATTCGTGGAGGGGAACGTATTCATCCAGGACTTCCATGAGGACCGGGCGTTTGCATGTTTGTAGAAGGGGGGGAGGAGTCTGCGCTAGATAGCAAAGATAGGAGCTGCAACCCTCAAAAGGGAATCCCTCAAGAACCCTCAATAAGATATAGAAAAAGAAAGAAGGGGTGAAGGGCTGCGCTCAATTAAAAATAAGAAGATAAATAAAATTTAATATATAAATATAAAATGTAAAATAAGTGGATAATAAAATAATGAAATAAAATAATACAATAAAAAAAATACAATAAGAAAGATAATGAATATGGGGATAAAGCAAAGTCCGTGCACTAATAAGAATCAAACTTAAAAAGTCCAATAAAATGCATAAAAAACGTCTCACTGATATGTAGATTAATCCTTCCGAGTTTCCAGGGAATCCGTATATGAAAGATAAGAACACAACAAACTTCCAATGGTATAGTATGTACTGAGAGAGTTAGCGAAAAGAAGCAAAATGGAGGATAATACACTCACATTTGTTGGAGCTTTGGACCAGCTCTTAGTTGAAGGGCACTTAGCGGTATAATCCCCGCTAATGGCTTTACTGTGGAAATGGGTCCGTCCGTCCGGCTTGGGTTTCGTGGGATTCCGCAAGATGTATAAAAACAAATATAGTGCTCTGAGTAGGGAGAGAAAACAGAATATAAAATAAAATAAATTATACTCACAATGATAGAGCAGGGAATACTGCTCTATATTTAATGCGCTGGTGGAATAATCCCCACCTGTGGATTGCTTTAAGCAGGAACAGTAAAATGCCAGGAGAAAATAAAAAATGTGTTTATACAATAAAACAAAATTGGTCCTATAAATAAGGGTTTGCATGTTTGCCGTGCCGAAAATAGTTCCAGGCAATTCATGCGTAAGCCCCGCTGACCGCATTCGTGAGTTTTAAGATGGCCGCCATCCTTTGTTCTCGCCACGTGTTCGTATGCTGAATGGCGGCAACCTAGGAGCAATTAAGTTGCAGTTTCCTCTACATTCTAACGCTGATTGCTACCCAGGGCGGGTGGTCTCTGTTCGGTAGACGAATACATTTACTCAATACATACTGAAACGAACTATTACAAGTATTTGAACAGCAGAGAGAGGGTATAACTGAAGGCACACCGGTAAGTACATGAAAATCCTTCACCGTGAGTATGTATGTACGTCAGTATGTGTGTATCTGTGTATGTGTCTATATGTGTGTATGTCTGTTAGTATGTGTGTATCTTTCTGTGTCTGTGGGCGGGACTTGGAGGCGGGCACTCAGGGGGCCCAGACCTTGAGCTGTGTTAGGGGCCCCACAATTTCTGATGGCAGCCCTGAATCTAGTATACGTTGCAGGACTGTGGCTTGGTAGTATTTTTTAAAGTCGGGTAGGGCTAAGCCTCCGTAGTGTCTTGGTAAGCAGAGTGTTTCGTGTTTGAGTCTTGAGTGCTCACCTCTCCAGACATATTGCAGGACTGCTGATTTCAGTTTGGTGAAGAATGTGGTTGGTATGGCGATCGGAATTGTCTGGAAGGGGTAGAGGAGTCGTGTTAGGATATTCATTTTGAGGACCGCTATGCGGCCATGCCAGGAGATGTGTGGGGATGACCACTTTGCCAGGTCTGCTATTAGTGTTTTCAGTAGGGGGGTGTAGTTTTGGTGGTATAGGTCTCTCGGGTCTGGAGTTATCCATATTCCAAGGTATTTCATTCTGTTGCTGCACCATTTAAATGGGAACGTCGTCTCTAGTGTTCTATAGTCCTCATCCGGGAGCATTGCGTTCAGCACCTCGCATTTGGCCATGTTTAGTTTGAATCCTGAGAGTAGGCCAAATTTTTCAGACTCCGCCAAGAGGCATGGCAGCGTGGTTCTTGGGCTGCTGATGAAAAAGAGGAGGTCATCCGCGTATGCGGCTACCTTGTGCATCACTCCCTGCCAGGGGAATCCTTGGATGTCCTGGTTTTGGCGGATCGTTTGTAACCGGGGCTCCAGTGTCATGGCGAAGAGTAACGGGGAAGGGGGACACCCCTGTCGTGTGCCGTTAGAGATCTTAAAGTCGGCTGTGAGTGCACCATTAACTCTAATCGCCGCCCGAGGGTTGCTATACAGGGCTCTAATCCACGAGGAATTTTTGCCCTATTCCCATTCCTTGTAATGTGGCTATCATGTATGGCCATTGTACCCGATCAAACGCCTTCTCGGCGTCTGTGGAGAGTAGGAGGAGGCGTCTTTGTGACCCCTTCGCTTGGTGTTGTATCGCGAATAGGCGTAGCGTGCTATCCCTTGCTTCTCGTCCTGGTATGAATCCTGTTTGGTCCACGTGTATCAGGCCCGGTAATGGTGCTTAGAGTCTAGTTGACAGGACTTAGCTTGGTATCCACGTTTAATTGTGAAATCGGGCGATAGCTACCGCAGCACATCGGGTCTTTGCCGGGTTTTAGAATTACTGTTATGGTTGCTGCCAGAGATTCGGCTCCGAAATTCCCTCCTTCTGCAATCGCGTTGACGGCTTTCGTCAACCACGGTAGCAGCATCGTTGTAAAGATTTTATAATATGCCCTGGAGAATCTGTCCGGGCCCGGCGCCTTTCCAGTTTTGGTTGACTTCAGTAACGCCGCGAGTTCCTCCTCTGTAATTGGGTCGTCTAGTGCTGTTGTTGTTTCTAATTGTAGCCACTTCAGCCCTGCATTTTGTAGGTATTCTTGAATCCGGACGTCGTCGTCATCCATGATATTATGGTGTTCCTGGGTCCGCAGGTTGTATAACGTATTATAGTATGTCCTGAATTCTTCGGCAATATCAGTCGGGTGTGTGGAGGAGGTGCCTGATGAGAGGCGTAGTTTGTGGACCTGTACGCGGGGGGCATTTCTTTTCAGGAGTCTCGCAAGGCATCGCCCTCCCTTGTTGGCGTGTGTGTAGAAGAAACCCTCGGATTGTTGTAGGTAGCATAGGTAGCGCCCTGTCAAGAGTTCCTTAAGTTGCCTTCTGGTTTGCATTAGCTCCCCGTATGTTGCCATTAACTGGGATCTTTTGTGTTGCGCTTCTAGGGTTGTGATTCATTGGTAAAGGTCGGCTATTTCCCTTTGCGTTTCTTTCTTCTTTTGGGAAGCAATGCGAATGATCGAGCCTTCCCATATCGAGATCGGGGATATAATTGCTGTTCCGTTGTCTTGGAAATAGTGTGTCAGGTCTCGCGATATCTGTTCCCGTGTTCCCGGGTCGCAACGCTTCATTAAGCCTCTATGTCCATCTGGCTGGTCTAAAAAGTGGAGATTCCAGTGTGATGCGGACCGCTCCGTGGTCCGACCACATAGCCGCCTCAATATAGCTGAGAGCAATCGTGGGAGACCGATTTGTCTGGTGAATATGTAGTCGATACAGGAGTAACGGTTTTGTGGTGCTGAGTAGTGTGTATAGTCTTTTGTGTTTGGGTTGAGGGTCCTCCAACAGTCTACATGCCCATGTCGCCCAGCGACCTTTTAATTGAACAGATGCTAGGTTGAGGGATACTGCTATGGCCTGTTGACGAGTTCAAAATAGTGTCCAGAGGCACGTTGAAATCGCCCTCTAAGATAAGAGTACCTTCTGCAAAGTTTTGAAGTTAACCAGTGTGCTTCTGAGAAATTGTGCTCGTCTTCTATTGGGTACGTATATGGAGGCGAATGTATAAGTTTTGCTCAGCAGGCTTCCCTTCAGGAACAGATACCGGCCCTATCTTGTTATGTTTTTATGTCCTAGAAAGGGGTGTGTGTTCTCCCTAGACGCTTTGGTGACATTAATTCTTTGTTAGATAAATGATATATTAGATAATTATATAATATAGGTGTTATTTTAATTTATTGGATTGCCTTTTGTGGGATATCCTTTCTCTGCATAATCTTCATAGATTCACATTATAATTGTCTTCCTGCTACTTCAACCCATATTGGACATTTCTTTTTGATGTGTTGTAATTTTCAGTAGAGTTTTTGCTATTCTTATCTTGTTTTGTATGCTACTCCATATTTTCTGGAATTTGGGGTACATTGGTAGATGTTAAAACTAGATTAGGGCCGCTGCTGAGGATAATATCAGTGTTTGGCAAGAACAAACCTAAAATGAAGTGCTAAGTGCCACCACTGTCCAGGGACACATTATGTAAAGCCATTTGTCACACATTGTTGCCACTGAATGGTAAGAATACCTCAAATTACGAACTCCTCTCTGCCTTTGTGAGGCCCATACAGCTCAAAGTTTTTATAGAACATATTGTAAATTACTACTGAAGGTGCTGTGCCTTCATACTTTCTAAGTATCCAACTTCAAAATTGGCAGTCCGTTTCTTGATGCCCAATACCTCTGTTTCTGTTTGCTATTATTACGGCATGAAGTTATTTAAATTTCTCTGCCCCCATTCACCCGCCCACTCACCATCACAACACGCCATTGGCCAATATGTTCAAACCTCCAACTGCAGGCTGTTTAACCTCTCATACAAACTTGTGGACAAACCCAGAAGTTTGTTATGCTCTCTAGTTTCCCGTCCCTGAACCCACTTTGTGAGAAGTCTTAACATCCCAGCATTCTATATTCCTATTGTATTTATTTTTCATTCTCTCTGCCTTATCCAATAACTACTTATCAATTTTGGTATTTTTTTCTTCCTTCTCTCTGATCATGTTTTAGAATATCCCTGAAGCTCACACACCTTCGGAAGCCTTTCCCATTTTTATGTGTAACAAAGTTTTTAATTTTCTGCTGTTCTCAGCAGATACTCCACTTGCATGATTTCTCCCCATCATAGTCTCTCTTTCTGCCATGCTTTTGATTATAGTGTCCGCCTTAAACGAACGTCAAGATCAATTTGCAGCCTGGTTTAACTCAAGGTTTGCATTCCCCTAGCAGCGATTGTCCCTCCACACAATGCCATGTGTTCCTGTAACTTCAGACGCTTTCAGACGGATCATGGCTGGAGCAGCATCTAATGACTTTATTAGTGTTGAGTTTCAGAATCGCTCAGTTATTGTTAACCGTCTCTTTTGTTAACGAGCTATAATTACTGCACCACATTGTCCGGGGCTGCACTTGTGAATACTTTTCCTATTCACACACAAAAAAAAAAGAATGAAAAGCAAAAAAAGGTGAAAGGATAAAAAGGTGAAAATCTCTTGCAAATAATAAACAAGCTGGGCTGGATGCTTTGGGGTTTAACTGTTTAAAATACCTTTCTTAGGCTGACACTAAAACAGGTAAACTAACCTTCTTAGGCAACACTTGATAGGATGAGAGCGTGTGACTGATTTATCAAGCCCTCGAGGACTCTGATTTCCTTAATGATAGGTTTGCTGCAGTTTCCCATTCCGCTAGTAAATGAGTAAAATAGGCAGCAGGACGATTTTCTTTTCACAAAATGATAATCCTGTTTTTGAATGGCAATGGTACTGTACATAAAGAAGATACCGTTTTGAATCGTGTTCCCTTCCAGTTGAACAGCTGCCAGAATGTGAGAATTTCAAGTGGGAACCTACGACAAACTGAACAAGTTTGTTCTTTTGGTAGTTTTGTTTTCTTGTTGTTACCAACAATACCTTTTCCTTTTTTATAATACACATGATGGAACCTGATAGGGTTCATAACACAGGTAGTTCATCCGCTTACACTGGATAAGAGACTTAAATTATAATGTTACTAAAATGATTGTTTACGTAGGAATAATGTACGGGAATTTGGATAAATCCTAAAGTTGGGAAGCTGGTGGTAAATGGTTGTTTTAGATGTTTTTTACCCTATTCCCACACCCCAGGGAAAGGAAGATGAAATTGGACAAAAATAACTCACCACTGCAAGCCTAGAGAGCCCATGGGTCATAAAATTTGCCTGGTTACAGGTGAGTGGAAATTTGGAATTGGGGTCATTTGTAAAGCCATTGCCAGGCTTTCGTTGATACTTTGTATTCCTGTAATTTTTAGTTTATTTATTTTTTCTCTTCCCCTTTTCTTTTCATTGACCTTTGCTGATCCTATCTGGCAATATGGGAGTCCAACAGACCTCTCCCTCCCCCCCCCAATCTCTTTAAGCTACATCTCCATTTTCACTAACCTACTCCCTTGTTAGATTTAGTCGTTTCAGCCAATCAGAAGCCAGTGTGAGCTGAGTTGCTGACACTCCTCCTGTGGCCACTGCATAGGGATGCTGAACTTTCCTCATAGAGATGCATTGATTCAATGCATTTCTGTGAGGAAAAGCTGATTGGCCAGGTGGTGTTTGGCCCTGCCTCCTTGATGATCTCACTCAATTTGATGCTTTCCCTTTTTGATGATGTCAGCCAAAGAGGCAGGGTGTGGGGAGGGTTGGCAGCAGCCACCTAAATGGAGGTTTTAAAACTATTTGGTCAGGAATACATATTCTTGTTCGTGACCCTATAGTGTTCCTTTAAGTTGTGTTGATGTCAACATTGTTTCTTTAAGACTTTTTGTTTAAAACCTATAATACCCTAATTACCTTTTTTTCCTCTCATATTAATGTGTTTAGTAGTATTATGTTTTTGGTTTTATTTTTTGTTGCTACATTGACCGGTTCCAGTAAGTGTTAAAGGCATCCATGAGACTAGAAATGGCTGACTGATGGATGTATCTACTGCCTTTGAGGATGATTTCATTGAATGTCATTGAGGACTTACATCAACTAAAAATTTCGGCACTTGGCCTCTTTCATTCAGAAGTTTGACTAAATACACCAGCAGAGGTTTAGCGATCAGAATCAGGCCACAAATGTTGTCCAAAATCTGTACTGCGGCTTTAATGGTCGTGTGCGTTGTCACTTTCTGTGATTCTGGACAAGCGGTGTAGCCATTAATACACAGAAAGAATTGGCCATTCTAAGCCTTGATTCTATTTTCATTGTAGTGCACTTGAATTTCTACTTCCAACTAAGGACCATTTGACACATGTTTTCTTTTAAGTGTTCTACTTTGTAAAGCTGTAAATTCCACGGTTCTATAAGGGCCCTTGTGGATTCAATTCTCCTCCATCAGCGATTGAGAGCACTTGATGTTTGGTTTAAAAAAAAAAAAAAAAGCCAACTGCTTCTCTTTAGCTGTGCCTCTTCAAGAAATCCAACATGTTAATATTTCTCCAGTCAGAGCTTCCTTTGGTTCATTCTTTTTGACCTTCGCACCCTTCTGTAATTTGTTAAGCATCCGTCTGCTGATCCTACCCGGCTCTTGTCCCACACGCTGCTCAGCGAGACGATTAGGGAAATTTTCTGCACTTGACATGAGCAAGATGTAGGAAATTAATTTTACTTAATGCTGTTTGGATGCCAGACAAGGGAAAGAGCAGCTGGGGAAGAAAACCAGCTGGGATCGGTGAGCTCTTCAATTTAAATAGTAGGCCCCGTAGAAAAATAAAAACATGATTATAGAGTTTAATTCATTTGTATTTGTTTTGTCTTCAGCCAGTCTGGCCAATTGTTTTACTGTGATATATATATATCACAAAATTACCAATCTCAGAGCTACCAGCTATACCTCCATGACTTCTGGTCGGGTGATTTAAATGATATCCTTACCACCCCTATGCTCTGATGGTCACTCTGCGTAATTAAAGACAGACACTAGAATTAAAGGGGAATTGTCACTTCTTTGGAAGTAACAATATTGGAAATAATCTATCATTGTTGCTAACCTTTTTTTCATGTTATGATCAGTTTTTTTTTTTTGTTAATAGATTAATAGATTTATAGTGAAGGATCACGAATACTGTAGTGGTTTCCTCTGTATGTAGTTTAAGGTTGTTCCCCTCACCCCCCAAATCTGAATAAAACATGCCTCCCACAATGTCACCACGAACATTTACTTTTTTCCAATGCTTCTCATGAAGGTGTATTGGAGGTGAAAAGTACATGCGTTGTGAGTGCCTTTAAAAGTCCTTTAAAGATTTATCAAATTCATTCATAATCCAGGTGCCAAAACATTGTGGTGAGGCCAAATATGATACAATTTCCCACTGTGCAAACGCAGAAAAATAACTTTTAGGCATCACCTGCACATCTCAAGTTGGATCCTTCACATCTCAAGTTGGATCCTTCTCACACACAGAAACTCAAGAAATCCACAAATATCCCAGAATTCCCATCTTGACATGCAGATGAGCACCATCAGAGATCCTATTCAGACATCATACTGCATTGCAAATGAAGAGGAGGGGTTAAAAAAAAAAATTACTTTTGATTTATTTATTTTACATCTCACAAATACATATTTTATAAATGTATAAATGAGATAAGTAAACACTTAGTATTAAAAACTTGGAAAGTGACCGTTTCAAAATGTATCTATTGACTGTCCTGCAATGTATGGTCATGGAGCAAGGACCAGATAGACACTGAAAGCACATTGATAAAAGCAGTTTCAGGCATGAAAGTATACCAGCATGTGGCTCCTCACCATATTCTTAATGGAAACTGCTGGAAAATAGCTATCTGTAGGACAGTGGAATATTTATCAATATACAAGTATCAACAATGAACAAACACTTTTTGTTTTCAGATATTTTTCCCCTCCTCTAAGGGCACTGAATTACATAACTTAGCCTGGTGTGTGTTTTGGAATTTTTGGGGGACAGGAACGGGGTGGGGACCTTGTGTTATTGGTGGTGTATAACATGCCAGTATTAATTGACTATTCTTGTAATCGTGAAATTAAGTTTTGGGTTTTTTTTTTTGTTACTTTCTTTTCTTTTCTTTCCTCTCTCCCCTCCCTCTTGAGCAATTACATTTATGGCTGTGGACCCAGCAATAGTGCGCATGGTGTAATGAGGCTAACACTGTTTTCTAACACAAGCATTTACAGAGTTCCCACCATTCGATTTAGCAACATTTTTGCAACTGTCAATTAAAGGAGGCACAAAGAAAGCTGGAAACCCTTTGTAGAAATGCCTGCCATGATTCTTTATCCAGCTAAATATTTGTATAATTGAGGGAGATGCAAGAATGGCAGGGTGCCGACTTCCCCACATTCGCTTTAATTCCCCTCCCTCCATACAGGACACCTGGATAATCCACATTCCGAGCTGTGAATAGGAGACGCTTTCTTGCCTTGACATCTGGCTCTTTTGATCAGCTCTGCAGGTCACTATTGGCTAACCTTGGCTGGACGCTCCCTGTGGTACTCCTGTTCTCTGTCTGCTTTACCAAATCTAATGGTCATCTGGCTGTATGAAGCCATCTATTGGTTCACTTTGTTAATATAACAAGCCTGTACATTGTATATAGAAGTGTGTGTGTATGTTAGACTTGTTGTCTAATGGTTGTAGCTTGCCAAATCATGCAATGTAAGATTAAGGTGAAATGCGCACGGTGACCACATTTACAGGCTAGCTGATCTGACCGTTTGACTCACTTCCCATGCCTGCCCAATTCTAAAAGTGCTAGCCTTCTAGGCCTGTAGTAGTAATGGTTCTGGAAGAGTGTTTGAGTTCTGGATGACCCCCAAAGTTAAATTTGTTACTAATGCAGAAGTGCAACTTCCGCAGTAGCAATGTGTTGGGCAATAGGAGCAACACTCATAGCCAAACAGGCTAAACCAGAATTTGGGGAGGGTGGCCACAGCCACCATAATCACTACAATTGTATGTAGTGGTTATTGTGCTTAAACTGACCTTATAAGCATTACAAAAGCCAAAGTATTACAGAAAAGTATTATAATTTTGTCTGTGTATGGAGGTATTTGGTATAATACAATTCTTTCCCCAATTCTAAAATGTAAACCTTCCAAATCTGTGTGTGTGTATATACACCCACCCCTGATCAGCCACAACATTAAAACCACCTGCCTAATATCATGCAAGTTCCCCTCGTGCTGCCAAAACTGCTCTAAGACATCGACTCCACAGGACCTCTGAACGTGCTAGCCTTCTAGGCACCAAGACATTAGCAGCAGATCCTTTAAGTCCTTCAAGGATGTGCCTTCATGGATCAGATTTGTTGTTCCAGCACATCCCACAAATGCTCAATTGGATTGGGATCTTCAGAAATTGGAGTCCATGGCAACACCTTGAACTTTGTCATGTTACTCAAGCCATTCCGGAAGAATATTTGTAGTGTGGAAGGGTGCATTAGCCTGTCGAAAGAGGCCACTGCCATCGGAGTAGACCATTGCCATGAAGGGGTGTATGTGGTTTGCAACAATCTCTAGGTGGGTGGTACATGTCAAAGTAACATTCACATTAATGCCAGGACCCAAGGTTTATTAACACAAAATTGCCCAGACATAACACTGCTTGCACCTTCAACCGATAAATGACACACATGCACCTGGCCATTCACCTCATCGTAAAGAAAACGTGATTCATCAGACCAGGCAACCTTCTTCTTTAATTGCTCCATAGTCCATTTCTGACACATCCCTATTGAAGGCGCTTTTTGTGGTGGACAGGGGTCATCATGTGCAATCTAACTGATCTTTGACTACGCAGTCCCATAAGCTGCTAACTGCAGTGCACAGTGGGTTCTGACACCTTTCTATTATGGTCAGTATTACGTTTTTCAGCAATTTGAGCTACAGTAGCTCTTCTGTGTGATCGACCATTTGGGCTAGCATTTGCTCCCCACGTGCATCCATGAGCTTTGGTCACACATGAACCTGACGCCGGTTCACCTGTTGTCCTTCCTTGCATCACTTTTGATAGGTACTAACCACTGCATACCGGGAACACCCCCACAAGACTTGTCCTTTTGGAGATGTTCTGACCTGTCATCTAGCCTTCACTATTTGTCCCTTGTCAAAGTCAATGAGATCTGTTTGCTTGACAATTTTTTTTCTGCTTCCAACACATGAAATTCAAAAACTGACTGTTCACTTGCTGCCTTATATATCCCACCTCTTGACAGGTAACAATACAATCACTTTACCTGTCAGTGGTTTTAATTTTGTGGCTTAACTGTGGGTGTGTGGGTGTGTATATATGTATGTATTTATATGTTTAATTTTGTTATATATGATAAAGTGTGTATGTGTGTGTGTGTGTATATATATATATATATATATATATATATATAATGTTATTATTCTATAGGAACCTACCCTTAGAGATTTGTATTACTGTTGTGAAACCCTGTAGTTTGTATCTGCCATATGTTACCATTGAGTTGAATAACATAATATTGTGCAAAACTACCTCAAAGCAAGCACAAAGTAGTTGAAAATGAGTTTATTTGTTTACATTATTTTACCAATAATTAAGGTAATCCACTTGGGTTAATAGTTTTATGAATGCAATATTATATTGTGTTCATCATTAATTAATCATATCATCCATTCCACTTCCTCTCTCATTTTTTCCCTTCTCTAACATTTAAAAAAAAGAAAACCTCAAATTATGTTTCATGAAAATAATTAAGTATTAATAGACCTCTTTCAGTGACGACTTCTCAGAAATTTCCACAGTTTTGCCTTTACTGACCCATGTTATTAAAACTCTATTATTTTTACAGACTTTATTAAATTGGATCTTATTAAAGCCTTCCATATTTGCATTTGGTCTTTCATAATTCATTATTATTATGACATTTACTTTTACCATCAGATCTGAAAACCTATCCTAAGCTACCCTTTTCTCTTGAAAGAAATGCTAATTTCAGACAGTCCTCTAATGGAAGAGCAAAGCTTTTTCAGTTTTTTCATTTATTTTTGCTCGTGGTAAGAATACTAATCCCAGACTTTTATATGCTAATATGAAAGTGCTTTTTTATTTTTATTTTAATTTTTGTTAAAATGCTTGAGTTGAATGGTTTTGTACATATATTCTGAATAATTTGCATATGGGAAAAATGTCTTAATATTTGTGTTTGTATATTTAAAAACAAAATGCAATTCAAGCCACAGTCTGATTTGCATTAACAAAATGTTTTTTTTTTGTTTTTTTTTACTATGATGATGTTTAATTTTGGTCGTGTAATGTTGCACGCGCTCGTGTAACTGTTTAAGCTCGTACAAAGAATATGGTGTTTTTAATATAAATATTTTTGGAAGTTTTGAATTTCATTAAAGGGACACTCCATTATCTATGTTAATACGTTTTATATATAATGCTTTAAAAACATCTGCAAAAATTCTGAACTGAAAATATAAAAGCATAAAGTTCCTCCATTTGCTTCAGATCCCCATTCTTTGCTGATTCTGCAATGAGCACTCACCAAATCAGGAAGTGATCCGACGAATCATGTTAACTGAAAGTGGCCCTTCCACGTCTCTCCTCCCCCACAGCCACCTTGAAAATTAGTATTTCATAAAGATATAATCTTTATAAAATACTTATACTGATACTGACTGTGTTGGAATTTTACTGAAATTCCTACCCCCTTAAAAGATATACTAAGACAAAGTAGGGACTACTTTGTCTCCCTAATTTTCTTAAGCCTGACAATTCTAGACACTGGGTGGAGCTACTGCCATCTAGAAGTGTCAATCTCCAAGACATCGCCAGTGACAGTTGCAGAGATATTAGCTGTATCTATGGAGGACCTCAATTTGATACTCTCGCACATCCGAGAGTATAGCAGTGACATCTCAGACGCCAGGAGCAGAAGTGGACCAGCCAGAAGCAGATGGTGGCGCCTTCTATGGACAAGTTAGGGTAAGTAAATCTTGACTTTCCTTGCCCCTCCCAGCCACCGGATCACCACCGGCAATGTCACTGTCGAAGGTCTTTGTAATTATGCTAGCAGGCTACTGGCGCCATCACTAGGCTACATTGATCTTGGTGCTTAGGGGGCCTCTTTACAGAGGCTCTATCACCGTACGAAGTCTTTGCGTATTTTGCAAAGACCCTGAAGGGTCCATCGGGTGCAAGGAAAGGTAGATTTTACATACCTGAAGCTGTACCCTATGGTCCCCACCATCCTGACACAGGATTGAACTTTATAAACTTTAGTCTTTTTTTCAACCTAGACAACTATGTAACATCATCTGTATACAGATACATTTTGTATCCTGAAATATTGCAGCACTGGGCAGAGAACTTTGCTGTCCTGCACTGCAATCACTCATTGGAAATGAAACCTTGAATGGGCTGCATAGCATCACTTCTACAATTCCCCAGTGAAGGCCTCCCAATTCAATAACTAAACCTGTGTGTCCATATCAAATAGTAATTTTACAGTCAATGCAGTAATTATTCAGACCTCTTGCGGGATAAAATACAAATGCACACAATAGGACATTGCGATTTTTCCTTACCTAGTGATATATATATATTGTGTCTTTATCTGCTTTCGAAACATTGAAGGATTTTACTTATGTTCCATGATATAAATACAAATGTTTGCTTATTGTACCATTGTGGAAAATAAGGAATGGGATGTTATGTATAGTGTGTGCATGTATATGTGTATATATATTATATATCATAATGTTCTTTTCTTAAAGGAACAATTTGTGGGTTAGAGTTCATTTTCATGTAATCGTCCGATTTTATTTATTTATGAGAGGGCGAAGACTCTCACATCACATTTTGTTGCAGAATGACTCGGTTTTGTTTGTATCCTTGAGAAGGGTAATGATGGGGTATGTTCACCAAGACATCATTGAATCAAAGGGGAGAATCTTTATATAACCTTCCTATCAATAACAAGTTTTTTTTTTAACAATTATTTTCCAATGTCTTTCAGGTTCCTCACATTATGTACCCGACATTTTGGCAGTGTGGTAGCACAGACAGTCCGGTCTCAGAAGACTGATCAGTTTCCTCTTTTTCTAATAATAATGGGGAAAAGATCATCTAACGAAGTATTGAATGTCATCCAAGGTATGGAACATTTTTTTCTGTTTAGTAAAAGCACATCCCTGACCATCTTAAGTCATCACTCGATCTATGATGTAATTTATGATGTCATTCATCTCCTTTAGAAGACTTGATATTCCATGGGAGACCTAGCAATGAGCTCTTAAACACAAATAGCCAAATCGGAGTCCCTGGGCTAGTGTACATTATTACTGTTCTGCAGTAGTTTGATTACCTCTGATTACATATATTTAATAGTAAAATACCGTCCAACATTTCAAATGGATAAAGAGGGTGTGTGATCAGGGCCAGGGCTCTTCTCAGAAATTTTAAGTGACTTACTCATAATTTGTTATAAGAAAAAAAAAAATTATTTACACAGATTGGTTTCTAAACACATGTATTATAGTTTAAATACACATTACTGGGAGTATTATTGCTGTGGAGCTCTGTTATACACTCAGACACATTACTGGGAGTATTATTGCTGTGGAGCTCTGTTATACACTCAGACACATTACTGGGAGTATTATTGCTGTGGAGCTCTGTTATACACTCAGACACATTACTGGGAGTGTTATTGCTGTGGTGCTCTGTTATACACTCAGACACACCAACGATTTTGAGCTCTTCTTAAAGAGAGACATTAGGACAGAGGGAGTTTGGTCCAATATAGGGACGGTCCCCCTAAATACAGACACTTGTGAGGCTTGCAGTTAGTTACCAAACTTTGTTTATATCTAAATGTTTATTGTAGTTTTCAAGAAATATAAAATGCTTTGTACATGAAAAATCCAGGTTAAGGCCAGATTCGCTATCCCATAAGGTCATATATTTTGGGAGTGTTAGGGTATGTTTTTTTTGAAGACTTTTATAGACCATGAAAAGTGTATGAGGAATATGTTTAAGAGAAGTACATAAAGATTCACAATGAGATTTATTGTAGTATTTTCCTTACTATAATGAGGGATAGATCTAATTAAATGTTTAAAGGACCAATATAGGCACACAGACCACTTCAGCTCAATGAAGTGGTCTGGGTGCCAGGTCCACCAAGTGTTAACCCTGCCTGCTGTAAACAAACTGCTATGTTTCACTGAGGGTTAATCCAGCGTCTAGTGGCTGTCTCACTGACAGCCGCTAGAGGCGCTTCCGCTCTTCTCACTGTGAAAATCACAGTGAGAAGATGCTGGACGTCCATAGGGAAGCATTGAGTAATACTTTCCTATGGACTGTTTGAATCCATCCAGGTAAGTGTTTAACCCCTTCAGCCCAGCGGGAGTGGGACCCTGAGGGAGGGGAGATCTATTAACACTATAGAGCCTTTAAAGGACCACTATAGTGCCAGGAAAACAAACTCATTTTCCTGGCACTGTAGGGTCTTTAGGTCCCCCCGACCCTCAGGTTCCCCCTTCCGCCGGGCTCAATGAGACAGCCACTAGAGGCTGGATTAATCCATATGTAAACATAGCAGTTTCTCAGCAGGCAGGGTTAACCCTAGAGGGACCTGGCACCCAGACCACTTCATTGAGCTGAAGTGGTCTGGGTGCCTATAGTGGTCCATTAAGTTGGAGCAAAAGAGAGTTAGAAGAGGAAAGAAGTTGCCAAACTATCATTGGAAAGACATCTTTCATTAAAATACGAGTGTCACTTTATAGAGCATTAAATGTGCATTATACATTGTACTAGTTTAATTGTCAAGTTGTATAGGTTAAATGTTATTTTTGTATTGCAATTTTGATAACCTGTTAACATTTATGGTTTATGTTGAAATTGTATATGCTGTATGTATGCATATACATTGTATTTAGAAGATAAAAATTGTAGGTCGCGCCAGAAACATATGATAAAACCAAAAATAGAGACAAAGATAAAAAATGGTGGTAAAAATAGCACCTCGGAGTGCTAAAGCTAGTAGAAACACAGTTTCCATCAATACATTGTATTGATGAGATTTAAAAGTAACACATTGGTCTTGGTTAAATAGAACCAAATAAGGAACAAAAAAAACCTTTTAGCAAAACAAAGTGAAAGTGAGTAAATGTTATTATATACACTGTTATTTATGGTGTTTCTTATTTAAACACTAATTTATCACATAATGATCTTTCAACCACATCCATTAAACATCGTACCCAATCAGGAGAGGGCTGGCAAGGCGGGCATGGCTGTACCTTGGGCCACAAGAATGGTTAGGATTATGGGCGGCTGCCTTACTTCACAATACTAAAATATATTATGTCCAGTATTTTGGTATTATTGTGTTCTAGTTCCGGCCTTGATTGTATAAAACATTTTTATATAAAATTTAGAAAGGGATTGGAGTGTGCCGAGTTGGTCTCAAGTTGGGCTATGTGTTTGTTAAACAATGCCAGTCCTCCCTGGTACTGAATGCTGCTCAATGTGTGTTGCAATATTAAAAGTTATAGAATAGTATGATCGTGTTGGCATACCTGTAATTTTCCAGCTATATTTCCAATGCTGCCCACCAGGCTATGGCAGGCAAGGCAAGGGATCATGGCAGTTTGAATTTAGCCTATGTTCGGATCATGGCTATACCTCTATTGTAGGCAATGAATATCTGTTAATGCATTGAATGTACTATATAGCCAGTGATTTCGTTTCATATAATTACTATGGATTTGAAGAGTTATTTAACATTTCTATAGTGTTCAAAATAAGTCCTAGTTAGTTCACAGAAAATCAAGCTTTCTGCAGCTTAAACTCAGAAATGTGATTTTGTTTGGAATGCAACAATTGTTAAGAGAACTGGCTACAGGTGTGCAACCTTTCACGGCCTTAATGAGATTTAGAGGTTGGATTTTGCAGGCAGTGTGATGACGAAAACCCATGTAGGGACATGTTTTTAAGATTTGCAAAGATCTCTAAAATTGTTCACAAAAGATCAAATTTTTCCCCATCTATTTTCTCTCATTGTGGAGTCAGCGGGTTGTGGCCAAGATCATAAGGAGATCCTTGCTCACTGCTCTCAAAGAAACATAGCGACCTATATGTCATTCTGCAATAAAAACAAAGTGCCTCGTCTTTGGACACCACTTCCATATTTTCCATTGTTACAACCTGGAATTAAAATTTCTAGAATTTGGGTTGATTTATTTATTTACTTGATTTATGCATTTTGGCAAAATATTTTTATTCTGTCGCAAAACATAATCGTTTTTTTTTAGTATTTACTCCTGTTGCTGTGAAAACCCAATATTTGCTCTAGGGATCAATCCTTAAGAAAATAATTAATTTTAAAAGACCTATTAAATGTTTATGAAATAACTTTGCAATTTTAATGAAAGCAACATTCTTTTATATGAGCCCTTGGAATTTCAAGAAACACCATGTACCCTTATCAATTGTATGGTATTCCTCTCCTGTCTTATTCACCGTAGCAGCACATAACTTCAGTGAGAGAGACCAATTCAGCAAAGTAGTTATGGTGTAGTCCGTCATTTTGGAATTACACTAAGGGTCTTTAACGGTGTGAATATGGAGCAAGTGTCACTAAGAAAATTCCCTATTTGATTTGTCTGAAGCAGACATGGTCCAATTGAGGAAAAAATGACAAGCTGTGTTGTCAAAATCTCCAAGGCAATGTAAAAGGGGGAAAAAGGGCTCCTGGAGGCTCTTTAAAGGACCACTCCGGTCACCAAAGAACTTCATTGTAATAAAGTTATAATGCGAGAAGGTCACAAGCGATAGCTTATGTGAAGGGGTTAAACTTTTAATGAACGGTGTTACCCCAATGTCTGGAAACCAGTCAACGATCACTTATGCCCCAGCATTTCTGTTTAATGTCCGATGCTTCAGTTAGAAAGCCTCGATAGGTTGAGAGCATCAGCTGACTCTTAGCGGTGATGCCCTGTTCCATATTTCCAGATTGAAACCTCAGACATTGAGCAGAAATGCAGGGGGCTTAGCAGGCATGTTGACTTTAAGGTTAAACCATGCGTAAGAAATGTAACCCCTTCATGTAAGATGGAGCTAGCTGGTGCCCGGAATGGTTCTTTATTCGCACTTTAAGGGGAACTATGACTACACTGATAGTTTTATGTGCGTTTTCATTTACTTAATTACATTTCTTAGGGCTTTATCAGAGGGTTTTTTTTTCTCTTATACATTTGCCTTTTTTGAAATTAATATTACTGTGAAATGTAAAAAGACCATTAGACCATTTTTAAAACAATTTAATAAACACAGATTACAAAGGCACAATAAAAAAACATTTTCTCGATATCATCTTTTACACTCTGATATCTTTTGACTGACAGGTGAGAAAGGTAGCGCTTATAACAATAATTGAAATTAAGACAAGCACTAAATACACTGATGTAGATGTCTGTTTTTAATTTTATTTTCCAAACTCAAACATAATATTCGAAATCCTGGGAGCAAGACAGTCATCTTTTTAAGTAATATAAATGAATTAATTTATAATTAATATTGCAAGTTATTTTGGGTTAATTGTGAAATAGTCTTCTCAGGAAAGGGCTATAGTGACTGGGATATGTGGTTCAGGGCAATTTGTTGGGGCTACTGTGAATGAAGAAACACCAGGACCCTTCCATTTACAAGGGAATCTGCAGGGCTTTATAATAATTATAGCAAAAATGGACAAAAAATTTAATAAAATATATATGAGTGAGGACAGAAAATCATTTTAGAGGGCCACACTACGCTAGTCACTATAAACACTTCCTCTCACTGAAATGGTTATAGTGCCTGGAATCACCGGGCATGATAACTGTGAATAGTGTTAAACCAGTTTTTAATGATGAGCACGGGTCCCCGGCACCGGCAGTAATGACTAAGGTAGAGATTACACTGCCATACCATAACACCAGCAGTGTTAAAGGGACACACCACTGCCCAAATAACACAAACAAATCACTATTAAGTAGATATATACAAATGAAAACCTGTATAATTTCTTGTCTGCATCCTTTGCAAGCCCTTCCTCCCCACCCTCCTCCACACACACACACTTACCTAGCCTAGACATTCTATGTCTATCCAATCACAGACTTCTCAATGCAGCTCATTGAGAAGTTTTACAAGGAAGATGCTCTGAGCAATTGCTGCCTCTTGTGTTTAGCTCTTTTGTTCTGAACCTCATTAATGAATGCTATGGCTCTTTTTGGCTGGGGGTGTTATTGATCTCATCCGAATCTGAGCTATATTTTTAGTGATCCAGTTTATTACCTCCACCATTTAGGATGAACAAATAAACTGTATCTAGAATGTCTCACCAAATTTGTCAATGACCAATGTAATTAGGTTTCATTAGTTTAGTCTTCTATTGCTACTAATTCTTGACTCTCATTGCCAGGAAATACATCTGTGGATGAGCTCATGATGAGATTAATCTCCGCAATGGAAATATTCTCTGCACAGCAGCAAGAAGACATCAAGGATGAGGTAAGGTTCTCCTTACCTGCAGCCATCTAGCTGGCCTCACTCTGGAGATGGCCAAGCCATCGGGATACATAGACTGACAACTAGCTGAGATTTCAGGGAACCACTAGTTGTAAAGATTGTAACAAATATATGTGCACAAAAATGAATTTAGTCTATTTAAAAACCCTCTAATGTCTTCTGTTCAACTAACCAAGTCCATATTCTCTTGTTATGTAAAGGTTCTTCTGATAGAACTTGTGTCTGTTTAATAACCACATACACAACGTTTTGATCCTAAATATATATTCACATTATACAGTTTACCTTAAAAGGTATGGTGGGGCTGCTGCTTGCAAACTGGTAGGAAGAATACTGCCTTACCCACTGTAGAGCTTTCTTCCATCTAGCACATGAGAATAGGGAAGACCTTCTTCCATCTAGCACATGATAATAGGGGAGACGTTCTTCCATCTAAAACAGAAGAGCAGGGAAACTTTCTAACACCTATAACAGGAGAATAGGGGAGACTTTCTTCCATCTAGAATAGGAGAGTAGTGGAAGCCTTCTTCCATCTAGAACAGGAGAGTAGGGGAGACCTTCTTCCATCGAGAACAGGAGCGCATGGGAAGCCTTCTTCCATAGAGAACAGGAGCGTATGGGAAGCCTTCTTCCATCGAGAACAGGAGAGTAGGGGAAACAGTCTTCCATCGAGAACAGGAGAGTAGGGGAAGCCTTCTTCCATCGAGAACAGATGAGCAGGGGAAGCCGTCTTCCATCGAGAACAGGAGAGTAGGGGAAGCCTTCTTCCATCTAGAACAGGAGAGTAGTGGAAGCCTTCTTCCATCTAGAACAGGAGAGTAGGGGAGACCTTCTTCCATCGAGAACAGGAGCGTATGGGAAGCCTTCTTCCATCGAGAACAGGAGAGTAGGGGAAGCCTTTTTCCATCTAGAACAGGAGAGCAGGGAATGCCTTCTTCCATCTAGAACAGGAGAGCAGGGGAAGCCTTCTTCCATAGAGAACAGGAGCGAATGGGAAGCCTTCTTCCATCGAGAACAGGAGAGTAGGGGAAGCCTTCTTCCATCTAGAACAGGAGAGCAGGGGAAGCCTTTTTCCATCTAGAACAGGAGAGCAGGGGAAGCCTTCTTCCATCTAGAACAGGAGAGCAGGGGAAGCCTTCTTCCATCTAGAACAGGAGAGTAGTGGAAGCCTTCTTCCATGGATAACAGGAGCGTATGGGAAGCCTTCTTCCATCGAGAACTGGAGAGTAGGGGAAGCCTTTTTCCATCTAGAACAGGAGAGCAGGGAATGCCTTCTTCCATCTAGAACAGGAGAGCAGGGGAAGCCTTCTTCCATAGAGAACAGGAGCGAATGGGAAGCCTTCTTCCATCGAGAACAGGAGAGTAGGGGAAGCCTTCTTCCATCTAGAACAGGAGAGCAGGGGAAGCCTTTTTCCATCTAGAACAGGAGAGCAGGGGAAGCCTTTTTCCATCTAGAACAGGAGAGTAGTGGAAACCTTCTTCCATGGAGAACAGGAGAGTAGTGGAAGCCTTCTTCCATGGAGAACAGGAGAGTAGTGGAAGCCTTCTTCCATGGAGAACAGGAGAGTAGTGGAAGCCTTCTTCCATGGAGAACAGGAGAGTAGTGGAAGCCTTCTTCCATGGAGAACAGGAGAGTAGTGGAAGCCTTCTTCCATGGAGAACAGGAGAGTAGTGGAAGCCTTCTTCCATCGAGAACAGGAGAGTAGGGGAAGCCTTCTTCCATCGAGAACAGGAGAGTAGGGGAAGCCTTCTTCCATCGAGAACAGGAGAGTAGTGGAAGCCTTCTTCCATGGAGAACAGGAGAGTAGTGGAAGCCTTCTTCCATCGAGAACAGGAGAGTAGTGGAAGCCTTCTTCCGTCGAGAACAGGAGAGTAGGGGAAGCCTTCTTCCATCGAGAACAGGAGAGTAGGGGAAGCCTTCTTCCATCGAGAACAGGAGAGTAGGGGAAGCCTTCTTCCATCGAGAACAGGAGAGTAGGGGAAGCCTTCTTCCATCGAGAACAGGAGAGTAGGGGAAGTCTTCCTCCATGTAGAACAGGAAAGCAGGGGAAGCCTTCTTCCATCTAGAACAGGAGAGCAGGGGAAGTCTTCCTCCATCTAGAATAGGAGAGCAATTGAAACCTTTTTTCCATCTAGAACAGGAGAGTAGGAGAAGCCTTATTCCACCTAGAACAGGAGAGTAAGGGAAGCATTCTTTCATCTAGGTAAGAAAATAGTAGAACTCTTCTATCTAGCACAATAGCATTGTTACATTTATTCTGTCTAGTTAAAGACCATAGAAGTTCATACTGCTACCTCACTAGTAGGTTAACATATTCCATCTCTTTTGCCAGAACATTTGCCCTGCTCCAACCTTTCACCCTTAAAACACTGCACTTAGATAATTTGCCAGATTGAGTGAATGTTTGTTTTATAGACGACTAAAACTGTAGCAAGCATTTGAAAGAAGTTTAATGCATGAATATTTGTTTTAATACAAACTCAACACCTTTTTTAATACCTTTCATCCGATGGGGAGCGGCTTCGCTAGGAAAACAGATCTTCTTAAGCCTAATCCTCTCCACAGTCTTGCAGTTTCTGTTAACGCTCTGTAATTGGCTGCAGATATCTTTGAAAAGTTGCCAAAGTTGTTGCAGGGTACACAGTTTTACAGTAATTGGAGAGCAGCAAGAAGGGGATGTTTATCTGTTGCTTTCTGTGCCTGTGACAGTGAAGGTTCTATTGACTAACGTTCCTAACCTGTAATGTAAGTCGTAGTGGTTTTACAATGCACACTGTGATCTGCAGAATAAAGGCCATACTCAGCTGTGTATATACATTCAAAATAAACAATAAAACTAAGGTGAAGCTTGGGTATGTTACAATATTTCTTGTGTATTACAAACACAGTGCCATGTTGCATACTGTTTTAATCAGTGATTGAAGTTTTCACTCAAGCTATTCATTTTCTCCATGAAAATATAAATCAAGAACACTATGATCTTGGAGAAGACTTTGAGAACAGTTTCTTACTCAGTGAATTGAAGGGCAAGCTTTGATAGAAGCTATTTTTATATCATGGTGGCTTAGGGCAGAGCTGTTCAAGTGCCACTCATGCATTAACAAATAAGGCCTGATTGTTTAGAATACATTAGCAGGTGTACTTAGCAGTACATCAAGTGCACAAGTTATACTGTGCATATACATTTTATGTATACAGCGCTAACAGGTGTACTCGGTACTTTACAGGTTACATTACAGTAGAGGGCGGTACAGTAAGTGCAGTAGGTATACAGTGTATGTTTGTCTTCCTTAGCACTAACAGGTGTACTTACCACTTTATAAATTACATTATAGTAGAAGGGAGAACTTTTGGAGAAGCTGTTATTTTTACTCCCCTCCATCTTTAGAGTTAAGGTTGACGGAAGTAATACACAAACTAACCGTTAACCTTGTAGCCAAAATATTCATAGTATACCTGTATTATGAGTACAGTATTAGCATTCTTATGCTAGAAATATAGGAAATACTCATAGAAATTCTTACATAATCAACACATTAAAATGACACACATAATGAAAATGGGGGCGGGGCTTGACAGCCATGCCGAACGGTTGCATTTCGCGCGAGCTCCGCAAAATATTGGGTTAAACACCAGCAATCATAATACCCTACTTACTGAGCTGATTCCTGGAGGTGTCCAGGTGTCGCTGAGCACTCTGGTGAAGCACATGGCACGATTTGCGGCCTAGTGTGGGACCAGCTGGGAGTTGCAGCCGACCTTCTCGGCGGGACCCTGCATGCTGCGTTGAAAGCCTCATTCCCCTCCCCACTTTGGACTGGTGGGGGTCATCCCGGTCCCCACCACAACAGCCCCTGATACTTACCACCGACACAGGCGCTTTCACATCCTAAAGCAGAGCAGCGTGTGGAGTTTCTCAACATGACGGTGACCAGCACACCTCCGCAGAGCTTACTGAAGGACACAGTGCAGAGCTGAAGGGAGACCTTCCTTGATACCTGGAAAATCATCTGCACTCAGTTCTGCCGGGCTGTTGCCATATGAGCACCCCATACAGCGGCGACTATGGAGCGTTCCGCTACCGGATACAGAAAGACCAATCCCCTCACTATGTGGGTTGGAAGCTCAGAGCGCGCCTCAGGCAGGACTCCAAACACCAAGTAGAACTCTCCTAGGCTGATTGCCTCTTTATCACACAAATACAGGAGTCTGCATTCCCTTGTCCTCCTAGAGCCCCCACACCAGCAGATTATATGTTTTCTGTTTTATTTTATTTTAGCTTAACATAACAATCTGCAGCATGTGTCAAGGGCTAATCAATTGACCTCATTGAGATATAGCTACTACTTATCTCAAATGAATAGCTTTTAGGCACACAGCTATACTCCACTTATTTTATTAGGCAGCTTGTACTACTCATGTCTCTCTTACGCCGTATCTCTTTCTAACGCTACTTCATATAGCAGTTTTACTCTTGATGTTGAAATTACACAAAAAGTGCGCATTTCTCAGCTTGACATGTTTTATCACTGCGATTTATATACGTCGACTGTCATTGTTATGTCAATGCAGACTTGTATTCCTAAGCACTACCAAAAAAAGAATGATAAAAATTTTTTTAAAATGTACACACAAAATTACATTTTCAAAATTTGGTTCCCCGTATATCTTCCTGGTGCCAAGCATTATGTGTGAGCAGATAGTACAAGAAACGTAGAATGTGACGGCAGATAAGAACCATTTGGCCCATCTATTCTGCCCAAACCTACTATGTTTGTATTTGTGTATTTAAATATTAAAAATGGTATTTAGATGGTAATTCCACTTTCTGAATCCATTTTTATGGTGGAGTAAACAGTTTAGTAAAATATTATCAAAATCTTTGCGCAACTGGAAATCATTTTTGTTTTGCGGAGTAGTAACATTCGAGTTAAATAATTAGTTTGTTTTTCTTATTTGTGTGCAAGAGCATGAGAAAGATCAATGTTTCTTTTTGTGGCTTAGTCTTTTAATTCAGGTTAGAAATCCCATGGTTCCAAATCAATTATTACTACTTCCTGCCTGTTCAATGCAACATGAAAATGTATCCAAATCCCTATCCCTTTCAAGTCAAACAATTGCAAACAGGATACAAATACTGGTTTCTGTTGCCGTTTTCTTTATAGTTACATGTAGTTCATAAAAACCACAAGACGATCAACAGAAATGCTTTGTACTGTAAGAAAACAGTATATCTTTGTGATGTTTCAAAAGCTTGCATGAGGTTTGGCCGAGGACTGGGAATGTGTTCTCCAACATCCATTAAGAATATCTTCAAATGAACAAATATGTGTTTTGTGTCGGGGTACACTTCAATAATCCCTATCCCTCAGTACACTAGTAACATGGATCTTGTAAATACGTAAGCTAATAATGTAATTTTCAGCCTAAATGTGAATTTGAACTTCTGTCACACCTGTTTACAAAAGGGTTATTCAGAGGACAATTGACCTTGCCTTTTAAGTTGACTCAAAGCATTGTAACCACATTATCCCACTGTATTGGTTTTTGTATGAAGACCCAGCCCTGCCCCATAATAGAAAAAAGAGGAAAAAAAAAGTTGTGAGCATGTTCCCACAAAGGCCGCAGTTGACTGCACGCAGAGAAGCTGTACACAGCCACTCACAAAACGGTCAATGGGGCCTGTGCATAAACAGATAGTAGCGAAGGTATGGCTGCTGTCAACTTATTGGACAGTTCCAATCATCACATCAGATGAGGGGAACTGTGACTAAGAACTAAGCTACATTTCTTAAGCTACTGCTGGACATGCATTTATAGAATACAAGGGAGAAAACAGACAGAATGACTCTCTTCTTGGTCTGTGAAGGATCTATCTGCTGTTGCATGCCTGCGCAAGTGCAACTTTAATGTATTTTTAATGAAAACAATACATAGTAGATAGGTAGATTGTGAATTCTGTATTTGTTGCAAATGTGTAAATTACATCTACATTTTTTTTTTTAAATTTATTTAACATATTTCTATATCAATGATGGCTTACCCAATTCTAATTTCATGAATAGGAAATAGGATATGCAATAGCATAAGTTCTTGACCTGTGGTGCGTGTATCCGAGGGGGTACACGTACCACAAGCATGGGGTACACCAGGAGCTGGCCGGCAGGTGCCTACTCTGCCCAAATATGCTGTCCGGAGAGGAGAATGAAGGCAGACGGCGAGGGATTTGTAATCTTCATGATCTTCCAGCACTGCTCCCTCACACTCCCAGCAGTGGTGTCAGGTTATAACGTCACCCCGGCCCTGACATCACTAAACCATGAGGGAGTGGTGCTGGAAGAGCATGAAGATGATGGTGGCAACATTAGACTCAAGTGAAGGGATCCACTCCAGCTCTCCCAAAGGTAGAGAGGCTGGGTGGACTTAATAAAAATAATAATTTGTGTGTGTGAGAATGTGTTTGCCAGCCTGTGTGTGTGTGTATGTGTCTCAAATCAGTGAGTGCCTGTATGTCTCAAATCATTGAGTGTCTGTGTGTAAATGTGTCACTGTCAGTGTGTCCGTGTCATCTGTGTGTACCTTTTATGTGTGTATTATATTGTAATTTTGCGACTTTTATACTTCAGATTAATAGTTCATACACTCCTCCTTACATACACAATATTCAAATTATATCATATTTGTTTTAAAAATATTATTTACTACCTTTAGTCAGGCTTGTTATCCAGTCACTTTTAGTAACTCTGTTGGTGTCCCCCAAGGTTCAGTCCTTGGTCCCCTGCTGTTCTCCATCTATATTGCCTCCCTTGGTGAACTCATTAGCTCCTTTGGCTTCCAATATAATGTCTATCCTGATCTCTCCCCGCCCCTCTTGACTAGTGTCTCTGACTGCCTCTCTGCTGTTTCTAACTGGATAGCTGCCCACTTCCTTAAACTAAACTTGACCAAAACTGAAATTCTGGTCTTTCCTCCCTCAAGTGTTGTTACTCCTGTGTCGGTCTCCCTCCAAGTCAATGGTGCTACCATCAGCTCCACCACGCAGGCTCGCTGCCTAGGTGTTCTGTTTAACTCCGACCTCTCCTTCAAGCCTCATGTTCAATCTATCACCAAATCCTGTCATTTCCATCTCAAAAACATTGCGCGCATCCCCCCCTACTTAACGCCAGATACGACTACGGTGTTGGTCCATTCCACTGTCGTTTCTCGCCTTGACTACTGTAATCCGCTTCTCAGTGGTCTTACGTGCTCCCAACTAGCGCCGTTACAGTCCATAATGAATGCAGCAGCGAGGCTCATCTTCCTGTCCGCCCGCACCTCCAATGCATCACCCTTCTGTCAGTCCCTACATTGGCTTCCTATAAAATATAGAGCTCAATTTAAAATTCTGGTTCTTGCTTTCAAATCTCTACATAATGCTGCTCCCACCTATCTATCCTCCCTTATACACAAGTATGTCCCGTCTAGGCCCTTACGATCTGCTGAAGACTTACGTCTATCTTCTGTCCGTGCTCCCACCTCTGATGCTCGCCTTCATGATTTCTTGAAGGCTGCACCATTCCTGTGGAACTCGCTTCCCTCCTCCGTTAGATGCTCAACCAGTCTCCACTCCTTCAAAAAATCGTTAAAAACCCACTTCTTCATTAAAGCGTATCAATTAAACTGTTAATAGCTCCTGACTGTCACTAGTCTAATACTATCCTTATCTTTTTGTGTCATTTTACCCCACTCCCTCTAGCATGTAAGCTCATTGAGCAAGGCCCTCAACCCCTCTGTTTCTGTGTGTCCAACTTGTCTAGTTATAACTGCATGTCTGTTCGTCAACCCATTGTAAAGCGCTGCTGAATTTTATGGCGCTATATAAATACCATAATAATAATAACTTAAATATCAGTGTCTACACATTGGGAATTTAAATAAATTGAAATTACTTTCTTGAAGCATTGGTACTTAGGAATAGTTTTTTATACCTGCAGGGGTTCATCAACGTAAAAGGCTGTGAAACATTGATGTAGTACCATGCTGACCACCTGTCACTTCTAAATAAGCATTTTGAATTAGCAACAATTTAATAACCTAGTCCAGGAATTAGCATGAGACTCCCAAAAGTCATGTTTTCGCAAGAGGGCAAAAGACGTCTTTCATGTCAAAGCAGTTTTGGGGTAAGTCATGTCAGGGGACTCCGTGATATGGTGTGAGAAACACAATAAAAACATGAAAAAAACCTACTCGCATGCTCAATCCGATACGCTTGGGTGGTACTATCCCCACCAGGGAGGTAGCTCAAAGATTCAGCAGCAGCAGGAACTGGTCCAATAAAAAAGTAGTTTAATAATAAAAAATAATAATAGTAGTTGCAAGATAAAATAAATATATAAAACAGTATGTCAAATCTACGTAAGTATTTATATTTATTTTATTTTATCAGAATGTCAAATACTTAAAGGACCACTGTAGGCACCCAGAACACTTAAGCTCAATGAAGTGGTCTGGGTGCCAGGTCCCCCTAGTTTTAACTCTGCTATGTTTACACTGAGGGTTAATTCAGCCTCTAGTGGCTGTCTCCCTGACTGAGTAAATCACACTTATCTGATACTGGACGTCCTCACGCAGTCCAATGTCAAATAAAATCGCCATTGGAAAGCATTACTCCACTCGGGAGCAGATGTCGGTGGGGGAGGAGAGGTCACTAGCACCTAGGGAGCCCGGCGTTGGATTAAGGTAAGTGGCTGAAGCGGTTTTAGCCCCTTCAGAGCCGAGGGAGGGGGGTACTCCAAGAGCCTATAGTGCCAGGAAAATGGTTTGTTTTTTCCTGGCACTATAGGATCCCTTTAAGTACTTAATACTTAGGTGCTGCACCTTCCACCTGTTTTTTTAATCCAGCTTTCGATTGTAAGAGAGAGACTCCATATTTGGTGTTTGAGCTGCCATTGGACTGTAATCATTTTATTATAGCACGGAATTGGATCTGCACTAGACCTTTTTATGGTTACCTTTGTGTGATTTTTTAATTTTATTTATTCTAAAATAATATTATAAATAGATGATTAATTGTAAAAAAATAAATAAATAAAAAATAATAATACATACATGAATTTGCCATTTAAAAAAATACTTAAGTTTTCCTGATTTCAGATTGCTGCACAATTCTTCTTTAAAGGAATGCAATTATAATGTTTTATTTAAAATGAAAGCTTAAATTTACTATAGCATGTATGTGTTTTGTTCCTTAATGCATACGTATAAAAACCATTCATCCCTTAGTTTATTATTGCATTGTGGGACAGTGTTCTGTAAGCCCTTTTGGTCAGAAGCGCAGCTCATCCAGCCAAAACCTGTGTAGGTTTATTACAACGAATTCTTGCATCACGAGCAAGCGGCTGACATCTTAAATAAACTCTGGTTGTTTCAGCCATTCAAATAGCGCATAGTCTGAAAAGGCAAAGTGTATAGGGTTTTTGTCCTATTGTCAATTGTATATTTTTGATAATAGATTTTTGCTGATATTTTATCTTCTTAATATGTACACCCTGTTCCAAATTATTATGCAAATTCTATTTGTGTCACAAAGATTAAATATTTTGTTTTCAGTTTAACTCATGGATGGCATTGTCTCTCAGGGCTCTTTTAATCACTGAAAACTATTTCGGACACCTGTGATAATTAGATTGCAAGGTGAGCCCAATTTAAGGAAAAACTACTAAAGGAGGGTGTTCCACATCATTTTCATGCAATATGGGGAAGAAAAAGGATCTCTCTGCTGCCGAAAAGAGTGAAATAGTTCAATGCCTTGGACGAGGTATGAAAACATTAGATATGTCACAAAAACATAAGCGTGATCATTGCACTATTAAGAGATTTGTGGCTGATTCAGAGCACAGACGGGTTTGTGCAGATAAAGGCACATTGAGGAAGAATTATGCCAGATCCATGCATTGGATCAAGAGAGCAGCTGCTAAAATACCATTACATAGCAGCAAACAGATATTTGAAGCTGCTGGTGCCTCTGGAGTCCCACGGACATCAAGGTGTAGTAGAGTCCTCCAGAGTCTTGCAACTGTGCATAAACCTTCTATTCGGCCACCACTAACCAATGCTCACAAGCAGAAACGGCTGCATTGGGCAGAAAAATACATGAAGACTAATTTACAAACAGTCCTGTTCACTGATGACAGCCGTGCAAACCTGGATGGTCCAGATGGATGGAGTAGTGGATGGTTGGTGGACGGCCACCCTGTTCCAACAAGGCTGCGACGTCAGCAAGGAGGTGGTGGAGTCATGTTTTGGGCCGGAATCATGGGAAGAGAGTTGGTCTGCCCCATTAGGGTCCCCAAAGGTGTAAAGATGACCTCTGCAAAGTATGTGAAGTTTATGACTGACCACTTTCTTCCCTGGTACAGAAGGAAGAACTATGCTTTCTGTAATAAAATCATCTTCATGCATGACAATGCACCATCTCATGCTGCAAAGAATACCTGTGCATCAGTGGCTGCTAAAAGGAGAGAAAGTCATGGTGTGGCCTCCATCCTCCCCTGACCTCAATCCTATTGAGAACCTTTGGAGCATCCTCAAGCAAAAGATCTATGAGGGTGGGAGGCAGTTTACATCCAAACAGCAGCTCTGGGGGGCTATTCTGACATCTTGCAAACAAATTCAAGCAGAAACTGTCCAAAAACTTCAATGGATGCAAGGCTTGTGAAGCTACTATCAAATAAGGGGTCCTATGTTAAAATGTAACGTGACCTGTTAAAATGATTAAAAAGTTAAAATGCTGTTATAAGTTTGATTGAAATAGCTTTCGATTTCAGTAAATATGCTGCAAACACAACAAATGACAATTTTCAGTTCTTTACAACCTATAAAGTCTTTTGAAACCTACTGTGCGTAATAATTTGGAACAGTGCATTGTAAGTTTATGTTTAAAAAAAATACTGTTATTAGGAGGTTTGTTAAATACAATTTGAGTTGTACTCTTAATAGTTGATAACATGAGAATTATGCTGACTGTTATTTACATCAATTATTTAGGTAAATGAGAAAAATATCATTTGCATAATAATTTGGAACAGGGTGTATATTCCCTGTTTGAGGGGACTCATTTTCTCAGCTTTGTACCATAGTGTGATTTATTATTTGAATCAAGCTTGCTACACCAGATACATCAGGTGTGCTACAGATACATATCAGAATGTTTTGTATCTATTTTTTTTCCTAGCTGTTGTTTTGTAACACTTTGTTTGGTTTTCATGTGTTTTTCTGTCATGATGACTTTGGTTTTCAAGTAACAAAAGTTATGTTTTAATTTGTTTGGTAACAAACACTTCTAGGACTTGTTCTGGTATTTTTGACCAAATGTATTTATTTATAAAATATTTTACAAGGAAGGATACATTGAGATTTCTCTCGTTTTCGAGTGTGTCCTGGGCTCACAAACATTACGGCTCAACACAGCTGTCTCCAAGAAGTCCCCTGCAACAATATTAACTTCTATGTGTACAAAAATGGGAGCGATTTCTTTACGTACAGTTTGCGTCCTGTGTTTACCTGTTTTTATAGGGAGTACTGAAACAGTTGATTATTTTGCTTTGGTGAGAGCTTCTTGACCTGTGTGTTTCTATTCTATCACAATGACTTTGAGAACATCCCAGAAAATGTGGCCATTTTTATGTAATGGTTTATCTCCACCAAAGTGTTAATAGTTATATAAAAATGAAACGCCTATTTTGCACACAGATCATTGGCTATAAACCTGGTTTGTTGACGGACTGGTTTAGCCTGCAGTAACAGAGTTGAATAACACTTGAGATTGTCACATTTTTACCCAGAAAGACCTTGAGCATTAAACATGCATTTTTCACCTGCGCCCAGGAAAGCATTCTTAAAGGATTACAGTAACACTTTGTGACAAGCTTGGCGTGGGTGGAGCAGCCACGAAATTACTGATTCCACGTGAGAATCTCCAAGCCGTGCATTTCTACTGTCACTATCTGTTTATAGTGCATGGAATGATGAATGTTATTCAATTCTAGCACAGGGAAAATTCTGTAGCAAAGTGTCATTTTAGCTTTCACCTGCACATTTCCTTCATACGTTAACCCTTAATTGCCAAGACATGCAGTTTTTTTTCTTTATCATTTAAAGTGTTAAGTTTCAAAGTAGTTGTTAACCCAGCTTGCCATATAGTGCCAGCTAATGTTAAAGCTGTGCATATTTGATGTCTGTTGTCAGCTTACGTTGCATATTGAAAACAGACAAGCAATGACGCATGACATGTCCCCTCCGTGCCAGACCTCCTCTTAGACTTTCCTTAGATAGATTCCACCCTCCCCTGCTCCAATAGTATGCTTCTTATAGAGATACACTGAATCCAATGCTTCCCTGTGAGAATCTTTTCACTCACTGTGAGCAAGTACTCAAAACAAATAGGTAAGGCTACTCGCCAAATGCAGCGACGCTCATTTTAAAAGTGCAGATTTCTTGAAATCAATACTTTAGTAAAATTAAAGAAAGATGAGCTCTATTTTTAATCTCGCATAACAAAAAAACGCACTCTGCTTTCTTTTTTTTATAAACATCACAGGTTGAAGGTTACAGATATTAAACAGATAACAGGTGTGTAGTTAATCTGTTATGTGCAGTATTTGGCATTGTATGTGCATTTCTAAACAGTAGCTCCAAACAGACTTTTCAGATATTGTGCATGTTTGTATTAGGTTATTGATTTTGCAAGTTATATTTTAGTTGCAGGATGTAGCAGACTGGAATCATTGTGTGATTAAGCTCATATTCCCCCAGTAGATGAGACATAGTCATCTCGTTTATTCTGGCATAACATGTTCAATTTATACACATACCCACAGCAGGGGGTCTCCATACAGAAATATAGCAAGCCACCCCCTGGCATCCCTGTGTTTAGGAGATAATTGAGTCCAAAAACTGTAACTCCATTATCTCTGTTACAGAAAACATATACAATATATCTACAATCCCCCAAAAGTAACCCCAATATCAAGAGGACAAGTGTCAAATCCCCGGATAGCCTGGATCTGAGCGCCCAAGTTGGCCAAATAAAGCTGAGATCCGTTCGGTAAAATAGAATCGCCACCGGGGTAAAGTTCTGACCAGCCAGCCACGAGGTTGAAACCCAAAACCGTTCCATAGAAATTGGTGCCACGGCCGGTCTCCGCTCGGGGATTCCTGGTCAAACACCGTCAAAAGGTATTCCCTTGCTTTCAGGGAGTGCATGCTCCCCCTGGTTGATTTTCTCGTACAGTGCTCTTCCTAGCTGTTCAGGGCACAGAGCAGGTAGCATTAGTTTCTCTGACGTTTGCGAGGTCGTCTATCTGAAAAGGGTTCCAGGCGTTCAACCTCGTCCCGCTACCTCCATTCGGGAGACAAAATAGCCACCCAAAGGAAGCACTCAATTTTTTCCTTTGCAGTTTCAGTCGTATGTGTTAATCGATGTACCACGGGGAGGAGGGGTCCCCATTCGGGTGCTGAACTAAGTGTGTTCGGGTACGATAACTTCCGCACAATACTTTAATTGTTTTAAGTAATAAACCAGGAATCGTTAATGCTGCTTATACACATCAAGTTAGGGGAGCAATTTGTGGTGCTCTGTTCACGCATTAACAAATATTTTCTGAGTATTGATTATTTAAGTCCTTCAACTCCATCTCAATGAATACATTGGGGTGGGCGGAGCTCCAGGTGGCTATCTTTCCATTTCTGAACTATTTAACCCCCAAGTTTTCCTCCCGGCACCCAAAAGATATCATAATGGTGGGTTTGTGATCAGGTTATCATCGTAACAGCTCCTGGGAAGCCATTAACCGGCCAATAAATCATGGATATGAGTTTGTAATATTACTTATTGTCAGCTAGGTGTTTGCTCCTCATGCCTTTGAACTACATCTCTCACAATTCTTTGACAGTAAAAAGCACCTGTAATTACAAACTTTGCCTATCATTGCACTAAATACTAAGGCCAAGATATGAAGACTCATTGGAGGAAACTCAATATTTAGCTTTTAGAGTGATTTGCTGCATCGGTTTAGATACACTTAAGATAGTGGTTACCAAAAGGTAGGTCCCACCTGCTGTTGCTGAACTATAACTGTTGCTTACCAAGGTGCTTTGTATCCCTGGCCATAAGGTAACCAGGCAAATGTCAGAGCTGAGCAAAGTGAATTTGTTGTGGTCTTTCTGATTTGTGTTGTTAAGTGAATAACCCTCCCCCCAGTGTTGGCACTCTGCCCATACCATGTGCACAAAGGGCGAAAGTGAGTTGAAATGGACAATTGGAATGTTTGCTAGTTTAGTTGGTTGAGTCTCTTGCGCATATTTCGGAGGCGACCCTGCCCCAAGCTGCTAAATTCTAGTTTCACAGGCTCCTTGTAAACAACTAACCGAACATTAAAATTTCATTAGCCTTAAAGGTTATCTTTGTTGTGTTAACGTAATAGGTGGCCCTTTTTGTTCCATGCAAGACATCATTCGTAGGAGTGGAGCTGCTCCTTCTAATATCTAGCAGAACTGAACAAGGAGAGAAAATAAGAGGGATTTCTGAGGTCTGTGATGTGAAGGCGCAGATCCAGTAAACTGATGAAAATAGAGAATATCATCCTTACAGTTATTATGCCGTCTGTAAGCCCTGGTGGAAGCTGTGCTCTCTGCACACAGATGGCATTAGATGAGAGTTTAGTGCAGGATGGAGTATTCAGCCTGACATTTGTATCTGCTTTTTACCGTGCTTTGCACATAATACGGCTGCCGACATCCAGAGCTTGTTTGCGTTCACCTCTACATGCAAAAATGAAATGGTTTGAGAACGTACTTATTAAACTGTTCAGAATTTCTGTTCCAAGCCGTGACAGTTTATAGACTGCCTAAAGGTCCCCTAGGCATGCTATATAGTGTCTGATTACTAGGGGCAGACCGGCCTGTGCAGGTTTCCTAGGAACCAGGCAAGCACCAGATGAATGCCAATTGGGTGGCTTGCCTCCAGTGCTGGTTTAATGATTCTCCATTCTGTGCAAAGGTAGAAAGTCCAACCAGCATGTCAACTGGTACCAGTCTGTCTTCCAGCACATGTAGAGTTAATGTGAGATTGCAGGCCTCCCAGAGTGATGGTGGGCAACATACGCAGAAAGCGCATATTGGCATGAAGTATAAGAATTTGGAAGGGGGGTGGGGATTCATCATGTAGATGTGTGTTAAATGTTTTAATTATGATGATGTGTGTCAATGATTGTCCCATATTCAGATTGCATTTGACATATCTGTTGCACCATGACAATTACGTGCAAAAATAGGTTAATGCTTTACTTGTACAGTAAGTGGCATTGTGCATCTGTTTTATGGCAGGTCCTAGAGGCAGACTATTTTGGAGGATTATAAAACAAAAATGGAATGGGAGCTTTATCAGAGAAATTGTTTTCTTCAGAAAGGTTGTGCTCTAATATCCAATTTTTAATTTATCCATCGCCGAGATCCGCATGGAGAGGGGATTTAACAAACCTTTTTCTCTGCAAACCGTTAAATACAATAAAACACTGTGCCAAGGACTGGATGCTGTATATTGATTCCCTGCGTCTTTCCTTAACTGTAAGCAAAAAATAGATATTGCATTTTACACTAAATGCCAAACAGGGTGGGTGAGGTTTCTAGAACATCTTAACAGCCGGAAGGTCACAGATTGAAATCCTAGAGATTCTGCTAAGCCTCTCATCCAGCAGAGGTAAATAAAAATTGAAGCAGTAATAACGGAGAAGGTGTATTCATTACTGTGTAAAGCGCTTTGTGAGCTCAGGATAAAAAGAGCTGTATAAGTGACGATATTATTTTCATTGCCTTTATTATTTTTACTGTGCCATTTGTAAGAAATAAATGGTATTGCAGCTCACACATTCTACTCTGCACGCAAAAGATGGGCTTAGGGCAAGTGTGCTGAGCGGCCATTTGATGTCTAAATCATACCCGCTATTTTCTTCCAGTACTATACGCCATGTTCCATCTTGGTTTTTATCACCTAATAAAATTAACACAGTATTTAACGATTTTGTACATTGTGCACATAAATTATGTAAGTAATCAATACTTACTGCTAACTCGCGCTTTCAGGACTTCTTACAGGCAGCTCCCTTCCTTTGGAACAGCCTGCCAACCCCCATCAGACTCTCCCCTAGTCTTCAATTGTATAAAAAGTCCCTCAAAACACACCTGTTCAGAAATGCTTATGGACTTCCAGAGTGTCTTATTTATACTTATCCATATCTCTCTCTTACTCTCCTAAAGAGCCATACTCCACTCTCACCTCCGCCTCTGCTAGTTTTCCACCTTGTTTGGTGGCTGTCAACCTTGCTGCCCTGTTGTGTATTTGTACCCCAACTCCTCTAGACTGTAAGCTCGTTTGAGCCCCTTTCATAATATTGTAAAGTGCTGCGGAATTAGTTGGCGCTATATAAATACCAATAATAATACATAATGAATGTCTGTTCAAGATATAAATGCGGTTAAACCTTGTATAAAGCATCCTATTTTATATCACAATTTCTAAATATTCCGCTCAGTCTGTCATTGTATAAAAGTGCTTTAACCTAGACAAGACCACGGCGGGCTGGGTGTTCTTCTCTATGCTTCCAATCCAGAAGCATTTTATTGGAGGATTTGGATCGGTGAGCAAGTGCCGAATTTCTTCAGTACTGCTCTGCGAGAAGCATCTGATTCTGAAAATATTGTACAAATATTCTCTAACAATTTTGTTAAGTTGCAATTCCTGTGGGGTACACGCAGCGATACTTTAGTTGCCAAGTATACTTTTCACCGCATTAGAAATGATTTGCATTGCTGTCATTGGAGAGATTAAACAAGCCCAGCGCAGTTCCCTCCATGAAACAACCTGTTACGGCAGACATGTTTAAATATAAAATCTTCTTCTTACAGCATTTTCCTACCAATAAATCATTTAGTATTTCCCCCTTACGTGTCACAGGATTTATAACCATAATATCACAGCCACTCGCAGTTGGATAGCCCAACGACATCCACCGTCCCTTTAAATCACTGCATGCTTGTTGGTGCCTGTCCTCGTCTCTACAATAGGAGGTCAGGGCTGCAGGTTCTTCTCCTTTCCAGCAGTGTGAGTAATTACAGGGAGTCTCACCTTCCACTTCACGCAAAGCCACCACACTAGGAAGGAAATTTACAAAAGTGTCAAACTCTGCTGACCTGATGCCGGCAACTGTTGGAAATAAACACTCAGTTCCTGATGTTTGCAGAATTTTATTGAGAGGATCATTAGGTCAGTTTCTGACATTTTCTAAACAGAGCAAGGAGCCAGCCATGCTGTCAGTCAGCGAGTGGAAGCAGACTGGTGTGATCATTACAGGGCTGTCTTATTCTAATACGATATTAACCATTTAGCATTCACTATACCAGCAGAGCTTTATGTCATAGCTAGAGTTTGTTTGTGGACATGACAGAACAGTGATATGCCGCCGTGATATTAACCCCTTTAGCACGGAGTCTGATGCTAGAGCAGAGTTTTATTCATTATTTATTGTAATTATGCTGAGCTGCTTATTTGCTCTATATTGGAGTCTGTTTTAATGTCCATACGATGTTTATTTCAGCTGTAAAACTTGGACCTGCCAGAATTTTGAACCTCAAAGTCCGTTCTGTAGGTCTCGGGTTGGTCGTCTTAAATACAAAAATGTTATTCCAGCGGTAAAAGATTAGAAATGTTTTTAAAGTTCTTGAGAATTGGCTCCTGTCTTTGAACTGCAATTGCTATTGCTTTCGCTTTCTAGAGCACTGCAGTTTATCACTCTGTAGCTAGGGTTGCCACCTGGCCAGTATTTTACTGGCACGGCTTGTAATGTGGCTGTCTGGCTGGTGCTGTTAGAAATACCAGCAATGCAAAGGCTTGTAATTTCCTTTGATATCAACCTTTATTAAATATCACATGTAAACACATTGCTATATATGCACAGAATAACACACTGACACACACAATATAACGACACTGACGCACACATTGTTCTACACACACTTTGACAAAGCATGCACACAGTGACACAAACAGTTATACACACTCGTTCAGACAATGACACCCTTCTATGCACACACACTTATTCAGACAGTACACACTGCTACACACACAGTCCGACAAGGCACACACATTATAAGTAGTTTATTAGTGATTTAGGGAATATTTCCCCTTCCACGTGTTTATTTTTCTCTTCCGTAACTCCCTGAGACGTAACATAACATCAGGTGTCTGAGTCCTATGATGTCACATATATATAAGTAATTATGCAAATTAGTTATTTACTGGGCCAGATTGCCTAGTTAAGACTAGCAGAATATACATTTTAATGCTTGTGTTTTTTTTTGTTTGTTTTTTTGTTTATATAAATTGAACAAGTTCTGTTCTCAATTTACTGCATTTTACTAAATAAACCTAAAAGTCTTGGTTTCTTTACATCTTTATTTTTATTCATTCCCCATAAATCCATCTTCACTCTTTTCCCTTTTGTCTCTGATTCTAATCAGTAAGCTAGTGTATTATTATTTGTAAAAGACAAATTAACGCCTTCTCATTAAATGTGACATGAAATAAACTGAAGTCTATCTGATAAATTACAGTGTACATCTCTTCTATTTCCATCACTGTGTGGCCTCCTCCCATGTCAAATTAATTCCAGGGGTTTGTAGCGGGGCCACGCAGAGTGAGCCATGTTGCAGTTCCGTTGCCATGCAGGGGTACCCTCAGATTCCATGTTTAATTAAATGGAGAAGCCACAGGACTTTTGTAACTGTCATCTCCTGTCGAGTCCTGAACTTAGATGAAAGCAGGAACTTGATCACACAGACAACAGCACCAGTATGCCATGGCCAAATCGCTTGTATTAGAGGTGGCACAGGCTAATAATATCAGAGGAAGGTGTAAAAACGCTCCTCTTTACACTCAACATTATCTGTTTTTAACAGATGCATTTGGGTTAGCTAAAATGTAGCTACAGAGTGTCAATGGTTCTCAAAGAAGGCAGAATTCTCAGCAGATTCTCAAGCTTTTTAAGCCTGCAATTGCCAATAGAAAGAAACCAAGGGGTTACGTTTCCTTAGATAAATATATGGAACACGTTGCTGCTTCTGTAGGTATAACAGCCCTAACAAAGTTTACGATTAAAGTTATTTTTAATATATTTTATACAGGGCTTGAAAAAAAAAATGCATGCTCTGCTCTATTAGCCAGGGCTAATAGTTACTGGCCTATGGCAAGCATGAAGGATCCATGGCACACTTACCAGGTTACCAAGTTTTCACTCGCCAATGGCTAGTGGGCAACTGAAAACTTTGAGTCATGTTTTACATAATTGATAAAACAATTACATTACAACTTTTTAAGCGACCTACTGAATATTTCATGCAAATCTATTTTCACATGAGCCTCTGATGGAATGAAATATTCGGACAGTATTGTCTTTGTGTGTGGGTGATAAACATTTTTTTTTATATACGGACTCATAATGTTTTCCTCTCACATGTGAAGGCTTCTTTTGAGTTAGGGATTTACCAGATTGGCCTTGTTATAGAATCAGATTATCACATACTGTGTTAAGAATGTGTTTCCCAAAAAGTGATTGCTTCCTTTAAATTGATCTCACCATCGACTGATGTAGAAGCCAGTCTCAGAGTAGTTCAGTATAGTCACACGGTCTACATTGTTAATGAAAGGGATTAACTTGCTGCTCTAAATTATATACTGCATGCAGTGTTGCTTTAAGTAATGTGTCTGTAATATGAAGCAGTTAATGGCTTTCCTTCATCCCTATAATTAGAGGAAATATTTAAAGGGAAATTATTACTACATTTGTGTCCAGAGAGTATTGTTTTTCAACTTGTTATTTACCTAAATAGTAAAGTTTTAATCTCTTCCTTATATTTTTTGGTTTGTAAAATAATCGAGGTACTTTAAAAGAGGATATTGGTGTTTAAAGAAAAAGTTGTTTTGAGATTCAAATTATTTCTACTGTCTATCTATAGCAAACCCTGTCCCCCTTTTTTGTGTTCACCAAGATTGTCAAACTCCTGTAAGCTCCGATGTTAGACAAGAAATCTCATGATTCTCTGCCCATATATTGCACTCAAAGAATTCTAGATGTGTAGTCCATCAACCTCTGGGCAGCCAGAGTTTGACAACCTTGTTATACACCTTTTATCACTGATAACTCTACACTCCTAGACATGTGTGTGTTTATTATAGAATAAAAGTAGGAATTGGCCGATAATGTGTGGCCTTTCAGGCCAATAGTCCATAACGGGTACTGATATATTGTCCATTAACAGATTTTTTTTTTAAAAACACTTTAAGATTATTACATTCATGGAAAGTTACATTTAGGGTAGATTTGGGGGATCGAATACAATAGAATTATATTTTGAAATGCAGCATGTGAGTGTATAGCATATTAAGGTTTAAAATTAAATGTATCATTGCAGAGCCCTTTTAGTTCCTTGAACAGAATAACGGACAGCCTTGTGACACATTATACCACGTGCTTATCTTGTGTTTCAGACAGGACAACTGATTTAACTGTGTCTTCTAGCGTTTACCATTATTCAATGAAAGAATACATTCTTTACTATGATGACCTACATTTACATCAAATGTTTTTGTGTTGCCTTTTGTTTGCCAACTATAACCTGTGAATAGAATGTCCCATGTGATGAGTTTTATTCCTCTGTGTGCCATTAAAATGCTCTTTCTGTTAACTTGCCTTGCAAAGTCCTAATGGGGATTGAAATGGTACAATAATCTAATGGGTTCTGAGGCTGGTTAGGACTAGAATTCTATGAGGGATTGCTGAATGTAGAGAAATCTGCAGGAACACATATTTACCTATAGTGAATAGTGGCAAATCAGCAAGTAGAGCTCAACTAGAAGCCAAGTTCTGATGTCCTACTAAAGAGATGGCATAGAAAGAGCCATTGTTATTACTTTGTCTATGAATCTGTTAAACCAGTTGAGGAAGTATGGATCTGTCTTCTATTTACACCTATAATAAACCAATAAAGCTAAAAATAATCTTTGTATAAATTTATACAGTGCAGCATCTTGGAAAAATCTGATTTAAAAAAACAAAACATATTCATGATTCTGCACTAGTGTAAAATTTCGTTTGTATGACTGCTTTTTTTAAACTTGTATATTTATGGTTTTAGGATGAACGAGAAGCTAGAGAAAATGTTAAGCGGGAACAAGACGAAGCCTATCGCCTGTCTCTAGAAGCTGACCGTGCCAAGGTAGGTGATCCGGAGACCCGGGGCTTAAAGACACAATCTTGTCCCAAGCTTACAGTACAGGGGATTCACTGTAACAATGCACCTGCAAAGGGGGAAATGCCAAATTCACACGTGGGATGTCTTGTTTGGGTTTTTCTAGAGAGAAGCTGCAGAAAGAGAAATGGCCGAACAGTACAGATTGGAACAGATCCGTAAAGAGCAAGAGGAGGAGAAAGAGGTATGGGTGCTCGAGTTAATGGTTCTGCTAATGCACAGGTCAAGAGAGGAGATTCAGAATTTGTTCTGAAAAATATGTTTTTGAAAGCATGCACTGAATCTTAATATATGGTAAATTAAAATATATAGCTCTAGATTGTAATGGACTGTGCCTTCCATCATCTTATGGTAGAGGGTGAATGAATGTCTTTACAGATTCTTATCACTATGATCTGTTACTTTCTAACAGTGTTTTTATGCCAGTACTGGAGTTAGGATTAATCAAGTTATCCCCATACAGTAACATTGCTGCTTTACTCCTTCCTGGCTTTCAGCACAACACTACCAGAAATCTGAAATTGTCAATGCTGTCTTCCTCTCCATTGTTTATTTAACATATATAGAGGGCAAGACCTTGGCATGTTGGCATATTTCACATGACATTCTGGAAGGGGTGTACAGACACCTCTTTGAGCTTTACTGTTGAAATATTTTTTATTAGTTATATATATATTTGTGGTCGGTTAATATCGTGACTATGAAATACCTTGTGATTGTAATTAAGTCGGTGTGGTGTGCCGGAACAGACGTAGGGGTAGGCCTGCAAAAAGGGGGCTTCCCGAAAGACTGTATTGGGAAGAGGGTGAGGTGGGTGGGGTGAACAGCGCAAACCTCGTCAAGGTAGGAAGTGGGGAGTAGCGTTTTTATAGGAACGCTAACTCCTCCCACAAATACAGGCCTTCGGCCTTTCACATATAAAATCTACCTCTGAGGTTGAACATTTCCTTATTTTTTTTTTCGCTCTAGAAAGCATCATTGAAATGTTAATGGGATATACAGTTTGCCAGGGCTACATCATCACCCTATGATACCATGGGCACTTTATGACTCAGACATTCCTTCTATAGTACGACTAGTGTGTCTGTGTCCTCAATGCACTATGGAGGGTTCATTCATTTGCGATGGGATGCTATGGTAACTTGTGCCAGGACAGCCTGGAATATGATGTAACTATGTGTTGTGTAAAATTAAGAGGTCACTGCCCCAGTCTCCGTGCAGTATTAATATAATCTGCCAGATGTAAGCATAGAGACAGATTTATTGAAACCTTCTTTACGTTGTCGTATTTTGAATAAAGTGCGCTTGTCATTTCAGTGTCACATGGGGTGCATTATTTAGGGCATGCTTTCAGATATAGACATGAAATTCTAATTTCCATTTATGATCCTTGTACATTGTGCACCCACGGCAATGGCTGTTTAAATAGAGATGTATTCTGATATACCTTGAATGGCAAGTGTTATATCCCATAGTGTAGTACCAGGTGATCTGAGACATACGCCATACATTTCCAACTATATACTAAACATGTCCTGAGCTTTTGTGTATTGTTTTCCCCTAAACTTCCAGTTCTCCACTTTTGTTATAACAGGATGAACTAAAGCACAGCAGTGCAGACAAATATATCTCAAACTATGTAACCACAAGCTGAAATGGAATAATACTGCTTTACAGAAATTAATTAATATACTGAAGACTTTTTAACTTGTATAAACCTTCCATACAGTCACATATTGACATGAAGCTGCAAAGGCTTTATTCTACCAATGCATATATCTCTCTGTGTCTTTGGATCTATAGCAAGAGTACCCTTTAAAGCAAACACACATTCACCGTACCTCCATTTATTATGTTACCCTACCTTTTATTCTAAGAGCCAGAACACAATGGCTGTTTGGAAACTATGTCTTGCCGACATAAAAGGCGAAATCCAGTCTCCCAGTGCAGCCGGACCTCTGTTCTTTTTTTCATTTTTATTTTTATACAGTGTACAGCAATGAGAATAATAAAGAGTTATTTGCTTTGCAAAACAAAACAGATCTTTAACAATGGTGTTTATTAAAGAATGCTGCAGTTGAAGTTCAGGGATTACCCATAATCTATTGTTGTAGAGCTGTGTTTGCTTACATAGAGGGGTTTTTGTTCGCTGATATATTTGAAATGTGGCTATTGATCTATTCACAGAGAGCCGCCTCCTTCCTTTTGTGCCGTCCACAGTTGGTTGTTCAGATGCCGGAGTTAAATGCATTGAACATCTTCTAATTGTTTTTCTAAGTTGGTCCATTGCCTCGGTATAGTTATTGTGAGCCTCTGTCCTGTGACAGCGTCATTGGGGAACTGGTTACATCGAGGGAAATAAGAATTCCTCGCACAAAGCAAAAAAAGGGACTCTAATGAGCTACTGTTTATCCTTCTGTAATATAATTGAGAGGGTGCAGTAAATAAAATAGCATCTGTTATTGCAGCCGGCAGGAAAATGTCAAAACAACGAGAAGCGGAACAGGTGCTTTCTATAACAATAGGAGGAAGAAAAAGCCGCAAGAAGGGGGGGGGGCATTAAAATCCAGATAAGCTTACCCACTTCTGTTGTATTACAATCCCGAATACACAGTCCCCAAGCTGGCAATTGGATTTAGCATTTTTATTTTATTTTTTATTAAATGAACCGGTCTACAAGCAGATGGGGCTATAACACATTGCAGATTGTAGTGCAGCAATACTTCCTATCGATTCTATATTTATTGTGATGCAGCTTATGCTTAACACTTTCAGATCATTAAGCTGCTACACTTTGCTCAGCCTCTGTAGTGTTCAGTGGGTTAAGGTTCGATCTACGACCTTATTTAAACAGAGTGCGGTTATGTTTGTGAGTGTGGGCTTTGGGCTGGTGTTTTGAGATCTCATGCCCCCATCACTCTTGCTGCTGCACTGTGATAGAGAAACAGAGGTGCTAAGATATCAGATCTCAGTCGTGAGTAGCTCACTGAAAGGGAGCAGGTAAAAGATAATCTGTCACTAAAGCCGCCTTTTATATCATCAGGAAAAGGTGGCCTATGGAAGATACACGGTTAGCTGGGCTTTTACCCGCATTCAGGGAGTACAGTAAACCGTAGGAATAGCCTAAATAACGTGTGTGCTCTGTCCTGTGAGTAAGCACGCTATTCCAGTCATTATTGGACGTTGATGTACCTCGTTTACCTCTAGGGGGCCACAGGTCACATAGCACAGATGGACAGCTATATTCCAAATTTGTCGGTATAGTTTTACCCTTATTATGAGTCCAGACAAGTTCAGTTGGCCAATCATTTTCAGTATTCCAAATACACAGCTGTTGTGTTTCTACTTACCATTGTTTCACAAATATGTCCACATACATGTATTAATTGTAACCATACTTCCATACTCAAACCTTGCTACAGACAGGAAAAAAAGCAAATATACATGTATATAGATAGATAGAGATCTGTGTGTGTGTATATATAGATATATTAAAAATAACAGAAAAATTATTCTCAAAAGGTGTTACATTGCCGAGATCAAATACCAGAACGTGTTACAGGGATTTATACACACAGGGAGGATCTCATGAAAGTTTAACAGCTTTGTTGGGTTTGTCCAGTCTCACCTCTTCATCTTCAAAGGGAGGCAATCCTATCCTGAAGGGGCTGCAGCAATTATGCTTCTGTTCTGAAGCCATGTTAACCTCTTTGTCATGACAATTAAATCGGCTGTCCTCCCAGGCAGCAATGTCTGATCTAATTGGGATTTGTAAAAAGGAGGATTCATTTTAATTGGTTGCATTGCAAGTTGTCATTAAGGAGTTAGAATTAAACTTATTTGTCACCTGGCACTCAGGTGGGTCGACTTAACACTGTGCTGATTATCAGAAAATCTCTGACACCTGTCAAGAAATCATGGAGAAAATTGGCAAACCAGATTTTTATCAGTGATTTCCTCTAATGTACAACAAATAGGTTGTTCTAGAATTTCTCGACCATTTGTCGTGCTAACGTCCTTACATGTCAGTACAGGTTGGCAGAATATCCCTGTGGAGAGTGAGTGGAGTTTTTAAAATATTTTTAAATGTTTATCTTATTTTACGCTGTTTTTTAATGTTGCAGTTTATTTTTTTGACATAGACAAAATCAATTTATTTCTATTGGTTAAATCCACAAATACCATTTTATTTTATAATTTTCTTAATTAATTAAAAAGTTTTTATTTTTTTTGCTAAATTTAAATAAATTGCATTCTCTTTTTTTCCTTTCAAATTAAGTTTTATGGCATTCATATAAATTATTTTGGGGGGGGGATTTACCCTCAAAAAACAGATATTAAAATGATATAACCTTCATTAGGAAACTATTGTTGATATTTAAAGAAAACATTAATAAAAACAACTTGTGAGCGATATATCACACGTTTATTTTTTTATGCAATGTTGCACTTGTATATACTCCTGCTAGGAGCTTACGTTATTACTTAAAATAAACCCTGCTATGCTCGAGGCCAGCTCATTTTCTAAGTGTTGGCTGCTCTCAGCCAATTAGTAAATACCTGCACTGTAAAGTTATTGTCAAAGCCTGAGAGCGTCCAGCTTTCATAGTTGGTGATCTGCAGACCCCAAGTAAGAAGTCAAATCGCTGGCAAACACTGTATCGCACTGTAGTGGTTATGATACATTGAGTGTTTCTTCTTTCTAGCAGTGTGTGAGATTAAATGTGTATCTGATACATAGATGTTGTTGCTTATCTCACTGATTCTCATTTTATCAGACTCAAAGGCTGGGAATAGTTCCTGCCATATAAAGATTGACGAAGTTCTACAATTGACAAATTAATCCAATTCGCTATATCCAGAGCTTTCAATGGTATAGGCAACTTGTTGGGATTTCCTGTTAAGGGTACTCTTAATGGGCTGTGACCATCTTTCTGTTCATTTCCCAGGCTATCAGACTGTCTCTGGAGCAGTCTCTCCCACCAGAGCCACAGGAGGAACACAGTGAGCCACAGAGCAAGCTGCGAATCAGAACGCCAAGTGGGGAATTCCTTGAGAGGCGCTTCTTAGGGTCCAACCCGCTGCAAGTGGTCTTGGACTTTGTAGCATCCAAGGGATACCCTTGCCACGAATTCAAGCTGCTCAGCACCTTTCCACGGAGAGACGTGAGTATTGAGTTTAAAATCAAGAAATATCTTCACTCTCCAAGATACCTCCCATCATTTAGAATGGTCAGGAGGAAACTGGCTATTTTTAAGGAGATTGGCTGGAGCTCAGGAATTGAGCTAAAGTTTTGTTTGGGTGGTGGTGGGGGGGAGATCAATTTAAATATGGTATATTTTTGCACAGTTTATTTCCTTTTTATTTTTATATACTTTATTTGTGACAGTCTTGTCAAGAATATAGCATACAGTAAAGGTGGTGCAAAAATACAATATTGTGTATACATACAGTTTGCAGTTGGCAAAAACGGAAATTCCTGGATTCTGTGGTTTTCAAGACTTATTACATTTTACATCATATAATCTTATACATTAACAATACACAAGCTGATCTTATGGTGTGATACCGCTTACATAGTTGTATTTTGCGGTCTGTTTCCCTGAAAGGGAATTCGACTACCCTTCTATTTTCCATGGACCCCTGTCTTTCCTTTGGATCGTATCGTATGCAAATATAAGGGTCTGTTCCCATTGTCCAGTCCTGGGAGTAGAGAGAAGAAAGGACAGAAAAGAAAGATGTAAAGAAGGAGAGAGAAGAGTCCGGGTCGGCAGGTTAGGTCTCTACAGGCCATCCGCAGTGCGTACCTAATCTTTTGGGGCAACCTCGCTGGGTGTTATCCCAGCGAAGAGGGGGAGACCCCGAGGCAGTCTATCGAATCTCATTTGGATGCCAAATTAGACTCCAGTGACCTATCCGCCTTCCTCAGTCTGCCAGATCACTGTTGCTCCATGGTTCCTACAGTTTTTCAAATATTTTCATGGTCCCCCGACCCTAGCTGTCAGGTTTTTCATGAGATAGGCCTCTTTCACGTTATTGAGTACAGCCTGTATCGGGGGTATGTCTGGCTTGAGCCATGACTGAGCTAGCGTTCTCCGTGTGGATCAATGTTTGGAACAGTCCTCTATAGGCCTGTTCAGTAGGTATGTCCACGGGTCCATGTCTGGCGCTCTGTGGAAGGCTCAAGACAATATCTCTTGTATCCCCACTCATGCACAGATTCATTTCTAAACACATAAATTATAATCTTCGGTAGCACAGCAAGTGCCACATCACCAGTATGCATGCAAAACCTCGGTTGACATGCTGGCCATGTGCTTATCTGTACAGCTTGCCCCATTGATTTAAGCCCTTTGTTTGCCCTACTGTCTTATTTCAGTGCTGATGCATTGGGATGTCCACTAACCTGATTCCGTGCAGTATTAATATAATCTGCCAGATGTAAGCATAGAGACACATTTACTGAAACCTTCTTTACGTTGTCGTATTTTGAATAAAGTGCGCTTGTCATTTCAGTGTCACATGGGGTGCATTATTTAGGGCATGCTTTCAGATATAGACATGAAATTCTAATTTCCATTTATGATCCTTGTACATTGTGCACCCACGGCGATGGCTGTTTAAATAGAGATGTATTCTGATATACCTTGAATGGCAAGTGTTATATCCCATAGTGTAGTACCAGGTGATCTGAGACATACGCCATACATTTATACTATATACTAAACATGTCCTGAGCTTTTGTGTATTGTTTTCCCTAAACTTACAGTTCTCCACTTTTGTTATAACAGGATGAACTAAAGCACAGCAGTGCAGACAAATATATCTCATACTATGTAACCACAAGCTGAAATGGAATAATACTGCTATGTTCGCCCTACTGTCTAATTTCAGTGCTGATGCATTGGGATGTCCACTAACCTGATTCCTCCCTCAGACATGTCCCTACATCTCAGATTTTGAAGGGGGAAAGTTAGCAGGAACGGCCACAATTTTTCCAAACCTTTTGGGAAAGAATAATGAAAAGAATCATGAAGATGTAAATATGGCAGACATAGTAGCTACCCACAGGCTATTTCTTACATAGATGTTTGTACCAGTTGAGGCACAGCAACTTGCTTATACGGACATTGATTGATCCCTGGGACCCATTGAATTTCACAGGATAGGTATTAGAGATATTTACAATACCTTATTCATAAACCCCCAGCAATTGCTGCAGCACTGGACAATGGAGAAGGCATTCGTTAGTAACACTGGACTGTGGAAGGACAGCTTGATTGGAGATAACCCTCACTACAGCTTACATGCCGAGGATATTACGTGTTAACTGTATTTAAAGCATGAAGGCTAATAATTACAGCTTGTCACTCACATCTCCTCTAATTAGCGGTTTTATTTTAATTATTTTTTGTCACTTTCATAGAAAGTCGAGTAATTGTAAATATTAACAAAGCAGTGGGGTATAGAGGAAAAATGCATCAAATATTAGAACTGGGCAAATTAACAGCTGTGGAATTGCTCTGACATCCTGCAGTGTAAATCTGGATAAAGTGATTTAAGTTCTAAGTCCGTCTCTGCTGTGGCATCCTTAGAAGGACTCTATTATGAAAATGTAATCGTTTTGAGGTTTAAACTTTAATTAACCCAGTGTAATTTCCTGTTATCTAGAGGCTGAATATCTTCACAGATGTCCTAGAATTTATATTGCCAAAGTAAGTCCAGGCAATGTGTTCTAATCACAATCCATGTCATCCTACACTACTTTCACTCTCCACTGCCTTCAGGCCAGTATTGGGAGCACTGACTTAAACTGTGAACCAGAGACCACTTAACCAAAGCTACATAGATCTTATCAGACTAGTCTAAAGTGGGATTCTTATCTCAACAGCCTTCTTCAGTTCTTTTATTTCATCCTTGTTATACTTTGGTGCACACAAGAAAAATGTCAGAGGCCAGTGCTTAATCTCACTTGATAGTTATCTTGCTCTGGGACACTGAATAAATGAGATCATTTAATAATAATAAACATGGGTATTGCTTAATAAAATCATTGCGTCAAATGCAAGCTTGACAAGGGGAAAAACATTAAGGATGTGTTATTAAAGTCAATATAAATATTTACCAAATGATTCCAAATTAGATAGCGGTATTCTATTGTATAAAACGAGCGGACACATTGTTTTTTTTTCCTCCTCTGTTGCTTAGTGTCCCTTTAAACGTTAGCCATTAATTTGCTGGATACCAGATAGGTAAGAATTACTTTTCTCACCCCTCATGTGCTTTCTCAAAGTCCTGTTCTACTGCAGGAACAATTGATGGGCAAGGAAATAGGTGTTGGTAACACAACTGCAAAATCCAAGCCAAGTTAGACTAAGCTAAAATTACTGTTAAGTGAATAATGTCCTACATATACTTTGTCCATGGATACTGCAGTTTCTGAACAGGGGAAGGGGGGTTTAATAAAGTAATATCCTTCCCCACCCCCCCAAAGATGATGTCCCTTAATGATATGCCAGACTTGGAGAATCATCTTAGAGTTTGATGTTCTACGTCTATTTGGAGATGAAGGTGGGGATGTGAGGGGGGTTCTGTCTTGTCGCTTCACCTGTTTCACGGGTTAAAATTCTGTGTCTTCTGACTTGTAGAAGAGGAGCTTGAAACAGGGTTGAGAAAAACCTAATTTGTCAGATCGTTTTATTAATAAGCTGTTTACAAAATATTTACAAGCTGCCTACGGAACTCTATGCGGGGGGGCTTAAAAATGACTAATACTACTGAATCTCCGAGATGTGTCGGTAATATATTCTAATCTCCTTAGAGCCACCAATAATTAAACTGGAAAGAATACAATATCTAGCAGGCCTATAATGACACGTGCTTGTCGTGTACGTAAGTGCAACGGATTAACCTCTTCACTCCCGTTGACGTCTATGCACAAAAAGCTGATGTATACATTTACACCCCTTGTATGTTTGTCACCAAGGCAATAATTGACTCCATTATTCTAGAATCAAGGTTTTTTTTTCCCCAGCCTGTCCGACAAGTATCCTCTTAGATAAAACTGTTTTCCTACTAAATAATTTGCTTATCTTTGCATACTGACCTGAAATATAACTTTACTATTTACTTTCCAGAACCCTCAACCCTCATATTGTGCATATGTGACAATATGCTCTGCCAGTTAGCATTAGGAAGCAATGTAAACAGTCTTTTCTCAGAAAAGGCAATGTTTACAATTTAAAAACTGCAGGGCCAGTCTCTTTGCACCAGATCGACTGCGTTGAGTTGTAGTGTTTCTGATGCTTAGTGTGCCTTTAACATATTCTTCCTTAGCCTGTAGAATAATGCTACAAAAGGTTCATGCAGGTAGCTGCTTACAAAAAATACATATACTTATATAACAAATCTTAATGCACTTTATTCAGACTAGTGGGGCAGGACGATGCACCTGAGTGTGTCTTTAATGGACTTCTGCTTAAAAAATAAATAAATCATCTGCTACAGATCTCTACGCAAATCTCAGTGTGATCCACTCACACTTTGCATAATGCAATTTGTGAAAGTTAATAACCTGGACAGTGGTGATAATATTTTAATAATAATAAAAAATAGAGAAAAAAAAACACAAATTCATTAAGGATAAGTTATGTTAATATCTGACATTTTAAATGTTTGTGTCTGCTCAGATGTACAATTTAGATATTCTGCTAGGAGATCTTTTAAATTCTTAAACTCGAATTAAAGAATAACTACATGTATACAATTACATTTTCTGCTTTAATATGAGTTCCTCTTTAGTTATTTGCAAATTCCATAAAAGTTATAAATTGTTTTACACACCGTCTCGCGCACAGCTTGCCTTTTAGTGAGTCTGTTCGTATATCCACCATGTAAGTGATTCTCTATCTGCTCCTTTAGTGATTTCTGCTGTTTTTTCTTTAAAAAACAGTTTGTTTTAGATGTTTTATATTGTGTGTGTTGAAATCCATAGTTTCTTGCTGCGGTAGCTGTTAGACAGTTGTTTGCTGCATAGGACGAGTAACAATCTGTTATCTTAGTGAGTTTAGTGATATTCACTAGTTGTCTTAAATTGAATTTCACATTTAAAGCCATCGAATTCTCCAAGTCAGCTGAGTTTTCTCTTTGTCTATTTTGTGAAATCCACCTTGAATTCCTGACAGTATACATTATAGTTAATAACTTTGCGGATTGCAAAATGGAGGCTAAAGTAGCCATGTTGGAAGACATTTTCTAACTGGTTTGTTTTGGCCTAAATTTGCAATTCACTACAGATACATTTTTAGTGCAATAAAAACAATATCAAACTATTTAGAAATCCCCAGGGATAATGGTGTGATTTTCAGGGTTCATCTAGAAGACTTGTAGCCCCCATTTCATTGCGGGGTAAAGAGAACTTTATTATACTGCAGTTCTTGCAATCTGGCAACCCTTACAGTCTGTGAATAATTTACAAATTCTAGGTATGTCTGGTCCATATGGCCACTCTTGTTGATTTAATACCTGTGCTGCATTTCTCTACTCACTTGGAAAATTACATTTACTGTCTGTCTGTTACATCAATGCAGGTGTTGTAACTACCCGGCACATGCCGAGCCGGCTTAAAGTCTATGTATGTAGTGTACATGGACAGTGAGGCGGTTAGCTAATGAGTAAAGATTTTACTCCCTTTGAGGCACATTCTTTAACTCTAGCTCACATACATAACACTACCCACACCTTTCACATTGTGCATATCCACAAACATGTTTATTTGAAGAGAAACTGTCACATTGGATGTTTGTCTGCGTGTCTGTCTATCTACTTTAACAGAGAGTATCCAAGAAAACCCTGCTTCTAAGCTCTTGGAGTTGAAATAACGATGTAATTGTTGTGCACAGCGTGGGACATTTTGGGGAGAGGCTCTCTTAAGTGTGTAGCGGTTTGCGCTTTACACTGTAATTTTATGTTCTTCTTTAATTTTTTTTAAATTATTTTAAGCTCTTGGAGTGTAGATGGTTCGGGTGCAAACAATTATAGATTTCCCAAAATGGAATTATTTTTCCCACAATACACACCCCCCTGTTACATATCTTTACTATTATTATTTTATTATTGATATAGCACCAGCAAATTCCGTGGACTTACAGACATGTAATTGTAACCAGACAAGTTGGACGCACAGAAACAGAGGGGTTGAGGGCCCTGCTCAGCTAAATGCTAGAGGGGGTATAGTGGGGTACAGTGACACAAAGGGTAAAAGTAAGGGTAATGAAATAGGTTGCTAGAAAAGTAATCACTGAAAAGGTGCAGCCCTGGAGAAATCTTGGAGACGAGCATCAGATGTGGGTGTACAGATAGAGGATAGGTGTAGGTTTTCGGAAGAGCACAGGGGCCTCATATTTGTGTATTAGGGAGGATAGGTTGGAGCAGCATTATGTAGGGACTTGTAAGCAAACACCAGAATCTTAAATTGAGCCCTGTATATAACTGGATAAGGGGGACAGGAAAATGAGCCTTGCCGCCACAGTCATTATAGATTGCAGTGGTGAAATCTGGGAACACGTAAGACCACTGAGAAGGGGATTGCAGTAGTCAAGGTGAGAAAGAACAATGGCATGGACCAGCACCTTAGCCGTGTCTGGTGTTAAATAGGGGCCGATGCGAGCTATGTTTTTGAGATGGAAGTGGCAGGATTTGGCGATCATCTGGACATGAGGGGTGAAGGAGAGGCCGGAGTCAAAGAGAACACCAAAGCAGCGAGTCTGTGAGGTAGGGGGTGATGGTGACACCGTTGACTTGGAGAGAGACAGACACGGGAGTAGCAACACTTGAGGGAGGAAAGACCAGAAGTTCTGTTTTGGACAGGTTGAGTTTAAGGAAGTGATCAGGCATCCAGTTGGAAATCGCGGAGAGGTGAGTCAAGATGGGTGGAGAGAGATCAGGAGAGGACAGATAGATTTGTGTGTCATCTGCGTATAAATGATAATGGAAGCCAAAGGAGCTGATGAGTTTACCAAGGGAGGCAGTATAGATAAAGAACAGTAGGGGACCAAGGACAGAACTTTAGGGAACGCCAACAGAGAGCAGTTGGGGAGAAGAGGCAGAGCCAGAGAAAGAAACACTGCAAAAGCGTTGGGAGAGGTAGGAGGAGCACCAGGAGAGAGCAGTATCCTGTAAACCGAGTTTAGATGAGAAGAAGCTGTTGATGATCAACAGTTTCAAAGGCAGCAGAAAGATCAAGGAAAATTAGGATAGAGTAATGGCCGCAAGATTTAGCAGCGATTAAATCGTAAGATACTTTGGTCACAGCTGTTTCAACCGAGTGAAGAGCAAGGTCAAGCAGAGAGTTGGATTCGAGGAAATCTGTCAATCTCGCATACACAGCTCTCTCAAGGATCTTGGAGGCAAATGGCAGTAGCGATATATGGCAGTAGTTGGGTTCAAAGTTGGACTTTTTCAGAAAAGCAGGGGGAGTGGGGTTGGGTGATGTATTGGAAGAGGAGGTAGAGAGGTTAGAGATCTCTTCCCTTGTAGAAATCTTCTCATGATATTTTGAAGTTAGGACAATTGTGTAAGGGTTATGATTATTGTTAGGGAAGTGTAGGAGATGGGTTTTTGGGGGTAGTAAATGAGATGAAGGTTATTGTTACCTGTTGGGATTGTTTGATTGTTTTGATACTAACGTTTTGTGTTGGGTTAATGTAGGAGGGTAATGGTTAGTGTAGTATTATGGTAGCGTAGGGAGCAATGGTTAGTGCAGTGTTACGGTAATGTAGAGGGGGTAATGGTTAGTGCAGTGTTACGGTAGTGTACGGAGTAATGGTTAGTGCAATGTTACGGTAGTGATGGGGGTAATGGTTAGTGTAATGTTTCGGTAGTGTAGGGGTAAAGGTTGAAGCAGTGTTACAGTAGTGTAGGGGCTAATGGTTAGTGCAGTGTTACGGGTGTGTAGGGGGTAATGGTTAGTGCAGTGTAACGGTAGTGTAGGGGCTAATGGATAGTGGTGTTACGGTAGTGTAGGGGTTATGGTTACTGCAGTGTTACAGTAGTGTAAGGGGTAATGGTTACTGCAGTGTTGGGGTTAAGGGGTGGATTTTAATGTTAGGGCGTCACTTATAGAGCACCTCTTCTCTGCTAGATCACTATAGAAAATAGTACGCCATCATCAGGAGTGCAGAATTTCCATGCCGTCTGAGATTGTTGTGCTAATGCAAATGATCTTCTATTTCCACTGATGCTCTGGTACACTGCATTGTGTTGGTGTTGCGTATTGTGTTATCTCTGATTCTCTCTTGTTTTCAATATGAACTCAACTTGTGAGCCCAACATGCAGACCTAGAAAGTGGGGACTTAAAGCTGAGAAAGCTTTGAAAACAAGTGAAACATGCATTAGCGCACTTCTTTACCAATCTAGAGGATTGTGGGGAAAAGTAAGACCCGCTAATACATACTCCTTGGTAGTCTGGCATCGTTTGTATCCCAAATTTCCTTCATTTATAATATATATTGAGCCAAATATAAACAAAAATCTAGTAACAGCTAGTTTTATCATTTGTGCTGAATTTAGCAACAGTTGCAGATTTAAGACTGTTGTCGTATCTCACATTGCTAGGTTTTAGTGAACTCGGACAGTATATGCATTCTAGGTAAATAACAAGTCGTCCAAAATGTACTCTTCCCAGCGAATAAAAAGAACTGCCCACATCTGCTCCCACACCTGATTGGTAATTGTGTTGTTTTGATAGAATGCTGTTTGCTTTGCAAATAATCTTATTAGAATGCATGAGATATAGTCTCCAAACCTGCCTGCACAAACAGTCACACACACACACACAGGCTGACTGTGAAACCGGGTTCTGGGGCCATTGCTGGCATACTATTACCATGTCTGTCATTTTAATGAATTATCTATAATATGTTGCAAAAAAGAATGCCATTCTAAATAGCAAGGCTTTAAACTCTGTTGTGGATTACGTGTATGGCCACACCACGGATAGAGGTTCAGACACAGATTTTCTAATGGGGTGCATTATCGTTACTGTGAATTTTGAAGAATTGTGTGTGACTAAATCCAGCTTGACTATTTTGGCCTGAAATCTGCAACCTACTTACATATTCTCCACAATTCCTAATTTGGTTTATTGTACAGCACTTAAAAAAGGTTAACATTGGGCTTAGATGTTTTGTTTTTTGTTTTCATTCTATTTATATTGCTTTTGTTCTGTATTGATTTTTTTTTTCTTGTTATGTGAGGTGTTTTGTTTTTGTGTGGTTTTTATTTTTTTATTTTACACATTAGGAAGCCTTAAGAAGAATGCTGTACTAATCTAGCAGTTTAAATCTCACACCTGAACATAATGCATGCCTTAAAAGAGGATAATAAAAAAATGCTTCTGCGTGGCTTTGCTTTCCTAACCGCTGCCTGGAAATGCCTTTTATTGTCCTCTAATTACTACCTAACAAATCTTATGTTTTTAGCTTGTTTGTTTCCATGCGGAATAGATTTAATAGGGCCTAATGAGAGCTTGAAGCATCTCATGACACCTAGGAGCACTGATTCCTTGATCATGTTCTGAGACGTGAAAAGGGAGCTTGGGGGTACAGCGTGCTGCTTCGTACTGTACAAACTTCGTACTGTACTTTATTCACTCGAGCAGCTTCCCCGACCTGTTAGTTTCAACCTCCGCACATACTGGACTGTTTACTAAACAGAGAGTTGCAGTGAGATGACAAGTGACTTGTAAAATTAATGCCATAGCAAAGAATGTTGGCAATTTTTTCTGTCGGTTCACTTCTACAAGACTCACAATTTTCACTAACCCTGAAAAGTAGAAATGAACCCCTAATGAATGTGCAATAGACCTTTCACCAGTAACTTTCAAAGTCTGGGTAATAGCACAGGACTTGCCATTTTAGGCCCTGTCCTGTATTATTTGCCTTATGTGCTGAAGTGATGGTTTAGCACTGCAGATGTGTGTTCTTTATCTGACAAAGCACCATCGGAGTTGTAGGTCTACAACAAGTGGTGATCTACCTTTCTAACCGCTGACCCTGTGCACGTTCCAGAACAGAAGCAGTGATCTTCCCAAAGAGGGTCTGCAGACTTTACATCAGTGAATGTTAAAATTAGTGTAGAACCCACTGATATTGGGGTGCTGTGATATAGTGGTGGGTGTAACACGATATAACTATATGGTGGAACTAAAGCCTAATATTTGTTGTCTAAGTAAGATGATTTTAAGTAACCATGTCAGATTTAAACTTAATTTACTTAATTTGTATTTGACATAATTTAAATGATTTTTCTTGATAATAGGAGTTTCAGTCAGCCTGTGTTATCTGAAAATGTAATTCATTTCCACAGATGTGATCTGGTTCCATTTATGACCCTTTCAGTACAGGGATGTTTAGAATCCAATTTTGACCATGTGAGCAGAACAGGGCAAAATACCTATCACACTCACCATGTTGATTGATGGGTAGTGTAGTCAATCCAGACAATCTAGAGGACACTTAGTTATTCCACACTAGTTGGAATATTGGTCCCTGATAGTTCCCAAAGACATATTTGTTGAATTCCTTTAAAAAAAAATAAAAAATAATAATAATAAAAAAAAAGCTAATAAAATGGGCACCTTACTAATCTGAGTCAGTGTCGAATTAAATAGTTATGGGAATCTGATCGTTGTGAAGGTTATAAAATGCTAATTAAGTAGAACAAGAAGCCATATGAGGAGGAGGGAAATATGGTATTATAAAAGAGCTTGGGATGCTGAAACAAAGCAACAACAGCTCTGTTTGTTGACAGATGCAGCAGCCGTATTCTCAATAATTGGGTAATGGTGTAAACATTGGCGAATCAGCATGTCCCTCAGTGGATTCGGAACAGAAGGCAAGCTGAAATGAAAGATATAAACAGTCCCACCCCCTTTCTACCGCCTGTAACTGTCCTAAGATCTCCAAAGTGTAAAAGAAATTGAGAAAAGGCCATCCCGTGTGTTATTAACTCCTCTACGGAGGTTCAGTGTTTCTAATTAGCTGCTGGCCCATCTGGAAATACTCGTTAGCAATGCAGTGCCATCGTGGATGCAAATGGGTGTTCAGTGAAATGTAGGTGTTTTGGCATGTCTCACCCTGTATGCCATCTTCTAACAGCTGTTTCAACATGTAAGATTATGTTTAACAGTTTTGCTTATTTAAGCCACTACCCGCAGAAAACACAACAAACAAATGAGAACAAAAGCTTACACAATCTGTCTTCATTTCTAATGAAGGTAACCTGATTGAGGGGCCTTCAAAGTTGTGAGCGTCTCGATTAGTGGGCAAAAAAAAATACATTTATCTGATGCAAAAAGAAAGAAAAAAATATATATTTTTAATTCAGTTGACCTGTTGAGCAGCGCAATGCTTAGCCATCCGATAAGGGTAAAGTGTCGTTGCTATGCCAGCATTAGCAAAGTAACAGTAGTCTATGCCAAGGTTTTTTGCTGTAGAACATCATGAATTGTAACGCTCTTGTTTTGAATTCAGAGATGGTTCCTCCCCAGCACGTCACTAACCAAGATGAATTCAGATATTACTTTTGGAAACAACCGCTTGCCACATACGCTTGTGTTCCATGTTACATGCTGATGGTGTGTTTTTTGTTGTGACAGCCGACATAAGTTATTGGGTCATAGTGCACATGGACAATCTGCTGCCACTGCACTGTCCTCATCTAAGTCAGTGCTACGTAGACACCCAGAGACAGTATTATGTAGATACCCAGAGCCAAGTGGTCAGGCTTGGGTCCTTGTTTGTTGATCTCGGAGCCAGGAACATAAAGGGGCAGCTGTTTGCCTCACTTCATTGACGTGAAGTAGCAGTGGCTCCCTTCGAGTTCAGGGCAGACTCTGAATAGGAAAAGTGATGATAAAAGAAACAGTGTGTCAGTTGTGTATTCAAATCACAATATAACAGGCCAGGTATATATTATTTATCTGTAAAATCTTTGGGGTTATTCAGTAAACAGAGATTTGTAGTGTATTGAGGAGTTATCATTTACTTAACACAAAACAGTTAATAAAAATAAATCTTGTTTATAGTCATTGTTCGCGTTTATCCAGATTTTTGCAATCAGTCCTAACGAGGTTATACACGTAGCTGGGAATTATGGAGGACTGACAGTGGGTTTGCAGATTTTAGACCAAAATATAGAAATGAGAGGAAAAAAACATAATCTCCAATAAAGGCCTCTATTTAATATCGTTGGATAAGCTTCTCAAATAATTTTATATTTTTAATAAACTTTTTAAATGATTTAATATGATGAAAAATATTAAAACCTTTTAATATTTTGATGTTTTATACATATTGATATATTTATATATTTAAAAAAATTTGAAAGAAATCATTTAAGAAAAATTTATCCAACAATATTAAATCAAGTCAGAGATTTTTCCACCATAGGATTTGCAAAACCCTCATTAAGTCTTCACCATTTCTGAAATCATGCCACCCTATCTGCTCGTGTTTAAACGCATATTAACCCAGGAAAAAATGATAACCATAGTTGGGTGATAAATGTTACATTTGTAAATCACGCAAAGGGAAAATTGCTCAAAGATATTTTTTTGTGCCCCTCATTAAGCATATTATGATCAAACATTGATAATTAGTGCACATCACTGCACTTTATGCAGAAAAAGAATGTTAAAGGTACACTGCATACACATAGCGCTTTTATAAATTAACCTTGTTACACCCCACTGGCTCAGTGAGCTGCATTCGAAGTCTGTGATTGGACAGCCACAGAAAGTATGGGCTGGGTTAGAAGGGGAGGGCTTTCAAAGGGATTAAACCAAAACTCTTTAAATTAAGCTTTTGCTTATAGATACACTCTACTACCCAAATCCAAAATAAGTAGATAATCACAGGCAGCAGACAAGAGATCTGTAGGTTTTGCAAGCTGTTTTTATATATATCTCCAATGAAAAAATGCATAATTAAATACATGCTTGTTTCATTTGCGGAATATCTACTAAACAGTGATTATTTATTTTGTATTTGGCTAGTAGACTGTCCCTATAAACAAAAGCTTCATGTAAAGAGTTTTGGTTTAATCCCATGAGGTCAAACTGTTTTGGGAGTTGCTACAAAAGGGTAGATTGTTAAAGGCCCGTCTTCCTTCCTCGTTTGTCTAGACCTACCAGAACGCACCTAGGCACATCCTCTCGACTGGTGTATCGGTTTACATTGCTTTTGTTTATTATTAATTTTTTTTCTGTAACTGGGCCGTAATCAGACTAAAGGAGTAAATGTATGCATGGTGTATATTTCATGCATAGCCAGGTAAACGTATTAGAAAATTGTAGGAAAAAACAGAAACTTTTACAAAATTAGTTATGCTTTTTGACTAATACAACGTTTATTGTTTGAGTCTATTTAAAATGAATTTTACTGGGACACTTCAGCTTCAGTTTACCTATAGAAAATACTGGGGAACATTTATCAGTGTCAGTCTGAAGCATCCCCTTAATGATCTTTCCTTCTCTGGTTTACTCTCTGTTTGTACTGATCCACCTGTGGCTGCCAGTTATGAATCATCTTTTTACCTATTCTTTTCAGTTTTGTGTCCAGTTAAGAATACCTTGAGAGTCTGTGTATATCCTGATACTGTATCTCATGTTTTGTTTGTTTGTTTCCAGATATCCCAGCTGGATCCCTGCAGATCCCTGATGGATCTCAAACTATACCCTCAGGAAACACTTTTCCTAGAAGCCAAGGAGTAGTAGTTCAATGAGCAGACTGTGAGCGCAGCGGTAGAGGCACCGCGTAATGGGAATATGGAAGCTACTCACTATCACCACCCCTGTTCTTTGCGTGCATCTTCGCCGAATAGAAGATGAGACCCATCACAGACCACATTCTTTGGGTTTCAGCCTAAGCAGGAGACCATCCCAGTACGGACACTTTATTACTGCATACTACCCATCATTCAGCTTCATATCGAATGAGTGCACTATGATTACACCAAATAATATTTCACTAGAGGAGTCTCCTGTTTGCAGTACAAGGGAAATAACCCACCTGGTCCTTAATATAATGATGCTGAGTATCTGTGTCCTTTATAGTATCCCTACTTACAATAAAGGGGATGGATTGTCTGGAAAACAAAAACAAATCTGAAAATGTCCAACATGGATCAGAGCATTTTCTTTTTTTTTTTTTTTTTTACTTAGTTTAGTCCAATAGCCAGCAGGTTCTGCTTTAGTTTTAGAGGTTTGCAGTGGGTGTTTGCAGAGTTCAGGTGGGTTTGGCATTTAGGAGTGTTCATTTGATGTGTTTAAATGTAATTTGTAAAAGGAAAATAAGTGAAATCCCACCTTGATGTATCCATCAATAGCTCTGCATGCTAGTTGCAGGTTCTGTACACATAAGTTCCTCATTGCAGGATGTCTGCTTGCAATTGACTACTTTATCCAAAGTCTTTTATGGAAAGCCTTGTGGGGAGCGCAGGTGATGTGAACCCCACCTTCCAAGTAGCTGTGTAACTAAAGGGGAGTTATTTTGGTTATTAACTATTAGAGCAGTTTGTAAATATTCTTAATTTGTTTTCCTATACAATATATCCATGCTTAATGCAAAGATGTGGCTGCCTTAATTTTTTTATTTTTTGTTTCTATTTTTATCCTGGATATGTTTCTCCAAATTACATTCTAAGTTTGTAAATTGAAAGCATTTGATATGTCATGTTTTCACCCAAGTATAACGATTAGGTAAAAATGTGAGACTGCCTCCTTAATCTTACACATTAAACAAATCTAAGCAAACCCTTTTTAAAAAACATAGCGTTGTGTTTTGCAATTTGACAATACGCTGTCTGTCTGACGCATCTTGTTGCTGGAATTATTGCAATTATTACTGTCTGATAACGAGATTACAGGGATCCAAAATGCCACCCAGACCCAATATGCCAGATCTCCTTCACATTATATCATAGAGAAAGCAAAAGGGCAACTGATTTCTGCGGATACTCAGCATCACTATACAGTGGCATTTCCTTTCTGGGAGTGAATAGAATTCTTTAGCTCACAAATAGCCTTCAACGGATTTGCTTTGCATGTTGGTAGGCAATTTGCTGTGATGGGTATTGAAGGTTCTCTATGCAGAAATATCTTCTGAGTCCCATGAACACAGAACCTTTTTCTTCTCACATTTTATTACTTTTTAATATGTGTTTCTTTATCATCTTCTAAATCCTGGACATTCCTGCCTGGATTCCGAACACTAAAACCCCACAATGTTGATATATATATATATCTGTGTGTGTATATGTATACACAATATCTACCAAATAAGCCTGTTATCCCCTTAAAGAGCAGTTATATTCTTTGTCGTTAGCCCTTGTCTAGTCTGCTTCGCACTGTGCGGTCGTTAGCCGATTAGACATCAAATTCTGGAATGAAATGTCCCAGAGACGAGACGTTGTCAGCATCGAGACAGCATCAAGCTTCACTGGTAGTTAAAACCCATGCCGTATTAGGGTTATTTTATAGTCATCATGGGGAGCAGAAACATGGTTGTATGTATACACACACTTAGATATATATATATATATTGTCCATAATTGTATAATCTATGAAGGCCAAGAAAAAAATAAGGTTGTTGAGATGTTCCACATGTGAAGGTTTTACAGTATTACAGAGAATGTTTATATTACCTGATACTTTGAGGTTAGGATTTGAGGGGACATTTGAAGAATATACTTTGGTAAATAATTTCAGTTATTTATTTTGATTTCTGCTTTTGGTTGCAGACCTGTTTAATTTTTTTTAGGTTGGGGTGGGAGGGTTTAATTACTTTGCAGTGTGTGCCTCTTAAATATATGCATGATGTGAATATTTATCTCTGAATAAATAAGACCAACGCAGGATACTTGAAATCTTCCCAATATTTCGGAGTGTCCCACTTGGGAACAAAATGAAACTGGCACTGGTGACACGTTTAATGGGGCGAGTATTGTTAAATCTGAGGACTGCAGGAAGGAATAGTTAGTGCTTTCTTGGGTCTGTCTAACTGTGATAATATCTTACAAAAGGTTAAATAATAAATTGCCAGGAAGGCACCAAATCTGACCCTGATTTTATGTTACTGAGCTTTCTATGGTTACTTATAATTACTTATCGAAATAGAATTGAACAACCACTGTAGGTTTAGCCCTTTAAACAGTCATTCATTTAGGTTGTTAGAGGGTGCGCACATTTAAAGGAGTGATGTAAAATTCGAACTAGAACCCTCACGGCTATTGCATTGTATGAGTGAAATGCAAATTCTGTAAAGCCTAATTTTTTTAAGTGAACTACCAGTGAAACCTTTTCTTTTTTTACTCCAGTGTTGTAGCTGTGGGAATGGTGTACTTTCTCTTTACCCCTGTAAGATAGGGGGAATGTTTAACAGAAGTAAATAGAGTACATGCTATATCCAAGGCTTGAGCACAGCACGCCCCCAGGCCTGACTTTAGCAAACCAATTGAGAGACACAGATGACACCAGGTTATATGAAACATCAGGTGAGAGCCTTAACCAGAGCTTGTCAGACAGGCATTTTGCCTTGTGCTAAATACGGAAGGCTATCTGTTTGGCCATATTGATCGAGTCACTCTTCTTCAGTTCCAGTAGTTTATAAGAAAAGAAAAGGCCTGCGTAGTCCAGGATTAACTTGTCTGTTTCGACAGATATTTATCAGCTACATTTTAAATGATGCTTAGCCAGACCACAGTGGATGTTACCGTGGTATGTCTGCCGTCCCAGAGTCTGACAGCCATGTCCTTACTGCAGTAGCCATGTTCATCATTTAGCATGACCTTCCTATTTCAGTCTTTTACAGCAGATCATTGTGATCCGGTGTGTATTTACTGCAGCACATTTAATGATGTCATGGAATTCCTCAAGCAGGCCGTACTGGTCATTCGTCCCATCATTCAGTTATTTTTTTTGTCCTTCTAATTCGCTAGGCTGCTTATGAATCAACAGGGCAAAACCCGCTCTAGATATAAGAGAGGCCGCCATTTTGTAAACTCCAGACCCATCCAAGCTTCCATTTCTCTGTAGTTGTTCAGAATATGAAGACAAAAATTGACCTATCACAGACTGGTTGGTATAGACTGATCAATAAGCATTTATGACCGTATGTTTGAACCTTTTGTTTGCTGGATTCTGGCAGTAAAAGGGTTAAAGGCCAACGCCTTTATGATTATCTGATCTGCGTCCATATCACAACAATAGGATCCTTTCCTCCCCCATTGTGTCTGAATTTGTACATTGTTATTCTGCTGTTTTTAAGAACCTTGTTCATGTCACCGCACAAGAAAAAAAAAAAGAAAGAAAATTAGAAAAATATTGCGTGAAGAAAGTTTCATTTGTTTGATGACTTTGTGGAATATTGATTGTGTTTAAAATGTGTTCCGTATCTACACACAAATTCACACATTCGTAAGAGTTCATACAGGTGAGAGAGCGCAGTTTATCCATATAACAGCTGTGCCTCTAGTATTAATTCAAACCTCAGGGTTGCAAGTTTGATTCCTAGCAGGATCAGCTCAGCTTTTCACTTTTTCAGGGTACATACGGCTCACTGGGTGTAAAAGATGCACTAGTGCACGAGCCACAAAATAACGCACAATAAAGAACAAAAAGTATTTCCATACGACAAAACTTTCTCTGCACAGAAACCCAGTGAATTACTTCCAGCAAATTAATGTTTCACACCTGCAAAGTACAATGCAATCATTTTATTTACATAAAATTTAGGTTATGCTGTAATGTTTAACAAAGAGGAAGCAGACAGGTACAAAATAAAAGCAAAAAAAGTTACTTGCGCACTGTCCCAATATTTAAATAACTGGAGTTTTGTTTTTGTTTTTTTAGTACAGGTGCTCCTCGTTAACCACAGAGTTCCATTCCTACGACTCTGTACGTCTGTAAGTGAATTGGTCGATAAGCGAGGACCACCGCTTATTATTCGCCAAATTTCTCATTCATGGAAAAGATGCGAGGTACAGCAGCTTTACAGTACAAAGCTGTACCTTGTATCTTTGACACTAATGAGCCTTGACGTATGGTACAGGTACTAAATGTACTGGAATCCCTCTGAATGTGGCAAAATTTGCTGAGTTGAATTTCATGTTCTCCTTTGCCGGTTTCTCATTCATGGCAAATATGCAAGGAACAGCTTTACAGTACAAAGCTGTATCATGCATCTTTGCCGCGAATGAGAAACTGACTAATGAAAATGTGGGAAAATGTAATTTAAAGAATTTTGCCACGTTCAGATGGATTGCAGTATATTTAGTACCTGTACTGTTTGTCGAGGCTCATTAGCAGGTTTTCAATTGCGGCAATGATGCGAGGTACAGCTTTACACTAGAAAGCTGTACCTTAGATCTTTTCCCCGAACGATCTACCGAATTTGAGTCGCACGTCGTAACTCCGAGCGGTCATTCAATGAGCAGGTTGTAAAGTGAGGAGCATCTGTATCACTACAATGGTCAACAATTCACCTTGCTTCTCTAAGCTAAAAGACAGAGTGGGATATTTTTACAATACCTACATACTTATTAGCCCTTAATAGGGAACACATAAGGTGGGCGGCAACACTGTGACATGGCTGTGTAATACAAAAGTAAATACAAATACACAAAATGAATCCCTGCCCTCAAACTCCCACTACTCCTGGGTAGCAGCAATGACTAGTACAGATCAGCCCCAATACATATAATGAAAAGTAGAAATGTTTCATGCACACTGTCCCAAATCCCTGTGCACACTTAAATAACTGGAGATATTTTAATATCACACCAATGTCTATTAAAGTGTAAGCTCATCTGCCACATCAAGGCAAACCTCTTACCTTACTGCTTTCAGCTAAAAGGCAAAATCTGACACAGAAATGGGTTAGAGGTTTAGAAAATTGCCTCGGCCTTTTAGCTCAAAGCAGCAAGGTGAATTGTTCGTGCCAAATCCTATGGAATTTAAAAGGAACACTGGGTACAAATACTACTAATGCATTTGACATGTTTAACTTATTTATTTTGTTTGCATGCTCAAATCTTTGTAGTTTTTGAATAAAATAAATATTTTGCAGAACAATGAACCATGCCCCCTCTTTCTAGAAAAAAAAAAAAAAAAGCTTTATCAAATGTATGCACACAGCTCAGCCACTGACAGTACTGAAGGATCTGAAATTAAAAGCAACCTGCATTAGGGGTAGGAGAAATAGAGTGAGTATCACTACCTATTTTGTATCTTCTTATTGCCTGCAGTCAGGTTGTGTATTAAAAGCCGCTCATTCAGTGCTGTCCGTGGCTAAGCTCTGCATACATTTGATAAGGTAGTATTTTTCTGGAGTGAGGAGGCGTGGTTACAGAGGCAGGCTTATAGAGCCGCATTCTGCCAAACATTTATATTGTTTCTGCAAAAACTTTTACGTTTTCTTCGTGCAAACAAAATACTGCATATTAGTGAGACCAAAAACTGTCAAATTAATGTTAGTTTTATTAAAGAATAATAAGGCCATACATAGTCAAACCTCTTTCTGTTGTGCATTGCTTAAAGAGAACACTGAGTTATTAGCGAATGTTTGAATCATAAGTTATTCATGTGGTTTCAAATGTTGGGTCATACACTTCATCAAGTTATTTAAATTTTTGTGTGTCAAATGTGCTCTGTGTTCATTTTAGTTACTGAATTGTAAAGTATAAGAAATTCAAAGAAAATGTTAAATTTTAGACCAAAATAGCCCAAGTGGATCTCTGCACTGTATCACTCCCCCAACAGGGGTTCCTCATGCTTGGGCGGGGAGTATGGAACACGCTGATGTGCTGGAAATGAAGCCATAATGTTGGCATCAGCATTGAGAATGGCCTACCTTAGGAAAGTCTCCCCAGTAGGGTCAATCATCGCAGTCAGGATTGGCAACTGAAGATGGTTGTAGAGGGCTGGTACACCCACGGACGTGTGAGAATGGCGATACTTGAGCGAAGGATTGCATGTAAGTAATGCAATTACAGTTCGCAAAGCAACAAAATATTTATAATTTAAGTTCTTTGGGAACTTTAAATATGTTACAATGGAAAGCTATACAAAGTTGAGGCTCTCCCCCCCCAACACACCAAATACACTATTCAATTAATTTGAAATTTAGATTTTAAATTAATTCACTGTAGTTCAGTCTTGAGTAATTAATTCTGCCAGCATCCTATGGACTGGTCATCTGGTTGTTCCAGATGTTCTTTCATCAGTTCACAGATAGAGTGGATATAGTACGCTGCTAATCTACATGTAAAACTAATCCCCCCCTTTAAATAAGTTGCTGTGCAAAGTCATTTTTAATAGATGTGATCTTTAAAGGTAACAAGTAAACAGGAAGGATGAAAAGAAAAAAAAAGATTGCTTCTCTAAAATAAATAGAAAATTCTAGGGCAGTATGTTGTGTTTGGCAAACAGTGACATGTTTTCAAATACCCACAAACTAAATTATTCACGTCTCTAAGAATATGCAAATAAAATACTGCAAAACTAATCTTGCATCAACATTATTGTCCAGGTATTCATGGACCGTATATCGATATTTTAAGACGATCTAGCAACTTCGGTTTCTATTTGTTGAAAGGACGCAACCTATTATTAAAATACTTCCTTGTTGCTATTAGCAACTAAACCTTTAAAGGACCAATTTGGAGCTGTATCATCCTGAAAGACTCTGTTACAATATTTAGCATTAGTGTTGCTTTATAGGGTAAGTTCTATACAAAGGAAAAAATAAATCTGAATATGTTTGGCTTATCTTTGAGTCAGTTGATAACATGTATTCAGATGAAACATCTATACACAATCACCCGCATTCCTAATCATCAAACATTGGCAAATCATTTCAGCCGTCATGCAATATTGAAAGTATCTTCCAGAAAGCAGACTGCACGCTTCAGTACCGGTGGCAAGTGAAGGATTTGATATACGAAGGGGCAAAAATAAAATGCCTCACGAGCAGGAAATTCCAGGAATTTGTGGCAAAAAAAAACCTATTGAAGTGGTTTCCAATTTTATCATAAATGGGGCAGGGGAACATTTTTACAGGGTTACTCCAAATACCATGATCACTTCAGTGCTTTGAAGTAGAAAGAAAATCATTAGTAACCTTGGTGGGGGAAATTTCAGTCAAGTGTTGGGGATGGAATCCAGATAGCGGGGGTCGAGCAGGGACTTGGAGGACAAGAAGTGGGTTAGGTGGTCATAAACTAATTTTCCCAGGATGTTTGAGGAAGTAGTGACAAGGGTAGTTTGCAGGACAGATAGGGTTAAGGGAGGGTTTAATGAGTATAGGAGCATGTTTGAAAGAGTTTGGGAAGATGTGAGTAAGGGCAGGAGCGAGGATTGAAGACAGAGAAAGTATTAGGGTGGGATTTGGTCAATCATGCAGGTTGTAAAGAATGAAGAAAGCCATAAAGAACAATTATTAATACAACCCAGCCTATGAAATCTGCATTATCTAATTAATCTAATAATTTAGGGACACCATTATTAGGAGTATTATTGCTTTGGAGCTCTGTTATACACTCCGATAAACCAACATTATGGAGCTCGTAGAAAAGAGTGACAGAGATTTGGACTCTGATAAGGGATTGTCCCTCTTAAATAGGGAAAGTAGTGACCTATAAACTTCATCCTTTGTGGGAAAGAAGCAGAAAGTTACAGAAGTAGAGGTGAAATATCGCAAGCTAGTTTGGGGATGTGGCTTGGGATAGATTGTGTTTCTTAGCCTGCAAGATCCTCCGCATTAAAGATCTACGAGGGGGGTTGGTGCAGGTGATTAGAGGGGAAAGTAGAGAAAAGTAATTTAGGGCTGGAGGAAAGCAAAGCTATAACAAGTTTGACTGAATGTTTGTGTATTTTTCTTGATTGTTTAGAGTATTCTTTGGTTTCTGTCCAGTAAATAACACAACTGTGTCTTTATCAAGATGTTACCAGTCATTTTCAGTATCTTGCTAAGTCTATGCATCAACATCCAGACTTAGAAAGGCTGTATGTTTTTCTGTACAGTACTTCTTCATTTCTAAATTGGCTCAATATATAAAAACATTTTTTTAACTGTTTCCTCCAACACTGGACATGTTGGAAATGCCATTATAGAGCTCAAAGAACCATTTCATGTTTCCTGCACAGTTGCGAGAGGAGAGCTGCTATGTAATTCAGAGCAGTAATGGTCGCTAAACCTGGTTTAGAATATTAGAGAGAAATCAAATTACTCTATTTACATTGCTGTTTTAATTTGATTTGTGTCATTTCATATGTATTAAGGCAATTTGCCTGCATTTGTGGGAGGTGCTGGTTTGCTACCCCTAGCCTACTTAAGGCACTTCCCTTACCTTGCTCCTTACCGTTCGAGGTCAGCGTTGAATGAGGATCCACTTCCGGGTTCTCTCAGACGCCATCTTGGTTTCAGTATCCACGAGGTTTCACCACGTTAAGCTGTGTCCAGGAATCCTGTTCAGGCCTTTCTGCCCGTCCAGCTTCTTCTGACTCCGGTCTCCGTCGTAGATCGCGTCCCAGGGACTCCTAAACCGTAAGTCAGACCTTCCTGTCATGCCAGGACCGGTTCCCACGGCGTACGGTACAGCACGGGTCCTCGCTTTACGGCTTTTTCCCTGGTTATGACACGAATGTTTCAAGCCATTCGCGGGCTTTTTCATTCGTACGGTCATTCGGCTGAACATATTTAATCGTTCAATAGTAATTTCGCATATCCTATTTCATGTTATTGAAACAAATTATCATTCGGTTGTTTTGCCGTTCGGCAAAATTTTACTTACGCTCAAACACACTTTCGGTTCGCATAAGTCATACAGTTAAACTATTCTAAACTTCTGTGTTTCCCTCACATTTGCTTTCGGCTTTTCTGTGTGTTCACGTATAATCCTTTCATGAATTATATTCACCATTTCATGTGTATATAACGTTCGGTTAAAGAATTGCTTGCTTAAATAGATTATTTTGATTACTTTTAAAATATTTTCAGTATTGTATTACGTCCACAAATCAAGTCCACTTCTCTGTATATACCATTTGACTCCCACGCTTTCAGGGGTCTGCGTTACTTATCCATTTATACAAATGGACTCAGCCTATGTTACAGGCCTCAGTTCTGGGTTATTACTACAACACATACAAAGAATATAGGTTCATTTAAGCATAATTCTCGGGTTGATACGTCTTTTCTATACAATATATCATATAGATATACATCACTTTACATCATTTTAAATCATTTTGGGGTATCCCTGCCTTTGGTTATTCTGCTACATATCATACATAACGCTGTGTTAAATAGGCCAGGACCTCATCCATGTCCCTTTCTATAAAACCAGTTACATTTCTGTACAGATCATTGAAACTCCCACGCCAGGAGTTTTATAACTATCCATTTCATTTCAATTCACTCAGCCTATATTACAGGCCTCATTTCTCTGTCATGACGATGACACATAAGGCTTAATTCCTTTTTCATGCATACTCGGGTTGAATCACACGTACTGATCCAACCAATCATACGTTCCCTGCACAGTCATATACATATGTATATAACCTACGTTTCATGTTTTCCTTTACACACCATTATCACGTAACACATAGATTGTTGGTACATAGGCCACGGCCTCCCTCAGATGTCTTATTCAAGCATGCTAACATTTCTGAGCCACTCATAGCTATTCCCATGGTATCAACATAATTTTAATACATCGCTGCTACGGACTATAAGTCTGTTTCTTTTCACACTCCACACTCATCATACTACTCTCTTTTACCCATTTTTAGGCTGTCAAGCTTATATAATTGCTCCACACGGTTTATTCCTGTGATTTGTCATACTACCAGGTACGTACACCTGCTCATATGGTATTCTACCATACATTTCATTTCATCCCCCTAGTTTTAGAGTACTGGCAATAGGGTCACAGGATTCCCAATAGGTATTTACCCCGTCTTGGCTGTCGCCATCAGTTAGTGGTCCCGCGAGGCCAACACCCCGCCTCAAACGTTCGGAGGCAAACACCCATCGGGCCACACGTTAGCTAGCCGCCTCGCATGTTGCAAAGAGAGGGCCTCACCTGTCACTCCCTTCCCCTGTTTTCTGTCGTACAGTCACCGAGAGGCCTAAAACTCCTGCCACTACGTCAAGTGGCCTCAATAACCCCTCGCGCCAACGCATAGATAGAGCCTCTCAAGCCGCTTGGCAATTAGCAGGGCCTCACCTGCCACCATACAAGTATAATACTTTCGCCATCCGGCCTAGCTAGCCTGCCAGTACAATTTGGTGGTTCTATATACTAATTATTGTTTTATTTATAGTATGTCTCAGGAAGGGGTAGAGGATTTCTCCCTGCCTAGCACCCCGGCTAGAGCTGTCACTCCCACACAAGGAGGAGAGCTAGCTAGTCCAGCATCAATCAGATCCTGGACAATCCCGCGCATAACCACGGAATTAAGGAGACGACAAATCCCCTACCCCGCTACAGCAAGGAAGAACTTTTCAAACTGCTACGCACATCAACTAATAACATGGAAGCCGGGGAAGGATCTAGCCAGTCCAACCCAGGGGACATACATGCCATGTTATCCTCACTCATGGCATCCATGGGTAAGGTCAACTCCAGGCTGGAGAAACTTGAGTCGGTCACCACGGCCCTCACTCTAGCAGGGCCACCCGCGGCTGCGGTACAAACACCAGCCTTGCCATTAGTCTCTCCAGCCTGCACCCTGGATGACCAGGAAGTTAGCCCGGCCCACATGATACCTGAGCATATCAAAAGGGATATCCTGGAAGGTAAAGACGTCAACCTGGCTTCCCTGTTGATTGCCTCCCAGGACATTGTGGAACATAAGACGTATGCTTATGATGATGTTTCTGTTATTGTCAGATCTAGGGATGCCCGCCTGAACAGAAAACTGACTATCCCTGAATTTGTACTAGCGTTTGGTATTTACAGGGATGTCATCTGTGCGGTTTATCCCAACAGAAGAGAGGAGTTTGATCTCTATATGCACAAGCTGGTAGACCTGGGCAACAAATATGGTGGTTCGGCATTCTATGACTACCATAGGTCTTTTTCTGCAAAAGTGGCTGGAGCCTTCTCCCAGTACGGAACACGATCCAACTGGGGAAGGATTGATACCGTCTTATTTTGCAGACACTTTGCAGGTCTAAGAACACCAGCTTGTGCATACTGCTCCTCCACAGCCCATACCACTAATTTTTGTCCCAACACGGCAGACGGACATGCCTCCACACAAGGAACTAGTTCCTCTGGGGATCCAGGGAAACTATCGAAAGACAAATTGGGACGCCCAATCAAGTTTCTGGGCAAGTCCCAGGTATGTAATAATTCAATGTAGACTATTGCATGTCTGTTCAAAATGTTTTAGGGCACATGCAAAGACCATGTGTCCAAATAAAATGTATTCCAAGCCTTACCTTACGTCCATTAATATGCCAGTATTCACAACATTGATGTCTCAGCACCCATCTAGACACCTGGTAGACTTTCTTATTTCTGGTTTAACAGAAGGCTTCCACACAGGTATCCTACACATACCAGCTGGAACTCTGGAATGCCCTAACCTACAATCCGCCCAACACAACCCCACAGTGGTTGACACCCTCATAGCCCAAGAAGTGGATGAGGGCTTTGTATTGGGGCCTTTTAGAACTCCTCCATTCACAGAATGGCGCACCAACCCTATTGGTATTGTCACAGGGAAATCTTCCCAAAAACAGAGACTCATCATTGACTTATCGGCTCCCCACTCATCGGCCAACCCCAGTCTTAATTCCCTCATACCCTCTGAGGAATTCTCTCTGCAATACACCACCATAGATCACGCCATTACAGCTATCATACAAGCAGGAGTTGGAGCCTGGCTCAGTAAGACCGACATTACTAACGCCTTCAAAGTTACTCCCTATCCACCCCACACTGTGGCACCTGCATGGCATCAAGTGGTCCGGGAACTACTATTTTTTCTCCCGGTTAACTTTTGGGTCCAAAAGTAGCCCAGCTATTTTCGACACATTTGCTGAAGCATTATGCTGGTTACTATTGAACATAGCCGGATGCCCTACGGTATTACATTACTTGGACGATTTCCTACTGGTCGAGGAGAATACTTCACCTCCCACTAGCCTCAAAGCTACCACTAAGCTGTTTGAGCAAATAGGTGTACCCATCTCCCCAAAGAAACAGAAGGGCCAGACACGGTTATCACTTTTTTGGGTATCCAATTAGACTCTGCCACAATGCAAGCAAGCCTACCATGCGATAAGATAGAGAATATTCTCACTTACATAAACAACTACCTACAGCTCGGCACTTGCAACCGCTTTTGCAATGCGCATCATACCTCAAGGCCGCTCCTTTATTTCACGACTATTGCATCTTTTCCCACTTTTTCTACATGACACGCACAGGTTGTCCTTAGATGCCCAAGCTACGGCAGATCTAAACATGTGGAAGAGATTTTTAACCACTTGGAATGGTAAAAGTATGTTCCTCCCTCAATTGACTGAATCATCTCCTACCATTTGGTCAGATGCGGCATCTACCACTGGTTTTGCAGCAATTTTTGGGAACGAATGGCTTTGGGGCAGCTGGCCTTCAGCAGTTCAGGATTTGGAAGGTTTTTCCACTACCTCAGCTCTTTTTGAGATCTACCCCATAGTGGCGGCTGCCGTAGCATGGGGTCATTTATGGGCTAATACGCCAGTGCGTTGTTACTCAGACAACCAGGCAACCTGTCACATCATCAACAAAGGTCGTTCCAAATCTCTTACGATCATGAGATTTCTGAGGAAACTCACTTGGTTGGCAGCTTGTCATAATTTCTTCCTATGTTGTTTCCATGTGCCAGGTGTATATAACACAGCTGCTGACAATTTGTCTCGCTTTAAATTTCAGGAGTTTCATCAAACACTCCCGTCAGCAGCACCCACAGCCACCATCACTCCAACATTTCAACAACTCATACTGGACTAGACGTCATCATGCAGCATAGCAGGGCATTGTCCCAGTTGGCACTTTCAAACAATATAAACAAAACATACAGCAGGGCTTTCACACTATTCAAACGATTCCTTCTGGAACATAACATCATACAACCGTTTGTTATGACATCTTTTTGGGGTTTGCTTCCTTTTGCCACCTAAAACTCAAAATGTCATACAACACCATCAAACTCTATCTCACTGGCATTCAACACCACATGCTCATCTTACACCCAAATAACAACAGTTTCATGGCCACTCACCAAATTAAGACCATACTCAGAGGTATTAAAAAATCAGAACCCACACATTTGGCCCAGAGGCTACCCATAGATAACCATATCTTCAAGCATTATCTAACCTACTTGACCTAAAACCGTTTGACACTACTACGAATTCTATCATCAAAACAGCAATATACATCGCTTTCTATGGATTTCTACGACCCAGAGTATTCACTACGACCTCCACAACCCAAACCACTCCATTCCTCCTCTATTCCCACTTGACAAAACATATGGATCATTACATCCTGTCTTTACCTCACTCCAAAACCAGCCAGCACATACCTGTAAACATTCCGTACTATCCCACGCACAACAGATGGTGTCCCGTCAAGGTTCTTGATGCCTACATACAGCACCATCACTTACTGCCCTCGCAACCGTTATTACAACTACAAGGTGCAGTACTCACCACTACAACCTTCATGACCTACGTCAGGTCCTTGCTCACACAACTGGGCCTCAACGCAAACAAATACTCAGGACACTCCTTTCGTATAGGAGCCGCGTCCACAGCCTCCAGTGTCAACATCCCAACTCATGTTATCAAAACACTGGGGCGCTGGAAGTCATCCGCTTACTCACGGTACATACCGAACCCAGTACAAGAATTAAGGGATGCTTTCATAAACATGTCTGGTTGATAAATGTATATGTATTGGTTGTCTGTTAATAAATTTGATTACTTAATTTTTGCCCTCTTCTTTCTCAGGCCTACCTCCTCGTCGGTTTCGGCACACCACAACCGACTTGCTCCTTTTATCATCCTACGCTTATTCATGGTATTTCGTACTGTACTATCTTAAGGACCTAACACAAGTATTAAGGCAATTTGCCTGCATTTGTGAGAGGTGCTGGTTTGCTACCCCTAGCCTACTTAAGGCACTCCCCTTACCTTGCTCCTTACCGTTCGAGGTCAGCGTTGAATGACCCTCCCACCACACCACTTTTAACATTTATTTCCTTTCTATTTCTTTTCCTGGGTGGGCCCTCTTCTTTCTCAGGCCTACCTCATCGTCGGTTTCGGCACACCACAACCGACTTGCTCCTTTATCATCCTACGCTTATTCATGGTATTTCATACTGTACTATCTTAAGCACCTAACACAAATATATATATATATATATATATATATATATTTTTTTTTTTTTAAGTCAAACCTAATAAACAAAACAAAAAAAGAAGAGTTCTGTCCAGTCCAATGTGCATTTCTGAAATAACCAGGTACAATGTTATGAACGCATCTTCTTTTGTTTAGCTGTCACAATTTGTTATTCATGTATTTCTCATTTTCCTCGAGCTTTGTTAAAAATGTTGTAGCTTGACATACTCTTCTGGTACCAAGATGTTCACCACAACTACTTAATGAGACCGTGGTAAGAGATAACATGGAGACAACATTTCTTCTTTTGATAAATTGTAACAAATGATCTGTTATTTCATCAGCCAATCTACCGAGTCTTCCTGGCTACGTATGCCGTATGGTTTGTCCTAGTTTACTACTTATATCTGTGTCAATTTGCTCTAATTTGGCATCAGTGTTTTTTAATGCTTTAACAACTCAGAACATGTTTTACTTATTTAATTAAAAAGAAAATGTAGAACTCTCTGGTGAAAGAACATATTGTTCAATGCTACCTTTTTAGTATGGCCAACCTGTTTCTGTCTCACACCTCTATAACTGGAGCCGGGCATCAAACCTCTGTAGACCTCATTAGCTTTCCTAGGAATAAAAAATCCTGAAGAGTTAATATTTCCTAGCTTGTACCTATCTCTTGTTCTCTTTACCTAAACACGTCTCATACAAATGAAGTATTGTACACTGAACAAAATTATAAATGCAACACTTTTGTTTTTACTCCCATTTTTCATGAGCTGAACTCAAAGATCTAAGACTTTTTCTATGTACACAAATGGCCTATTTCTCTCAAATATTGTTCAAAAATCTGTCTAAATCTGTGTGTGAGCACTTCTCCTTTGCTGAGATAATCCATCCACCTCACAGGTGTGGCATATGAAGATGCTGATTAGACAGTATGATTATTGCACAGGTGTGCCTTAGGCTGGCCACAATAAAAGGCCACTCTAAAAGCCTATAGTGTCCCTTTAAAACCACTGACGGGTGAAGTGAATAACATTGATTTTATTGTGCATATTCTTTCTTCACTAAAGCGTGTGTGTGTTTTTTTTTGTTTTTTTCTCAAGATCAACCACAGACTAGTTGGGCAAGATACGTACGTTCCAACATACTTTCTATCAATTCATTATGTTTCTATTCCCCTACATTACTTGGGTATAGATCAACTGGTTGTAAAGGGTATTGGTGTGTGCCATATTATTGTATATTTGTAATTCAGTCATGCAAGGCCTACACCCATCCTCATGCAGAGGTATTCATCCATCGGCCCAACTCATAGCTAGAGCCTTGCTTCTACCTCTAGGTTTCAAATAGGACCTCACATGTCACGGTCACTCCTTTGAATCTCTTGTTTGTCACCGAGAGGCCAACATTCCCGCCACATCGTTCGGTGACCTCAGACCCTCAGCCAATTCATAGCTAGAGCCTCTCAGAGCCACTTGGCAATAAGTAGGGCCTTGCCTTTCCCTCATTTAGATCATTTTTTGCCATTCGGCACAATGCAAACCGCCAGTTGTTATACTTTCAACTACATAACTGTCACATTTACTCTACATTTAGATGTTGCACACCTCAGAACTAGTAAGATACTTTAATCCAGGCTTCCCAGCCAAATCATTCACCCCACCTAGTCCATGCACTCCAGCCGTAACCCAGGATACCCCAAGCCCAGTTCCTGGCGATCTTGTACCATTCCACTTTTACCGCCGAGCTCTGACATAAAGGAGCGCCATTCCCTTTTTTGGCTTGGAAAACTGTGCTAAATAGACTCCGGTTTCTAGCTCTGGGCTTCCCTACCTTGTGTCGGCACCCAAGCTGGAAACACAGACAGCATGACAGGGATGTAGGCCATGATGGCTCCCATCCTTTCATCCTCATGAACAACTGCTAACACTAGTGATGTTTAGAATCTCCTAATTTTGGACGTCTTACCCTCCCATGTAGTACCCTACGTCATGCTCCTTACTTCCATCTCCTCAGTGTTACACCGCCAGTTGCTATCCAGCACGTTTCCTCGTCTAATGTTATTATCTGTACAGTAAGTTCCCCTGTCCTTTGGAAGGACATAGCTACGAGACTTGTCAGTAGTTCATAGCTAGGGAACACAGACCGTACAATCTGACTGTTTCGTACTTGCCTTTTGTCACTAGGAGGCGTCTCCCTCAATACTCACACTTGCCCTCCTCTAGTTGAGTTTCCATTTACAGGTTTCACAGTAGGCTTCCGCACAGGCATCATTTCACTTCGATCAGGTATTAGGGTTTGTCCTAACCTCCAATCTACTAGTTAAGACTCATTGAACTTAATTACTATTACTGGCAGAATCAAGTATTGGTTTCTTGCTGGGGCCCTTCTGACAACTTCTTAATTTGCGGGTGCACCTACCATATTAGCCTGATTAATGGAAATCCACTGCTCAATTTTATTATCGGCTACTCATTCTTTAAAGTTCCCAGAATTAGGCCATGGTATTTGGCCTATCTAAAGGGCCACATAAGCAGTCTGACTAGGAAAATGCCATATTCCTAATTTTCAAGTTGCTCCCAGTGCATCGGTCCCAATGGCATTTGCACGATATTTAGTGAACTGAGCATTCTGCTTTGCCACCCGTCTTACGTCTGGAGCGGAGAGATGCCCAAACTATTCAATGTAGTTGCATAATCTCTCTGTAGGTTCCTCTTGTACGTGAGTACTGTCCCTCAGCAATACATTTTCTACATGAGTGTAACGATTATGGAACCGAATGCCATACTCTGAAGCAGATGTGCCTTCTGTATCTGGTACATCCTTTGGAACTCCGCTGTCTTGATCAACCTATGGTCCCTACACCAATTAAAATTTTTGGAAATACATTTAGGCTTGATTTCATTGCAATTCAGCCTCCCCAAAGACTAACTCCTTAACTGGCAACGATGCCCGTTTTCCATATGGACATGCAGTCTCTCCTTGGTCCTCTGAACTTTACCATACACCTTACAGAAGGGAGCTCATTCATTTCCCATACACTCAACCTGCTCCCATGTTCACCTGTCAACAATAGCGCTGTTACATTTGACACATGCTTGAACAGTCTTGTTCATGACGCTATACTTTCTATCCCACCAGAACAGGGAAACCATGTTCACTCCACCACTGTCCCTCCTTTCTGTAGTAATACAGCTGCACACTGGATGGCAGCCAATTTCATAGTTAACTGGGTTCGTGACACATTTCCCAGAGTGACTCACTAACTATATTAAGGTTGATTAGGAAAAGATGTGTCTGGCAGCATCACAGAATCTCTACTTTGTTCACATACTATTACCAGGCTGTCACAGCATAGCAACCAATGAGGTGACTTGATCACAATGTCTCGTATTCTTCTAAACTCTCCGCACGGCGGCCAAACGACCTACCAAACCCCTACATTACAGAATTTAATTGCTGACATACGCAACACTCTCTGTCAATGCCACCTGTTCATATGCTGGGCTCTGGTCATTTTCTTTTCTTTTTTTTAATTTATATTTATGATTTATTACATTATCATTTTACAAAATACAGACAATGCAGTACTGTAATAGGCATCATTATCCAATTCATTAATTGATTTAAATACATTTATGATACCAACAGACATAGACAAGCAGAGCAGATGACTTGGAAGTCATTCCCCAATTAATGGCCAACTAACTTAACTGATTCTTTTATTATTCTCCTCCAGGAGGATGGAGGCTCTGGCCATTTTCAATAAACTCACTTCCTCATATCAAATCATCAAACCGTACTCATTCGATTCCATGGTGGCTTTCACATATTTTTTTCCACTTCAACCTTTAACTAGCTCACAACACTTAGTTACTCTAATACAACCGTTAACATTTTCAGGTCATTCAAAAAGAATACTCGCTGCTCCTACTACCTCTAGTAATATCCCTGTACATATCATCTAATGGATGGGACAGTACAGCCATCTGCATCTGCCATATATATCCCTCAACCTGAGCGGGAATTGAGACATGCATTTAAGTATTGGTTATTTAAAGTCAACACGTATTCAATGTTACACTTTCCCCCCTCTTTTACAGGCCTACCCGAACGTCGTTCTGGCACATCACAACTGACTTACATCACCATTACTATAACTCTGCTTATTGTATATGACCACAAAGGGGAAGGCTGAGCCATTAGGCAAAGCCTGTAATTGTGGGAGGAGTTACCTGGCCTATAAATACGCAGACCTCCCCTACCCCTGGGCGGAGACTGCCTGGTTTAGCCCACCCTCCACTTCCTTTATTAAGCCTTTCATCTTGGTGGACCCTCTTTTACAGGCCTACCCGATCGTCTGTTCCCGCACACCACAACCGACTTACACCACCATTACTGTAACTCAGCTTATTGTATACGACCACAAATTATATATATATATATATGTGTGTTATTTGATTCAATGCATCTGTATGAGGAGATGCTGATGTGGCCGGGGTTGCGGAGCTCCACCACCCCACCTCCTTGGCTGAGAACATCAGAATTGGTTGGGGTTGGGGGTGGAGCCAGCACCGGCAGACCCGTGCAGCACTGGAAATAAGGTGAGTTTTTACTTAATGATCAGCCATTTAACGTTGTAGTTGATCCGTGTAGATAATTTAATCTTTTTCATTTCAGAAACGCTACTAAATTTCAGCGCTTAGATTCTGAGTTTTATCAGACCTCAACTAGTGCTATTTTGGTACATAGTGCTAAATGCTGAGAGAAATTCCATCAGTTTCCATGGTGATTGCTCACCGTTGGTTATCACTTTGCTCCAGAAAAGCATTTATTTTTGCCTTGATAAATCTTCTCAATAAAATATTAAACGGACAATTTATCTTTAAGAGGATCAATCGTATGTCATTATTGCAGCGTTTCACTATACCGAGCACAATTTCTCTCTATGATTTAATAAGCAAAGGACTATATAAAATGTATCACTGCCAAATGAACAGAAGTGCGCCACGACACAATTATAATATTCTAATGGTCTTACTTGCTATTTATATTTCCCATGATGCTTTCTGTTTTAAATTCCATTACATCCTCAAAGATGGGTCGACGTTGATGTCAGTGGAAACACATATTACGTATATACTCTTGTTTTATTAAAATGTGGTTATGTTTGTTTGTTTTTTTATTGAATGCTCTTTTATTATATACATATTGATGTCCATGTTATCTATTTGTATATCTTTCTCTGTTGATTAAAAAACAAGAGTTGCAAAAGGAATCCTGGGAAATGTAGGTACTTGTACTTTAAATGATTTGGCTGTATCTGTTCAGAATGCAGCTGTGATATCAATATGTATACACAGATTATAAGCCATTTAATACCTACTTTCCTATGCGGAATTTGAAAAATAACCGTATCCTTAATGTGACAGATCCGCTTTAAAGGTCTGATCCGTCTCATTTGTTGCACAACTAAAGGGTGTGCTAAATAGGCTCCTGTAGCGCTTACAAGGTTAAATACTACAATCATCCCAGTTCTTAAGTGCAAGATGAGACTTTGAAAAGCACCCTGGCCCCTCCTAAAATTTCCAGCTAAACCAACCTGAGGGGTCATGGAGAGTTTACTTTCTCAGAGCCCCTCTGTGGCAGGTGGAATGGCTACTGTCACTGTCCCTAACTCCCATGCCCGTCCTGGAATGTAAATCCTTCAATCCTCTTATAGGAAACTTGTGTTTTCTCTGCGGGGTCTAATTCACAGGGCAGAATGTGTTTGGGAGCGAGGCACGTTTAATCTGTGTCACTTGTGCCGTTTAAAAAGGAAACCCGAAGAAGCGTCTAACCAGAAGTGATTGAATGTAGCAGGAATACTTAACGGATCCATTCGATTTTTTTTTTTTAAATAGAACCACCTTGTCGTTATCGCTGCTGCATGAAAACCTGCAACGCAGAAAAGATTCATTGAATTGAAAATGTAAATGTTGCATTTCTGTCCTTTGATCTCTTGTTAAATTGCGATCTTCATATAAATATATAGCGCCAACGTATTCTGCTGCACTTGTTAACAATGTTAAGAGAATCAAAACGGCAGGAAATTGACAAAAATAATAATCAGATCCAGGAGTTGAAAAGGGCCTACTAAAACAATCGTACTGTCCAGATATAAAACAATCCCCTTGGGTATCAGCTCAAAGGTCGTAGGACAAGCAATCAGACAAAAAAAGTCCAAGGTAAAAGCGATCATTTATTCCGGTATTAAAATACTTTACGATAAAGGAAGAACCTCATCCATGAGTCTGGACCACCGCCAATTCTAACTTTTCATACAGAAACCAATACTTCATCGCAGACTCTGATTAACCCCGTAAGGATGGAGGCAATTGTTAAAAAGTTTTACTCAAAACAAAATCATTACAAATCCTGGAATTTGATTATATATCATTTTGTTCAGGAGAATAAGGACTTTAATTTCACATTAAATATCTATATGTGAAACACAAATTTGATATGAATAAAATCAAAAAAAATAAAAAAAAAGTGAGAAATTAAGAGATTTTGTTATTGGTATTTTAACTGTGACTGTCATAATACTGCTTGCTGTTACTGCAATACCATACACATATTAGTGTTCAGAGATGTACCCCCCATGTACAGGTTTTATGGTGTTTTTGGTAACTTACTAGGTCAATTACATGGCTTTCCCCTTTTCAGTTTTTACACGTTGAAATTTACCAGATTGGTTATGTTGCCTTTAAGTCTGTATGGCAGTCCAGGAATGAAAATGAACCCCATCATGGCCAAGTACTCCCCTTGGACAGGTTTTATGGGGTTTTGGAAAGTTACAGGGTTAAATATACTGCTTACAAATTAAATTCTCTGGACTGGGTTTTCAGGCATGTCCCTCAAATTGTAATAAAATTACTTAATTAGGTTGAAAGATTGCATAACTATACACATAGAAGTTAAATATATAAAACTGCATTCTAAGTGTATTTTGATATCAATATATATTATCAAAATACAGTAAGAACGAAACTATACACATGGACTCCAAGGCCTGGATTAGCCGCAGGGGGGCTGCCTGGGTTATCAGAAATTATCTCCGAATCAGATCGCTGTCCTAGATAAGTATAGAGTGGCATTGGGTCGGCAATCTGCAGGGTGTTCTATGGCGCCCTGCGGTGTTAAAGCCCACCTTTTGCAGAAATGCATAGAACACTCGCCAGCGTTAAGGGGTTAAACTATGATTAAATACTGGCTATTGTATGAAACGTTCAAGTTGGTGGTGGTCCAGACACATGTCTGAGGGTCTTTCTTTACCATAATGTATCTTTATACTGAAATATTAAATACATAAAGGGAATCAACACAGTAAAGGAGGAGACTATGTTTAAAAGAAGAAAAACTGCCACAACAAGAGGACATAGTCTTAAATTAGAGGGACAAAGGTTTAAAAATAATATCAGGAAGTATTACTTTACTGAGAGGGTAGTGGATGCATGGAATAGCCTTCCAGCTGAAGTGGTAGAGGTTAACACAGTAAAGGAGTTTAAGCATGCGTGGGATAGGCATAAGGCTATCCTAACTATAAGATAAGGCTAGGGACTAATGAAAGTATTTAGAAAATTGGGCAGACTAGATGGGCCGAATGGTTCTTATCTGCCGTCACATTCTATGTTTATATGTAAATAAATGATTGAAACGGATTGCTTGGCACTCCAATTGGGTACCTCAGTTGAAGGATACTCCTAGCGCTTCCTGAGGGCTCCAAGCACTCCAGCCAACACCATAACCACCGTAGACTCCTCCAGAGAGCAAGGCAGGAACAAGCTTTTACAAGAGCTTAGTAGTGATTTAGCAAGGGAGTATGATAAGCATAGCAATCCCTTGTAGCAGATTCCCCCAATAAGAGACGGCACTCCAAATTGAGGGTGAAGTAGAACTGACTGTACTGGCACATCCAGCCTCTTTTATTCACATTCTACAAACATAGTACTGCCCACAGGGTTTTGAAGAACAACCAATCAATACGTACAATACACTCAGACACTTCCACACAAAATCCTCCCCTCTGCCTGTGATATAATTACTGAACACAATGGTCTAATGTAATTATCACAGGCAGGAAAATACACAGTTTTACACAATATTCATAACTCTAAAAGTATACATCACATTCACATAAAACTTACTTTTTCAGAATCCGCATACTCCAAATACAAACATACGTCAAAATCATACAAATTGGTCCAGTGGGTCAAAAGTTAGTCGGAAATCCCTTTGTGACCGCCTGTAAGCATGGCTTGGGTGTGGTAAGCCAATTACCTCCAGCATACAGAAAATAGCTCTATTCACAACAACAGTAAAAACACATAAAAATACATAATTCCTATTATACTTAACAGAACCCCCACATTCAACCTATCCCCAGATAGCTTGGATCTGAGCGCTCAGTATATCCGAACAGCGCTCAGATACCACAAGCAGTCAAATCGCCACGGGGTTAAACCATAGCAACAAGTTCCAGCTGGTCTGGCAGTGTCCCTGGGACAACGCCCTGCTGGAGAACAATAGACAGGAAACGGGGGAGGGGCACACCTTCTCATGTATTCAAAGGGGCAGAAAAGGTGTTTCAAAATCCAATAAGCCCAAATAATGTCTTTAAAGGGCAATACATCCCAGGGGCCATAGTCACATGGCAGGAGGCTGGCAATCAGTCTTCTCCAATGCCCAGTGGCGAGGTCGGTTTCGCCACAATGATAATTTCTAGATTGGACTTTTTTCAGCCTGATTGCTTGTTCTAAGCGCATTGAGCTGATACAGATTGGAAATTGCTCAATTGTCCAGTCCAGTGCTTGTGAGCCCAGCATTTTGAACTAAACAGTGAGTTGTGTTCGGATACTGCCGGTCTGGATGTAAGTACTGTTTCTTTATTATTATTGAGATATAAGACAAGGCTAAAAACGAGCTTACTGTCTACGATTAAACATTGTTAGCAGCATGTACAAAAATATGTTTTAAAAGGTTTCTTCAAATCTTTTATATCTTTATTTAAATAGTGCTCTATTGACATTATTCCTAAGGTCCCCCCACGAAAAAAAACACTCAAAAAGGGTTTACCAATCTGATCCACCAATCAGGAGCCTCTCGTTCTAGTCTGTAGAATCTGATTCTATTTCATAAATTCCTATATGCGACTGATATTGGAAATCTAGTCCTGCTTGTAGGTAATATCCTTGTAAAGGTGGAGTTCAATATTGGGTGAGCACATTTCTTTCAGTGCTCAGCACAATACCTAGTTCACTATGATATAATGGCCCTGGGCGGTGAGCATTTGTTGGGGTGTATAAGTGCTAGAGCAGTGTACCCCTAAACTCCTGCGTGTACTCCAGATGCCAACACCGATAGAAGCTGCACTCCACAAGTGTCCCATGTTACCCCTGATTACACTGTGTATGCCACATGCTCTGAATTACAACTACGGTGCTTCTCGTCTAAGCAGAATCTGGCTGAGAGTTCTATCTGTTCCAGATCACAGCAGGTGGAATCTACCCCTAACACAAACAGGCTTATTGACTAAAGGGAGAATTGCAGAGCAATACAAAGTGGATTTCATATTTAAGGCCAAAACAGCAGAGCTGAACACAGATCTGACTTGGAGAATGTTTCCAGTTTGGCTATTCTGGTCTTGATTTTGAAATTCATTTTAAATACCTTTCAATTTTCACTTTAGTAAATAACTATATCTTGCCCCAGATGTTGGACTGAAATTATCGACATTTCTCAGTCAGGTTCCTTTAGCCTCAAGCTCAACTTTGACCTCTACCCATAATCCCAAGCACAACTGGAACATCTTTAAACTAACCTTAAACGCTAAGGTTTAATAATAAACATAGCACATGCTGAGCATGAATACCAGAGGTGCAGAAACAAAACATCGATATTTCAATAGAATACAGATGTGTACACATTGCCCCTCACTCAGGTAACCTGCACAGTATGCTTTAAAGGTACACATGGCATGTGGTGCCCAGCGGATGTACTAGCCGACTGTAGCAGCCATCTTGGAGGAGAAATAGGAAATCCTTTTTAGCAACAATATACACTGATCATCAACAACATTAACTGCCTAATTTGTGTAGGTCCCCCTCATGTTGCCAAAACAGCTCTGATATATTGAGGCATGGATTCCACAAGCTCTCTGAACATGTCCAGTGGTATCTGGACATTAGCAGCAGATCCTTAAAGTTCTGCAAGTTACGAGGTGGGGCCGCTATGGATCAGATATGTTGTTACAGCACATCCTACAGGTGCTCGATCGAATTGAGGTCTGTAGAATTTGGAGGCCAAAGCAGCATCTTCTTACACTGCTCCATGGTCCAGTTCTGACAATCACATCCCCATGGGAGGCCCTATCGGTGGTGGACAGGGGTCATCACGGGCACTCTGACTGTTCTGCGGCTTTCCAGCCCCATACTCGGTAAACTGCGATGCACTGTGTGTTTTGACACCTTTCCATCATGGGCAGCATTGTTTTTTCAGCAATTTTAACTACAGTAGCTCTTCTGTGTGATCGGACCAGACGGGCTAGCCTTCGATTCATCAATGAGCCTTGAGCGCCCATGACCCTGACACTGGTTCACCAGTTTTCCTTCCTTGCACCACTTCTGGTAGGTTCTAACTACTGCATACCGGGAACACCCCACAAGACTTGCCGTTTTGAAGATTCTCTGACCCAGTCGTCTACCCATCACTATCTGCTCTATGTCAAAGTCTCTCAGATATTTTCACTTGCCCATGTTTCCTGTACCCAACACATGAAATTCGAAAACAGGCTATTCACTTGCCGATGAATATATCCCATCCCTTGACTGGAGCCTTTGTAATGATATTATTAATGTTATTCACTTCACTTGTCAGTTGTGGTTAATCAGTGTATAAACTCGTACATGGAAATGGAGATTTTACTATCTCAACGTATCACATGGCCAGCCCTGTAACTATAAGGGGGTACTGTGTGTGCCCATAGGACCCTAATATTATGTGGGGGCAATCATGTGAGTGCTTCTGATTAGCTGCACTTACCACCTCTTGTTTACTGCTATTAGGGCAACCTATATCACCCTGGGAATCTAACCAGTAGCCAGTATCTGGGTTCTGTACAACCATAACCTTACCTGGCTGAACTGCTGGCAAGGCGTCTATGCCTGATTGGGGAGCTTTAACTTCCGACTGCCCTTTCCCAGAGTCATGTGCCAAGCACAACATTTTCCAGAAATGTCTACAAACACGGCCAGTTAAATGCCTTCACCCAGCCTTAATATAAATATATATTTTAAAAAAAATTTAAATCATGAAGTGTAATATATTAAATGAATCCCTCTGAGGTCCTTTACCCCACTTCCTTCTAAATTGTAAACTCTCTACCTCTTTTTAAATAGTCTCTATAAAAACTTTAAAACTACTATATTGGCCTAGGTGAAGCTGACATTTCAATGCAGGATTTAAAACTTACACAGGAACCAGGTTTTTTTTTTTTTTGACCTGTGAATATTGATTTTAATATCCTTTTTAATTAATGTACAAAACATGTATCTGTGTGAGTTACACAGTGTTTCTGAGACGATGATCTCTTAAATTAGTGATAGTTTTCCTTTCATTAATCATTATTTACTCTATGTGTCAGTTACTAGGATTTCTATTGTCTTGGGTATACCCAGCAAGGTTCACATCGAGTACAGCTCCGTCTGAGCTTATAAAATACACAAATACAGGGATACCCTAAGAATAAGTTCTTTATTTTTACTGTAGCTCTCAATATTATCTTAGGAAGAAAACGAAAGTAGAGACATATCCGTTTTCAGGCCACAAGTCATAGATTTTTTATTTTTTTTAATATATTTTTTTTTCTGTAACAGACTAAAACAGATTTTATTTTTTATTGAATCTTCAATGAAACCCTTGGGTGTTTGGTATGTGAACTTTTAATTATTCACGTCCATCACCCTACCTCCCAAGTGTCCCTATTTAGAAAGGACAGTATCTATTTTGGGCCCAAAACCCTCTGTCCTAATGTCCCTCTTCTTTTAGGAGCTTAGTATTCTTGGTGTGTTCATGTGTATAACTTCACAGCAATAACACTCCCAGTAATGTGTCTTTAAACTACAATAAATGTGTTTAGAAATCAGCCTAAATTAGATACATTGTTCTTGTTATAAATTCAATTTTTAATTGCTAAATTGCTATTAGTAAGTCACCTAAAATTTCTCAGAACAGCCCTGTTCCTGGCCCCATCCCAACGCACACCTCTAAAATTAAAGTACCTCTTTGTCCATTTGAAACTCTGGGAGGCATGCACCAGGCTAACGCATAGAGAGTTAGGACTAATTCATTGTGGAAAAGAAGAAACAATATTTAGCAATGTTCTGCCCAGTTATGTTTGTCTAAAAAAAATAAAAAGCTATTCAGGAATAGTTGCTATGGAACTGACTTTCTTCTGCCTGTCCTAGTAGTATCTTCCTTTCGAATAGAGATTTGGATTCTATTTCGAGGGCCGCTAACTCATTAACCTCAACAGGAAATTATAGAAATGCTGTGACCTTACATGAGCTGATGTAAGAGATTTAAAGGGACACTATAGTCACCAAAACAACTGTAGCTTAATGAAGCAGTTTTGGTGTATAGAACATGCCTTTAAAGTTTCACTGATTAATTCACTGGCATTTAGGAGTTGGATCACTTCTGTTTCTATTTATGCAGCCCTAATCAAAGCTCCCCTGGCTGTGATTGATACTGCCTGCATGAAAACAAAATGGTTTCATTTTCAATCAGAGGTTAACTTACTTTAAAAGTTTTTACCTCCTGCTTTGTAAATTGAGCTTTAATTACACACAGCAGGGTCTAGCAAGCTATTAACAAAGAAGGATAAGAAAATCTAAATGAAACAGAATTTACAATAAAGTAAGTGTAAACATTCGATGTCTCTTTACAGGAAGTGTTTAGGAGGGCTGTGCAAGTCACATGTAGGGAGGTGGGACTAGGACTGCATAAACAAAGTGATTAACTCCTAAATGGCAGAGAATTGAACAGCAAGACTGCAGGGACATGATCTGTACCCCAAAACTGCTACATTAAGCTAAAGATGTTTTGGTAACTATAGTGTCTATAATTATAGCAACACTATAGGCACCTAGAACACTTCAGCTCATTCAAGTGGTCTGGGTGCATAGTCCCAGGTCCCTCAACCCAACAAAGGTAATTATAGCAGTTTTTAAGAAACTGCAATATTTACCTTTGTGGGTTTACTCCACCTCTAGTCGCTGGGCACCAGACAGGGACGTCCGGGTTGTTTGGCGACCTTTAGTCACCTATCTGACACTGGATGTCCTTACGCTATGCGTGAGGACATCAAGCATCACCCAAAACCCCATAGGAAAGGGTCTTACTGCCGGCTGGTGTCGGTGAGGGGGAGAGCATAGGAGGAGCCCAAGTTAGCACTGGATTCGGGTAAGTGACAAAAGGGTTTGACATAGGGGGGTGCTATAAGGAGCTATAGTGCCAGGAAAACAACTTTGTGATTTTCACAAGGAGAAGATAACAGCGTCCATAGGAAAGCATTGTGAATGCTTTCCTATGGAATGGCTAAATGTGCGCGCAGCTCTTGCCGCGCATGCGCATTCAGCCAATGACGTCGCTATGGAGGAGTTGAGCTCCCCGCCCAGCGCTGGAGAAAGAGGTAAGTTTAACCCCTTCCTCTCCCCAGAGCCTGGCAGGAGGGGGACCCTGAGGGTGGGGGCACCCTCAGGGCACTATAGTGCCAGGAAAACAAGTATGTTTTCCTGGCACTATAGTGGTCCTTTAATCACACAGACTGATTTCTAAACACATTTATTGTAGTTTAAAGACATATTACTGGGAGTATTATTGCTGTGGAGCTCTGTGATACATTCAGACACATTACTGGGAGTATTATTGCTGTGGAGCTCCGTTATACACTCAGACACATTACTGGGAGTATTATTGCTGTGGAGCTCCGTTATACACTCAGACACATTACTGGGAGTGTTATTGCTGTGGAGCTCCGTTATACACTCAGACACATTACTGGGAGTGTTATTGCTGTGGAGCTCCGTTATACACTCAGACACATTACTGGGAGTGTTATTGCTGTGGAGCTCCGTTATACACTCAGACACATTACTGGGAGTATTATTGCTGTGGAGCTCTGTTATACACTCAGACACATTACTGGGAGTATTATTGCTGTGGAGCTCTGTTATACACTCAGACACATTACAGGGAGTATTATTGCTGTGGAGCTCTGTTATACACTCAGACACATTACTGGGAGTATTATTGCTGTGGAGCTCTGTTATACACTCAGACACATTACTGGGAGTATTATTGCTGTGGAGCTCTGTTATACACTCAGACACATTACTGGGGGTAATATTGCTGTGGAGCTCTGTTATACACTCAGACACATTACTGGGAGTATTATTGCTGTGGAGCTCTGTTATACACTCAGACACATTACTGGGGGTATTATTGCTGTGGAGCTCTGTTATACACTCAGACACATTACTGGGAGTATTATTGCTGTGGAGCTCTGTTATACACTCAGACACATTACTAGGAGTATTATTGCTGTGGAGCTCTGTTATACACTCAGACACATTACTGGGAGTATTATTGTTGTCCCTCTTAAACTGGGACACTTAAATATACCCCAAAATATTTCAGTATTAGTTCATGAGCAAAACAAACATCTCCCCTAACTTAATGAGATGTATATGCAACATCAACGTAGGAATTCCTTGTTAATCAATTACACCAATTAAAAAACAAATACGTCAAAGTGTTAGGTACAAAATCCACAACATGATCAATACCCACGTACACGCTGAGTGTCCAATTAAAGGCTCCTTAAAGAAACACACACACTACAATAATGATATGGAAGATATTAGGTTAATGACACACCTGAGATCTATTAGTATTATCAAAACACTTGAGTGACTGGAGCGTTCAGCAGGACATGCAAACAAAACGCAAACATTATTACTTTGAAAACTATTTTTTTTAGCATACATAACCAATGTCACACCTACTAACCAACCTATCAGCCTGTTGAGTTTAACATTACCAGATTAACAATCAAATCACAATTTAAGATGACAATGTTTACTACATTCAGAAAAATCTTTTTTATTATGTTTCTTTGATAACTGTGGTATAATGCCAGTCAAAAAAATCATTGGTCGGTTATTGATGAGGGATTATAATATAGGCCTCTGTTATTTTTTTGTCTAAATATTGTAGCCTAGATTAAATAGCCCAGTGTTTAATTACCCAATTATTATCAGTAATGGCTACCCTCGGCACTAGGCTGCCTGAGGATCATAGGAAATATAGTTTACAAATCTGTATTGTCATGGTAAAGCAGATTACACACAGAAACACACATTTAAATTTCACATAATTTCATAATGTGAGTTAATATGTCATTTAGATGTGATCTGTGAACGACTGGGCCTTGTAATTAGTACAATTATAATACACAGTGTAATAGAAGCGCTGTAAAGTGATAGTCCTCACTAATTCATTCAGATACTTTCAATATGTTACTCTGTTTATCTGTCACATTCCTGGAGGGGTTGTAAGCTCAGGAGCCACTAAGGCAACAAACACCATATCAGCGAAATCCCCGCAAATCCAAAAGGATCTGTCGGGATGAGAAATGATAATAAAGACGCAGAATCTGGTGCTTTTTTACTAATGAATCGCTGCTAGGGTTAGTCTTACAGAAGGGCCTGAAATTCTCTGTGGGAGAGAAAGGGTTAACAGAGACTCCATTCTTCCTCTGTCTTCCTGTGAGGTCATAGCGTTGAGATTTAACCCACACCTAGGCCTATTCTAGCTCCCGGTTTATCACAAAAATGTAGGCCAACATCCAGCTATAGTCAAAGTTTGGCTTTTTTTGTTTTTACCCTGAATTTTGCCATTTTAGCTTTATAACAATTCTTCTTCATTTGGGGTTTAGTGAAACTGTGTGGCAGAACCAACTTCAAAATTATTGCCCAACATAGGCTTCGATTGAATTTTTTTGGAAAATGTTTTCAATCACTATCTGCTAAAAAAAAAAAAAAAAAAATTATCTACAGGAGTCAACATTAAACTCTATGGGAAATATGGTAGAGAAAAAATTGAAAGGTTTTTCTAGCCGATTGCGATAATTTGAAAAGCATATCCAAAAATATTCATTATTCAACGTCTGAATGCAAAATATGGGGGGAATCGGATCTTGGATTTGACATCAATGACCATTTCACTGTTAACTAAAAGCTGTTAGGACACCGTTAATCCTCACATTTGCCCTTTTTCCAACATTAATAGGGGGTGCAGGAATACATACATTTTTTTGTTCTGTTCAAGCAAAAAATGTGGTTGATTTTAAACTCTTTGACCACTGGCAGCTTGTAATTGTTTTCCCCTAAACTTTCCAAGTTTGGTCTCAAATAGCCTGGCTGATCCAGTGCATGTTAAAGAGATGGCCAGGGTTTTAGAAACGATCAAAACATATAAATTGAAATTCACTTCTAATTCTCACTTTGGTAAATAGCTCTGTGTTAGTTTAGAAACCTAGAACTCCTGATAGCATTGTAATGGTGGCCTGCTCTACTGGGGCAATAAATTGTCAATTTTCTCAGATTTAAAATGCTTTCGATTTGGGGGATTAACCTGTGATTTCAATTTGAATGTCCAGGTGAGGTACGAATAACTGAAGGAACTCATTTTCCCAAATAAAATAAGGCACAGACTGTTCTCCAGGGATCCAAACGCCTCTGTAGAAGGACCTTTCTGCCAATCTCCAGTTTCTTCCAATTCCATGGAAAAGGACACACTCTTGGGATCACAGTGTTTTTGACATTTCAGAGAAAATCTTTTGTAAGAAACTCTTCAAGTTTAAAAAACATGCCCAATAAAAGTGAAGGGGCTTAACGTGGATCCCTTTGTTAAAGAAACACATTGAGTTTTCATTTGGAACAATGGTGTTTCTCAAATTTCTTCCATAAAACTGTGCACCCCATCTGTGATCAATACAATCCCCTTTTATTCCCCTTCAATTCACTTAGTGAAGGCGAAGCAGATGTATGAGACTGGGGATGAATTTTAATGATTAGGTTTTACCTGAAACAAAACGTGACATTCCCTGTATTTGAAGTTTTAGAGCAAATCAAAGGATAATTAAAAAAAACAAAACTTTTTTTTTTTTTTTTTTTTTTAACTAAGCCATTTCTAAATTGGAAATCAATACATAGTATTTGGCACTTACCCCCAAATCTCTCAGTTCTTAATGTTTTAGGTACATTGCCCCAAATAACACCTGTGTCTATGTTACACCTTCTTTTAAACTACACACTGAATAGGAGTGAATTGCAAACTGAATTTCAACATTTCGTCTACACCAGTAACACTGTGATTACATCTTATTTAGAAAGTCTATCCAAAGCAGCTATTTCTGCCAAAATTATGCAATCTGGTTTGTCATCTACTACAATTCATTATTTAGAGAATAAAGCCCTTCATTTATAAGTTATCCCATTAAACGAGTTTCACAAACTGTATCTAGAACTTTACAGTAGTGATGTCCAGAACGGTTCGCCGCAGACTCATCATTGAGTAAACTTTGACCCTGTACCTCACAGTCAGCAGACACATTCCAGCCAATCAGCAGCAGACCCTCCCTCCCAGACCCTTCCACCTCCTGGACAGCATCCATTGTGAAGCTGCATTCTTAGTGAGCTGTCCAGGAGGTGGGAAGTTCTGGGAGGGAGGGTCTGCTGCTGATTGGCTGGAATGTGTCTGCTTACTGTGAGGTACAGGGTCAAAGTTTACTCAATGATGAGTCCGTGGCGAACCGTTCGTGGCGAACCGTTCGCGAACCGTTCGGGACATCACTACTTTACAGATTAGTATCAGATTGCTTTGGTGAATATACAGTGTGTGTAATATATTGTAGTACTCAGTAGTATATAGTGTGTGATACTGATCACTATTATATATTGTAGTACTCACTAGTATGTAGTGTGTGATACTGATCACTATTATGTATTGTGGTACTCACTAGTAAACAGTGTGTGATACTGATCACTATTATATATTGTAGTACTCACTAGTATACAGTCTGTGATACTGATCACTGTTATATATTGTAGTACTCACTGGTATGTAGTGTGTGATACTGATCACTATTATGTATTGTGGTACTCACTAGTATACAGTGTGTGATACTGATCACTATTATATATTGTAGTACTCACTAGTATATAGTGTGTGATACTGATCGCTAATGTATATTGTAGAACTCACCAGTATACAGTGTGTGATACTGATCACTATATGTTGTAGTACTCACTAGTATACAGTGTGTGATACTGATCACTATTATATATTGTAGTACTCAGTAGTAAACAGTGTGATACTGATCACTATTATATGTTGTAGTGCTCAGTAGTATACAGTGTGTGATACTGATCACTATTATAGATTGTAGTACTCACTGGTATACAGTGTGTGATACTGATCACTATTATATGTTGTAGTACTCACTAGTATACAGTGTGTGATACTGATCACTATTATATATTGTAGTACTCAGTAGTAAACAGTGTGATACTGATCACTATTATAGATTGTAGTACTCACTAGTATACAGTGTGTGTGATACTGATCACTATTATATGTTGTAGTACTCACTAGCATACAGTCTGTGATACTGATCACTGTTATATATTGTAGTACTCACTAGTATGTAGTGTGTGATACTGATCACTATTATGTATTGTGGTACTCACTAGTAAACAGTGTGTGATACTGATCACTATTATATATTGTAGTACTCACTAGTATACAGTCTGTGATACTGATCACTGTTATATATTGTAGTACTCAGTGGTATGTAGTGTGTGATACTGATCACTATTATGTATTGTGGTACTCACTAGTATACAGTGTGTGATTCTGATCACTATTATAAATTGTAGTACTCACTAGTATATAGTGTGTGATACTGATCTAATGTATATTGTAGAACTCACCAGTATACAGTGTGTGATACTGATCACTATGATATGTTGTAGTACTCACTAGTATACAGTGTGTGATACTGATCACTATTATATATTGTAGTACTCAGTAGTAAACAGTGTGATACTGATCACTATTATATGTTGTAGTGCTCAGTAGTATACAGTGTGTGATACTGATCACTATTATAGATTGTAGTACTCACTAGTATACAGTGTGTGATACTGATCACTATTATAGATGGTAGTACTCACTAGTATACAGTGTGTGATACTGATCACTATTATATGTTGTAGTACTCACTTGTATACAGTGTGTGATACTGATCACTATTATATGTTGTAGTACTCACTAGTATACAGTGTGTAATACTGGTCAATATTATATGTTGTAGTACTCACTAGTATACAGTGTGTGATACTGATCACTATTATAGATTGTAGTACTCACTAGTATACAGTGTGTGGTACTGATCACTATTATAGATTGTAGTACTCACTAGTATACAGTGTGTGATACTGATCACTATTATAGATGGTAGTACTCACTAGTATACAGTGTGTGATACTGATCACTATTATAGATGGTAGTACTCACTAGTATACAGTGTGTGATACTGATCACTATTATAGATGGTAGTAGTATACAGTGTGTGAAACTGACCACTATTATAGATGGTAGTACTCACTAGTATACAGTGTGTGATATTGATCACTATTATATGTTGTAGTACTCACTAGTATACAGTGTGTGATACTGATCACTATTATAGATGGTAATACTCACTAGTATACAGTGTGTGATACTGATCAATATTATATGTTGTAGTACTCACTAGTATACAGTGTGTGATACTGATCACTATTATAGATTGTAGTACTCACTAGTATACAGTGTGTGATACTGATCAATATTATATGTTGTAGTACTCACTAGTATACAGTGTGTGATACTGATCACTATTATAGATTGTAGTACTCACTAGTATACAGTGTGTGATACTGATCACTATTATAGATTGTAGTACTCACTAGTATACGGTGTGTGATACTGATCAATATTATATGTTGTAGTACTCACTAGTATACAGTGTATGATACTGATCACTATTATAGATTGTATTACTCACTAGTATACAGTGTGTGATACTGTTCACTATTATATGTTGTAGTACTACTCACTAGTATACAGTGTGTGGTACTGATCACTATTATAGATGGTAGTACTCACTAGTATACAGTGTGTGATACTGATCAATATTATATGTTGTAGTACTCACTAGTATACAGTGTGTGGTACTGATCACTATTATAGATGGTAGTACTCACTAGTATACAGTGTGTGATACTGTTCACTATTATATGTTGTAGTACTACTCACTAGTATACAGTGTGTGGTACTGATCACTATTATAGATGGTAGTACTCACTAGTATACAGTGTGTGATACTGATCAATATTATATGTTGTAGTACTCACTAGTATACAGTGTGTGGTACTGATCACTATTATAGATGGTAGTACTCACTAGTATACAGTGTGTGATACTGTTCACTATTATATGTTGTAGTACTACTCACTAGTATACAGTGTGTGATACTGATCAATATTATATGTTGTAGTACTCACTAGTATACAGTGTATGGTACTGATCACTATTATAGATGGTAGTACTCACTAGTATACAGTGTGTGATACTGATCAATATTATATGTTGTAGTACTCACTAGTATACAGTGTGTGGTACTGATCACTATTATAGATGGTAGTACTCACTAGTATACAGTGTGTGATACTGATCGCTATTATATGTTTTAACACTCACTATTAGTAAACACGGTTCATAGATCTAGTGTTGAGCTTCCTGATTTCTTTCTCCTGTAAAGAGTTGAGGAGGTAATGTTTCTACTCTGCCCTAATCTGGCCCTGAGGGCTGAGAAGGGGAGGAAAGAATTTCTGAATTTGCAGTGGGAATGGGGGTCATTGAACTGAAAGCTTTGCCATAATCTGCCATAGAGGAGAGAACACCAATTAAACTGAGAAGAGGAAGGATTGTTTTAGGAGGTCAGTTTAAACATATCCAAAGATTACTGGGGCCAAGGTGACAATTACATGGCAGGTGTATAGTGAGGCTGAGAACTAGCTGAGTGCTAGAGGGTGGGAGCAATAGGAATGCCCCCATGGGAAGGGGTGGAGGTTATGTAGCACAGTGTGGTTATAGTAATGGCCACTCATACTGTAAAGCCATTCTGTGTGACTGACCCTGTACAGTGTGGGTCCCATAATCTCCCATGTATGTCTCTGCCTAAGATTAGTGGGAGTAGCTGCTATGTCAGTCCCTCTGCCTACATATAACCTAAAGGGTTACTCTAAGCACCACAACCACTGAAGCCCTGCTCTGGCAATGCTCCCTGGTAAGGGGGGAAACCATTCTTCAACTGCTTGCCGCCAACATATTCTGCAGTGCATCACAATTCTAGAAGGGGGATATGTAGAGACCCTGCTCAAACAAACTTACAGTCTATGAGAATCTGAATTATGCAGATATGTACCATTAGGTTTCTGCCCAGGGACACTTACTGGTGGGGTAGGTCTGAGCAGGATTCAAGTCTGGGGTTCCCAGATATAAGCGATGTTACCACTGGGAGATACCCAGCAGGGGGACTGGGAGTCAGAATTCCTTTAATAGTGAACTAAGTGTCTGTTCTGCAAATAGATCTTACAGGCTGCAGGGCAGCACTTTTCATGCACTAACCCATGGAATAGAGAAGTGATATCTGTCGAGGAACACATTTATCTTTTCCTACAATTATTAAAACATTGATAAATCAATTGCGAACAAAAAGTATTCTGTGAGGGAAAAATAATGTGATTTTTGTATACTTTTGGGATAAATAAACTGTTCCTGGGATTTTATTTTTTATAATATATTGCACATTACATTTATTTATTAGTTAAAATAAATAATTGTTTTGATGTGTGGTATCTTCTCAACGGTTTTCAATTTTTGAGGTTCCTATTCTAATGACAGGGAGCATCGCATGATGTGACTCATAGTGACAGGGGATCCTTATCAATAGAGATTAAAGCAGTGACTATATTTAGAGAATGCAATGTGTCATGTTACCCTGTATGTACAGAATGCAATGTGTCATATTATCCTGTATGTACAGAATACAATGTGTCATGTTACCCTGTATGTACAGAATGCAATGTGTCATATTATCCTGTATGTACAGAATACAATGTGTCATGTTACCCTGTATGTACAGAATGCAATGTGTCATATTATCCTGTATGTACAGAATGCAATGTGTCATGTTACCCTGTATGTACAGAATATAATGTGTCATGTTACCCTGTATGTATAGAATGCAATGTGTCATATTATCCTGTATGTACAGAATGCAATGTGTCATATTATCCTGTATGTACAGAATACAATGTGTCATGTTACCCTGTATGTACAGAATGCAATGTGTCATGTTACCCTGTATGTACAGAATATAATGTGTCATGTTACCCTGTATGCATAGAATGCAATGTGTCATATTATCCTGTATGTACAGAATACAATGTGTCATGTTACCCTGTATGTACAGAATACAATGTGTCATGTTCTCCTGTATGTACAGAATACATTGTGTCATGTTACCCTGTATGTATAGAATGCAATGTGTCATGTTACCCTGTATGTACAGAATGCAATGTGTCATGTTACCCTGTATGTACAGAATACAATGTGTCATGTTCTCCTGTATGTACAGAATACATTGTGTCATGTTACCCTGTATGTACAGAATGCAATGTGTCATGTTACCCTGTATGTACAGAATGCAATGTGTCATATTATCCTGTATGTACAGAATGCAATGTGTCATATTATCCTGTATGTACAGAATACAATGTGTCATGTTACCCTGTATGTACAGAATACAATGTGTCATATTATCCTGTATGTACAGAATACAATGTGTCATGTTCTCCTGTATGTACAGAATACATTGTGTCATGTTACCCTGTATGTATAGAATGCAATGTGTCATGTTACCCTGTATGTACAGAATACAATGTGTCATGTTACCCTGTATGTACAGAATGCAATGTGTCATGTTCTCCTGTATGTACAGAATACAATGTGTCATATTATCCTGTATGTACAGAATACAATGTGTCATGTTACCCTGTATGTACAGAATACAATGTGTCATATTATCCTGTATGTAGAGAATGCAATGTGTCATATTATCATGTATGTAGAGAATACAATGTGTCATGTTACACTGTATGTACAGAATACAATGTGTCATGTTACCCTGTATGTAGAGGACTCTATCCAACTCCAGCATATGCTCCTAGGTAGCATTGGCAAAACGTGGGGAATATATGCTTCTACACTTCTCATCACGCTCAGCCAACGTCAAGTGGGGACATAAACACCATCTAGTAGTGTGAAGGAGCCTGTTCCCTCCCTAACCCTGTTAATTACCCCTCTCAGTTAATTAGGAGGGCTGCAGCCTGCAATTAAAGTTATTTCAGTTTAACTCATATTACATTGATTGTTCTGCAAACAGAATCTCATCAAAAAAAGATTTTCACTGAGATTTGCAAGAAATATCTGTAAATACAGGAAATATACCCATCAACACACACATATATATATAATAAAATAACTTCACATCTTGTGTATCCATTCACCTCTCAGTGAGTATCTGTATCTCTATATTACCATGTGATCCTTTGCCCTAACTTTACTGCTGGATGGGACTTTTCAGAAACACAAAGTCTGTTGTTATTATTATTATTATTATTATTATTATTATTATTATTATTATTATTATTATTATTATCATTGTTATTGTTATTATTACTATTAATATTATTATTATTGTTATTGTTATTATTGTTATTATTATTATTATTGTTATTATTATCATTATTATTGTTATTATTATTATTATTATCATTATTATTGTTGTTATTGTTGTTGTTATTGTTATTATTGTTATTATTGTTATTATTATTATTATTATTATCATAGTGATCTCAATGCTTCCAAACTCAGGATAAACCCGATGAATCACACAATTCACAATAACACAATTCACAATAACACAATGTATAACTGACACCATAAACTGCTCAATGGGATTCATTTCATCTGCCATTAACCCCTTCGCTCCCGGAAGATTTCTGATAGACTGCTGGAACAATTTTCGTATTGGGGGTGTCTATACACTGCTCCCCATATTTCATAGACCATAAGGCCGCCAAGGCATAGTGGGAATTGTAGTTATACTATTTTGGGGGACTGTGGGCTGGGGGTTGTATTTAGCCACCCCTACATTGCAGAATCTTCTCTTCTCTCAGCACCTGAAGGGTTAAATTATTTGGGAAGACAGTTATCCTTATTTTTTTCTCTCTCTCTGTCTTGCAGGGAAGGAGGTAATGTTCATTACTGTAATATTGGTTTGGAGGTAATTACTTTTAATGTCAGAAAGATTAAGGATAATATCATCTCTATTAGGTTGTGAGTTGATAATTAAAAGTGGAGAGATCTTGTTGGAGGGAACAGATGGGGGATGCATTGCTTTGATTCAGTGGGTAAACATGGCAAGTAAACCACATAGCTGACTGTCTAATAGCATTCTCTGCTATTACCCTATCAGCCTGCACTGCAGACACTATCAGTGTCAGCGAATCCAATCGATATCTTTATCCTGGGAGGGGAACAGGGCTCTGGGAATCCAACACAATTATTAAATAATATAACAACTAAAGTTCATTTAACACTCCTGGATGAAGAGATAATTAAGAGTACAGCAAGTGTTTATATAGTCATTTCAAAATGGATATTGTTCTAATAAACTTGCTAATATAGAAGGGAGGGGTTAAAGGAGACACAGGAGTGAGTATCAGATTTTAGAAATTAAATTGGTTCATGTACATTAAATTATTGCTAATTTCGATTATTCAGGTCAAACTTACTTGTTTTGCAATGTGGAATTAGCTTAAAATTATATATCTGTGTATAATTCTATTTATCCATCTATCTATCTATCTATCTATCTATCTATCTATCTATCTATCTATCTATCTATCTATCTATCTATCTTATATCTGTCTGACTATCTATTATCTATCTGTCTGTCTGTCTGTCTGTCTATCTATCTAATACGTCAAGTTGGGTAAAATAGAATTTCTCCACTAAACAACAAACTGTTGTGAATTGGCATTCGAATTAGAAATGTAGCCATAAATGTTGCTGATTCTGATAAATTCTCCATCTCAGCTGCAGTCACAGTGTAGCTATTTCAGCCTTTATTTTGCTATTTTTTTTTACTTTGCTGCAGTTTGGTGGAAATGTCGAAACAGTGTTGAAACAAAATGTGTGTCTGATTTCTTCACCTGGCGATTCGTTTCGTTATTCTCCGTGTGTGACCGAAACAAAGTAAACTATTGGAACATTTTTTTATTTATTTTTTATTTTCGCATTAGTGTATTTGTTTATTTATTTTTGAGCTATAAGTAGAAAATAATACGCACTAAATAACTGTTTAAGCTATTCTCATGGCATACTGCAATATCCCACTGAGAAATTCTCAGAAAATGCAATAAATAAATAATTAAATCAAAATCTGTTTCTAGTAATTTATTAATTAAAATCTCACTGACCACCCCAGATCCCATTACCCCAATTTTTACCATCATTTTCAGGGTCTTTTGCAGTTTCTAGTTTCTTCCTGGATAGAAAGAATCACTGCTGGTAACTTGAACAGTTTAATCTATCGAACACCAGGGAGTAATGAGTTAATTATCTGACCTACTGGCCATTTTAATGTAATTAATATATCACATTATGTACATACAATATTTTAAAATATACAAGTATTTTGCAGCTCATCATTTATATTATATTTTTAATTACAAATATATTACGAAATGATACACACATACACATATACAGGGTGTACATTTTATATAATAAATATTCCATGCTTTATAAACATTCTATCTATCTAGATATAGTTTATATAATTTATATGTACGTGTGTTTAGTTATTGTAATAAAAATATTCCAGGTTCCTGTCTGTTCTCTCAGTAAGATCTGAATTCAGTTTGTTGAACATTTCATTTCACACAGAGCACATTACAAATCCCCTTATTTTCACAGAGACTGGGGAGAATTTTAATTGTCATGTTCCATCAATTAATCCCACTAATTAACCCTTGAAGATACCTAGAGCTATGTCTTTCTTAAACAACTCACTTGTAAGGTCTGTTATTAATAGCTATTTCTTTAAACAAATTGGCTGTGAAATCAGAACAAAATGCATCACTCATTATTTTCCAGTTCCATAGCATTGATTTGCTTATAAAATTAAACCGGTTAAATAGTGTAACAGAAAATGGCTCAGATTCTTCTGACACTATTTAACTGTTTTAATTTTATTAGTAAAAATAAAGTTCCAAATTTGTTCTGAGTAGGAACGAATAAACGAACATAAAACATATATGTATTGATATAGTATTCAACAAATTGCACCGTTTTCTTAAGCTGAATAAAACTACATTTTTATTGCAAATCACACACTAATGATTATTTAATATTTGTAATATGGGAAGCTGTACAAGGCGATACCACCTGGATACATATTACATACAAACATTGTCATATTGGTCAAACAGATCCATGCCCAAAGTGGCACACACTGGGTACCATAGGGGCATGGTACTTTAAGGTCAATAATTCGATTCAGTAATACAATGTCTCTACGCTGTGTCTTACACCCAGCCTTCCGGAGAATACAATTATTCATTGTCAATATATAAATAAAAATAAATTATGGAAAAATTGTATATAATATAATTTTTTTAATTATTATTTTTTATTATAATTTTTTTCACCATATTCTTTTTAAAAAAATGTATTGACCATGAATATATAAATCGATAAATATATAAACATTTAAAAATATGGAGAAATATAAAAACATATATATATATATATATATATATATATATATTATATAATTATTAAATTTTCTTTTGTGTATATATATATATATATATATATACATATAATAAATTATTATCGATTATTATTTTCTCTGTCTGATTAATTTAAGGTGTTACATTTTAAAATATTTATTAATTTTAGTTGTGGTGGAAATGTAGTAGAAAATCTCTCCACTGATTTCAGTTCACAGTCGGATACACACATTCTGAATAAATAATATAGATCATACATTTATAACATTAAACTTGAATAATCCATTATGTCTAAAAACAATTTGAGCGACACTTAAAAAAACAAATGTTGCTTAAAGATTCTTTAAAGTCAAATTTCTAAACCCAACAATGAATTCTACACAATCAGGAGTAAAACTGCAAATCGTGCCAGAAACACTTCATTTGATAAATAATAACAGTTCTACTATATTTCTCAAATGACTGATGGATTTTCAAAGACATTTTATTCGTAATCGTAAAGCGAAATTCAGCATGCATGTTTCAAGATTCTAAAATAATTACAAAATAAGGAAATCGAATTTAAGTAACTTTATATCCCCATAGTTCAAGGGATTTGCTATCCTTCTGAGATCCTGCACCCATTTAGCTATAACTTATAATTAGGAGAAAGGGTTAATAATTAAGATCACTGTGTGATTTATAATAAATATAATACTCACCCCAATATCAGGCATTTTGCTCCAACACTTCAATTCAGATCCTTAAGGAAGAAAATTGAACTATAATGTAAAAAAAAAACACAGAAACCATTAAATTCTTGCAACATTGCTTTATTTGATTATGGGGTCAATTTGTTTTAGAGTTATTTTTTTTTGGGGGGGGGGGGGCTGCTATAAGGGATTGGTGTAATAGAGGGTATTGCTCAAAGAAATGAAAACTAATTGCTTTCACTTGTGATGCTCTCTGTATTAGATCCGCCTCTGGTTCTTCACTGTGTTATTTGAGAAAGCCTCCTGATTGACACTGTACACAATACACACACCAATGAGAAATAAGCTCCCCCCTTACTGGCCAATGGCATGATCCACATTGTAGTCAAAATTGGTCTAATGACTACATAGCCAGCAACAATTCACTGACAAGGGGAGTGCTTTGAGGCTGATTGTAGTTGTAACTTTGTTGCTGGAGAGACTGCAAGTTACAGAAACACTTACCAAGTCTCGGCTTCAGGGAGAGGCTGACTTGGAGCTGATTGCTGAAGAACAAGGATCTATCTGACTTTTTATCCAAACCCCCCCCCCCAAAAAAAACAAACAAATATTGGGAGTTTTGGGGATCTGGGACCAGCAGCAAGATTCAAGGTAACTGCTCCCCTCCAGTTTTAGATGGTGAGAGGTTCTGGACTCAGCTTGCTGTGGTTATGAAGGGGTGTGAGTCTCTGTGAAGGGGGCTGTGTGAGAGCTGATGGACATTTAGGGGACACTGGTCTGAACAGGGGTCTTTGTGTCTATAAACTGGGGCTATAGGGACCTGTGAGATGGGATTTGGCTATAAATATCCAAGAAAAGGCTAACTCTGATTATATCCCTAGGGAACCAGTCAGGGCTCATAGAGAGGACATTGTGTACAGCGCTACGGAGTTTGTTGGCGCTTTATATGTAATAATAATATAGAGGAAACTATTTAACACGTCTATATAGATATATTGTTTCACTTATTGTGTATATAGCTTGTTTGTAGAACTATCAGTCTCTGTATATCTAGTCAGGGGGACCAGACTGAGTCTTTGTTGGCGCTGAGAGTGATAGGTGTTAGGATCCTTTTTTTAAAATCACATCTCCAGGAATATATTTTGGGGGGACGATTTTTGGCCGTGTCTTTGTTTAGTGTTCTGTGGGGGTCTCCCAAAATGGAGTTGAGTGGGACCCCATCTGCCTCCCAGGTCCCCCAAACTCCGTCTGCCACTTCCATCCCGGTCACTGTGGCGGGGACCCTTCTGAGGGGCCCCCAGCTGCTCCTGAGGGCGGCAGAGAAGTACCCTCGCACCCCGAAGTGCGCCCGATGCAGGAATCACGGGGTGGTGTCAGCTCTGAAGGGCCACAAGCGTTACTGCCGCTGGAAGGACTGTATGTGCGCTAAGTGCACGCTGATCGCGGAGCGCCAGAGGGTGATGGCCGCGCAGGTCGCGCTCCGCAGGCAGCAGGCGCAGGAGGAGAACGAGGCTCGCGAGCTGCAGCTCCTCTATGGAACCGCGGAGGGACTGGCTCTGGCCGCAGCCAATGGCATCATCCCACCCAGGCCGGCTTATGAAGTCTTTGGCTCTGTGTGCACAGAAGGAGGTGCAGGTAAGCACTGAACCAACACCCCAATACTAGTCCTACCTAACACCCCAATATCTACCCTGTTATCTCCCCAATATCTGACCTGCTTCTATCTGACCTCCTCATTATCTCCCCAACATCTCACCACCTACAGCAGAGAACCCTTAGAAAAGCCCTCAGAAGAACACAGAACTGCCCCTCAATATCTGCCCTACCTTGAACACAGCACCCCCATATATCGCCTTAGTACAGCACAAAGAGCCAGAACCTGTAATATCTACAGCCCAGAACATAACCCCTGAAATATCTGTCCCATCAGAACCTGTAATACCTGTCCCATCAGAACCTGTAATACCTGTCCCATCAGATCCTGCGATATCTGTCCCATCAGAACCTGCGATATCTGTCCCATCAGAACCTGTAATACCTGTCCCATCAGAACCTGCGATATCTGTCCCATCAGAACTGTAATACCTGTCCCATCAGAACCTGCGATATCTGTCCCATCAGAACCTGCAATACCTGTCCCATCAGAACCTGTAATATCTGTCCCATCAGAACCTGTAATATCTGTCCCAACAGAACCTGCAATATCTGTCCCATCAGAACCTGTAATATCTGTCCCATCAGAACCTGTAATATCTGTCCCAACAGAACCTGCAATACCTGTCCCATCAGAACCTGTAATATCTGTCCCATCAGAACCTGTAATATCTGTCCCAACAGAACCTGCAATATCTGTCCCATCAGAACCTGTAATATCTGTCCCATCAGAACCTGTAATATCTGTCCCAACAGAACCTGCAATACCTGTCCCATCAGAACCTGTAATATCTGTCCCATCAGAACCTGTAATATCTGTCCCAACAGAACCTGCAATATCTGTCCCATCAGAACCTGTAATATCTGTCCCCTCAGAACCTGTAATATCTGTCTCATCAGAGCCCAGAACCTAACAATTGCAATATCTGCTCCATCAGAACCCTTATCCCTGTAATACATGAATGACCTACAGCGTTAAACAGCCCAATATATCATTCTGTCCTTCTAATCCGAGCCCAGAATGTGTCCTTTCAAATCAAAGCGATTGTAATCGTGTAATAATTAATTGCTCACTATTTATTAAAAGGAAACATCAGTGCAGTATTGACAGTTTGTATATCAGCCGCAATTTTACCCTCATTTAAAATCTCCTAAATATGTTATAATAAAATAATCTCTCAGGTTCGTCTAATATAAAAATCACTATCTATCTATCTATCTATCTATCTATCTATCTATCTATCTATCTATCTATCTATCTATCTCTCTCTCTATCTCTATCTCTATCTCTATATCTATCTATCTATCTATCTTTCTTTCTATCTGTCTATCTATGTCTATCTATATCTATCTATCTTTCTATCTTTCTATATCTATCTATCTATCTATCTATCTGTCTATCTATGTCTATCTATCTATCTATCTTTCTATCTGTCTATCTATGTCTATCTATATCTATCTATCTTTCTATCTTTCTATATCTATCTATCTATCTATCTATCTATCTATCTATCTATCTATCTATCTATCTATCTATCTATCTATCTATCTATCTATCTATCTCCCATATCTATCTATCTATCTCCCCTATCTATCTATCTATCTATCTATCTATCTATCTATCTATCTATCTATCTATCTATCTATCTATCTGTATCTATCTATCTATCTATCTATCTATCTATCTATCTATCTATCTGTCTGTCTGTCTGTCTGTCTGTCTGTCTGTCTATCTATCTATCTCCCCTATCTATCTATCTATCTATCTATCTATCTATCTATCTAAACCCCCCTATCTATATATCTATCTATCTATCTATCTATCTATAATAAATTTATATTATTCTTATTGCATTTATTAATTATATTTGCCCCTATTAGGGTAACTTACCTACTTCCTTTTTAAGTCTTTCAGACTTTTTAATAACAAGAAACAAGATCCAGTCACTATTATAATAAAAGTTTTTGGTTGCTGTTGTTGTTTTTTTTTTTGTTTTTGCAAAAAGGGAATGATTTAACTAGATAATTTATGAATAAATTGATTCCTCCCAATTAATTAAATATACAGTATTTACTAAATTTCCAATGACTAATATAGAAGATCTTATTAGATTTAAGCAATCCCACCTCTTACATAACTGGATGAAAATCGCACTTAGAAAGAAAGGAAGGAAAAAAAGACAAAAACATAATCAAAAAGAAAAGATTTCAACTTTCCCAGTGACCTCTTTGCTCCCCTGCTAATTATCTCCTAACCCTGACCCTTTATTGGAGGATTTAGAGCAGAGTTAACAAACACCTAGCATTTGCTAAATGGTAACTCCTAACACCCTCAGGCTGCCTGATTCCAAGCGCAGCCAAGCTGGGGATTGTGGGAGTTGCAGGCTGTAATCTTGTGGTTGTTTCCATTACTTGCAAGTCTGCTAAGCTGGTAATGCAGCCATTATAGGGATCCCTAGTTCCATGTCTGGGGGCCCCCCACCTCCCCACCCCAGTTCCATGTCTGGGGACCCCCCCACCTCCCCACACCAGTTCCATGTCTGGGGACCCCCACCTCCCCACCCCAATTCCATGTCTGGGGACCCCCCCCACCTCCCCACCCCAATTCCATGTCTGGGGACCCCCCCCACCTCAGTTCCATATCTGGGGGCCCCCACCTCCCCACCCCAGTTCCATGTCTGGGGACCCCCCCACCTCCCCATCCCAGTTCCATATCTGGGGGCCCCCACCTCCCCACCCCAGTTCCATGTCTGGGGACTCCCCCACCCCAGACCCTCTCTTTGCAATACTGAGGGTCAGACATCCCAGGGATTGCACCCCATCTGTTGCACCTTTTTGAAATGTTTTGTGTTGTTCATATTGAACCCCTCCTTGCAGTGGTGGTGGTTACAGCCCCCATAGTGCAAGCCAAAACCTCACAATCAAGAATACTCTTATATAGTTTTAGTAGTCAGATGCATTAAAACGCTTCTCTGTAGGTTTGGTGATACTCTCTGCCCCACCCCTACCGCCCACCAACCCCCACCTTTGAGCAGTGCAGACCCTCACAGAAGGTCCTGTTGTTTAGTGTTGATACAGTAACCTCCCCTAATCCTGAGTCCTGCTGTATAGTGTTAATATGTAGCCTGATTGTAGATTTTAGACAGTTCTTTGCTTTCACCCACTATATTTTACTGAAAATAACTTGTCTAATGCCATCATTTTGCTTCATAGGGATAAATGACAACCAGTCAATCAGTGTCATTTATTTACCCAAATTCTCTGCTCTGTCTCCAGAATCCAAGATCCAGAAGTTTGACATCTTCCCAAAGAACTTTGTTCCCAGATCTGGAACCCCCCAGCAGCTGCCCTCAGGTACAAAGCCAGTGACTCCAGACAGTGAGTCAGTGAGTGGCAGTGCTCCTGGTGCCTCCTCCCCAGAGGTGAGACCAGGTTCTGGCTCTGAAAATGGAGATGGAGAGTCTTTCCTCAGCTCCCCCATGGCCAAGGCTCTGAAAGAAGGAGAGGAGAGCCCTAGCTCCATCAGCCCCTTGGGCTCTGAGTCAGGTTCTGATGCAGAAAAGGACGAGCAAGATCCCAGCTCGTCATCTTCATCCAGACAAAGGACCCCCATAGACATTCTCACCAGAGTCTTTCCCACTCAGAAGAGGAGTGTTCTGGAGCTGGTCCTTCAGGGCTGTGGTGGAGATGTGGTCCAAGCCATTGAGCAGATTCTGAACAACAGGGGGCAGGATAAGAGTGATGAAACATGGTCAAGAGATGGCACCCTCCAGAGTATTCAGCCATCAATGTCCACCACCCACAGACCTCTCATTGCTGGGGCAATCACCCCAGCCATAGGGACTATTGGGAGCAGATCTGCATTTTCACCCTTACAACCTAATGCCACCAATTTTGGCACTGATACCAACGCTTACCATTTAGGTGGGCACCTTGGACTGAACCCACTGAGGCTAGCTTATTCTGCTCACAGCAGAGGCCTTGCTTTCATGACTCCATATTCTACAGCTGGGTTCATGCCTACCCTTGGCTTTCGCCCACCCATGGACTATGCCTTCAGTGACCTCATGAGGGACAGGGCGAATGTTCACAAATCAGATCAGGTATACTCAAATGGACTTTATGGACCTGTGGTCAACAATAGTACTGAAAAGCCCTGAATCCCATTTTTGATACAGTAATACAACAGTATGGACTTTAAACTGATGGTTTTGGTATCTTCTAATTTCATTATGGGGGCCACCTAAAAAGAGCCAATTTGGATTTTAAAAATGTGTTTGAGAACTGAACTGGTTCTGATCCAGCAAGATAAAGCGAATTGTAATCTGCATTTTTTCTTTTTTTAATTCCTCAAGTGTATTTGTTGGTGGACACGGTCACTTATTTAAGGATTTCTTTAGGCTGCAATGAATGATGTACAAACATAGCAGACACAAAGAAACAAAAAACAAAAAAAAACAAAAAAAAAACAAGCAAGAGGCAGATGATAAGATGCACTTTTTTTGTTAAGGTATTTGTGACTCTATGGACTCAAGCATGAAAATTAAACTGCATTGTATCACTTCCTGTAATTAGAAATATATAGAGAACTATATGGGGACAGGCAGCTCTTTGAGATGGGAGTCTAACTTATTCTAAACCTTGTGAGTGGAACTTCAACCACAAAAGAGGAGTCTGTGTATGTGCAGTTCAAATAAGATCTATGGACCCATGAAGAGGCAGATGTACAGCTGTGTAAAATTGGTTTGAGAAGTGGGTATCACAGCTCACACTTTGTTTCTTGTGCTGTTTTGATTGTTTAGAAATTGTTAACACAATTGTGTGATCATGCCATAAAACGTTAGAAATAAATGTTATTTTCTAAGATTTGTATTATTGTGTGTCTAAATAGAATAGAATAATCTCGGTCTCTTGGAAATGTCAGTTCTGTCAACAAAATATACAGGGGAAAAAAAGAAGTTAATTTTTTTTAATTAGATTTTTTTTTTCTGAATCCAATTAATTGTGTATATTAAAAAAAAACCAACATGCTGCTTTTTGGTGAATTACCTCACTGTATTGGGGGTAGCAAAGACAATTAAAAACAATATAAAAAACGCTTCAGCGATATTTATGGAAATATTAAAATATTAAAATATTGAGGAGACAAGTAAAAAAGGAAAAATCTGCAAGATCTCGGATTTTCCAAGTATATTGTGTAGTGTCGTTGGGATCTCAATGTTGGGAACATGTAAATATATAGAGACAGTAATACGGATCGAACAACATTACTGAGAAAACAGTGAATTTAAAAATTGATTTTCAAAATTCTGGTGAATTCTTTGAGTCTACATTAATTACCCCAAATCATCTATTTCGGCTTAAATGTTTAAATTTCGTTTACATTTCAATATCTAATCACTCTCTCTCTTCATCGATCGATTTATAGATAAATATATCTATCTATCTGTTATCTACCTATTTATTATTTATCGATTTGTCATCTATCAATTATCTATTTATCTATTTATTTTTTATCGATTTGTCATCTATCAATTATCTATTTATCTATCTATTTATTTTTTATCGATTTGTCATCTGTCAATTATCTATTTTTTTTTTTTATCGATTTGTCATCTATCTGTCTGTCTATTCTCTCTCTCTCGCTCTCTCTCGATTAGCTCAACCTGGAATTAATTTATTAAAGTATCTCTTATGAAATCGAAATATCGCAGGAAAATAAAACTACAAAACTTGCCTCAGATAATCATATTCGCATTTAAAACAAAACGTTTGATAAAACATCCCTTAGAAGCACCGTGCGCTATTTATTGATACATATGACGCAATCGAGCCATCCGTTTTATTTTCCGCTATGTTGAGCTATACTGATTGATTTAACGAATCGTTCCTGTTCCCCTCTGCACTTGTAGGGCTGGAATCCTTCAGCCAGAGATAAAATAATGGCAGGTAATTAATTGCGATTTCCCCGGAGTCTTTATTGCGGTATTTTGCTATTCATTAAGCAGAGAATCTGTGTCTCTGGTCATAGCATCCTGCCCCTGGAGTCCTCACCCCTTGGGGTATGAAAACATTTTCACATTCTGGAAACCAAGATGTGAACATGCCGCCTGTTGCAACTGAAAATTCCACCCATTGTGAGTTTTGTATGAAGAGCTAAACTGGGGCGATGCTCTAAAAATGGAGCAGTTACCATGGAAACGAATAGAATGTTCTTGTTGATTGCGCCACCTTTAGATCTTCGCTCTAGATTTTCCTCTTTAGACATAGCAGCCACTGTAACATATCCTGCTGAAAGTCTGTCATAATTCTGGGGGCAGGATACATTTTCTTGGGACTTGATTATTTACGATAATCTGGTTTTGATACATACCGTTAGGACAGAGATAAAGATACACAACATTACTTGGAATAATTCAATCCAATCCCACCTGCCACCTAATCTAACACTCTCTCACAGACTGACAGTGTACAGGAAGGGGTCTAGGACAGAGCACAGTGAGATTTAATGATCAATCTCTACAATTTTACTAAATATTTATCTAAAGCACTTGAGTCTTTAGATTAAGTTGGAAAACGTTTTAGATGTGTTTGTGATCTAAGTCTCTGTAAACTGGCCTGACACAGATCTTATCCACTCACTGCCAAAACCATTTCAGAAAATAGACTTTTTAAAAAAAGCTAGGGAAATTTAAGATGGTTAGATGAAAACGTTTTAATAAAGACTGGCTTTATTAGGAAGGTCACTTGATGTGGCTCACTAATTCCCCTTTAATTGAAAAGAATGAGGTGGGTTTTGGTGGGTAAGTGCCAGGTTTATCCTGCAATGGGAAATGGTAGTGGGACATCTGTATATTGATTTAATGACTGCACTTAGCTGTCTGTCAGCATTTAGACTGTAAGTGATCCCCTAAAGGCAGATTGTCCCAACTGGATGGGGTATTTAGGGGGGCATCCCTGCAGGCTGGATAATTTATTAAATAAATAACCTGAGAATGCTGTGATCTAATAATGGGTTACAGTAACATCTCCAGGTCTTATTAGACTAGAGCTAGACCATTATTTAAAAGAAGAAAAACTACCACAAGAGGACATAGTCTTAAATTAGAGGGACAAAGGTTTAAAAATAATATCAGGAAGTATTACTTTACTGAGAGGGTAGTGGATGCATGGAATAGCCTTCCAGCTGAAGTGGTAGAGGTTAACACAGTGAGGGAGTTTAAGCATGCGTGGGGTAGGCATAAGGCTATCCTAACTATAAGATAAGGCTAGGGACTAATGAAAGTATTTTGAAATATTGGGCAGACTAGGTGGGCCGAATGGTTCTTATCTGCCTAGGAATTGGAAAATATCTGTGTCTGGGACTACAACTACCATCATGCTTAGCAAGCCTTCACTCTGCAGTATATTACATAGTATAGCATAGCAACATAGTATTTTTGTATTATGTCTCGCCTCCATATATGGGGGGGGGGGTCTTTATTTTTCCTTTCTTGGGGTCAGCTGGTGGTCATAAATATGTCTTTATGAGACCCCCAAATAAATATAGATTACATAGCTAATACAAAATCCCACTTAGCCCATCATGGTGATACATAATTTGTACATTCAGGGAACGTGTCACATAAAGATGTCTGAGCAGGTTTAGGAGGATAAAGATTCTATTCTCAATTTAAGGATCATAAATCATCAAAAAACATTTCTGTAAATAATGTTTTGTTAATATTCCAGGTAGATTGGGTCAGCAGCATAAATGAATGACTTTTAAAGGTTAAACAATGAACATTAGTACTTTTTCAACCTAGATTGTCATGTTACTATGTAAGATGTCTGCTATTATTTTATTCTATATGGTTTTATTATTATTTATAAAGTACACTCTAATTATATGTGCTCTACAATACAGTAAAACACATTTGAATGAACAAATCTAATTATAATTTCTTTTTAAAACCAAGTTCTTCCACACCTGGAAATCTCTCCAGAATATCTGGGACTCTTGGTATTTTAACACTTCACTACCTTGGACCCCTTATCTTTTTTGCCATCTTTTTTTCAATGTTCTTTCCCCACTCTCCCTTCATTACACATTATAAGTCTGGATTGTAAGCCCGTTTGACAAGTCAAAATATGTAATAGTTTCATTTATTGTTAAATCTCCCCCTAACAATATTTATTGATTAATTTATTGATTTATTTATAAAATATTTTACCAGGAAAGATACATGGAGATTTCTTTCGTTTTCAAGTATGTCCTGGGTTCACAAAACATTGCATTGTTACATTAGGGTACAATAAAATACAAAAACAATATTAATTGGAAAGTTCTGCGGAATAAGTTGGCATTACATAAATTCCAATAATATTAATACATTTAATAATAATAATATTGATAATAACTTTCTTTTAAACTTTGACCCTCCTAGCCCGACCTTCCTTTCCTTACCGTCCCTTTCCCCTTACCCTCCTTCGTACCCTACCTCTCTTCCTCCGTCAACCTTACTTAATTCCCCTACCCCACCTATACCATTATCCTACCTCTCTTTCTCCCCCAACCTTCATTCCTCCCCCTATTATTAATATTATTATTATTGACATTTATATAGCGCCAACAGATTCTGTAGCGCTTTACAATATTATGGGAGTGGAAGGGGGGGGGGAGGGAGGAGGGATTTAACTATAAATAGGTCAATTACAAAAACACCTTACAGGAACAATAGGTTGAAGAGGACACTGCTCAAATGAGCGTTCAATCTATCACTTCTTCCTCCAACGCTCTCTACCTCTGTCGTTACCTCATCCCTCTTTCTCCACCTACCTTCTGTACCCTCCCTTTTCCTCCAACCGTTCTTACCTTTCTTAGTCCCTAACCTTCCTTCCCCTACTATCCCTCCCTCCATGTCATGTTTTATTTCCTTTTTCCCCAAAAATATTTAAACAAACAAACAAATAAATACATAAATAAATAAATAAAACATTTTAAATACATGCTGTTAATGTAATCTCCATGTATGCCTGGTTTCACATCGGATCACAGATAAACTAGGCTGGAAAAACAGCTGAATTGGATATATTTTCATATGCAGCTTTTTTGGGCCTAAATTAAATGATGTTTTCAATTTGTTACACTTGTCATTGTTGAGTGGATAAATACTACATAATAAAATTAAACCAAATTAGCAGTTGCAAAATATTACATTTACGGTCAGAGTAGCTGAATGGAAAGCAGAGCGGACTTAGAGAATTATTCAAGTTCAGCAATTTTTACCTTAAATCTAAAATTCGCTTTGAATTCTCACTTTAGTGAATCACTCTCAGACCTTCTGGACAACTGACCCGGACACTGCAGATATTGGATTCGGTTGGAGAATTTTCAGAATTAGGTTAGTTTAGCCTGAATCAAACATTTACAAATCTCCTCAAGCTTTAGTTTCCTAGAATTAAAGCACAAGAAGTTCAACCTTTGTAATTTGTATTTTTTTTGTTTGTAAGAAAAAAACATTCTAACCGAGCTCTGAAAAATAATCCATGTATATTAGCATTCTAAATGTGTGTAACCTTGTGACTGTCCATAACATCCTCTCGTTTGTTGGTGCTAAAATAAGTGAGCAATTTAAAGAAGCAAACATTCTAATACTAGGGCAAATTATTCACTAAACATTAAATTGTGGTGAAACGCAAAGTTTATTCTAAAATAGTCTCACTGTGACTTCGACTCCTGCCTCTGTCAATATTTTGTACGTCAATTACTTGTTGTCAGATATGCCCAGTCTATCATTGTAAAGCGCTACGGTATATGTTGGTGCTATATAAATTCTGAGTAGTATAAATGACATAATTTCTCTCTCTCACAAGCAAACATTGTTTTGTTTTCCTTCACATTTTCACATAATAGCAAACTGTGCGATAAACGCCATTGAGCAATGTTTCTCTGGAGTTTTCTTAGGTGGAGATATATAATTGATATAGTAGATACATTTTCAGCCATTTTTCATAATAAAAGTGAAAGTATACCACCCTCATACTTTCCCTAGAAAACCCCTATATTTGTTATTTCTGTTTAGTAATATGTGGCATTATATAAGCTAGTAGTACAGCAGTTTGGGCAAGATCTCTTCTGTGGGGGTGGGGAGGAATCTAATGATTCTAACTATTCACTCTCATTAAATTTGCCAGGTCCTGGCTAAGCAGTACATATTGTCTCTATTGGAAGAGTTCTGTGGGAGACAATGTTGTCTTAAAACCTTCTGATCTCTCATTAACATCATGCCAGGGGCAGTCCTGGATTTAAAGGGCCCTCAGCAAGAATCTCTACTGATGGCACATCTCAAACACAAGCAAGGGATTTAATTTTGCCCAAACTACATCACATTTATTTATCCACATTTTTGCATAATTTTTTAAATAAAAAAAATAAAAAAGATAAATGACTCCATGCGTTAATTCGAGTACCAACTTGTTAAATTGCTCGTATTAAAGCTACAAACCATTCAAGATATCAAATCCTTCTGTTTAAAGGAAGACACTAAAACGAAAACGACAATAATAATAATTGGGATGGAATGAATTTTTGGAGAATTGACAAATAAGCTTTCCTTCCTGTAAACTAGAAAATTCTCATAATATTTTCTCAGTTTTAGCCTAAAATGTTTGATTTTCCGTGTCAATTCCCCACAATTTATGATTTAGTTAAAAACTTCTAATTTTGTTAGTTAATCTAAAACAGTGGGAGAAAATGGAACTAGGATTGGATACATTTATTTTAGCAGCTTTTTGACATCACTTTGTCACGCATACAGTTATTTTGATTTATTACCGGCATTTATAAAGTGCCAACATATTTCACAGCGCTGTACAGTGGGAAAAAAAACCCTGTAAAATATATATACCATCAGTAGCTCATACAGTTATAAGAAACATGGGATTTTTTAAAAAACCTGCTCCTAACAGTACAGGGAGAAAAAGTTTAAAAGTTTTAAATATTGGGCAGTCGTCGTGGAAACCAGCGGATAGTTCCTACACATTCTATTAGTTCCCATGGTGATTGCTCTACTTTTATAACTTTGCCCAACTTTTCTGTTAGCAACACTTTTATACATACCTCAAATATACCCAATGTTACCAAAATGGAAACAAGACAATTTTTACTTAAAGTGGACACAGACATATTCAGATTGATCAGAAATTTGTAAAAGGTTCTCCTTCCGGGGAGGGTGGGCTACACTTGGCCTGGGGGAAACTACTAACAAATTGCCCAATTTTTGGTCAAATCAGCACAGTGTCACATCGCAGTCCACTGCCTTCCTTATCTTTTTAAATGAAATGCTTTATAATAATCCGCAATAGCTGGAATACAACAAAAACATGAAAACTTAGTTACTTTACTGAGAGGGGAGTGGATGCATGGAATAGCTTTCCAGCTGAAGTGGTAGAGGTTAACACAGTGAGGGAGTTTAACCCCTTAAGGACCAAACTTCTGGAATAAAAGGGAATCATGACATGTCACACATCTCATGTGTCCTTAAGGGGTTAAGCATGCGTGGGATAGGCATAAGGCTATCCTAACTATAAGATAAGGCCAGGGACTAATGAAAGTATTTAGAAAATTGGGCAGACTAGATGGGCCGAATGGTTCTTATCTGCCGTCACATTTTATGTTTCTATGTCAAGGGGTTCCCGGATTCCACCATACCTTAGGTGGGAGGGGAAGGAACACCTAACAGTAGTTGATAAGTAGATGTATAGGGACACTCCACTGCCCAAATACAAAATAACTAAAAAGCCCTGTATTGTAGTCATACCCTAAATAAAAATCTGCGTGCATTTAATTATGCATTTTTTATCCATTGGTTCATTGGGCGTATATCTAAAAACAGCTTGCACAAAGTGTAGTTTTCTTGTCTGAAGACTTTGCAAGCCCGCCCCTTCTAGAGCAACCCGAATTTCTGTGGCTATCCAATCACAGACTTCCCAATGCAGCTTAATGAACTCTTTGCAAGGCAGGTGCTCTAGGCAATTGCTGCCTCTTGAGTTAAGCTCCACCGAGCTAACCAAACCATGACCTGTTGTTTGCTTGAAGGGTGGGGGGTAGGTTAATTCATATAAGTGTCAATTTCAATTGAAATCTACTCTTTAATAATAACTATTATTTATATAGCACCTTTCTTCCAGTGGGACTCAAAGTGATTATCAGCACATGCTTTTGGAAGGAACTGAATCAAAATAGATATTACTATTACCCAATTGATGGTACTTATTTATTGACATTGTTAGGATGAAGCGCTGAGTTGACACTGTCAGGATTTAAGCCTGTGACCTTGTGGTTTGAACAGACTCTGTAGTCAGGGAATTTACTAAGTGAGCTATCTCACCAGCTATTTCTGGAGAAAGGCAATGTTTGCTACTAGTGTCTATAGTGTCCCTTTAACTTACAGATACTAGGCTCGTTTCCATTCTTGTTGGTAAAAAAAAAAAAAAACACAAAAAAAGTTGTTAATCTTTGTTAATACCATCAACTAGATTGGTATAGGCAGGTAGATATAGGTAGATATTTTTTGCTAAAATATAGACAGTATTTTTTGGTGGACTTCTGTTTTTAATGGCTGCACACCACTCACATCCACTGATATCAACCACAACCTAGCCATGCCACTCACATCCACGGATATCAACCACAACCTAGCCATGCCACTCACATCCACTGATATCAACCACAACCTAGCCATGCCACTCACATCCACTGATACCAACCACAACCTAGCCATGCCACTCACATCCACTGATACCAACCACAACCTAGCCATGCCACTCACATCCACTGATATCAACCACAACCTAGCCATGCCACTCACATCCACTGATATCAACCACAACCTAGCCATGCCACTCACATCCACTGATATCAACCACAACCTAGCCATGCCACTCACATCCACTGATATCAACCACAACCTAGCCATGCCACTTACATCCACTGATATCAACTACAACCTAACCATGCCCCTCACATCCACTGATACCAACCACAACCTAGCCATTCCACTCACATCCACTGATACCAACCACAACCTAGCCATGCCACTCACATCCACTGATACCAACCACAACCTAGCCATGCCACTCACATCCACTGATATCAACCACAACCTAGCCATGCCACTCACATCCACTGATACCAACCACAACCTAGCCATGCCCCTCACATCCACTGATATCAACCACAACCTAGCCATGCCACTCACATCCACTGATACCAACCACAACCTAGCCATGCCACTCACATCCACTGATATCAACCACAACCTGGCCATGCCACTTACATCCACTGATATTAACCACAAAGTAGCCATGCCACTCACATCCACTGATATCGACCACAATCTAGCCATGCCACTCACATCCACTGATATCAACCACAACCTAGCCATGCCACTCACATCCACTGATATCAACCACAACCTAGCCATGCCACTCACATCCACTGATATCAACCACAATCTAGCCATGCCACTCACATCCACTGATATCAACCACAACGTAGCCATGCCACTCACATCCACTGATATCGACCACAATCTAGCCATGCCACTCACATCCACTGATATCAACCACAACGTAGCCATGCCACTCACAACCACTGATATCAACCACAACCTAGCCATGCCCCTCACATCCACTGATACCAACCACAACGTAGCCATGCCACTCACATCCACTGATATCAATCACAACCTAGCCATGCCACTCACATCCACTGATATCAACCACAACCTAGCCATGCCACTCACATCCACTGATATCAACCACAACCTAGCCATGCCACTCACATCCACTGATATCAACCACAACCTAGCCATGCCACTTACATCCACTGATGTCAACCACAATGTAGCCATACCACTCACATCCACTGATATCAACCACAATGTAGCCATGCCACTCACATCCACTAATATCAACCACAATATAGCCATGCCACTCACATCCACTGATATCAACCACAACATAGCCATGCCACTTACATCCACTCATATCAACCACAACCCAGCCATGCCACTCACATCCACTGATATCAACCACAATGTAGTCATGCTATTTCACCATCAGTTTGGGATATACCCGACTTCACACATTTCACAAATATTTATTGAAAACTACGCGTGTTTTTACAGTTTACAGATTTAGTGCTTAAATATACTTGCTGTTTGTTTCCTTCGCTTTATGCTCTTGAGTGGATGCATTGGTGGTTTATTACAGATTTAAAGTCATTGGACAAAATCATCTTTGTATATAGAACTGTGTTTGACTGAGAAGTGGGAGTGAGTGTAGATTCTGGTTCCAGTGAGCCACAGTTTCTTTAATTGAATTATTTTTAACCTTTGATTACTACATGTCTGCGCAATCTGTAAAACAATCAGGATTCTTTGTACACCTACCAACAGATGCTGTGTGCCAGCACTGTACTGAGGGGATGTTTCCAAACACAAACTGGGATTCATTCATTTATTTGTAGAAAATTAATTGACATTTTAAAAAAAAAATCCTCTTTACTTTTGGAGAAAAGTATATAACTGGCAAAACAAAATATGTACATTCTTACCGGACTGACATCTGATGTTTAGCTCAGGAGAAAATGCCCATCAGCTTCTATGATTTAATTACTAACTTCAATTAATCACTGTACTGCCTTTGAACATGCAGAAGCAAGTGGTCCTCAATTCTCCAGCTGTATCATACTGACACCTAGTGTTCTAAAGTAGACGTTATCACTATCGATATTGTGTATACTTGGGCATTTGTTTAGGTAGAATATCAATTCAAAGAAAATTTGCTTATTTGGCCTTTCATTCGAATTCCAAATGGCACAATGGAAGAATGAACTAATGATGCAATTAAAAAATATATTCCATGCATGTCTTGTCCATTAGTTCATTTTTGTCAATTCATTAAATAGATTCCCTTATGCAGTTATTTTCAGAACTAAAGGTTCCCTTTAATGGTACCAAATTAGGGAGCTGTTGTGTTTAGGCTATAGCTCCCAAATTTGGTACCCTCAAAGAGGACCTGTAGTTCTAAAAATAACAATATTTTTTTCAGGATTATTGGCTTCCTTCTTGCCAAGCACACACTGTCCACCCCTGTAACGAACTCCTTGGATTTCGTATACTCCGTTCGTTCGTAAACTCCCAAAATGCCGATTCGTAATTATCTTCCAGGCACTAGAGTTACAAAGTATAAAACATAACATATTAAAAATACACATAACATATCTGAACCCCCACAAGCATTATATCCCCGCATAGCCCGAATCTGAGCGCTCAAAATATCCAAATAGCGCTCAGATCCCACGAATACAGCCGAATCGCCACCGGGGTAAAGTTTTGACCAATTTGGCGTCTGCCCAAATTAGTTCCAGAGATATAGTGGTAGCGGTCGGTCACTTTCAGGAGTTCAGAAACTAATAAAATGTCAACTGGTTTCCCTGGCTCATAGGTAGCGATTGTTTGCCTAGTTTGTGCGAACAATCCTACTGAATAGCACTCTCCTGTCTTGTCAGCGCAGAAGGTGGGGGTTATCCCCCACAACCCGGTTCAACCAGATAAGGGGATTGTGATCAGTAATTAAAGTGAAGGGACGACCATAGAGATAGGGTTGTAATTTCTTTAATGCCCATACAAGAGCCAGGCATTCTTTCTCCACGGTGGAATAGCTGACTTCTCTGGGTAACAGTATTCAGCTACTGGATGCTCCATTCCCTCGTACCCCACTTGGCTTTGCATGGCTCCCAGCCCAAATATGGAGGCATCTGTGTGGACAAGAAATTTCTTAGTATGATAGTATGGGCGACCAACACAGGTGCTTCACTTATTTCTGTGCTCAAACTCTCAAAAGGCGGCATCACACTCCAGGGACCACACTAGCTGTCTGGGAAGGGACTTTTTTGTCAGGTCAGTGAGTGGCTTGACGAGGGCACTATAGTCAGGGACACACTTGCGGTAGTAACATGCAGTCCCTAGAAACGCTTGTACCTGTGTCTTGGTACGGGGTTGGGGCCAATTGGCAATAGCCTCTACCATGGCGGGTTCTGGTCACTGATGTCCAGAACCTACTCTATGGCCGAGGTACTGTTCCCTAATGAACACAGGGGAATTAACTGGGATAATAAAATACAGCGTTTTGTCACAACCCCCTTTTGCCCTGATTAGGACTGCATGGACAGAAACAAAATAGATTTGACTCCTAAATGGCAGATCATTTAGCAGTGAGACAGCAGAGGCTTGGTGTATGTCACACACTCTACTCTAAGTGTCCGCATGACTTAGTTCTGTAGGTGAAATTATTATAATTCACTATTTGTCTGCACTAGACCAGAAAAAAAATATAAAAATACTCCTTATAACCACCCACACTTAATTACAATAATATAAATAATACTATTTTATAACGCTGCCACCACCAAGACAATTTATACATGGGATGTCTTGGTCCACCAAGTAAATTAGAATAAAAACCCACTAAATACAATTTAGCACAGTATCTATGTTATTTCAAAATACTAATAAATTGATCTAATGAGTCTTTACTAGACAAAGGCAGAACTTAATAAAAGAATATTTAATAGTCACAGTGCATATATAAAATCTGATGACAAACAAATTATTTACACCAATAGCAATTAAACATAATATGAAGAATTTAACAGAAAACCTAACTACTCACTTAGATGGTAAAGTAACAGTATTTTCTGATCGGAGGGTCTCCAGCAAGGTAACGTAGCGTCTTTCTCGAAATTCGATCTTGGCCCTTAGTAAGCACACTAGACATTTTCCTATCAATTAGATTTATACCTCCTGTATACATCTCAGGTTTCCAAGCCGGCCCAGAGGTGGTATAGGTGGAGGGGAAGGTGTACTTATAGGAACAATAAGTAGGCTCCCCCTTGTGTTTCAGAACAACATCAATCCAAATAGAAACTTTATTTTATCTCATCTTTTGTGGTCGCCACAGAAATAAAAATTGCACCCGTTCCATAAATATGTCATACTTACTTCTTTTGACCTAATACAACGGACTTTACAATTCCTTCCGAATGGCTTAAGCTGTGTTAACCGTATTTCAATTCTTTTTGTAGAGTTATCTTTTTACTTTCTAAATATGCACAAAAGGAGGCACGATTATTCATCTGTGGGTTATTCTTAATGTTTCTTTTGGATGTGACACTGGAGGACCATGGTCTTTTTAACTGCTAAGGGTCACTTAGCATATCAAAAGTTCCCACTATATTAGAGGGGATATACGTGTACGGCAGATTATTTAGTTAATTTACTTTAAAACTAGACTCAGAGGCAACGCGTGTGTAACATTTCACACCTTGCAGAGGGGCTCCGGAGTCACAGCTTCAAAGGAGTTGGAAAGCTTCTGACATCTATCACAGTGCTCCTCAACTCTCTCCTCAAGACACACCTAACAGTCCAGGATTTAGGGATTACCCGAGTGTGTCTAAGGTGTTTAAAAAAACACTGTTTTTTCTTTTTCTAAACACCTTAGACACACCTGGGACATCCCTAAATCCTGGACTGTTAGGTATGCCTTGACGAGAGGGTTGAGGAGCACTGATCTATCATATTCCTATATAATTTAAATTAACCCCCTCTGACATCTATCCTCTACAATCAAATTGGCCATACCACCTCTGCCAAGTAGCCAATTCATGTATGCACTACACAAATCAGACTAAATAGCAGTATTCTGTAGTGCAACAATGAATTATGCACCCTTGGCGTGAAAGTCTATACATCCAAACTGCTTCATTAAGCATTAAGCTGTTTTAGTTCCCATAGTACCCATTTAGGAAAATGAATCTTCTTAATTTTGATCTTTCAGCTACATAGTAGATAGCTCCGTAATTTGGTATCCTTATGTGGGATTGCCATAAGTAAAGATTCTAAAATATAGAGCTATCTACTAAACAAAACTCTCTCTCTATTATGGTACTCTTTAATATGGCAATCGTCAATAGGGGTACCAAATTAAGGACTTATCTAGCTATCTGAACCACAGAAACGTTTGGCGGCGACTGCGGCATTCCATTCAACAGAATGGGAATACTGAACCGATAATATTGATCGAAATTCGTCCGAATCAAATGAACCAATAGTCTTCTATAATCTTTGGAATATAGGTGATGTACCTTGTGCCTTACTCGGGGAAAGGGGTACCTATTTATATTCCAGACTAGCTAGAGTAACCTCTTTCCTACTTATTCAAAAGGGCAACTGACCACAGGCTTACTCTCCTTTTTCTGCAATTTCGACCTTAAATATGAAATTCTCATTGCATTCTCTTTGCAATTCTTACCCTGTAGTCTAGCTTTTACCATTCAGATTCACAAAAAGTCAGAGTTTAGTGAATAACCCTGTTTATTTTCCTTAGTTATTAACAGAATTTTTGTTTAAAAGGACACTATAGTCACCAAAGTAACTTTAGCTTAATGCAGCAGCTTTTGTGTATAGATCATGCCTCTGAAGTCTCACTGCTCAATTCTCTGCCATTTAGGAGTTAAATCACTTTTGTTTCTGTTAATGCTCCCTCCCCTGGCTTTGACTGATCCAGCCTGCATAAAAACAATATGGTTTAATTTTTTCATCAGATGTAACTTATTTTAAATCTCCTGCTCTGTAAATTGAACTTTAATTACATGCAGTAGGCTCCCAAAGGGTCCAGCAAGCTATTAATAGGAAAGGAGATAAGAAACTCTAAATTAAACAGAATTTGCCAAACAGGAAGTGTAAACATTAGATGACTCTTTACAGGAAGTGTTTAGGAAGACTGTGCAAGTCACATGCAGGGAGGTGTGACTAGGGCTGCATAAACAAAGTGATCTATACACCTAAACTCCTTCATTAAGCTAAAGTTGTTTTGGTGACTACAGTGTCCCTTTAACTATATCTGCATCAAAATAGCAGGTGAACAACTAAGAGAAGTTATATATTTACTTTTTCCTGTGTCCCTTTGCTCCCAGTAATTTGTATTAACCTAATTCTCGTTTCCTGAGGGAAACAATGGCCCCCTTACTAAGCATTCTTCACACTGCCACCTAGTGTTCATTTTGTGTCCCTTCTATCAGCCTTCCCTTGTGTAGTTTTGTCTCTCATTGGCTTTATACATAGGCCAGGGTTGGTGAACACTTGGTACCAGGAGCACTTTCTGCAATATTAAAGGAACACTATACATGCTAAAAACAGCTTAATGTAGTGATTCTATAGTAAAGAGATTGTTTCTGCAGCCTACGCACTGTAAACGCTGCCTTTTCTGAGAAAAGACAACGTTTACAGTGCTGCCTGATGTCACTATAGTGGCTTCCTGGGTTCGGTCCTGGAAAGACTGCAGGACTGACATTCAGTGTGTTCACACTCTGCATGAGACGCTGTACGCTCCCCATTGAGATGCATTGACTGCTCTATGAAGCATTGGATTGGTGGAAATTACTAGCACAGAGACTGGCTCAGTAAGGTAAGTGAAATGTTTTATTTTATTCATTGGGGGGAGGGGAGAGAATAATCTAAATTGTTATGAACACGTGTTTTTATTCCTATAGTGTTCCTTTAAGGTGGAGATTATTGAGTGCCGGGGAGTGGCGCTGTACTCAGCATGTAATGGCACACTGTTAGAGCGGTGTCCCTAAAGTTTTGTTAGCAAAAAAAAAAATATGTTTACATGATTCCTACAGAGTGGGGGAAAAACCCCAACAAATTTGCAGGATTTCATTTTTTTTCTCTTCCCTAGCCATGGTGAAGATGATTGTGTCTATAGATTATTTGAAAACACTTCGTCTAATGATTGAAAGCTCCCTATCTGCTGTTGCTGCTGCAGAACATCTCGGATAATCCATGTTCAATTCTTGGAGAGTGTTCATGTGTAAAGGTGTTGAAATAGATGATAAGATGCTAAGTGCCCACTGTCCCCTGTAATCTCACACATATACATGTTCACACGGGCTACAGTAAAATAAAACATTTTTTTTTTAATAAAGGGTTGATTAACTATTGCTTTATGTAACAATTTGCTTCTATAGACAAAACTTAATGTACTGCAGAGTACATTGATTAGAGTACTAGAATGGCACACAATGTATCGCAATGCTATTTTGAAGTAAAATGCAATATAAGATACAACCACAAGGTGGCAGTAAGACACTGTATAAAAGATTAATGTAAATGAAACCTTTAGGAAACATATTACATGCATATCATACAGTTACCAGAATAAACATATTGAATTTTAAACTGTGATAGAGCAAGATAAATTAATGATTGATTGTTAAATGATAAATTAAATACCAATTTCCAACTGGTTAACTGAAAGCATTCTTACACAATTAATAAAGGAAGTTATTAGTTAAAATGACACTACAAACACAAAAACAACTTTAATTAAGTGGTTTTGGTGTATAGATCATGCCTCTGCAGCCTAATTGCTAGATTCTCTGCCATTTAGGAGTTAAATCCCTTTGTTTATACAGCCCTAGCCACACCTCCCTGCATGTGACTCACACAACTTTCCAAAACACTTCCTGTAATGTGAGATCTGATGTTTAAACTTCCTTTGTTGCAAATTATGTTTAATTCAGCATTTATTATTTCCTTCTGTAATAATAGCCTGCTAGAGCGTATAAGATTCTACTATGTGTGATTAACATTCAATTAACAGAGCAGAAGATAAGAACTTCTAAAGTAAAAACATTGTGCTGTAAGATCTGATTCAAAATGAATTTTCTTTCATGGAGGCGGTCTGTGTCCCAGCCAGGAAACGTGTGGCTAGGGCTGCAGATAAAAAGGCAATTTAACTCCTAAATAGTTGAAAATTGAGCAGTGAGGCTGCATGGAGCACGATCTTTGCCAGGGCTGTCCTACCTTAGGTGATTCGAGGGAAGCATTAAAAAAAACAAGATTTATCTCAGGGCGGCATTCAAAGTTATAAATTCATTACATATAGTTGTTAATGAAGAGCATTACAATTTTTATGAATAAAAGACAACTGGTGACAAATTTAAGCGTGTTTTGTGTGTTTGAATGAATGTATGTATTTGTGTGTTATCTTGGCATTTGAATGCAGTTGTATATCTGTATGTACTGTTACTATTTGAAAGCAGTGATGTACGTGTTCTTAGTGTTTGTGAGAGACAGACGGGTAATAGAGTGACATAGGGGTTGGTGGGACAAAGAGAGGGGTAATAGAGAGACACGGGAGAAGGGGGACTCAGAGGCAGATGGGGTAATAGAGAGACACAGGGGATCTGGGTACAAAGAGACAGAGGGGTAAGAGAGAGACACAGGGAGGAGATGTGGGAAGAGAGACACAGGGAGGAGATGGGGAAGAGAGACACACAGAAGGTTTGTTGGGGGGACAAAGAGACATACAGTAGGGAAGGGGAACAAAGTGACACAAGATTTGTGGGAGGCAACGCTGGGCTGGGGAAAAAGAGACAGAGTGGCTGGGAGAAGAGAAAGAGGCACACAAGTCTGGAGTTAGAAAGAGACACACAGATGAGATTTGGAAGGGGAGAAAGAGACAAAGTGGCTGGGGGAAAGAGAAATACAGAGGCTGGAGAAGAGGAAAAAGAAACACACAGGGACTGGGATGAAGTAAAAGATGCACAAGGGTCGCTGTAAGAGAAAAAAAGGAGATAATTGGAGACAATATAAACTAAAGAGGTAAAGGTAATACCTCGGTTTCAGCACCTGGTGACTCTACTTGCCAGCAGCCCTGTCATGGGTGTACTCTCGTGCATGCATATGAGTAGAAGCTCAGGTCTCCCAATTGTCCCGATTTTGAGCAGGACAGTCCTGATTTTTAGGTCCTGTCCCACAGTTCCCAATGAGTTCTCTGGTGTCCCACTTTTGGGAATTGTCCCCGAGAAGCACGAACATAGAGCACTGAAACAGTGCTCCCTCAGTGGGAATGATGGACAGGCACCTGAACACATTCACGCCTGGCTGACCTGACAATGTTTTGGGCAGGTCCACCCCTTTCTGGGTGGATCCACGCTTTTGACTAGTGCAAGTGACATTATCACATCACTGGTCCACCCCCTTTCACTCCTCTTATCACGAGTCACAGGACGCTGGATTTTGGAGGTATAGAAACATGGGGTCTATGTGATGCCCCAGAGATCTTTTAATGCAAGTTCAATGAGATGCCATAGGCAGGTTTTCTGGGTTATCATTATTATTATCATCGCCATTTATATAGCGCCAACAGGTTCCGTAGTGCTTTACAATATTATAAGAGGGGGGATTTAACTGTAAATTGGACAATTACAAGAAAACTTACAGGAATCATAGGTTGAAGAGGACCCTGCTCAAACAAGCTTACAGTCTATAGGAGGTGGGGGTTACATCACAGGATGCCTGTTCCCATCACCGTAGGTGGAAAAAAGAAACAGGTTCTGGTCTCTTCACACATTTTGACAAAAATCAGATTGTCTCTGCTTTGTCTTATGACATAGGTAGATTTGAGGTCAGTCACAAAGAGAATGTCCAGTGCCTGTTGGTTAAAAAGTAAAATGTAAAGGTTGTATTAGTTGCCTAGGGGACTACATAATGTGTATAGTTTGTATGCTCTAATTTAATGGTACCAGTAGCTGATTAATATATTAATAGTGGATTGCTATAACTTCCTGGTACATTATGTCCACTGCTTGTAAACTATTGCTATCCGCTCCTGACATCATGCTTGAACACCATGGATTTTGTTATAAAATATCATTTTTTTTAAACAGTTTATCAAATATGTATCTTGGTTGTGACAGTGTAGTTTTGATTCGTTTTATCATCTGATTATAATTATATCTTATTAACTTGATGCAACAACTAGAGGGCAGCAAAGACCAGGAAAAAATGGAAAAGGCCCCATTAAACAATTCTTTACATTGCTATCATCAAACCATATGAGCAAGAAATACACGCAAAATCAGTGTGTTTTATTTCTTCCAGATCTTCAACAAAAATAAAATTCACTTCGTATCTCCATAGCATTGATGAAGGTTTTAGAAAAATAAAAGAAAGGTTTAGGAGGTTATTAAAGATATCAGGGGCAGTCCGCCTTCATTTCGGCCTCAGTCTGTGCTCCAGCACAACACTCCCTTACTATTATCCAAATAAAAAAAAATTTTTTTTCAGATTTTTACTAAACACAGAAAATGCAGTTGAGTCTCTCGTTCTGTTATTTTGGAAGACAGTGCAAACTCCTTCCATTTCTCCTTGGCTGTCTAAGGTGGCCATAACAGAGAAGTATACCTGATTATGGTTCCCTTGGTTGGACTTCTTGTCCAGATGCTAGGATGAAGAGGGAGGAGGTGCTCTCACACTACCATCAAAGCTGGTTTAGTTCTAGCCAGACCTGCTACTTGTATAAATTAGCAGCTCCTTCTAGTTACTGGGACTCTTTGATTTTGTATCAGCTGAGCTGAGATGCTGCTATCTTTGTCCCAACTGATGGGTGGAGACTGGTCTTTATGGCTGGCGCAGGGAAGTGTATCAGAGTGTTGAAACTTTTTGCAATGCTCTGATACAGCAGAAGTATCAGGCCAGTGAGGGAGATTGGATAGGGCATCTACTCCGATGGCCCCAAGGCGAGAGAATGGGCTGGCTGGGATCGGGATTATAAACAATTTATGGGATATCTTACTAATGAAGTCACCCAGACCACTTCATCTCAATAGTAGGCTTAAATGAACACTTGGGCATCATAACAGCTTCATCTGAATCAAGATGTTACATTGCTAAGATATTCCTGATGCTGACTTACTTTCAAGAGTTAAACCATTAATGAGTGGTTTAACTCCAATGTCCTGTGCATAGGCGTGTGCATGGGGTGTGCCGGATGTGCCTGGGCACACTCTAATCCTGCAGCACGCCCTATTAAAGATCTCCCTCACCGGCCCACAGGCAGGGAGGGAGGCAGGAGAGGACCCAGGGAGTTCTAGCCAGCAGCTCCGCTGGGTTCCTCTTGCGAGGTCGGAGCGTTGCCGCGGCCCACCAGGGATGGCAGCAGCACGGTCCCCCCTCCCAGGCAAAAGGTAAGAAGGGAGGGGGGCTTTTTCCTAAACGGTCCTGCCCACCCCCACAGTCCTTCCAAACAAATACACACAAACAGCACCCTCACACACACAGCACCCACACACACACAGCACCCACACACATACAGCATCCACACACATACAGCACCCTTACACACACAGCCCGCTTAGACACACACAAACACACAGCACACACACACCCATAAAACATACAGCACCCTCACACACACAGCACCCTTACAAATACACACAAAGCACACCCTCACACTAACAGCACCCTCACACACACAGCACCCACACACATACAGCACCCACACACATACAGCACCCTCACACACACACAGCGCACACACACACACTAACAGCCCTCTCACACTAACAACACCCTCACACTAACAGCACCCTCACACATACAGCACCCTCACTCATACACCCTCACACATACAGCACTCACACACATACATCACCCTTACACACACAGCACCCTTACACATGCACACACACTAACAGCACCCTCACACATACAGCACCCTCACACACACAGCACCCTTACACACACACAGTGCCCACACAAACACACAGCACCCTCACACACACACACAGCAGTATATGTGTGTATATATATCTATATATATGCGGCGTCTGTGTTTGTGCTTTAGGGTGCACACCCTTATGCAATAGGCTGCCCACACCTATGGTCCTGTGTCTGGCGTAGGTCAACTTTCAACTATCAGTAGCTCCCCATTCACAAAATGGAGTCACAATAGTATTTACTTTCCCCAGTCCATTTTGTGAATAGGGCTAATGATAGGCCTCGGACTACATCAAAAGGTTGGGGTCAGAGCAGACCAGCTTGGGGGGTTAAAATGTTCACTAATTTTTTGAGTCCTGATGGTAGGGACTTTCTGCCACCATAAAGACTTAATTCTGATGAAGTTGTTGTGGTGCCTAGAGTGTTTCTTACTTAAAGAATGCAACTTGCATGTGTTGTCCTGCTCTAAATAGATATCTGTTTTTTATTTGCGAGAGGTCTATTATTATTTTAAGAGAATATCTGTTTGGTAATCACTGAATAATAAAAAAAAAAGTTAAAAAAAGAACAGATGATAAAGTGAACGGTAGCAGAGGGACTGAGATAGTCAAATGTGCTTATATAGAGAAGGTGCACCCACACAGACTGATTATGCTGTGTACCCAAATAATTATCACATTAGCGAGAAAATACATATGGTTGATTGGCAACAAAACGTCTGTCAACTGAGCAAACATGTCTTTAATGGCAGTAATGCTTCCAAGACCTGTACACAGTGAGAGAATTCAACCTGGCCAAACTATATTTTACGTTCGGGACAGCCAACTTTCGTTGGTTCAGCTCTGCAGAATGTCGGAACAGAGATTCCAATTCAGGAAGCGAATCAGAAGAACAAAAAAGGCCTGCAAATGGGCCAATTTGTGTACTGCAAACTATATACCAAATACAGTATGTAGCGGAGATGCAATATTACCCAGATTATCTCCGCTTATAATCCAAGTGGGACTCAGGAACAAGTAAATAGTAAATCCACAGGCAAGGTTTCCAGCAGGTAAAACACAGCAATATCCCAACAGCAATCCCAATAACTGGACGACACACAATTTCAGGAGCATAACTGACAAGCCTTTAATCACAGTCTCCTTATAAAGCATGCTCCCATGCAAGGGAGGGATTTACAGTAATTATTACAGTAGCCAATCCTGTCCTGGTAACCTCCCACCCATCTCCTCCCCTCAGCCAGCATCATAATCCCCTTATCCAGCACACCAATTCCCCCCGTTTCTGGATGTACCCCTAAACGTAGGGGTACCTCTTTAAATCCTACATCCCCGGATACCCCTGATCTGGGTGAACAACATATCCAAAAATCACCCAGATCAGACCAGGGGTTCGGGAAATGTATGGAGGGAATAAAATGACCGACCGCACTAACTGATATAGCCGAATAAGGTTCCATGCGAATGGGCCCTGCGGTCGGTCCTGGCATAAGGGAACAAAATACATGAAAGCCTCTAGCTATAGAGGCTAGGGAGGGTTCGCCTGAATCCCCTCGTTCGGTATTTTCTATCTACCGAACGAGGGGCCGTTCGGTAGTTTGGAACCGAACGGACCAGGGCTGTGGAGGTCTCAGTGGTGTTCGCCTACTCGAGTGTCCGATTTTAGTTCCAGACACTTGACGGGCAAAACACCGCTGTTCGGGAGTTTTAAAATGGCCGCCGCCACGTGTTCGTTTGTCGAATGGCGGCCACCCCCGAGAACAAAGGACGGCTACTTACTATTCAATTACCCGTTCGCAACAATGTTGCAATGGGTAATTGAAGACACACTTCACACAGGGGAGGTCTGGTTGTTCGGTAGTTTCATTCGAATAAACTAAGGGAATGAACCTACCGAACAACCAGAGGAATACAATTCTTTTTAATACATAGAAAATACAGCAGATACATGAATGCAGGTAAAAACAGTATATTTGTAGGGTCGCCTGGTGCTATCCGCTACACAGTATAATATAATATAATGTAATATGATATAATAAATCTTTTGGCGGTGCACATATTGGCGCATTTTCCTGCCATTGGTTCAGAGATCAAGCAAGAAAGTGTTACCAATAGAGGGAAAAACCGTCGGAAAATCTATAGAGAAATCTCTGTTTGTATATTAATTAAATATACAATACATAAATAAATATAGATTTTTTTTTACTCTTTCTACTTTTTCACGTTTTTTTGGTCACTTCACATTTAGTAATTATCCTCTAACCATCAATTCTGCCAGGCAGAATCTAGAACCCCTTCTCATCCCTCCTCGCCCTCCCCTCCCCCAACACATGTAAGGGGAAGATGTGGAATTTGAATGAACATAGAAATTGACAGCATCTTCTAAGGGAAATCTGTGTGACTCTCCTATAGTCTACTTAGATAAAGTACCTAGATATACATATTGATATTAGGATATCAGCAAATCCATTTTACTTCCTTTGAAAATGCAGTGAAAGGGTTAACGTTGGCGCTATCATTTTTCTTCTTAATTTTCTTTCTACGTTCCTGTCTTTTGCTGACATTTAATTTTTCTCTACATTTGTCTCCCGGAGTGTTCACAGAGGCTTTTTATTTAAAGAGAGTAACATCAGTCTCCATATTTGAGTTTTTTATTGTCATTATTTGTTTAGAGACTGACAGTTTCCTCCGAAGTTCTATGAAATATCACACGACAGAGAGGCAGAGCATTGACTGTGCTCAGAATTAGTGCTGGCTGACAGTAGGTGCAGAGTAACAGTGAAGCCAGTAAGAGACAGGTTATATGTTTCAACTGGTGAAATATGGGGGAGGGGATCATTTCTAGCTCAGTAATTTAATTTATGAAATGGGGCAATCTCCATGGAAGCCAATGGAATGTTTACTTTAATGTTAATGGATCCCTAGAGCCTTTGATGGGCAGCCCCATTCTCTGTAAACCCCCTGAATTCTAAATTGCGAAATTGGAAATCAGCCTATAGGTTGGTATGCCATAAATTATTATTGCCCCCGGGCATCTGCTGGGTCCTGTATTAAAATATTATAAGCCAATAAATTTAGAAATAAAAAATAAATACACGTTATGGGCCAAATTGGGATTAACACCTTTATTACACATAAGGGCCCAGGTGATGCCTAGTCTCCGGGCCACTAAGGGGTTAATCCACTGGAGCCCCAAAACAGGACTAATAAAAATCTTTTAAACAGATGAAATGTTGAAAATAAAAAAAGACCTGAATCACAAAAAGTCTGCCGCAATTGACAAAATTCATGTGAGCTGTTTTTCTGTTAAAAATTAGTTTTTTAAAGGAGGGAATAATCCCACACCTTGAATTCAGATCACTATGATTGGTTGGTTTTGGAGCGCTGTGCCGCTTAATAAATCGAGGGGTTATATTTGCCAAAAAGATCTACTGCAAATTCTAAGATTGAGTATCGCTGGGGAAACGCAGCCAAAGTGTTAGGGGGCTAATCAGGGAAGTTTTAACCATGAGGCAAACAAGGCATTTGCCTTGGGCGGCATTTTCCAGGGGGCGGCAAAAAAAGCCGCCCCCAAATGCCCAGGCAAATATCTGGCGGCTAACTGACATGCCAGAGGGAGCACTTCCCCTGAGCTGTCTGCTGAGCTGTCTGACGTCATATTCCGGCTCCCAGCCTCACTCTGCGGGCGGCATGTGAGAGAGCTGAGCAGAGAGAGCTCAGGAGAAGTGCTCCCTCGCCAGCCGCCGCCAGCCGCCGCCAGCACCGCCCGCCAGCGCCGCCCGCCCAGCAGCAACTGGACCCCCAGGGAGAAAGAGAACCACCCTCCCCCAGCATTCCCAAAGGTAAGGAGGCTGGGGGGGGATTAAATAAAACAAAAAAAAGTGTTAATGTGAGTGAGTGTGTGTGTATTTCTGTTAGTGTGTCTGTTAGTGTGTGTGTGTGTGTTAGTGTGTGTCTGTTAGTGTGTGTGTGTCTGTTAGTGTGTGTCTGTGTGTGTCAGTGAGTGAGTGTGTCTGTTAGTGAGTGAGTGTGTGTCTGTTAGTGAGTGAGTGTGTCTGTTAGTGAGTGTGAGTGTATCTGTTAGTGAGTGTGAGTGTATCTGTTAGTGTGTGTCTGTTAGTGTGTGTGTGTCTGACTGCGTGTGTCTGTTAGTGTGTGTGTCTGACTGTGTGTCTGTTAGTGTGAGTGTCTGTTAGTGAGTGTGTGTCTGTTAGTGAGTGTGTGTTTGTCTGTTAGTGAGTGTGTCTGTTAGTGTGTGTGTGTGTGTGTTTCTGTTAGTGAGTGTGTGTTTCTGTTAGCTAGTGTATGCATATCTGTCAATTAATGTGTGTGTGTGTATTTAGAAGGCGGGAGGAAGGGTTGGTTGGGGGTGGTGCGGTGGGGGGGGGGCAAGGGGTGCGTCTGAGTTTTGTCCTGCCTAGGGCAGCACAAAACCAGGATACACCACTGGGGCTAATGCCGCATGGTGCAGTGTTTTAACCCTATAAGATCTGTGAAGTAGTGTAGGTTCCGTTACGTTTTGGATTCTGGTGGATATGGCATTACTGAGACCCCATAATACCGGACTAGGATGCCTTCTAACTGAAGTCTAGACCTTCCCATCCAAACCTCAATTCTATCAAAGTCCCCCTGTTCACAAGGGATGTTTTATTTCCCTGTATTCAGCATGGGGTCCCCTCCCAGGTATCAGTAGGTCATAGCTCCATGTCCTTAGAATGGATGTAAAGCACCAAGCATGTTGTGCATCACATTGCTGCTTTCATTGTTACAGTATGTTTTGCAGTTTTAATAGAACAATGTTAATGATTATATGGATACATTCTTCTAACTGCAGCATCAACGTCACTGGGGTGCAACAATTTGAGAAAGGAGAGAAGTTCTCCCACCGATGACAATGATATTTCTTCCCAGAATGGGTCCGGGAGCGGCTCTTAGATAAAGAACTTTCCATTATGTGTGATAGCAGGGAGTCATTCTGAAATAATATGACATTAATGAGCTCAATTAAGGTCATTATTTTTGCATATGATTACCATAGTCAATGAAGGATTAACACAAGGGAGTTAAAGGATTTTTCTATTTCACACACTTTTTCTGGATTAGTAATATTTAAAGGACCACGATAGTCACCCAGACAACTTCATCTCAATCTCTGGGTGCGTTGGTTCTGTACATTTAACCCTTGAAGGTAAAACATTGGCATTTACACAGCATTTGGCAGCCACTCCAGGTGCCTCCGCTGTACTGACCGAGTAAAACTGTCACTTGACATGGCAGCTCATAACAAAGCATTGGATTTAATGCTCTCCTGAATGTGTGTGTGGCACTCACGGCGCATACCCAACAGGTGCCCGATGATCCTCTATGAGGATTGGACCATCACCAAGGAAGCCAAGACTCCTTGATGGCATTGCTGGCGGTCTAAATCTAAAAGTCTCAGCGCTGGAATAAGGTATAAGTAAAAAGTGTACTTGATAAATTTTTATGATAAATGGAAAGAACATGGCACAACAGCAAACCTGCCAAGAGATGGCCGCCCACCAAAACTCACGGACCGGGCAAGGAGGGCATTATTTAGAGAGGCAGCACAGAGACCTAAGGTAACCCTGGAGGAGCTGCAGAGGTCCGCAGCAGAGACTGGAGTATCTGTACATAGGATGACAATAAGCCGTACGCTCCATAGAGTTGGGCTTTATGGCAGAGTGGCCAGAAGAAAGCCATTACTTTCAGCAAGAAACAAAATGGCACATTTTGAGTTTGCGAAAAGGCATTTGGGAGACTCCCAAAATGTATGGAGAAAGGTGCTCTGGTCTGATGAGACTAAAATTGAACTTTTTGGCCATAAAAGAAAACACTATATCTGGCGCAAACCCAACACATCACATCACCCAAAGAACACCATCTGATGTTTTTCAGCAGCCGGGACTGGGAAACTGGTCAGAGTTGAGGGAAAGATGGATGGTGCTAAATACTGGGATATTCCTGAGCAATACCTGTACCAATCTGTGCGTGATTTGAGGCTAAGATGGAGGTTCGCCTTCCAGCAGGACAATGACCCCAAACACAATGCTAAAGCAACACTTGAGTGGTTTAAGGGGAAACATGTAAATGTGTTGGAATGGCCTAGTCAAAGCCCAGACCTCAATCCAATAGAAAATCTGTGGTCAGACTTAAATTGCTGTTCACAAGCGCAAACCATCCAACTTAAGGAGCTGGAGCAGTTTTGCAAGGAGGAATGGGCAAAAATCCCAGTGGTAAGATGTGGCAAGCTAATAGAGACTTATCCAAAGCAACTTGGAGCTGTGATTGCCGCAAAAGGTGGCTCTACAAAGTATTGACTTCAGGGAGGTGAATAGTTATGCACATTGACTTTTTCTGTTATTTTGTCCTATTTGTTGTTTGCTTCACAATAACAAAAAAAAACAGCTTCAAAGTTGTGGTCATGTTCTGTAACAATGATGCAAATCCTCAAACAATCCATGTTAATTCCAGGTTGTGAGGCAACAAAACACAAAAAATGCCAAGGGGGTGAATACTTTTGCAAAGCACTGTATCTCTCCTCCCCTGCTATCCTACAACGTGTCACCAATTGCCTGTCTTCCATCTCTGACTGGATTACCTCCTGCTTTCTGAAACGAAATCTCTCTAAAACTGAGATCCTTATCTTTCCTCCTCCTAATACTGATCCTCCTCTTTTGCTCTCCCTTCAAGTTAGTGGACCCCACATCAGCCCATCCTTGCAAGCATGCTGTCTTGGAGTCGTACTTGACTCTGACCTCACATCCTGTCTGTTAACAAATACTGCTGATTCCAGCTTAAAACCATTGCCCGCATCCACCCCTTTCTTACGCATGATACTACTAAGGAGCTTGTCCATGCTCTAGTAATCTCTCACGTGGATTATTGTAACCCTCTCCTAATTGGTCTTCCCAGAAGACGCATTGCCCCGCTACAGTCTGTAATAAATGCTGACGCCAGTCGCTCCTCTCACACCTCACCCCTCTGTCTGTCCTTACATTGGCTTCCTGTATTCTATAGGAGTCAATTCAAAGTGCTAACCCATACCTATAAAGCACTGACCAATTCTAGCCCCTCTTATATCTCTTCACAGATCGATAGGTGTGCCCCTTTTTCGTCTCTCCGCTCTGTCTGTGACCTTCTCTTGTCTGCTGCTCACACCTGTACGGCCAACTCACGCTTGCAGGACTTCTCGCAGGCGGCTCCCTTCCTATGGAATAGCCTGCCTACAGCCATCAGACTCCCCTAGTCTTTAATTGTTTAAGAAGTGCCTCAAAACTCATCTCTTTAGGAAAGCTTATGGCCTCCCAGAGTAACCTCTACCTCACATACCTCACCTCTCTTGCTCTCCCCTTCAGGAGAGAGCAAGAGAGGTGAGGTATGTGCAGCACTCTACTCTCTCCTCCAGCTCTGCCTCACTCCCACCTTGTTTGATTGCTATCTCCAATACTATTGTGTTTTATACCCCACCTCCTATAGACTGTAAGCTCGTTTGAGCAGGGTCCTCTTCAACTTATTGTTTCTGAAATCGTTTGTCATTGTCTCATTTATTGTTAAATCTCCCCCTTTGATAATATTGTAAAGTGCTACGAAATATATATACCTATATACACACTATATACCTGTAAACGGCAATAATAATAATATATATATCTTTTTTCTTCTAATAGATGTAATTTATTTACATATATTTCTATGACATGTTGTAGATATTTATAATATATTTATATGATATTCTGCCGTATGATGTGTAGTGTTGGTCTGATATTAGGCGCTGGTTACATTTATTTCCCCCCAGTTTGAGAGCTGCCAGGCTGTCTCAGAGATAAAAGCGTGTGTATACATATATCGAAAGAAAGAAAAAAAAGATGATTATCAGTTTTTGCAGGAGACCTTTCAGCTCGGTATGATAAGGGCTCCCATTCCAAACACTGCTGGGCTGTGGGTAATATATCCATTTGCCTTTTATTGCCAGTCTATTCTGTGTTACACAATAGGCAGAAATTAGAAGCCCACACAGAAGAAACAGTTGCTCGGAAAGTGACCTTTTGCTTTGTGCCACATGTTTTATCAGCCAAGTTATATTCCGTTCATTGACATTTTTTTTCTTTTCAAATTATCCAGTGGGTCTGTACAAAGCATCTATTGCAATCACATTCGTTCACCTGGGCTAGCTGGAATAATAACGGCCAAAATAGTCCTTTCGACAGGTCGACCCAACGTGTGAATTTAGAATAGAGAATCCTAAAATCTGTAAAGGGTGAATAAAAAGCAGACATTGTATCTTATAATTTTATCGTATCATTCTCACTGTCTCTATGACTTTGAAGCAGAAGAAAAAAAAATGTGACCTGCAAGGTAAAGGTTTAATGAGATATTACTGGATTATTCCATTAGGTAAATAGAAATCCTCACGGAAGAAAATTATTTGCTTATTCAAATACGAATGGCTAAATTGCTGCGGAAATAAGTCCTGCTGTCTGACTCAAACAGGACCACTGCACACGGTCTTAAAGGAAAATTGTGGTCAATGTTGTTTCTGTTAGATAAATTATTCATATGACTCACAGAAGCAATATACACGGTAATGCAAAATAAAGATAATCTTCGGAACTAACTTATTCAGCGTTAACTAGGTTTTAAGGGAAGGTAGCACACTCCTCCCCCACCACTTCCTGGTTTCTGACCTGCTATTAGTGAAAAAAATCAGTCAGTCACTGAACTGAGCACTTTTATTGGTTCATTGACAAAACAAATCTCTTAATGTATCAATATCAGACACAGAAAAGCAATAGAAAATAGATGGTTTAGAAAATCTTGTCTTCCAAACATTTATATTCTATTCTAGGGGAAAGATGGGTGGGTAGGTGTGACGAACCTCGTCACGGGCTCCTGGAGAAGCCTGCTAGCCAGCCTCCTGCCCCAGGATTATGGGCCATGCAAAATACACTGAAAAAGGACTTGGTTTGTGCAATTTGGCTTATATTGTTCGGGAATCGAAGAGCCGCACGAAACAGAGACCACCTGGGTGCTTGTTAAGCCCAATTGATACTTTGTAGCAATTTCCACCGCAGTGTTCTAAGTGTTCATCTGGGTAGCATAAATCTCATGGAACTAAACTCCCGAACACAGCTGGACTTTCATCATCGCCTGCATTCGGTTCTACCCCACTTAGAAAGGCACAGTTTGGTGGAAACGTTCCCACGAACAAGGGGAACAGGCTACACAAGTAACCTTTTGTGCTCCCGAAAAGAGACGACCGTTAGCCCTGATTTCCTGGATCTGTTTTGGGCATAGGACCATGTGCACTGTCGGTCAAATAATTGACTTCCATGAAAATCCCGAACCACTGAACCGACCTGGGTGATTTTTGGATATGTTAGTCACCCAGATCAGTGGGGTTTTCATGTGTTTTGGTGGTGTTTTTGGGGTTTGTTAAAAATGTTTTTGTAGCTGAGAGATAATTTAATTATATGTTTGTGTGCTCAGGTAATTATCTCTCAGGCACAGGGGAGGAGAATGTGGAATGTTTGCTTGTAACTAGTTCCATCTCAGGTCTAGAAGGGAATGCCCCTGGAATGTGATTAAGGAAACCCCTTGCATGGGGAGTTACATAAAAGGCCATGTGGCTCCCATTAAACACATTAGTTTTACCCCTTCGTGAAGTCTAGGCTCATGTTTGTGGGATTGGAGAGCTCTAATCACTACTCTGCTGGAAACAGGATAACTATAACCACTGCAGCACTTGGGAATCGGGAAACTACTAACGGATATACTCAGCTGGAGTATAGGGGATCCGTTACAGTGGGAAAACATGTAACCAGAGCCTTTATTTTGGTGAACTTTTAAAATATATAAAATTCAATATTTTACATTTTAACCATAAGGCGACCTTAGGCAGCTGCCTATAGCCCAGGAACCATGAATTTTGCTGGCCCCATTCACCAGAATTCATTCAGAAGAATTAAGTGGGCCACAAAACTGTAACCTGCCTTGGGCCCTTTAACTTCTTAACACTTCTTCAATTTCCCAAAACACATTTTATTGAATAACGCTGCCAGAGTGAGGGTGAAGGTCACAAACGTGATAGAACGTAGACTCCAAGCCGTGTGGTAGGTAATTACGAGAAAGAGTGTTTGCAAAGTCCTGCGTCCCAATCTATAACTATCCTGTGCAAATACCTGGCTAATTTTCTGTATATTGTGAAATACGACCCCGGAGCTCTGCTCTCAATATTCCTATAAATATATTTAATCGCTCGTTTTGCTCCTATGGTTGCTGACAAGTCTAATGTTTTATCCGTTACAACTCCCAAGTCCCTTCTCTCAGAAAACATCAATATCTTCACATGAGAATCTAATTCCAGCTCTTATTTATTTAGTTAGTTACTTATTTATATATTTTTTCCCCCTTGAATCGTGCTGCTGTTTGAAAAATCAAAGGTTTCAGCCACTCTTTTATGTGTACATATCCCTGAATCTTGGTGATAAATCTGCATGTTACTTTATGTCACGTTTATGTCATGCTTTATTATAAAATTAACTTAAAGAAACAATCCAATGGTAAAAAGAAACATATCTATTTTTAAGGTTACAGTGTTCCTTACTGTGTTTAGATTGCTGATTCCACTCTTCTTATACAACAACAAAAAAACACAACTTACCTGCAATCCAGCTCTTGGACAGAATCCTGGGTACGGCCACGTTGACGCAGAGGAAGACATCAATTCTGAAGACTTTTGTTCAATCGAGTGCTTTTTATAAAGAAGGATTGGGAACGTAGGGCGCATGCGGGCAATAGTTAAACTCCGCCATTAAATGTTTCTTTTCTGGGAAGCCCTGGAGATATTTGGCATCGTCATACTGTAGATGTCGTTTTTTACCTGCTCCTGGCTGTAAATAACTTCATATAACTGTACCATCTCCATCTCTGTTCTTTAGGCCTCACCTCACTCTCCCAGAAACAACAATACTGAATCTCTCCATTTTTTTCTCACCACTACCCACCCTCCACTCCTTCCACCCAGGTTCCTACTAAGTGTAAATCATGCTATTCCAGCTATTTTGAGAGTCTCACCTAATTACCTCCTTTGCCCATCTTATCCCCTTTATATTTTACCAATAGCTGCATCTCTCTGTTAACTTCTTTTAGCCATCACCTCCAAATGCCCCCTGCTACCTCTTGTCTCAAATCTCTGTTACATCCTTTAGATTGTAAGCTCATGGGCTATCTAGCTAAGCACTTTGTATAAAAGAGCTTCAATGGCTAGATTTCAGCTTACGGGCAGGGCCCTCTCTACCTTTCGTATTTGTCTGTGTATGTTTTCTCTTAATTGTACAGCATTGCGGAATTTGTTGGCGTTTAATAAATACCATTAATAAATAACAATATTTACAAAGTTCCATTCCATCCTCCACATAGTGAGATTTAATGACAGCCACACGTGTAGCGGCGGAACTGCCGCCGGTGCAGTTGCACCGGGGCCCGCACGCTGATGGGGCCTATCGGGTGGCCCACGCACTTAGGGACACCCGATGGGCCCTATACCTTCAGGGGCCCAGTCAGCGCTGTGGCCGTGCAATAGCGTGACCGGGCCCCTTTAAAAAATCTCAGCAGCAAAGTACTGCTGGGAGGAAGTGGCCGTCACTTCCTCCCATCTCCCTCAGCGCCGTGCAAAAAAAGGTAAGACAAATTAGCTGCATTTGTGTATGTTAGTATGTATCTATGTCTGTATATATGTCAGAATGTATGTATGTATGTCAGTATGTCTGTATGTATGTTAGTATGTCTGTATGTATGTCAGAATGTATGAATGTATGTCAGAATGTATGTATGTATGTATGTATGTCAGTATGTCTGTATGTATGTCAGAATGTCTGAATGTATGTCAGAATGTTTGTATGTATGTCAGAATGTATGTATGTATGTCAGTATGTATGTCTGTGTGTTTAAGTCAGTATGTGTATGTTTGCATGTCTGTCTATGTGTATGTATCTGTATGTATTTCAATATGTATGTATATGTCTGTGTCTGTCTGTTTATATATGTATGTATGTCAGTATGTGTGTGTGTGTGTGTGTATTTATGTCCTTATGTGTGTGTGCAGTGTGCATAGGAATTTGTTCATATTGTTTATTGTCCGGCCCACAACAGTGTCTGAGGGACTGTGAACTGGCCCCTTGTTTAAAAAGTTCGAGGACCCTGCCCCCTTGTTTAAAACGTTTGAGGACCCCTGTCATTATGTATGTATGTTATTATGAATGTATGTCTGTATCTATGCATGTATGTCAGTATGAATGTATGTCTGCATGTCATTATGAATGTATGTCTGTGTGTATGTGTGTATGGATGTCAGTATATATGAATGTATGTAGTATGTATCTATGTCAGAATGTATGTCAGAATGTATGTATGTATGTTAGTATGTCTGTATGTATGTTAGTATGTCTGTATGTATGTCAGAATGTATGTCAGTATGTCTGTATGTATGTCAGAATGTATGTATGTATGTATGTCAGTATGTCAGTATGTCTGAATGTATGTCAGAATGTCTAAATGTATGTCAGAATGTATGTCAGTATGTCTCTATGTATGTCAGTATGTCTGTGTGTATGTCAGTATGTCTGTGTGTATGTATGTCGGTGTATGTCGGTGTATGTCCTCATGCATGTGTGTCTGTATGTATGTTAGTATGTGTCTATCTGTCACTATGTATGCCTGTGTGTCTGTATATGTGTGTATGTCTCAGTATGTGTGTGTCAGTACGTATGCCTATATGCGTGTATGTCTGTTTCAGTATGTGTGTCTGTTAGTATGTATCTTTGTGTGTGTGTGTATCTGTGTCCTTTTGTATCAGTGTGTGTTTTTGTGTCTGTGTGTGGATTCCTGTGGGCGGGATATGGAGGCGGACCCTGTGGGCGGGATTGAAGGCGGGCCCCAGGGGGCCTAGACCCTGAGCTGAGTTAGGGGCCCCAAAATTTCTGGTGGCAGCCCTGTTGAGATTTATTAACTCTTTATATATTTTATATAAAGATCTTAACAAAGATGGTTTACCATTCCGTCATTGCTGGACAGATTGGACATCAGTGTTGTGTACATTTCGTTAGTTGTTTTGTTATTTATTATTCATTTTATTACTTTTATATTTTCACTGGAAGTCCATTCTAGGTACAAACTACTCTTTCAGTAAAATAGAATTTCTTCAGAATGCTCACACTTCCACCTCCAAACCATGCAGCACACGTCTCAATATTCCAGCTATACTGTATTCATTCTCATTGTCTTCTTGAATCCCTGTTATGCAAGCGAACTTCTATCTGCCAAAATATACATTATTTTTCCTTTTACTGTGTCACAAGCACCGCTTTCAAACCACATCTCACCTGCACACAGACAGCCCGCTTGCTCAGCTCCCCTTGATAATATCTAACGTTTGAGATGTTTTGACAGCTGTATCAAACAGAACCTCACTCCCTCTTTTCTATTCCTCTCTTTTCTTTTGTTGCACAATCGATTTAAATGCTTTTCACTTTCTCATTTTATTTTCCTCTTTTGTTCCGTCCTACGGGTTAAGACATTTTTTCTTTTTTGTTTTTTCTCTCTATTAAATCAGAGCGGGCTTCATCAATAACTTATGGTCTGCAAGACCTCGGATCTGGAGGTGATATTAAAGGCAAAAAGGCTGAGATTGCTTCAATTATATAAACAAAGGCAGCGGTCGGATACCATGTGTTTTTAAAAATAAACGAAACATGTTCCTGTCATCCGTTAAATATTGGACTATGAAATTGTTCTTCAGAAACACACTTTTTGTTGCCCTTTATCCTCCTACAATATTAGGTGCAAATTATAAAGTTGCTTTTCACTTAGTCATGTTTGCCACTGATTACAGCTTCTCAAATTATTATTTTCAGATTTTTTATTTTTATTTTTTTTTTTTAGCATGGCGGATTTTTCTTAAGAGGGATCACAGGGGTAGGTGCAGTTTATCGCAAACATGTCTGAAAAAAACTTTAGTATGAAAATTTCTGCTTGATTGACTACAGTGGATGAGGGAAAATTATCATTTTATTAATAAAAATTATTTTGGATTCTGGATCATGGAACTCTAATTAATTAAAGTTAAAAAAAAAAGCCTTCACTTCTGAATTTCTTTTGTTGCAAATCTGCAATGTTTTCATGGGACTTGAGATTTCTCATCCAATCCTAGTCCTCCAGTTGCTCTCAATGGGAGAACGAGGCTTGCCCCACAAACAACTACTTATCTCGCATTCACGGGACATGGAATTAGGCACTAATAGTCTAATGTAAGCACTTGCAAGTAGTTTTTTTCATGAATGAAAATAATTATTTGCCATCTGATTGACTCAGCAGCACAAAGTCTGCTAGCTTGCAGAATTGTCTTGTTTGTGCAATGTGGCAAACCCTGCCACTTGAACTAATCATTCTATGCGAATGGGTGAATTTCACCAAGTGAATAACTACACGAATTGACTTTAATGTTATTTTACTGTTTTTATGCGAATGCCCGAAACTACCGAACGGGAGACCACCCCGGGGTGGTCGTGTTTTTCCAATTATCTGAGCGATACAATGTTGCGAAGGGAATTAAGTACCTGTATGTGGCCGCCATTTCGCCTACCGAACACGTGGCGGCGGCCATCTTACGCACGAACAGCGGTACTTGGTTGTCGAACGCCTGGAATTCAAGCCGGGCATTCGACTAACCAAGCACCGCTAAGACCTCCAGCATGCTCCGACAGCACATATCAAACACACGAATGCCCTGGCGTTCACTAGATAGATTACCCTAAATGAGGGGATTCATACGAATGCTAGCAGTCGCATGGATGGCTAAGCTGTTCGGTATTTTTGATTCACTAAAATAGACCGTCCGCAGAGCCAGAATTCATGGAAATGTTTTCGGCTACTGAATCCCTGCGGTCGGTCAAATCTTTAACTGTCTGTAACTCTCGAACCCCTGGTCCGATCTGGCTGAATTTCGAGTATGTTGCTCATCCAGATCAGACCTACCAGGGGACCCCTTATTTTTCCCTATACCCCCTGTATTTAGGGGACATCCAGAAAGTGGGGAAAACTCTGTCCCCACTAATCTGTTTAAGTGCTAATCTAAGGGGAGGAGAGGGATGGGAGGTGACCGTGTTACAATTGGCTACTGTAATAATTATGAAAGTTACCTCCCTTGCATGGGAGAAATGCATAAAAGCAGACCTGTGAATAAAGCTTTCAGTTGACTCCCAGACTATGTGTCGTCTAGTCCTTGGGGAGGTGGATTATGCTGTGTTCCTGTGACTTTGTATGCTGAATCTTTGTTCCCAGCGGAGAGCTATTGGATTAACCCCTGCCCCTCCGCTACATGCAATGAGCACAAATAATTTCCATTGGTTTCAAGGTGACTCCACCAGATCTACCCTGTTCTGTCTTATTAGAGATTTTGCCTTTTTGTAGAAAGCAGCAAAGTGAATTGTTAGTGGAGGACTCACCTGCACTAAAAGGTTGCATTGACGGGTCAGGTGAGCTTGCATGTTAATGGCCATTGGGGTAATAGTAAAACCCCCCAGTTATTTAAATGTGCGTAGAGATTTGGGATACTGTGAAGCTAACTTGTTTGTCTTTTTGTTCTATGCATTTGGGCAGCCATTTCACATAGAGTCATGCAGATTGTGAGGGCATTGCAGAGGTACTTACCTGGTTCCCGAGCCAGGTGAACCACCGAATGAGCCGCACGCCGAAAGTAAAAATGTAATAACAGTTTGTGTGGCCTGAATTCCAGTGAGGAGAACGCTGCTCACATTCGGGGTTTGTTCTTAAAGATGCAACGGGGCATCATGTCACTTCTTGGTTCCAGACAAGATAGCTACGATATATCCTGGTGAACTAAATAATGGCTTTAGATGTGGAAACCCTAATGGTCATCATTTACACATTGCCCACTAATTGCTCCTCTTTGAAGGAATCTTGCAAAGTTAATAAAAATTTGATAGATATCGAGCTTTTTAGTAGACCAGAGGAATTATTACTCCATTTAGGATTCCCAAATATGACTAAAGATAAATATAGACTTATATTAAATATACTAGTAGCTGTTAAAAACATGATCACTAAGAACTGGAACGAAAAACCCTTGTTCTAAATAAAAAAAAATTATTAAAGCAAACACTAGAACAATGTAGGAGTGGAAAAATAGAGCCGGTCTTGCAAGTTATAGAAATAAAAATGTAGAGAAATTCCGAACTGCGGATTAAAAATATCGAAAAAATCCGCAGGACAGGAATATAGGACTTCCCAGAGGGACTGTAGGTGGTCGAATTGTTTCATGGTAGGTGTTTTGATTGTTATGCTTTATGTTATGCTGTTAATCTTTTAAAGTATGACGTACTCTCAGTCAATGAATGGCCGGCAGGATTGACTTGGATATCAGAAGTTGGATGCCATTAAAGGACATAGAGGAAGCTCGGATCCCATTGGAACCCAATTAATAGGACAAACCATTGCAAAAAGGGAGAGGGTACTCCTACCCCCTGAACCACTACAGTGACCTGTAATGGTGATGTTTAGAGTAAAATTTTAGAGTTTCCATAGGACACTAATAGTTTTTGCATTACAGACATGGTTACACCACTTACAAACTCAGAAATATAGTATCCTCTTGAAAGGAGCATAGCTTAAATGAACACTATAGGGTCAGGAATACAAACATCTATTCCTGATCCTATTGTATTAAAAACATTATCAGACCCCCCTGACCCACCTTTACCCTCCTAAGAATAGTAAAATCATACTTTTATTCAAGTCTGCTGCTGCTGGCTCTGCCCCTGATCTGCCCGCTTGGCTGACATCATCAAAAGTGGTGTCCTGAACCAATAACAAAGCTTTCCCATAGAAAAGCATTGGATTGACTGAGAGTGTCAAGGAGGCAGATCAGGGGCAGAACCAGCACAAGCCAAACACAGCCCTAGCCAATCAGCATCTCCTCATAGAGATTAATTGAGGAAAGTTCAGTGTCTCCATGGAGAGGGTGGAGACACTCAATGTCAGTCACACTGTGCAGCACTTCCCCAGGAAGCACATCTAGCAACCATCTAAAGAGTGGCCAGTAGAGTTATCACAAGGCTGTAATGTAAACACTGCATTTTCTCTGAAAAGACAGTGTTTACTGCAAAAAGCCTGAAGGGACTGATTATACTCAACAGAACAAATACAATAAGCTGTAGTTGTTCTGGTGACTATCGTGTCCCTTTAATGTACGACAGCTGTGAGTGAATGGTTAACTAACTCCCAACACTCTTGATAAGCTTCCCATTTCTCTTAACATTGAATCTTTCAATAAATGAGAAATATGTTTGTTCCTTTACAGACTATTAGTTCACACATCCATCATTTTTCACTCCTTCCACTTGATTACAATCTTTCTTTATACATCCTCTTAAATATGTATAAGACACTGTTACTTATCTTGTTTACAGGGTGCAGTCCTTCACATCTATTTCTATCATGGGCCAAGCTTATTTATGGTAATTTTCCAGAATCTATTGCAGCCCGTTTAATTTAAATGAATACGGCGACACTTAGCCCTTAATATATGGTACTCTCTGCCCTTGTACCCACGAGTAATGCTATGTATTTATGATGAGCTATCTGTTTTATGATAGTAAACAGTATTAAGATTTATTTCTCGGGAGAAAGGGAAACTGACAGAAGCACCCTATAGCGTCTTTCTAATTACATTAAAAAAATAAAATAGATTGCATTAAGGGATTAAAGGAACTGGTTTAAATTAAATGTCCTGCTGATTAAAGGAAATAAGAAAGAGAGTAAATAACGTATGCAAAGCGTTCGCATTATTACCGAAATTAACAAAATGAATAAATGTAATAATTGAGAATGAATGAAAACACAAAGAAAGGGGAGGAACTCAGCATTCCCGCAGTACTCAGGGATAACTCTACTTTCTGATTACCAGAACTGTCTTCCTATAGAATTGTATTTTAACAGAAATCAGTCGCACTCAGCTCACACAGATAACTTCAATAATCGGAGGGTAAAACAAAAACATTTATTGCAAGAAATCTAGCAGATCTAAATACATAAAGCAATGCCGTCCCAAAATCAACACAATATCCATTGTCTACTTACTTGTATCACATTGGTACTTAAAGGATTACTCCGAACACCATAATCACTGTAGCCCGCTGTAGTTGTTTTGATACCCAGAGTACTCTGACCCCATTGGAAGGTATTGGGGCAAACTGTTTTGTAATTTTTTGCCCTCTTACTTGGGTCTTCACCGGGCGCCATGGATCCTTCCTCCTCTGAAGACACGAATCCGCATTCTGCAGAGCCGGAGAAGCTGGATGCTGAGGCTGTCCCCATTCGTTGGCTGAGAATGTCAGCTGATCACTTTCCACCAATGAATGAAATTCTGTGTATAGGAATTTGCACAGAATTGACGTTAGCCAGCCTGAGACTCTAGTTCCAAGGTGGCCGAGGAAGCATCCATAACGCTTTTAGAGGTGGAGTTATAAGTCCAGCAGGAGAGGGATTAAACTCTGTATTTGATACAAACATTTTATTGGGCTCTGGTTTGGGTGCTGTGGCTTCCTACCTGTTTAAATACATACGCGCTAGAGACCAAGCTCACATATATTCTTTAAAAAAAAAAATGTAATTTCTTTATTTTTGCAATGACAGAAATTGCGGTATATTAAGAATACAAAGGCTTGTGCAAAAGCCAAGTCATGTTTTATACAGCATTGCCGTTATGTTACAGAAAGTTAAAGCTTGTAATGTTAAAGCATGTATTATGTCAGACAGTGTTAATTGGCATGATCACAATTTGTCAAGGGTTTTACATTTTTATAATAAAGAGAAAAAATCTATAAAAACAAACAAAAAACATTAAGAGTTAACATAAAATAACCGAATTACATTGCTGATATATGTCGGAGCGGTGTAAGCCATAAGCCTGATTGTTAAGCCTGCTGCTTGGTTGCTCCCGTAATAGGGGGTGGAGATCTCCGTGTCCCTACCTTCCCCCCTGCACACCGAGAGTCCACCAGCCAGGGCTCTTTTATGGGCTATGAGCCGTGACCCCAACTGGAATTCCACCGAGAGAGCCCGAGACGCGGAGTGGCGGGAGGTTTCATTCATCATACAACTCAAAACTGTACATCCTATGCGAGAAGCAGAGAACGAGGCTCATATAATGGTTTAACAGTCATCGGGGTATAGTGTTGTGGTCCTACGAGTTTCAGCTTGTTACATTTAGTTTATATCTTACATTAAATAAGTTTAGGTATCTTACATAAACTTTTAACCGGTAGCTCGCATATATTCTGATCTGTTTTTGATACATTTCAACGCAAAATATGCAAATATGACAGAGCTGCTTTAAACACACTCACTCTTTCTGACCCATACACTCACTCAACAGACATCCAGACACACACCTCCCACTCATAATATTCTGAAGAGTGTTTTGAAGCTCCTTGCCATCCCACCCATGCTAGTAACCGGGTGGACAATTTTCACCAGACCCATGCAGCCCTTCCGTGGTGACCAATCTGTGCAACTTCAGCAACATGTCTGAAAATCACATTATCAAAGGAATCTTCATTCTCCACACACAGCTTGGTATTATTGTATTCATTATAATATATAATAAAATTCATAATAAAAAAAAAATATATAAAAATTAAAACCTTAAAACAAAACATGAAATGTACCGTGGCTCAAGAAATAAGTATACAGTTACATTTTGACTTTTTAAATACTGCTCCTCCATGTTATTGACTAGATTTGGATGCTTAAAAATTACAGTAATTAAAGGGACACTATAGTCACCAGAACAACTACAGCTTATTGAATTTGTTCTGGTGAGTAGAATCATTCCCTTCAGGCTTTTTGCTGTAAACACTGTCTTTTCAGAGAAAATGCAGTGTTTACATTACAGCCTAGTGATAACTTCACTGGCCACTCCTCAGATGGCTGTTAGAGATCCTTCCTGGGTCATGGCTGCCTAAAATGCATCCAAACATTTAGTGTCTCCTCCCTCTGCATGCAGACACTGAACTTTCCTCATAGAGATACATTGATTCAATTCATCTCTATGAGAAGATGCTGATTGGCCAGGGCTGTGTTTGAATCATGCTGGCTCTGCCCCTGATCTGCTTCTTTGTCAGTCTCGGCCAATCCTATGGGGAAGCATTGTGATTGGATCAGGCTACCACTTCTGATGATGTCAGCAGGCAGTGGGCAGGTCTAAAGGAAACAGAGCAAGAGCTAGCTGCTCCAGACTTGAATACAGTAAGATTTTGCTATATTTATGGAGGCATGAGGGGCCCAGGGGGGCTAGATGGTGTTTTTAACACTATAGGGTCAGGAATATATGTTTGTGTTCCTGACCCTATAGTGCTCCTTTAATTATATAGAAAGTGTTGCACTATATAATAATATCTCACTTAAAGGAACACTAAAGGCAGCCAGATCACTCCAATTCAATGAAGTGTTCTCAGTTCCACGCTCCGTTTTAACCCACAATGCAAAAAAAGCCTTGCTGTTTAGTAGATGTTTGCATTGCAGAGATAAGTACACCTCTAGTGGCTGTTTAGCTAAAATGTTCCTTTTATGTACTCGTATTCAGTACCTCAATATTTCCTTGAGCCAGGGACGTTTTAGCCGCGAGGCAAACAAGGCATTTGCCTTGGGCGGCATTTTCCAGGGGGCGGCAAAAAAAGCCGCCCCCAAATGCCCAGGCAAATGTCTTGTTAGCCTTGCGGCTAACTGACATGCCAGACGGGCGGTGCTGGCGGGCGGCTGGCGAGGGAGCACTTCCCCTGAGCTGTCTGCCCAGCTCCCTTGCGCGTCGCCCGCAGAGTGAGGCTGGGAGCCGGAATATGATGTCATATTCCGGCTCCCAGCCTCACTCTGTGGGCGGCGCGTGAGGGAGCTGAGCAGAGAGAGCTCAGGGGAAGTGCTCCCTCGCCAGCCGCCCGCCAGCGCCACCCGTCTGGCAGCCATTGGACCCCCAGAGAGAAAGAGAACCCCCCCACCAGCATTCCCAAAGGTAAGGAGGCTGGGGGGGTTAAATTAAAAATAAAAGTGTTAATGTGAGTGAGTGTGTGTGTGTGTCTGTTAGTGTGTGTCTCTGTGTGTGTGTGTGTGTCTGTTAGTGAGTGAGTGTGTGTCTGTTAGTGTGTGTGTGTGTCTGTTAGTGTGTGAGTGTCTGATAGTGTGTGTGTCTGTTAGTGCGTGTGTCTGTTAGTGTGTGTGTGTTTGTTAGTGAGTGTGTGTCTGTTAGTGTGTGTGTGTGTGTTTCTGTTAGCGAGTGTGTGTTTCTGTTAGCTAGTGTATGCGTATCTGTCAGTGAATGTGTGTGTGTGTATTTAGAAGGCGGGGCGGGTGAAGGGTTGGGTGGGGGTGGCCCGGGGGGCAGAAGGGGAAGGGGGGCGTCTGAGTTTTGTCCTGCCTAGGGCAGCACAAAACCAGGATACACCACTGCCTTGAGCAGTGACTATCAGCAGTTCAATTAAAATCTATTAAAGTACTTTTAGACCTGATGGAAACAGGGTCAAATAAATAAATGCATTTTTTATTTCTTTTTTACATTGGACCTGTTCTCACAAAGGTTTCAGATTCAAACGAAGATTAAATAGAAATGAGAACATAAAAGGGAAGGTAATTTTATTCATGTGTTTTCGATTTTCTTATTTCTTTATGTTTCTCAGTGTTCATGTTAGTGTCCCGTGTTAGTTGATGCTTAGAACCTCAGCAATATAGAATGTATAGAAAATTATTTCTTGCAAGTTTGTAAATCATAAAAACATTGATCCTTCATGACTGAGATAAAACAGCCTTAAAAAAAATGGCCAGTTATTTTCAAGTTGGGTGCTTTGACCCATTTTAACCAGCCAAAAATTGGAAGGAGATTGGATGATTTCATATTTTCGTCAATTGAGTCTAGAACATCCCCCACCATGTCTTATCTAAGAATCTCTTGGTTAGTAGGCAGTTATGGAATATTAGCAGCTCGAATCTTGACATTTGAGGTTTACTTAGATTAAATATTTCTCAGGACCAGACTATACACAGCCACCACGTTGTAGTTCTGCCTTTATTTTGTAATCTGTGATTTAATGAGTCACATTCTTTGTATTCATCAGTTTTTAAAAACGTTTCACCGTTCGACTCTAACAATAACCTGGGGCGCCATGGTTTCTCTTGAGATCATTATTGATACGGAACAGCACCAGCGATGCAAAGCTTTTCATAAGCCGACAAATTAGATAAGGTCAATGGGATCTATAAGAATCTAATCAGAAGAAGACATACCATTTTAATGCTGGAATACGTGAGATTGTCTCCCGGTTACAGATTAACTCCTACTTTACCAAACCTTTGTTGGAAACTCGGCATACAAAACATGTAATAGACAAATCTGCATCCAGTTTAACGGGAATAGAAAGATGGATAGAGATATAGATAGATAGATAGGTAGATAGATAGGTGAACTGACATTGGCTTTGGAGACTGAGAAACTATGTACACAAATCTCATTTCAAAGCCAAAAACAGATGACCTTGGTGAGATAATGTGTCCTTCACTGTCATCATTTGCCAAAATATCTAGTTGCTTTGCCTGACCACCACAGTACGTGACTCACTCACACTCACCTGAAATCAGTCACTATAAGGTGGTACTGGATACCTCCACATTGACTGGCACACATTGTGTCCCCAGTACCTAGTGCAGTTGTATAATTGAACACTATGCTCCCACCTTGACTTGGCCCTGACTTTGAAAAAGACAGTGGACCTGGCTAAATCCAATCCACAACATCTCCTTATAAAAGTGCACACATCCTGTACCATCTGTTCTGACACCAGGCAATGGGTGTGATGGGGGATAAGGGGGCACAGAGGGCTCTCACTCTCTAATCCAAGACTTGAGGTCAAGTGAATAAAAGGTTTAAATCTTGACTTGAGGGAACATGTGAACCACTGTTGATGATATCTTACTCATGATTTTGATTTAGTTATATTTTACTCTGTTTTACCCACTATTTTTGCCAATCCACAAGCGTTTATCCTAAAATATGCAGTTAATTTGACCTTTGATTGTCTCTCTCTCTCACTTTCCTGGGAATTCACCTAGACACAATATTGTAACAAGCCAGTCTACCTATGGAGAAGGTACGGCACATCGGAGAGTCGGTGGAAGTTTTTCTGGCTAAGGTCACATGTACCAGAACGGACCTACAATCCTTACTGGGCACGCTGAACTTCACCATGAGAATTATTCCACAGGGCCGTGCTTTTATTTCCAGGTTACTGTTCCTTCTTACCCTTCTCAATACTGACAAAAGTACTGTAACCATAGATACACACGCCAAGGCGGACCTACGTATGTGGCTTAGGTTTCTTTCACAATGGAATGGAAAAATGTTTCTTCCACCCTTTTCTGAATCTTCCCCAGTCATATGGACAGGTGCTGCAGCTCATACAGCGTCCGCAGCTATATTTGGTGACTCCTGATTGAGAGATTCTTGGCCGATTGAGACCCATGGTTTACCTTCATTCTGCACTACATCTGTTCTATTTGAAATTTACCCTATAGTGGCAGCCTCCAAAGCATGGGGGTACCTATGGCAAGGGAAAGCAGTAAAATGCTTCTCTGATAATAAAGCAGCATGCGATATTATTAAAAAGGGCAGATCCTCATCACGTAACATCATGAGACTAATTCGACGACAGACATGGTTAGCGGCTATGCTACAATTTCACATTACTTGTATTCACATCCCAGGATGCTGATGCGTTGTCTCGTTCTAATTTGCAGGTTTTCTTCAGAGCCCATCCGACAGCCAACATCAGTCTGGTCAGCACTTTCTCATACCAAGACCTTATCCTGGACTAGACTGCCTCTTAGCACACAGCAGATATCTGGCCAACTCGGCCCTCTATACCAATACATCACGGGCTTACAATAGAGCATTCACTCTCTATACCAAATTCACTTTAGATTACCATATAAGTGACACACACACTCACTAGACTCCATAGTGGCGTTTATCTCCTATTGCCACCTTAGCTTAAAGGGACACTATAGTCACCCAGACCACTTCAGCTTAATGAAGTGGTCTGGGTGCCAGGTCCCCCAGGTTTTAACCCTTCACATGTAAACATAGCAGTTTCAGAGAAACTGCTTTGTTTACATTGCAGGGTTAATCCAACCCCTAGTGACTGTCTCGCTGACAGCCGCTAGAGGCGCTTCTGCGACGCTGGATGTGAAATTTACTCTTGCTGCGCATGCGCATTCCACTCCACTCGGGAACTGACGTCGGCGGGGGAGGAGAGGTCACCAGCACCAAGGGAGCCCGGCGCTGGATTAGGGTAAGTAACTGAAGCGCCAAGGGAGGGGGGCCCTGAGGGTGGGGGGACCCTAAGAGTTGTATAGTGTCAGGAAAACGGGTTTGTTTTTCTGACACTATAGTGATCCTTTAAAATTATCACTAAACACTATAAAACTCTGCCACACAGGAATACATCACATCCTAGGTGCCTACCCTAGTACGAATTCTTTCATGTCCACCTATGACGTTCAGAATATTCTAAAAGGCATACAAAGCTTGGACAAACCCAATACCATACTTCATATTGACAGGCCTAAATTTCGTGCACTTTCAGGCATTCTAGACACCAATACATTTGAAACCAGGACTAATACTTTAATTAAAACGCCAGCCTATCTAGCCTTTTATGGCTTTTTATGTCCAAATTAATTCACTACCAATAACATTACGTCTAACCATCCGCACCTGAAAATTATGAGTCTACAAAACGACACTGACTATTAGGTACTTACCATTGATCACACTAAAACAAACCAGTTAGGCCTTCCTACCAAAATATGCTATTACCACACCGGTAATCACTGGTGTTCAGTTAAATTACTGGACACATATTGTTCAACACTAGACCCAAATACGCCATTACTCCTTTTACATGGCAAACCTCTGACCACTACTAAATTCATGTTATACATCAGAACACTTTTCATTAGACTTTTCATTACAAATTAGAGTTTTCTGGCCACTTTTTCTGGAAATCAGCAGCATATACCAGTTATATACCACAGCCAGAACAGGAATTGAGATTAGCATTTAAAAGTTTAGCTTTGTAACGTGTATGTAATAAAGGTTATTTGTATACATCAACTTTTTGCCCTCTTTTATTACAGGCCTACCCCATACATCAGTTCCGGCACACCACAACCGACTGGTTCTCACTTCTAATTATATCATTATTGTATTGTCTTATTATAACGGCTTATGTCCCTGACTACAAATATGAAGGCGTAGCCTGTAATTGTGGGAGGGGTTACCGGCTATAAAAACTCAGGCCCCCTCCATGACAGAACCGTCACCGATGTGTTCATCCCTCCCACCTCTCCCCTTTATTACAATTAAATGGGTGGGCCCTCTTTTATTACAGGCCTACCCCATAAGTTGGTTCTGGCACACCACAACCAACTGATGCTTACTTCTAATTATATCAATATTGTATTTTCTGACTACAAATATATATACCATTTAAAGCAGAAAAACAGTTTGCAAGATACCCAAATTATCAAGCAATTGCCACAAAATGATTGTTAGGGCTTAAATGGACACTATAGGCACTATGGGCAGTGGTCTGGGTGCAATGTCCCAGTTCCCCTTAGTCCAGCAATGTAAAACAATGCCGGTTTGGGAGACATCCAATGTCAGTAAAATTGCGAGGGCCTAATGCGCTTGCAGTGCTTACTGTGCATGCACATTAGATCTCCCCCTCGGATGATGTCAGATGAGGTGGAGCGCCCACCAAGCACCGTAGGTTACAGGCCCTAAAATTGGGTGAGTAAATAAGATTTTTTTAACCCTTTATGAGCTAGAGTGGCGGTGGATTGTAAGGGAGGGGGTTACCAGAGGGCACTATTGTGTTAGGAATACAACTTACTCCTAACACTATAGAATTTGCTTAAATAGAAAGATGAAACTCCTAAGTATGCCAGCAGATGGCAGCAGAAGATATTTTATAAATCATAAAATTGTTTTCTGTAGAAATATAATTTCTAGAAAAGTTACATACAATAACTGAGCTGTTTTTAGATGAAGCATAAGATAAGTGTAGCCACCCCCCCTTTATCTTTTTCCTGCATTCTTCATAAAATCCATTAAAACCTTGCCCCTCGTTCAACTCCCATCTATCTTTAAAATCACACCAGAACATACAGTATTCCATCCATCCAGATAAAAGAATCCCCGTCACTTGTAGTTCTGAGCTGTGGACTGGCTGAGAAGTATGAGATTTGTAGTCCAGCTAGGGACACATTTTGACACACTTGTTCTGCATGTTAATTGCTCAAATTTAGAATGTATTTAGCAATCAGTTTTTTTTTATTTCTATCTTAGTAATTAAGGACAAATTAATTAACCAAAGATTGCTATTTTCTGTCACACATTTAGCTAGACAGATGAAAGTATCACACATAGAAAAAAACTTAATTTAAGCAATATATAGTTATTTCATTAGAAATCTGTAAAAAATGTAAATCGATACCATTAAAGTACGTGAACTTGCTGCTAATTTACAGAAACCAGAAGAAGCTGAAAACCCTTCCAAGAGACGAGATTCATTAGCAATCTTTCATATTAGCCTATGGGGGTCTAACTTATCCCACAGTAGCCTCCATACGTAGCTCAGGCACAGGGCCAGGCTGGAAATACAAAGCAAGCCTGGAAAAAATGTATGCCAGCCCTATAAAATAAGTCATTGAGCCGTGTAGCGTGTGTGTGCATCAATATAATTTATTATAGGCATGTTTCATTTTAATTCAAAATATTATTCCTTTCAGAGAAAAAAACACAAATATGCTTTATGTGTCAATATCACTGACACACAAGATTATTGACACATAAAGGAAAACTTACTGGCACACATACACAGACTGAGCACATACAAACTCTCTGACACACACAAGCTCACTACAGACACTCATTGGTATGCACACAGAAGCTAACTACAGACAAGCTCACTGTCACGCACATGCTCACAATAGACATGCTCACAAACACACACACACACACACACACTTACTACAGATAAGTTAATTGATACATGCACACAACCTGACTACAGACAAGCTCACTGACACATACACAAACAAGCTCACTCACTACTGACAAACTCACCCACTAATGACAAACTCACTAGCAGGCACATACACACAGAAGATCACTCTCAGACATGGGCTGATGGGTATATGAAGAGTTACTGTTTCCTGGAAGTGAAGGCTGTGGGAGCACCCGTTCTGGCCTTGTCTTTGGTTGGAACGTTTGGAACAAAACCAGTGCCTTAAATAAACACTGTGTTAGGAGGAGATTAAGTGGTCTGGGTACCTACAGTGTCCTTTTTTATAAAAACACTGTTTTAGGAGGACAATGAGATGAAGTTATCTGACTACCTATAGGGTCCCTTTAAAAGCTGATTTTTAAACAGTGTTTCATTACTGTTGGTGCATGCAAAAATAGGATGAAAACTATTAAAGAACTAGAAAAATAGTAATTGAAAAATTGGTGTAAAGTACTAAAGGCAGGGCAGTTACCGTGGAACCAGCAGTTACATCCACTGGTAATGCCTCTTTTAATTTAATTTTTTTGCACCACTTTGTAGAAGATCTCCCCATTATGCCTGTCTGTTCATGGTTTCATATTAAGCTGTTAATTCTAGAAAAATAGTGAAAACATTGTTTCTCAGAAATGCTGTGTTCAAGGTCTATTTAACGGATATAGAGACAAGTATATCGGCTGCAGGGCAAATGCCACAAAGTAGCCAATAACTTTATATAATGCTGCAGAGTGCAGCATGTTTGAGGCAGATAGACATTACCTATTGTTTTTCTGTGTCTACATTTTTCTTGTTATATGTGGTTCATAATCTGCATTCTTCATCAGAATGTTTGAATTTGAAGTTCAGATGCGTGCGAAAAACAAAGAACATAGATGCACAAAGGAAAACTACATGTGAAATTATCAGGGGAATTCATTGATCCATCACTAACACGGAATGTTCTAGAGTGCGATGTTGCAATAAAACCTTTAAATTCCTTTACATGGTGATGTGTCTGTGGCTTTTATCCTTTACCTATATCTTTATGGAATTCCTAGTTAATATGGGTTAGGTCAGGATTGGATCAAAGGTAGATAGCCTCCATCTAATTATTGTGGAAATACAACTACACTTGCAAAGCATCATGGGCGATCTCTGTATAGGAAATGTGTAAGATCAGATTAATAATGTTATTCTTCAGAATTCTTGCGGAATAGGTGTTACATCAGGGAACCTGAAAGGGGTTAAAGCGAGGTGTGTATCACCTTGATGAATGCTTTGATCTCATTACATTGACCTGAAAAATAACAGTGCGTATTGTGTCCGGCACAAGGCAGGAGTTCTAATTACCCAGGAAATATAAATTGCAGAGCTGCTGTAAATAGGACTCGACTAGAAAACATTTTGCAGGGAAATAAATGGAAATGGCAATAGAGGATAAACTCGCACATCCTGTCTCTCTCCAGACTGGTGTATGCTGCGGACATTGTCATGTTTAATAGGCTGCTCGGAAATAAATGAAGCCGTCAATAGTCAGATACACAGAAGTGCCTGACATGCATGAAATCGGAGAAAGGAGATGAACACACGGTTTGTGTATTTATTTATGTAATGGGAGTCTTTTGCACATTTACAACATGGAGGCACTTTGTAGGTTACAACCCGTATGAAAGCAAATATATAGTTTTGTAATTAATATTTTAGCTTTTACATGTACTGTTGGCATGAAGTAGTGATGGCTAACGTTGACCCTCAAGAATTTGTGCACTACATTACCCATGACGCTAAGGCAACTTTATGCACACATATCTAACAAAAACAAAGTAGCCAATAAGCCTAGAACTTTAACCTCTGTGTGTCTAATAACTAAACAATTAATTAAGAACTGACTGAAAAGTCAGGTTAAATAGGGTAGTTAAAAAAAATTTCAAACCATTTCATCACTTATGTACGCAGACGCAGCACATTTCCATAACTTGTACCCTTCATATTAGCAAAATGTTTGTTATTAATATAGTTTCTGTTATTTTAAATGAATATGTTTTTCTCTGCCACATCTAACTGACACACAGATACAAGCACTACCATACACAAAAAAACGCAAGCAAATACACTGACACACATCTAGATGCACAGATACACACACTGATATCCATGCAGATACACAGACACACAGATACAAGCATTGACACACATGCAGACACACATACACACAGAAGCAAACACTGACACAATCTAGATACACAGATACACACTCTGATACCCATGCAGATACATAGTCACACAGATAGAAGCACTGACACACATGCAGATACAAGCACCAACACACATGCAGATACACAGGCACACAGTAGCAAGCACTGACACACCCTAGATACACAGATACACACTCTGATACCCATGCAGATACATAGTCACACAGATACAAGCACTGACACACATGCAGATACAAGCACCAACACACATGCAGATACACAGGCACACAGAAGCAAGCACTGACACACCCTAGATACACAGATACACACTCTGATACTCATGCAGATACACAGACAAACAGATACAAGCACTGACACACATGCAGATACACAGGCACACAGAAGCAAGCACTGACACACCCTAGATACACAGATACAAGCACTGACACACATACAGATAAAAAGATATACACACTGACATACATAAAGATACATATACTACATACATACAGATACACACAAAACACATAGTGTTAGTTTTGAGAATGTTACAGGTTCTCACTTTCCCCCAGTTATGTGATATTACAGGTGCCCAGGGTTACACATACCACAGGTTTAGTTTCAACACTGCAAGTGGTGCTTCCCCTGTGTGAAGGAATTCAGACTCTGTTCTCAATCAAATGTTGCTCCAGGAGAGCATTTCATTGGTGCAGATAAACAATTTACAGTGCATGCGCGCAAGTCTCTCAATGCTTACATTCTGTAAAACATTGGATGGGTTGAGATCATCAATCTTTTTTTTTTTAATTTTTTTATGTTTACCCCAGCTCACAAGCAAGAGTGGGTTAACAGAAACAAGAACAAATCAGACATTATATACAGTACAGGTATCTTGGTATGCACTTTGCTATGTTGTCTGTCCTTAGTGAGCAGTGCTTGGGAGTAGGGGGTTTTATGTTAAAAGCGATATGGTCTATGTCGGGTGGTCGAGGTTGGTTTGTGGTCCGCATAGGTTGGTCATGCGTTTGAGTGGGACCTGTGAGTTACTGTCAGCCCTTAGGCGGAAACGTGGATTTACTGCCAGTTGGGTTGTTCTGGTGGGTGCGTCTCGGTTTGAGTCGTGCATGTATCTTGCTGAGGTATTAGCCCTATACTAGTGTTAAGGCCGCATAGGTAGCCCTGTTAAACTAGACTCTCTGTCAGACGATAAATGGGTTTACACCCCCAGTGTCTTGTTCCGTCAGGTGGTGAGTTGGGCCAGGATAGGAGTTGGGGGGGTCCCCCTACACGTCAGTTTGTTGGGGTGTGGGTGGAGTCTCGTCCGTAGCATTACAGCTAGTGGGGCTTAAATCACAGTATGGCTTGTTATCATAAAGTGCAAATCAGAGAAAGTGAAAACATAAAAAAGAGAAACAACTTCGAACCGCATTCGTTTGCTCAAAAAAACAGGGCAATCTTTGTAAGGCTCGGATTGTGAGCCAGTGTGTGCATGGGTGTTACTGGACTTCTTCTGAAAAATAAAAGTGTAAAGGTGGAGACCAAAATAAACCTAAGAAACTTCGAACCACAACTGATGTATGTTCTTAGGGTGGTAAAGGAGATAGTGGGGTTGTGAGTGCCAAAGTTCAGGTTGTAGATGCCGTGTAAGCCTCTGGCTTTCTTCCTTGTGGCACGAACAGCATAATCCTCGCTGGGTCCCAGGAGGGCCGTGGGCCGTGGTGGAGTTTTCTGGATGCCCTGAAGGAGTTAGGGAGTTCTCGGGCAGGCCGAGTGTTGGTAGTAGCGCCACCGCTCCCTGCAGGTCTGTTACTGTGTAGGTCAAGCTGTTCGGCTGGACTTGCAGAGTCCTTGGTGAGCGCCATCTGTATTCGTTGCCGTGAATGGTTGGAGGGACTGTCTCCATTGTAGGGTGTTACTGGATATGTCAGCATACAAGGTGAGAGCTGCATTTTCGAAGGCATATAGTGTTTTCCCTTTGAGGGCCGCGAGGACCCCCGCCTTATCAGCACCAGTGCGGAATTTCACCACAACATCCCTTAAGGCTGAGGCTGGAGCTCTCCGTGGTTTGGGGACCTGGAAGACCGCTTCAATGTTTGTATTCCTGGCCTGTTTTGCTGTTAAAAGATTCTCCGCTGGGATATCGTCAGGGACGCCTCTTATTTTCACATTATTGTGGTGGCTGAGGTCTTCAAGAACTGCAAATCGTTGGTCTGTGGTCTCCTAGTGTTTTTTTCTTAGCACTATGATTTGTGCCTGCTTGTCTGAGGAGGCCTCTATTACCGCAATGCAGCCCTACGTCGGCCTGCAGTACTCTCTACAAGTCACCTAACATGGATCACAATGTCTCTGTGGTGATTGGGTCGGGTGGCCACTTTTTCGGGGTCGGCTGCATTAACGGAGCAAACATACTGCCAGTGCAGTCATCTAGGCTCAGGTCATCCGAGGAGTCTGTGCATTTTTGGCCCATGTACCCATTGAACAAATTGCTGATATCGGGTCCCATTTTGGGCTTGTCTTTGCCTTTTGGTTTTTCTCGCCATGTCCTCTGTGGGTCCGTGGGTTACTTTTGTGGCACTTTGACTTGTTGGAAAATGGGTTTAAAAGCAGTGTGTATGGAGAGCCAATCTATTGTGCATCCATCTCGTTCTCTTGCTAGGCTTCGACCGAGATTTGCTAAGCTTCGACTGAGATCATCGATCTTGATGATCTCAGCCAGGAAGGAGGAATCGGTGGAACATTGTTGAATTAAACAATAAGGTCCTGAAATCCCTCTAGTGACTGTCAGAGTGACAGAAAAGGCAGCGTTCATTAAGCTGTATTGGTTCTGGTGCCTATAATGTCTCTTTAATGCAGATTAAAAAAAAATTAGTTTGACTTCAAGAGGACATATGTGAAAAAGCTGACACTAGAAATGACATTGATAAATTATTAGTGCTGAAGGTGTTAATTTCTGATAATATTTTTAATCCTTTGATACGGGAATAAGAATTTATCAGATGCATTTTTGTATCTATCCTTTAAAGGGTTAAAAGCCACTACAAGATCATTTTATTCCAGGTAATAGTTTATCCAAAATAATATTAGTCTTGAAAAATCTTTTTTTATTTCCCCAATGAGCCATACAGTCACCAAGAAAAGAAATTGCTTTTCCTACCAAAGAGGGTACACAGTGCCGGCCAATTATGACACGATGCAGAAAAGTGATCTTAAAATGGGCAGAGGAAAGAAATTTGGAACTGAGGACAAAAAGGTGACAAAACATTAAGTAAAAAAATTAAATAAAAAAAATAGCAGAGCCAGTGAGATTACAGGAAATAATGCATTTGATAAAATGTTTTTTTTTTAAAACACATTCACTGGTATTGAATGCTTAAAGGAGCTTTATTAAAAAAAAGAATGTAGCTATAGTAGTTTCAGTATTTTCTGTGGGGAAGAAAGGCACAAATAGTCTTCTACCCAAGAGGGAAAATAGGTTATAACATGTTCCTATGCTAACAGGACATTTTACCCAGTGGGAGAGAAGCCATAATCAAAAGGTTACGTCAAAGGCTTCATTCTTGACATGGTCTACCAGAACCATCAACAGTGAATTGGATCAGTGATTGCAGGGCAATTCAAGGGCTTTTAGAATTGCTGGGGGAAATGGATAGATGAATATAAGAGGCACCTGTTCTACTAAGCAAATTACCTCACTTGACATTTTAATTTCACTTGCATTCACATTAAAATGGATGGGAGAACCATTTGTGATTTGGAATTATTGTAAATCCCAAGTGATCTGGTTCAGGATTTAAACTGGGTGGGGTTTCTCATATGAAGCTGAAGCCAGAGGCAGCTCTAGACTTTTTGAGGCCTTAGGCAAAACTTCAGTCAGTGGCCTTTAATGCTACAGGCAGAAACTACTACACATATACATTGCTAAACATGCATCCAGCTACATACGCATACATTGCTATACACACACATTAAAATTTAAATTTTATTCAACCACTCTCCATTTTAGTTACCATTTTGCAGCTGGGACGACCAATGCGCTATCATGCAGGTGACACATTTATGTGTGTGCGAGGTCTTAGCGTCGCCTGAATCCACATAGTAGAGAAAGGCCTTATAAGCTATTAAATCTCCCAGACTATGTTATCTTATGCAAGTCTCAAGAGAAGTGAGACTTGTCTATCAAAACACTCTAATGGTTGGCTTACTACTATTAGTGCCCCTAACCACTGCCAATGGGTGGGACCTGGTGGGTTACATACTATGTCTCCCCCTTATATTATCTTCCACCTGCTCATCATCACCTTAATGTCCCCATCATTTCTTTTACCAAAGAGCCTCCACCCGCTGGCCAAGGGTAGGGGTAGAAAGGTAGACATTGATCTGTCTATTCCCATTATCTATTTTAAAGTCCCCCCACAAGATGCTCACAGGTGGGGACACAGGGGGAATATGTCTACCACATTATTTAACTCATCCCCATTGAGTGGGTGTCCTTTCTAACAATGTGGTAGCAATGGCTGCCCAGTTGCTAGATTTAACAGTTTAGCAAATATGCCCCACCTGGCACATGGAAGTTGTCTAGCAAGCACTTAATTAACTCTTGCAGATCCCATGGTACTTGTATTCATCATTCACTCACAAAAAAGGAAGTCAATGATAATTTGCCAATCTGCATCCTACCAGATGCCTTTGGTTCCAAATTTTATTAAAATCACTGCTTTGTGAATCTTCTGAATGGTATACTTTGTAGAGGATTTGGATGTGAAAGCACAAATTTTAATCCAGACAACGAATGCATCTGGGCAATTCCTGCAACTTCGTTCGGCCGCTCGAATTCCGACCATATTTGGCTTTAGTAAATATGAGCATTGCCACTGCAGTGAGAATTCAGTCATTTTCAATGGGTTTTGTCCTTCCAGAACAAAGCTAGTGTTTAGTCAAAAACCCTGTATGTTTTGTGGCATATAATCTTTGGAGTACTTAACACTATTTTCAGTACATACCAAGAAAGTATGACCTGTGTCCTGTCTGTTTGATTGCATAAATAATTTTTGACCAATATTTTCCCCATATATTTAGATTTTATTGAGAAGGCAAGTAGAGTTTTCTATTCTAGAATTTTATGGGTGAACGGATTTGGATAAAACCCTCTGTGACATACAGCTAAAACACATCAGTAGGTCTAATCTCATCAACCTGCAACCACTGTACCAAAGGAGTTTCATTATTATTACACTTTTAATCGGAACTGGCACATTTCTGGAAATAAGACTGCTGAATAAAATATTGAAAGTCACCTATAACTTGTGTTACTCTTTTGTTTGTCTGATACTTTTATTTAAGATATCACATTCCAGTTCAGTACTGGCACACATTGTATTAAAAGAGAAAAAAAGTAACATTGTTTCTGTCTCCCCTTCCCCATATGTTATGTTCAATGACAGGGAATAGCAGAGTTTATTATTTGGTTTTACTTTTTTTCTTTTTACAATCTTTAAAGGAACACTATAGGGTAAGGAACACAAACATATTCCTGACCCTAGCTCCCCTGTCCCCCTTCCCCCCACACCCTCCCGCCTCTTGCCTCCCTAAATATAGCAAAATCTTATTTTTATTCAAGTCTACAGCTGCTGCCTCTGCACCTGATCTGACTGCTTGGCTGACATCATCAGAAGTGATTCTCTAAACCAACACAATGCTTTCCCATAGGATTGGCGGAGACTGTTCAAGAGGCAGATCAGGGGCAGGGCCAGCACAAGTCAAATACAGCCCTGGCCAATCAGCATCTCCTCATAGAGATGAATTTAATCAATGCATCTCTATGAGGAAAGTTCAGTGTCTCCATGCAGAGGGTTGAGACACTGAATGTCAGTGACACTGTGCAGCACTGCCCCAGGAAGCACCTCAAGCAGCCATCTGAGAAGTGGCCACTGGAGGTATCACTAGGCTGTAATGTAAACACTGAAGGGAATGATTTTACTCACCAGAACAAATACATGAACTATGTTAAGATTTACAATAGGAAGATATAACAGAAAAAATAAATAAAGTCAGGGACCGACATCAAAACAGTTATGTGGGAATAATTACTTTGTTGTTTCTGTAAAATAAAAGCTATGGATTTAAATAGCAGAGTATGTAACAAAGTTCGAGCCAAGATGGAGGCCCTCAGTTCCAAGATCAAGGCAAATGTAGCAATGGGAATTTCTACATTTCATTTTATTTTGCAGACCTTTCAAATACATATTTGTTAAATGTAAGGGATAAGTAAACAAAATATAAAAAATCCCTGATAAAGTCAGCTCCTCAGAATAAGGGATTTGTAGCTTACAGTCCAAATGACACGCGCATAAAAAAATCTCTGCAAAACGTACATCAACATGGATTCTACTTGGCTCCTGTTTTAACTCGTTATTTGATATGCAGCCACACAAGGTTTCCCTTTATCGAGTGATGATGTGCGCTATGCCTCTGTTGTCTTCATACAGTGAGAGGAATGTGGGTGATAGCTGGGCTGTGCCAACTGTATCTAATTTCACACAGGTTTCGTGATGCTTGGGGGCACAACTTGGAATGTGCAGAACGCATATAATGAGCTGAAGTGAGCAGAGAGGTAGAAATCATTTATTGTGGAATGATAACGTTGGTGTGCGGAGATGGCACATGCTGGGCTCAGGCTGGAGCTCTTAGTAAACATAGAGAAGAACAAAGCAAGAATCAAAGGTTTCATTGGGGGTGTTTGAAGAATTTAGCCCCCAGTGGAGTAAGGTTTGTGGATTCACATATGCAGAGCTTTGATATAAATGGATCATTATATGTTGAAGCAGAGACAGGTTCAACTCAATGACATGAAGACCCTTTGTATCCCTGCTGATGTATTTTATTGGCCATCAGCCAAATAGGTATCACCATGTATAAGTATGATGCTCTTCAGGAGAACTACGAAGGTCCATGATTCTACAAGAGAAACAGTATAGGACTCTATAGGGAGCTAGGGAGTATAAGGCATGGGAGGGGGCAACTACAACTACAGTTAGAAGGAGACAGTCACAGTATCTCACCTGCCTTTGAGGATATAACTGATTTGATAAAAGATTGCATCATTTAATGGGTTCAAACACTGGTCAGAAATGGGAACATGAATGCTATTTTCACCACTGAGTAGACAAATCTACTATATAACAGTTCTGAAATCAATTATCCATGGATTAAAGGAGGAGAGTATACAACAACAAGAGGACATTGTCTTAAATTAGAGGGGCAAAGGTCTAAAAATAATATCAGGTAGTATTGGAACATGGAATAGCCTTCCAGCTGAAGTGGTGGAGGTTAACACAGTAAAGGAGTTTAAGCATGCATGGGATAGGCATAAGGCTATCCTAACTATAAGATAAGACCAGGGACTAATAAAAGTATTCGAAAATTTGGGCAGACTAGATGGGCCGAATGGTGCGTATCTACTGTCACATTCTATGTTTCTATCTGGTTGATAAAAAAATGTAAATTAAAAAAAATTGAACATACAGTTAACATTAAATAATCTACCTGCTGTATTAATTTTATTAACAATGACATGTTTTATATCTTTTATATATATATATATATATATATATATATATATATTTTTTTTTTACCAATTATGCATCAGTGTAACTCCAGTGGTTCTCTGAATTGCTCAATGTATCACCCGTTTAACCCATACTGCCGGAGATGGGTTTTCCATGGGTAGAGCAGTCAGGATAATAAGTAGTCAGAGGAATGAGTTGCAGCACAGTCATCTGTGAAATTTCCTTGCATGATAAACTGTCAGAAAACAATAATCCTGTCATTTTTATATAGTGCTTGGGATATAAACAATACAACACAAGGTAAAAGCAGACATGTTAGCTGAGTTATTGCCCCTGTGAGATTACAATCTATTTTTATTAAAAGAGGCTTAGAGAAATGGCTCTGCGTGTGAGCTCCTAGGGTTGGCAGTGGGTTAAAATGTAACAGCCGGTCAACCGTGCTTTAAAATAAAATTGTCACAGCTAGCACAATTCCCTGTATGTATCCACGGAGCAAAATTATGAAATAAATCCAACATTCTAAAGTGACATCATTAACAAATTACAAGAAACATGCTTGATGCTTGCATCAAACAATCCTACTCCCCTGTGATGACATCATGACACAAATCGTGACATCACATAACTATTGTCCAGAATTATTAGTGCAAAATGTCTCCTAAGTATTAGCTGAGTGCACTGTCCAGGCTGAAAGTAATAGTTTGTATTGAGGTCTATAGAGAAAGCTCAGGTTATCTTTTGCGGTTGTACAAGGTCAACATTAAGCATCTGGTACAAACAGAAAGCATGCGTATTGGGGGTGAATAAAACACTGTACCCAAATATAAAGCACCAAAAATCCGACAAAGATTTCTACTGTCCCGCATAACAAATAGCTGTGATATGTTTATAGCTCAGCGCACCTGTCCTTACCTTGCTAAATTTTACTATCCAGGCATTCATCAATTTTAAAGGAATGCTCCAAGCACCATAACTACTACAACATGCAGCAGTTGTTATGGTGCCAGAAGTGCCATGGCATCCCCCATTGTATGAAGTTAAACTGTTTTAGAATTGTTTTGGGAACCCCCAGGCACAGTTTGACCATCTCCAACAGCTCAGTGAGAGCCAGAAGCTCCTAATGACTAGCTTCTGTTCTCTTGAACTAAGACTGCAGTGGTTATGGTGCTTGGAGTGTCCCCTTAAGTACTCTCTGTAAACCCACCTACTTGAAGAAACTTGCCACCTACACCTCAATAAATTCTCTCTTCAGATCAAGACAATCAATCATTTTAGAAGCTCACTGTATTAAGCATTCCTTTTCCCTGCTCTTCGGAGCTCTTTCAACCCTGTTAACCCTGTATTCTGTCACCCTCCTCCTTCCCGTCAGGTTCCCAAGCTCATAAGACCAGGACCGCCAATGCCTTTTGTAGAAGTATGCATTTATGAATATGTAAGGATATAGATAGATCTTATATGCTCAATTAAAGTGATCTGGAAAGCACAAAAAATTTAAATTTCCAACAAGTGAAAAGACAAGTTCTGTATTCTATATACATATATTATATCGACAGTATTAGCAAGCAGCAGAGACACAGGGGCTTATTCACTAAATTCAGAATCTTATTAAATTGAAAACTAAATTGCAAAATTTAGGCTAAATTAGCCAAGGTTTGACTATAGCGTCGCTGGAGATCTGAGACAAAAAAAAAAAGAAGCTTTTTCTGGAAGTGTTAAAAATCTGACTAGCCAGAAAATAAACTTTCTTAATTAAACCAATTAAGCATCCTCTCAGTGTGTAATTTAGAAACTCTACCAAAAGCCTCATCGAAAAGGTTTTCTTGTGCCTTAAGCTGACCGAAGAAAAGGCCCAACATCTGTCCTATATAATAGAGGGTCTGGTGAGCCTTAGGCAGTCGGCAGATTAACAGCTGCTCTCCGAGCTGCTGAGCGCCTCCACCCGGGGGTAATGCTACAGGACAAAATTAGCTAAGTTTGCGCAAGTAAGATGCTTCAATTAACCCTTTCATTGCCCAGGGAGCTGGAAGGGGCGTTCAGTGCTCCATCACGGAAAAGGGTTTCGGAAAAGCTCGAGGCTGCTAGAGATATCTTACAACAAAGAGTCTTTCTATTGAAATGTTTACTGAAATATTGAAAACAATATGAATTAATGCTTTAAATGAGTGTTTAATTCCAGTGCAAACTGAGTGCAGATGGCTTTTAATTCTTCAGGAAGCAAAAACCTTTTCTGTAATGTATCAGTGAGATCGTCGCTGGTGTTTCATAAACCAAGTATTAAATGTTAAAGAATAATGTGTGCACCTGTTATGTGCTGTGACTGATAATGATCCATTTCAGCATGTTTGATGTACTATGTATGTTTTTTTTTTTGCATTTAGTTAAAGACTCCAGAAGTATGTGGATGCAGTCAAATAGAAATATATTTATTATTTAGCAATTCATTTGTAAAAATGTTAAAAGACATAGTGGATCTTAAATCACATGGCTTCTTTTAATATTAAGACTATTTTTTTATCATGAGCCGCAACTTGTAACAAGAGAATGCAGAGGAATATTAATATTTATATGCAAGATAATATTCAATATATATTCATTTGGAATATGAAGGTCATAGTTTGGTTTCATTGTGCCGTTTTGAGTTTGGAATAAGGGGACAAAATGCTCAAACAAAAAAGGTTTTTAATAATATCTTCAATGCAGAGTTTGACTAATATTTGGAGAATTAAGAAGACTTAATTATGATTTTAGGAGCCAAAGAAGAAATATAGCATTGTAGCGTTCTGTAGAAATTCTGCAGCTAGGGTTTTAGCTTAGCTAATAAAATGTCCAGGGCTTGTGTCTATAACAGTCTTCAACATGGCACATGTCTAAAAACCAGAGAATATGCACTACATGCAGGCCATTGAAGCTAACTGGGAAGGAAAATATATTCTGTGGCCTGAGCATTAATTAATTAATTACCATAGCAATAAATAAATGAGTAAGATGGGATTATTGTGGTATTTTGGTCAATACAAATGATACAATTGATCAGTAAGACATTTGGTGGGTGACTAACAATGAAATGGTGCCCAGAAATTAGACCCGGGCTTTTTATTTCCTCCCAGTAACGCACCTGGACCTCAAATATCTCTGCAACCAGACCTGTGCGTTCCAAAGGGAAGTGGATTCTGTTTCCCTCTACTCTACTGCCCACCAAAACCAGCGTGCATGTGCTATGAATGTACAGGTCACTGTATTATCTCACTTTATATCTTCTCAACTGACAGTCTGGCATTCCGATTGGTTCCAAATACCTCTGCCTATTAGCAAATATCCCAGTGGGCCAATCCGGGCCTGCACAACAGCCCAAGCACAAACCCACACAGCTCTGGGTTAGCAAAGGACTTGCACAGTCCCTGCCTCCTACCTCATGACTACAGTATTGAGACAGCAGACACCATAACACACATACTGCAATGGTAACCCATAGAGGAATGGTGTTGTTGTGTGCCCCATTGTGTGTCTAAACGTTGTGTGCAGAATAATCGACATGTGACCCGCTGGTCTGAAGAGGAAAGACATATGGACGGATGTTAACCTCTTAAGGACACAACTTCTGGAATAAAAGGGAATTATGACGGAATATTTCCGTCATGTGTCCTTAAGGGGTTAATAGAAAGAAGTACGATCAGACTAGCCACTGTGCCACTGAGCAAACTGGGCAAATGCCTTGTGGGTAGCACTGGTCACAGGCTGAGGGCCAGCTTAAATCCTGTAAGTCGGCACAGTTCTATACCTTCTCCTTCTGCTACTGCTTCCTACATGGACTCTTGATAAAATGTAGTGGTTATGGTACTTGAAATGGTAATTCTTGTGTCCAGAAGTAGGTGAACATTCTCATTATCAGTCATGGGTTTATTTGTGCAGCAGTAAGTTTAATATATATGGGATTTACTCATTCCCCTTCCATACTGACTGACGTGTGTCTGCTTACACAATGGAAATCCCTTATAATTAGGCAAACTTAGGAGATTTTCCAGTTGCCCACACAGTAATTTATTTCAATGATAATAATGAAAATATGGAATACAATTATTTTCAATATAAATACACAAACTAGCTGGAGGGCAATGAAGTGGCTCTTCTATTCACTGATGTCCAAATACTTTAAAAACCAGGTATTTACTATAGACAATTCAAGGGTAAAAATCAGTCAATCAGACCAACTATACACATCTAATTACCAATGATCCTGGCTTGATAAAAATCATGTGAATATCATACGAAGTAGAAAATTCTGAAATTTATTAAATGGGAAAAATACAGATTTTTTTTGCATTGCCATATGGTTCAATGTGTTTATTTTTTTAAATTTATTTTATTGATTTGAGGGAAATAATTAATTAATTGTTTGGGAAATTAATTCCTGAACAATTCTTGATCCACAGCAGGCATGTTTAGGACCAGTCTGGCTGATTTGGATGATTTGTGAATTAGAACTCGTCCAGGTCAATACAGAGGCAGCTCAGTAAATTCCAGAAGACGGTAAATCAAGTTATAATTCATCTTCCAAATTGTCCTGATCTCTCTACTAAATGATTTCCCAAATTTGGCAAAACAAACAGTCATATAAAAAGAGAGGCAATCAAGATGTGCATTTTAGAGGTAGGAGGCATTTTTTGATTTAACATTTCCAATTAGCAATGGGCGTCAGCAGGACTTTTTCCAGGGGGGAGGAAGGAATGGGCATAATTGTAAAAACATCCATGCTCGGCCCTTTTTTGCAGGGCTGGACTGGGGCTACAAAGCAGCCCTGGAAAAAAATATATGCCAGCCCCATAGGTCATCGTGCAATGTAGTCTGTGAGTATATATATATGTGTGTGTGTTTATCTATCTATCTATCTATCTGTCTGTCTATATATATATTATTGGTATATTTCTTTTTCTAATTCAAAATATTGGTTCAGTCAGTGTAAAAAATTTAATTATACAGTAAGCATACTCACATGCAGACAGACAATTTCACTGACACAAGCACACAAGCTCATTGACACAGGTTTAAAGACAGACAATCTCATTGATACATATAAGCTCATAAAAACACCAGCTCACTGATACACACTAATAGGCTCACTGACAGACAATCTCACTTAAACACACAGACAAGCTTGCTGGTATGCACAAACACACTTAGTACAAACTCTGACACTCACACAATGTTACTACAGACAGACTCATTGATATACAAACACAAACCTACGACAGACAATCTTACTGTCACACACACACGCTCACTACAGACAAACTCACTGACAAACTCATGCGCACTACAGACAAGCTCACTGACATACACACAACATACACACACTCACTACAGACAACCTCATTGACACACACATGCTCACTACAGACAAGCTCACTGACATACATACAACATACCCATGCAGACTACAGACAAGCTCACTGACACACATGTTCCCTACAGAAAATCTCACTGACATACACATGCTCACTACAGACAAGCTCACTGACACACATACACTAGCTTACTACAGACAGGCTCGCTGACACATGCTCACTACAGAAATGCTTACTGACACACATGTTCACTACAGACAAACTCACTGACACACACACATGCTCACTACAGAAAAGCTCACAGACACACACAAGCTCACTTACATACAAGCTCACTGTAGTGGGAGGTCAGGGCCAGTAGTGGGGTGGGTCAGTGTCTGTAGTAGCGGGTTCATGACCTGTAGTGGGGGAGGGGTCAGGACCTGTGGTGGGGTGTGAGGGTCAATAGGAAGGGTAAGGGGCAATGAGGGGGGGGGGTTCAGGACCTGTGGTGAAAGGGGGTCAGGATGTGTGGTGATTGGTGAGGGGCAGTAGCTGAGGGTCAGGACCTGTAGTGGAGGGGTCAGGACTTGTAGTGATGGAGTGGGGGTCATAAAAGGGGGTAATGGGCTGTAATGGGGGTTAGGGTCTGTATTGGGTGCTTATTGGCAACAGTGATGGGTTAGGACCTGTAGTAGGTGGTTAGAGGCAATAGTGGGGGGTAAGGGGCTGTAGTGGGGTTAAGAACTTGTAGAAGGGGGTTAGGGGCAATAATGGGGGTTAAGACCTGTAGTAGGTAGTTAGAGGCAATAGTGGGGGGTTAGAGACTGTAGTGGGGTTTAGAACTTGTAGAGGGAGTTAGGGGCAATAGTGGGGGTTTAGGACCTGTAGTGGGTGGTTAGAGGCAATAGTGGGGGGTTAGAGACTGTAGTGGGGTTTAGAACTTGTAGAGGGGCTAGGGGCAATAGTGGGGGGTTAGGACCTGTAGTAGGTGGTTAGAGGCAATAGTGGGGGGTTATGGGCTTGTCACGGTTCTCACCTGATAGACAGACGGCAAGACGTGGTCGCTCTTGGAGTTCCCAACAGGGGACTTGAACCGGGGATCTTCTCAGTCTTGGTCCTGCTTTCTACCTCTGAGCCACAGCAGCTATTTACAGTGAAAACTGATTCCAGTCCTGTTCATCCTGACATGGCTACTACTCTGGGGGCTGCACCTTGACTTGGCTGTGTTTCACCTGACTCTGATCAGTCATCAGCAGGGTATATAAACCCAGCCTCGCCCTGTGCTCAGTGTCAAGTCTTTGATCCTGTTTGTTCTAGTGTTCCTGTTTCATCGCTTCGCATTATTGACCCCGGCTTCCTGACTCGTTTATTCTGACTTCTGGCATCCCTTGACTTCGGCTACTCCTCGTTGTTCCTGTCCTCTGGCATCCTTTGACCTCGGCTATCCCTCGACCATCCTGCTGGTTCAGTCCTTGCCTGTCCTGCGTATTGGTACTGCATCCTGCACAGCCCCCGTGCACAGACCCACAGGCCAGGTGAATTCTTACCTGACCACCTCGGCCTGTGGCTATCTGCAAGGGTGAGCATCATATCTGCGCTACAGACTCCCAACTCAGGTAAGACCCTGACATAAGACTTGACCATTATGGAGTCCGCAGAGATGTGCTCACCCTCGACCCAGCGTGTGTCCAGCCTGGCCCAGACTGTTTCGGAGCTGCAGCAAGAAATTTTATTCCTTAAAGGCGCAGTACATCCAGCCCCGGAACCAGCTTTTCCTGAACCGTTTGTCATCATGCCCGACCGATTTGATGGTAGCCGCACATCCTTTCAGTCTTTCAAGATGGATTGTGAGGTGTTGTTTTCTTTAAAGCCTCGAACATATGCCACAGATTTTATCAAGGTCCGAGCGGCTATCAACCTGTTGTCTGGACGCATCAAAGTTTGGGCTCACCAAATGTTGCAGACGAAGAGTCCTGTCCTGGTCAGCTGGGAATCCTTTAGTACTGCTATGGACTCACAATGTAAGACCACTGTGGCCAAGTCAGCTCCACGTACTAAAAAATCTCAGATTCTTCCTAACCAAGTAACCGAGTACCACCACTACGCCCCAGAGATGCCTCCTTATGTTCCAGCTTCCAGGAAATCTCCAGAGGTATCCGGTGTTCCACTTGACCCTGTGGAACCTATGCAATTAGGACTCGTCCACTGCAAAGTGACACCTAAGGAAAGAGACCGAAGGAGAAGCTATGGCCTGTGTTACTACTGTGGAGAAAAAGGGCATTTCATCACGCTTTGTCCTGTTCGCCCTCCTAGACCTCCAGCTCTCCGACTTGGTACTAGTTTCCTTCGCCCTGTGTACACCGCATACCAGCCTAAAAAGCCAAATAGAAGCCGTTGTGCTTGCACATGCTTGGCCTCCGCGAGAAAACCTCCATCCCCTGCTCCAGAGCCTCCTGCATCTACTCCCGAAGTTGCTTCCTGTGATACCACCACTACTTCCTGCCCGCCCGAAGAGGTTTTACCTGTGGATTGTGCCGTTGCTTCTAATGGCACTATAGTCCGTAAAGAAACCTTGAAATGTTCGAAAAAGCATTGTTAGCTGCGAACACTGCTCCTGCCAAAGTTTTGGAAGTGCTTGCCACCTGTACCCGGAACCTAAAAGACCTGGACAATTCTCCAGCCGTACCAGAAGCTGGTACTGCGGACTCCCAAGCTGTAAAGGGAATCCTTGCTGGGGAGTTTGACTATGGGGACTCACTGGATTCAGATAGTGACCCTGGAGAGGTGTACTATGCTGACAGTGAACCTATTTACGCCCGGAGGTCGTTTTTAAAGGGGGGGGTACTGTCACGGTTCTCACCTGATAGACAGACGGCAAGACGTGGTCGCTCTTGGAGTTCCCAACAGGGGACTTGAACCGGGGATCTTCTCAGTCCTGGTCCTGCTTTCTACCTCTGAGCCACAGCAGCTATTTACAGTGAAGACTGATTCCAGTCCTGTTCATCCTGACATGGCTACTACTCTGGGGGCTGCACCTTGACTTGGCTGTGTTTCACCTGACTCTGATCAGTCATCAGCAGGGTATATAAACCCAGCCTCGCCCTGTGCTCAGTGTCAAGTCTTTGATCCTGTTTGTTCTAGTGTTCCTGTTTCATCGCTTCGCATTATTGACCCCGGCTTCCTGACTCGTTTATTCTGACTTCTGGCATCCCTTGACTTCGGCTACTCCTCGTTGTTCCTGTCCTCTGGCATCCTTTGACCTCGGCTATCCCTCGACCATCCTGCTGGTTCAGTCCTTGCCTGTCCTGCGTATTGGTACTGCATCCTGCACAGCCCCCGTGCACAGACCCACAGGCCAGGTGAATTCTTACCTGACCACCTCGGCCTGTGGCTATCTGCAAGGGTGAGCATCATATCTGCGCTACAGACTCCCAACTCAGGTAAGACCCTGACAGGGCTGTAGTGGGGTTTAGAACTTGTAGAGGGGGTAGGGGCAATAGTGGGGGGTTAGGAGCAGTAAAGGGCTTAGAACCTGTAGAGGGGGTTAGGGACAATAGTGGGGGGTTAGGACTTGTAGTGGGTGGTAAGAGGCCATAGTGGGGGATTAGGAGCAGTAATGGGCTTAGAACCTGTAGAAGGGGGTTAGGGACAATAGTGTAGGGTTAGGACCTGGAGAGAGAGCCATGGACTGTGGCTCTGCCTTATGCTGAACATAGCCTGATTAACTTGACACTGAACTGGGCTTTGTGAAGCTGATAGCTGCTGTGGTACTGATCGACTCGATCAGCAGCAGGCTCTCCTCGGAAGTATCCTCCGTGAGCTGGGAAGCACTGGCCCGGGGGGAGGAGGCAAGCTGAAAAGGGGCTGGGGGGAAAGTGCCCCCTCTTGCCCCCTCCTGCGGACGCCCATGCAAATAGCCCTCGCCTGCATTTTGCAGTAAACATGCAAATAACGTTTATTACTTATCTGGACTCCAGTGCCAGGTGACGCTACCGGCGCTGCCCTCCATGCCCCATCCAACATCATCAAAGTGGTCCAATCACAGGCTTCTCATGCAGAGTTCTGGGCTGCAGTGGTGACTCTAGGAACAATATATAGAGGGCGGCCGCAGGGCACATAAGATACCAAGAACAAAACGGTGGGAGAAGGGCACTAACTAATAATTTCTACCACTAAATCATAGGCCTGAAAAATAAAATAAATCAATAAATAAATATATATACTGTATATAAATCATGGTTCTGCACTCACTCTTCAGGAATCTTTGCCAAGATGCATCTCCAGCCTCCAATTAATAGTGATTTATAGGATAATGAAAGTCTGCATATGGACTGACATCTTTAATGTTGTGCTATAACTGAGTTTGAAATCAGATCAGATTCTAGGAAGACCAATGAGTGCTCTGCTTTGTGGCTCTCTATTAATTGGAGGCTGGAGCTGGCATTATATATAACATATATGTAGAGTTTAGAAATCAGAGTAAAAATGGTACTCTGGGGCTTATTTAAAGAACGCCATTATTTGTCAAATAACAGGAAAATCTCATGTGTAACAACAGCAACAAACTTTAGCGTTTCAAAACAAAAATTCATCAGTGCCATTCAGTGCCATTCTGTGGCATTTTTGTGAAAAGTCTTTTCACCATTGCACCAGTATAACCCGTTTGTAAGGGTTCAGTATGCACTATAACAACTGGGATCTTGTTGTGCACAAGGTGCTACTAATACACATTTGGTCCGCTTTTGGCTATGCCTCTGCATAAACATGCAATCGGCCTAATACATCATATCTAACAAAAACACACAGAAACAGATTAATATATACACACACATACACACAGACTGCCTTACTCATACATAAACTCATACACACACTGCCTAATACACACAAACTCACACACACACTACCTAATACACACACTGCCCAATACATACACACAAATCTTTGAATACACACATGCACACACTGCCCAATACATACACACAAATCTTTGAATACACACATGCACACACTGCCCAATACATACACACAAATCTTTGAATACACACACACAGACACTGCCTAATACCTGCACAAATTTACATACATTCAGATTGCTTAATACATCCATATACACACAAACTACTTTATACACACACACTGCCTAATACATACACACACACTGCCAAATACATACGCTGCCTAATTCATACACCACCACTTACACTCCTAAAATTAAAGTGTCCCTTTTTTTTATTTGAAAAGTTGTGCCTTTGTCCAGAACCATGGCTACACAGACAGCCATATCTAATATCCTGATCTATACAGCTTTATAAGAGTGGGAGAGGGAGGGACACGGACGGATAGATTCACCAATGAGAACAATTAAAACCACGACATTTCTATGTGAACTGTGCACCATGTGACATATTAGATAATACTACAAAGTATGAAATAGGCTGATTTAGATGTGCTGTCCTTTTTATAACACCATATCCTCCACTGGCTTCTAATGACATGAGATGTATACACAACAACCAGGAATTGTATCTTGTGGGTTGTATAACTTGATTTAGGTTTTTCCTCTACAACTGATGAGTTTTGGTATTTGTTATTACAGAACTGAAATATTTTTCACAATCTTAAAAATGATTTTAAACGTTTATCTAAAAATATCAAATAATTTGGAAAGCTTATACAACAATATTAAATTGAAGGCTAAGAAAGTTGAAAGTGGACGTAATGACAGGTATGATGGGGTAAATAGCCATTAACAGCTACCCAAAACTGAGTTATGATTTTATGTCACATAGATACAGAGTAATCAGCTCAGTGGATGTACAATCTGATTTATCAATTTTGTTTTTGGACTGCAATGTAAGATATCAATTGAGATGCAACAAAACGACTGGATAACTGACTGTTTTGTAGTTGTAGATGTTCCACTACCACCAATTCCTTCTCTTACTAGGAACCTCACCAATGGCGATTGCACAAACCCCTTTGTGTTTATTTGTATACTTGAGTAATACAGGCCTCGGTTCAATATTTTTGGATAGAGTTTTGAAATGTTTTAACATTATAGGATACATTTTTACCAATGATATTTTCAAAATTTTCAAAATATCAAAAAAATATATCACATATATAAAAAATATCAATATATATAAAAAAATCTGAATATTAAAATATTTTTCAAAACATTAAATAATTTTAAAAAAATTCTAAAAATATGAAATCATTTGAAAAGCTGATGCAAAAAAAGGAAGTCAATTAAATCAAGGCCTTAAAGTTAACAAAATAATAAGATAATAATACCACTATGCTATGTAAGGATAAATGGAATACTTCTACATGAGTGATGGACTACATGTCCCATGATGCTCTACCAGACTTAAGGCAATCTACAAAAAACTGCAGCATCAAACGTGTATCCTGTATTCTACAACAATCTTTAGAAAGCCGCAATTGCTTGCCCTTGGAATCGCCAGACAATTACAGACTGTCTTTGCCGTCTCTAACCTTTACCCTAAAGCTCGAAAACTTTGCCCACGTCAGCAGTAAAAGCACTTTCCCATCGAGCTGTTACATTGTCTCCAGATTGGAAAAATCCTTCAGCAACATCTCACAGTTGGGTTTTAATTCTGCTTTCCTGCAAATTCCTGTGCCATCTGCAAATTCTGCCCTCCTTGCTATTTACACATCTCGCTTAAATATTTATGAATGATATATTACATTAAATATAATATAAAATATTGACAGGCACAGGTCTCGGTACAGATCGTCAAGAGACGACACTGTTTATTTTTCTCCAGAGCAAAAATCTGACAGTTTCGTTGTCATCTGTGTCCTCTGCCCACCCTGAAGGTTCTGTTCTATAAATTCTTTACTGTATAACAAGGATTTTATTTTGTGAATGAGAGAGCCAAGAATTAATAATTGAGAAATACAAATGGTAGCCAGGGATGTCTAGAGGATCAGTATGTCTGCACTAATAAAGTGTCAATCCCACTTTGGTCCTAATTTGGGGCCCTCTCCTGCCGCCATGCTTTTTTATTTTTAAAATCTTGCTTGTTGGGACAGGGAAAAGTGAGTATTTCATTAAATGGACTTGCTGCTGTGCCACTCTATTTAAGAACACTCCTGTCCATATAAGCCCACTTCAGCATTACTCTGCATTTAGACACACCTGATTGGCAGCCTTGGAAGGCTTTCTGCGAACCAGGTGCATACGAGTGCCTTGATGATGCACCATTTTTTGGCAACCATGCATTCTCCTGCCCTGATTTTTGAACTCTCAGTGTCGCCAGGTATTAATTGATGCCTCTCCAGTGTGCCTGTTTGGGAAGAACATTCACAGGGGATGCAAAACGCTCTCTAATTCTGCCCTACTCTCCAGAATATCTGTTCAGAATATCTGTGTTTGTATGGGGGAATTCAGGACCTTTGTAGGATCAGTGCCCCACTGGAATAGAACTCATACAGGGTTATTCACTAAACACCAGATTTTGTCCGGATTGCGTGTGTGTTAAAGGAACACTGTAGGGTCAGGAACACAACCATGTATTCCTGACCTTATAGTGTTAAACCCACCATTTAGGTGGCTTGCCCCCCCTTAGTCCCCTTAAAAGGAATTAAAACTCATTTATCTCACTTATTTCCAGCACCGCGCTGGTCTTCCGGCCCTGGCTCCGCCGGCACTGGCTACACCCTCTTGATGACATAATGAGAATTGCAGATTTTTAGCCAATCCAATGCTTTCCCATGGGGAAAGCATTGGATTGGATAAAATCAGCAAGGGGGCAGGGCAAAAAGCAGTTTTGGCCAATCAGCACTCCTTCATTGAGATGCATTGAATCACTGCATCTCTATGTGGAAAATTCAGCATCCCCATGCAGAGCGTGGAGATGCTGAACGGCGGTGCTGCCTACTGTGCAGCATTGCCCCAGGAAGCACCTCCAGTGGCCATCTGAGGAGTGGCCACTTGCAGGTGTCCCTATGGGCACTGTTAAGACTGCCTTTTCTCTGAAAAGGCAGTGTTTGCATAAAAATGATTGCATATAATGATTATACTCACCAGAACAACTACATTACACTGTAGTTGTTCTGGTGACTATAGTGTCCCTTTAACTGAGTGTTGTTTGGTTGTGGGGAAGATTGAGTATTGTGACAGTGTGTGTAGCGGCTGAATGTAGTGTGTGTGGAGGAGGCTAAACATGCCTGTGTGCTGGATGAGTGCCTTGTGTGTAGTGACTGAATTTGTGTGTGGTTGGAAGTCTGAGTGTGGCCAGGGCTGTCTCAGTGCATTGTCATGCTGGGCAGATGCCCAGGGGCCCCACGAGCATAGGTGCCCTATAGGCCAACTCTTCAGTATATTATTCGGGGACATTTATTCAGAAACTTTAAACTTTAAACCCTCTGGTTTATGTAAGTGGATTAATCAATTAGTATGATATGTTACCTGTACATGCAATCTTGCTGTTGAAAATACATATATTGACGTTGACAAAAACAACGTGCACATACTAATTGTACAAAATCAAAGACAAAATCAACACATATTTTTTTGAATCTGTAAAGCCATAATAACGTTCTTCTAATATTTTTAACAGTTCATGTTAGTTGCCTTTCCCTCGCTACCTACTAAACATCCGTGTGGATTAATTTCTGCGAACAGCATGTTTTTTTTATTGGACCTGCCTATAATATAAGCTTAATTTTATTGATAATTTACATTTTCATTCCTGTGAGTGGTTGTGCAGGCAGGGCCCCAGTGCACCATTTTGCCCGGGTCCTATGATGCTGTTAAGATGACCCTGAGTGTGGCTCAATGTTATGTGTGGGGAAGTGTTTAACTTGCCCCCCTCCTGCTTACATTTTATTAGAAGGGGAGTTGTTATCCTGGGTGGTCCAGTAAAGACATGCTGAGGAGCTAAATCCCTGGTGGCTTGGTAGGGGTCTTGGTATGGTTGAACCAATATTGGATGCAGATCCTTTTAAGCGTTCCCTGGCTGTCTCTGTGCTGTGTCAATGACACAGATTGTTGACTGCAGCTATCTGAGTCATTGAGAAGTGCTAGGAGACCTCTCGAGAGCTCTTAATGTGATCTGCACCCAAAGACGATCTCACAAAGCTCGCTCCAGCAGATAACAGGGCAAAAATGTGAAATCTGTTGATCCACCTGTCAGTTTATGAGGGGCTCAGATCACAGCCAGATCTGGAGCTTCAGGTCCAAAGAGGGGCAATTGGGCAGATGTCTGAGCAGGGGCTATAGGCGGTATCCTATGCCGCTTTATGGGAAATCTTGTTTTGATCCTCAGAGGCACACATATCAGTCCCAAGTAACTGTCTATGATAAATTGATTAATGTTATTGTAGCAATAACATCTTCCTCATTGCAACAGAGAATCCTCTAAACACAGGGAATTGTCTAATCATGGCATTTTACAGAATGCATTTTGTTATATTACAATTGAATAAGGTCATTTTAATTGTATAATGTATGTATTTCAGATCCTTGGCAAAGAGTGTTATACGTATAGATTATAAAATTACATGTCACAACCCATGTACAGCACTACTGTACATATTTTCTTCTATAAAACAAAACATATACATCAAAATTACATTAGGCGACTATATATAAATATATAAACACACGCAGTCACGTTTGCCCTTTCCTGACAGCCCTGAAGGTTTTTAGTTTTTCAGAGTACAGACAGCAGATATTTGTTAAGGGAAGCATGAAATTGCAGGGAGTGGTAGGAGATCCCACGAGGCTGTAGGCAGCAGTTCCTGCTGGGACACCACATGTAGTCACACCGGCCCTTTGGGGCTCTGAGTGAGCAGTGCTGGCGCCTGTCTAATGGGCAGGTGTCTAGCGCATGGAGAGTGAAGTCAGCTTAACCCCTTCTCTGCCACAGGGAAACAAGGTACAGCCTGCGTGAGACTACCGTAGTTTCCCTGTTAAAGCCCCTCATCACAAAATTTGATTATTTTTTTTTAAATAGTTTTTTGTAAATAGTGATCACAATGTTTATTGACAAGCAAAAAACGACATATAATAACACAACGTAATATGACTTTTAAAATCACTTATTTCAATACCCATAAAAGCAATAAAAAAACAAAAAAGCAACTTCATAATGGCATCACTTAATGAGGTTCTGAAACAATAGTACATTTTATTTGTGTTTGGAGTGTCATTATGCATTAACTAATAATAATGATAAATACTAACATGGTAGCGTCTTTGAATAATCCGAGAACCCTTCACCCCTCAAGAAAATGGATTAACCCTTTCTCGGGCACTGCCGCGTATCAGTAATTCAGAGGGTTTACTCCTGGGGGGCTCAAAGCAGCTGCCCTGTGAACCTGCAGCCCGCACTTTATTTTTTTCAGTGACTGTCTGGTGCAGTCAGGAGCCCGCAGTCTAAGGAGGCCTCTCAGGTGCCCCTGCACTTAGGGTCACTTGGTGGGCATTCGTCAGCAGGGGCCTGGTCGGGCGCTGTGGCCCCTTAACAGTACGACTGAGACCCCTTGTTTATCGGCAGAGTGAGAGGAAGTGACAGACGCAACTCCCTTCCTCCCACAGAGAACACAGAGCTACGTGGGTGGAGCAGGGAGAGCCACACCCCAACTCCCAACAACTTCAGGCACCACACTGAATCCCAGGGAATCTACCCTCCAGCAAAAGGTAGGAAACTGAAGGGTGGATTAAAAAATTAAAATTTTGCAAGTGTGTCAGTATGTCTGTCAATGAATGTGTCTCTGTGTGTATGTCAGTATGTGTGTGTGTATGTGTCAGCATGTCTTTCAGTGTGTATCAGTATGTATGTCAGTGTATGTGTCTCTGTGTGTGTCAGTATTTCTGTCAGTGTATGTTTCTGTATGTCTGTCAGTGAATGTGTGTATGTCAGTATGTCTGCCAGTGTATGTGTCAGTATGTTTGTCAGTGTATGTGTCTGTGTATGTGTCAGTATGTCTCTCAGTGTGTATCAGTATGTCTGTCAGTGTATGCGCCTGTGTGTGCCAGTATGCCTGTCAGTGTATGTATCTGTGTGTCAGTATGTGTGTCTGTGTGTCAGTATGTCTGTCAATGTGTGTCTGTGTGTGTGTCAGTATGTCTGTATAGTGTATGCATCTCTGTGCATGTCGGTATGTTTGACAGTGTATCTGACTGTTTAGCTGTATGTGTGTATATCTGTATGTTGTCCTTGTGTGTATTTGTGTATTTGTCTATTCTCAGTATGTGTATCTGTGTGTCTGAGTATCTGCATATGTGTCAGGTTGTGTATCTGTTTGTCTGTATGTGTATTGGTGTGTCTGTATCTGTGTCAGTCAGTGTGTCTGTGTATCTGCATGTGTGTTAGTGTGAATATCTGTGTATCTGCATGTGTGTTAGTGTGAATATCTGTGTATCTGTGTGTGTCAGTGTATGTGTATCTGCATGTGTGTGAGTGTGTATTTGTGTGTGTGTATGTGTATCACAGTGTGTGTGTATGTGTATCACAGTGTGTGTGTGGCATTAAATATAACACACCCCTGCACCCAAAAACCAACTCATGCTTGCTTTATTCAAATGCCTACACCACACACAAACACACTCTTACCTTCACACAAACATACTCCATAGGAACACATGCTTACATTCATACACACAAACACTGCTCTGCAAGCATGGGGAAATGGTAGAGCCACCTTTTGGTCACCCAGAACCTTTTCTACTTTAGTTCCACCACTGCGTTGGGGTGGGTGGCTTGATTGCATGCCAGGGAGTGGGAGGGGGCAGGGTCCAGGGGGCCTAAGCAAATGGTTGCCCAGCGTCCATTCAATATTAACGATGGACCCAAACCGTCGAATAGACAGGACATACGAATAGGGACTACTAGCAAAGAGAGATACAGCTAGCACATGTGACGCAAAACAAACAGGTACAATGACTGGGTCAACCCCGGTTCATGGTTCAGCCCACCACTTGTAACACCCTCATGCCTGTTCTGTGGTAGCGAAAGACACCAAGAGGCGTACTGCCCAGATCTGCATCACCTGACTATTGCCCTAGTAGCACACAAGTCACACGAGATCAAGCTATAAAGAAAGAAAGCCCAGAACACCCACGCACAGGCAGGGAGATACCAGATACACTAGTATCGTTACCCTGGCCCATACCCTTCTAGGGCAATGTAATACTCTCACCACCTGAACAATGCAATTGCAGACTACCGAACAACAACCCGGGGCAGTACCTCATACCCAGCGTAAGCCTCACGGATCATACCAGCGCTAATACATGGCAATAACTATAAAATGCATATGTAAGGTGAATTACGCAATTTAGGTATACAAGACGAGGAGTCAGTGAAAGTATGAACCGATTACTAGATCCGTTCCCAGAATCTAACCTGACTTGCACCTTGTGAATATTACACAATGTATTTCCCATTCATGGAAATGTTTACTACTGTACTGCTTAATACCTGATACTTAATGTACTTCTTTTCTCTTTCTGTAATCCCATTCCAACTTAAAAAAAACAATAAATAAAGATTGTCAAAAAAATATATATTAACGATGGCCCTGGGGAAATATGAAAACTTGCCAAGGGTAAGCTCTGCCTTTTGTTACGTTTTGTTAAGAGTAGGAAAAATACAAAAACAAAGTAGTCCCCAGTATTTTACATTGCATGGTTAAGAGGGCAGGGAAACTGCACTCAGACCACCTAATTTAGACAAACTGGTCTGGCTGTAGCGCTCCTTTAAGAACCACAGCTGTGGATGACAACTGAAAACAGCGCCACCATGAAACGGAGAGGTCACAAGGCACACTACACCTAAACTCTTCAAGTGTGGATCAAAAGCGGCATTTATACACGACAGATTCCAGCAGAGGGAGCCTCGATGTTTGTTTTTGTTTATCAAGAAACACTAGGGAACAAGACACAATTCTCTTTCAGGAATTTTCGCCTGTTCTCTTTAGAACTGAGATTCTCGTGCGTCGGACAAAGAGACAGTGTAGCTAACACAGATGGTTGTTTGAAGATCTAGTCTCTGACAAAGGTGGCTGAAGCTTCCTCACAGAAGGTTGTTTTGCGTTTGGCTCATTAACCGTCAGGTACGCAGGCCTCCCTCTATACAGCGGAACTGTCAAACATTCTGACAGTCATTTACTGGGACATTAGGCAGCTAATGAAGTCAGTTCAATATCTGCTGCCACACGCAGGTACCAGAGACAAATTTTTAAGATGCAATTTCTCCTCTTCCATTTAACAACTTCACTGCTGGGTTGATGGCTTCCAACTTCAGCTGAAGAAGGGGTTAAGTTCCATCTAACACGCCAGAATTCTACTTGTAGGAAGCTCATCTTAAGGGCATCACAAAACCATGTTTACAGTGTAAATTCTAGCACTGTAACATCAGTTGCGGCTTGAAGACTTACAAATAAATGTAAAGAACAAAATTAAAATAAAAAAGCAAACGGTTTATATATCACCATATGGTACTGTATGCAAATGCTGAATAATTACCTCGTATGTAGGGACAAGTAAACAATTCAAGCAAAGACGAATCCAGCATATTTTAAATGATGTATGTTATTGTGTGATCTAATCATGCGCATAATCAGGCTTATTTACTAAAGTGTAAGTTAAAAGGGAATTTAAAAAATTTAGGCAAGCTTAATGTAAAAGGATTTGTAGCTAACCTATGCGTGAATGATATGTTTTTGCAAGTATGCATGCAGTTTATGTTTAAACATCTGTACAGACTGATAAAACCAACTCTTCAGGCAGCGAATTCCACATCCTTATATTCTCATGGTAAAGAACCATTTCCTTTGCCTTAGGTTAAATCTCCTTTCTTCCAGTCTAAATACCTGACCTCATGTCCTTATGAATACATTTCAAGACAATGAATTTGTATCATGTTATCATATCCCTCTGAGGCGCCATTTTTCTAAACTAAAAAAGGGTTTAAATTTGTTAACCTTTTTTTATAACTAAAGTGTTCCATTGCTTTTATTATTCATTTTGTAGCCCGCCTCTGCAGTATTTCTAGTTCCATAATGTCTTTTAATAGAACAGGTGCACAAAATTGCACAACATATTCAAGACGTGGTCTTACCAGTGATTTATAAAGAGGCAAAATTATATTTTCATCCCTACCATTAATGCCTCTATTTATACATGACAAAACCTTACTGGCCTTAGCAACTGCTGATTGACATTGTACATTGTTCAACTCCCAAATCCTTCTCTAGTTGTTATCCCTAATTCGCTTCCATTAAGGGTATAAGTAGCTGGGGCATTCTTTACCCCAAAGTGCATAACTTTGCATTTTTATACATTAAATTTAATCTGCCATTTGTTTGCCCAGTCCCCCAGTCTATCTAAATCCCTCTACAGAGAAGTGATATCCTGCTCACATTGTATTACCTTAGCTTTGTGTCATCTGCAAACATTGAAACATGGCTTTCAATGTCTGTTTAATTTATAAATGTCTGATGATCTAATGAAACTAAAATGATAACCTTTTAAAAAGACTCACCACAAATATTACATTATTATATATTGTCTATTAATAGCTTATTTTCTAAAATATTACCTTAGCCCATTCCAAATATTAATGAATGATTTGCTAATTTTCAAACAATAACTCTTCATTATCCTATTACAAAATATTAATCTCATTGTGTTATGTTGCTCCAGTCCATCTTTGGCCTTAATCTACTAAAATATGGCTTGGCAGCGAGAGAAGCATTCATTTAAAGGCACACGTAAATCTAGGTTGAATTGTTAGACTCACTTTTCAAATTTTGACATGAAAATGTTGAAAAAACATCCATATTCTTTATAGCAATGCTATACTAAAAAAGCTGTGATATTATTATAGCACTTGTAGAATTCCAGGCATCATTACTATGGATTGACGAATGGATTGACGAATGAATTGACGAATGAACAAGACATTTTGCTTGTTTTGTGATTTGGAATTCCATCTATAGTTGATTGATAGGAAAACAATGATGATCGATGGTTAAGGGTCAGTCACTAAATATTGATTTAAATCACAGATCAGTGAGAAGTGTCAGATAGAGGGAAAATGAGGAGGAACAAAAGGCACTCTACATTAATAAATATCTAATATATGAATATATATTTGTTACAGTTCCTCATTTTTTGCCCTATCTTGGTTACTTCTTCTCACTTGACTTGTGAATCAAAGTGGACACATTTATATTTTGGTTCACACAAATTTTTTCCCCTGAAACTATTCCATAGTGAATTTGTCTAAACCAAAATACTACGTTACCAAAACCAATTTCACCTGAGCCAATTAGCTTATTTTTTTTGGATGAACCAAGTTTTTTCACTATTTATATTTATATCACTTTTTTTTACAGTGGCCAGATAAGCAGTAAATTACCATGACATGTAACTAAATTCATTTAAAAAAATAATAATTCATAAGTTTTATGGAGATCTGTAGCCTCTGAGGCATTGAGGGGGAGGATGGGGTTTTACTGTAGGAGGAAGTCAGATTAAGACTTTGTTACCTTAATTGGTTTCACTTTAACCCTGATGTTTAAATAAAAGTCAGGGGTCTTATATTAGATATATAGGTAGAATTATACAGGAAAAATATTTATTCCAGGAAACTACTAATTCAGTGAGTTGACCACAACATTTTTTATTTTTTTTTAAATTGCGTTTTGGACTGATTTTCTAATCCGGCATTTTATCATCTCTATTTCATTCTGTTTTGAGCACGACGGAATATTAAAGCAATACAAAATGGAAAAAAGCAAGAAATGAGAGATGTGAGGGAAATTAGCAAGCCAGGGCGAGCTCAGCTCCTTCCAAGAGCATTCGTCTACGGATTGAGAAATATGTGTGTCTGGAAGATTGGATTGTGCAGTGAACAGTGGCAAGAAGTGAGCGGCAATAAATCACGGAGCCATGAGACACTAGGAGAAGCGCATGTAACCCCCTGCCGGAATCAGTCTGAAGGTGACCTTACTGGCAGCAGAAGGGAAAAAAATAACAAAATAAACACATATTTATAGACAAACAACACCGGTCTCGACTGCGCTGTAAACAGTGACTAGAATCTTTCCAAATATACAATGTTTCAGAGATTTAAACCCTGCATTTTGCCTGAAGATACTAATAATATGTGTAGGTTCCACCTTTTTCCCTCCGGTTTGGGCGACCCAGCCGAGCGAAGAAGAATAACCCTGTGCAGACCACGGGGAAAGTCTCAGGTCATAAAACTTGAATTTGGTGGTAGAATAAGGCGAGTTGGATACATGGATTTCCTAATTCTGTTAAGGGTCTTTAGTCCTCTAGCATGTAAGCTTATTGAGCAGGGCCCTCAACCCCTCTGTCCCTGTGCGTCCATCTTGTCTGGTTACGATTACTTGTCTGTTATTCCACCCATTGTACAGCGCTACGTAATTTGCTGGCGCTATAAAAATAAATAAATGACAAAATAAAATTAATAATTGTCACAGATCACATCTGTTATCCAGTCACCAGCATATCCCAATCATTACTGAGTCTGTACCTGCTCTGCGTTCACTGTGTAGTCTGGCCATTTAAACTCCCTTTTTTCTATAGATACCCAAAGCTCTGCACCTCTTGGTGAAGGCTATTGCATAACATTTTCACTGTCCAGTAGGTCCTCAGGATCGTTCATTGGTGATGGGACAAGACACTGGGGATCCCCAGTTTCGGAATTTTATGGGATAACTCTAGCATTTTTTTATCTTCTTTTTTTAATACCAATCCTTCCCTGTTTCGGTGCTAAAAGTTATTAAGATGCGTTTTCCCCCTTGTGGTCCAATTACTTAGGAAATGTAGATCTTTGCACCTGAACAGCGCAGATCATCTTTGTCATACTTCGTTCGTGATACTTCTGTGCTGTTAAAGGAGTCAGGGGCAGAATAACATGCAGAAAATTTCCAAAATTACTAATAATTTAGGAAAGCTGTTAGGGTGCTGGTGAATTTCATCAAGAACATTCCATTAGCTTGGCCCTGGAGTGCAAGAACTGTGATCTAGTGAAGGGTGGCCAGGTATCTCCATCCCTGTGGCACAGATCTATCTTTTCTGCTTCCTGAAAAATACCATAAATTTAAGGCCAAAGTGGTCAAACTGGTAGCATTGCTTACTTAGATCATTTTTCCATTCTGTCTGTCTTGTCCCTAAGTTTGAAATTCACTTTGGACTAACTTTGAATTCTCTTGTTTTGTTATAATCTTACTGAGCAACAGTCATGTTTGATTTAAAGATATCTTTGAATCCAGAAAAAAACATTGCTATATTATTTATTAAATCCTTTCACAACTCTTACTTTACCCAACTTCCTTTCTACTAGAACAAACTTCTCTTTGCAAAGAATTCCACCTTTCAAACACATACTCACATACACATAATAAACCAACTTTTTTACATAAACTGTTGACAGAAAGTTAGAGGTTAAATCACTCATTAATATTTGTTTAGTAATATAGTTACTAGACTATCCAAAGTGTCCCCGATAAGATCCCAGTAGCCATTTACTGGTACATTCAGGACAGGCATGTTGATTTTATATGCAAACAAAACAAGTACATTGATAAAGTTTACAGAAATACATGCAATGTAAAACATCAGTTGTAAAAACACGACAATAGCGCCTTAAATCACAATTGTTGTCACGGGCGCCTGAAGCACATAGATGTGCAGAACACAAACTGGGCATATAAACTGTCATCGTGGTATTGGAGTACCTTACAAATCTTGCCCAACACCCCCTTTTCCTTCCTTGTGTTGATCAGAGCAGCAAGTAACATTTAAATTAAATTTTTAGGAAAAGTTAAAAAAAAAACAGCAAAAGGCGTATGAAGAAAAAAATAAAACTAACTCAGAGCGGAGGATCTAGCAGGATCACAAGACTACTTTATTATTTGAAAACATGATAGAAGCAGGTGTTTTACAAAAGAGCAACGAAAATTCTTATCTCCTTTATGCAGCGTCTATTGTAGACGTTAATCCACCTGCTTAGCTAACCTCAATAACATTGCCAGTGCATTGCCTCTCCTATCTCCTTCGGCACATAACATGCTACGATTGCCTCATTCACAGTCCCATTCCAAAAGTTTCACTTAGCAACAGGCACTACGGATGAAAGGATTCCAGACCAAAACAGAACTCCAGCTCCAAATCCTCAGGACAAGCAGCAGCTCGGGTGCAGAACAAAACATTCAGGTTAAACTCTGCTGATACAACAACACATTTGGTTGGGAAACAATATGGGCAGATATCAAATATATCGATAAACTGTGTATAATTGTCAAAGCGTGGTGGTAACCCAACACACAGAACTTGAACCAACACGGAACCTATATAAGTATGGGTGGGATAGGGAGCGTATTACCAGTCCTCAGAGGTGACTGGACATAACGTACATAAGATAAAAGAATAGTCAGGGTAAGCCGAGATTAAGGACAGGAGAGGCACACAATATCTATAGGCAAAGCCGGACCAAAGGATACCAGAGAGCAGGATAGTCAAGACAGGCTGGGTAAAAATACCAAAAAGACACCATAAATCAGCAACACGCTACTGGGACTAACACGACACTGGGCACTGATGAGAATTGGTCTTTTTTAGTATTAGGAGATATGACTCCGTTTGCGTCACTTTCATTCCCCCAAAACGTAAGTGGGCATAGAAAATTATGCAATTTCATGTCTCTTGTGTCAGTTTGTAAACACATGGACGCTGCGTCATAAATATACACAAAGATGCAGAATCCAGTGTCGGGATCACTGCCAGAACAGTGACAACAGTTGTAAGACAGGAGGGGGGTGTGGGGCTGGCTGGAGAATGTTAAAATGCTGTGAGGGAAGTTTCATCTGTGCAATCGTTTTGGGAAAAAGTATTTGGACGAACCAAAATGGTGTGAAAATGGGCCAATCAGTGTACTGCCAAATATAAATATTATATATATATATATTCCAGTACATTGGTAGGCGGATTTTTCATTTGAGTTACAGATCAAGTGAGAACAAATATTCAATTAGAGGGAGGAAAAAAGAACGAGCAGTAAAAAAGAAAAGTTATATATATTTTGTTTTTTACTTCTCCCTTCTTCCCTATTTTCAATTTTTGGTCACTTTGCATTTGATCTTTGAATAAAATCAATATTCAGTGGATTTCCCTTAACCATCAACAGTGCCGGCCCCTCCATAGACTGCTGTGGGGCCATGGCTCTAGGCAGCACACTGACAGGGGCGACATTTTGCTGCTTCTGTCATCATTTAAAACAGGAGTTCCCAACCTGAGGCGGCGGTGCAGTTGCACCGCACGGATTGGGAACCTGTGTGTGGAGGTCCATTTGGTGGTCCATGCCCTTAGGGCCACCCGATGGACATATGCAATGAGGGGCTCGGTCGTGCGCTGCGGCACTTTAACAGCGTGACTGGGTTCCTTCTATCCACAGGAATAGCTGTGAGGAAGTGACAGCATATCACTCCTCCCTGCGCACACACACACAGACCAAGCCACGCGGACAGGAGGGAGCTGCGAGAATGGGGCCAGACCAGGAGAGCAGGCTCCCAACTCCCACCAGCCACAGCCAGCAGAAACTAAGTAACTGCTGGGCTGCCTAATTTGTTAATGTGTGTATCTGTGTGTTTGTATGTGTGTAATGTGTGTAGTGTGTGTATCAGTGTGTTTGTATGTGTGTGTGTATTGTGTGCATAGTGTGTGTGTTTGTGTCAAGTGTGTGTCTAGTGTGTGTATCTTGTATGTGTAGTGTGTGTGTCTGTTTGTATGTGTGTAATTTGTGTTTGTGTAGTGTGTGTATCTGTATGTAGTGTATGTATCTGTGTGTGTGTATGTATGCGTATAGTGTGTGTATGCGTATGCTCGTAGTGTGTGTAGTGTGTATCTGTATGTGTGTAGTGTGTGTATCTGTACGTGTGCAATGTATGCACCTGTTTGTGTGTGTAGTGTGTGTATCTGTATGTGTGTAGTGTGTGTATCTGTGTGTGTGCAATGTATGCATCTGTCTGTGTGTGTAGTGTGTGTATCTGTATGTGTGTAGTGTGTGTAGCTATATGTGTGTAGTGTGTGTAGTTTGTGTATCTGTGTGTGTGCAATTTGCATCTGTGTGTGTGTGTATCTGTATGTGTCAGTGTGTATCTGTCAGTGGTGTAGTGGCGCCCCTCACCGCGCCAGCCCCACCCAACCCTTCACCCTGCCCCGCCTTCTAAATACACACACGCACATTCACTGACAGATACGCATACACACGCTAACAGACACACACACTCACTAACAGACACACACACACTCACTCTAACAGACACACACACACACTCTAACAGACACACACACTCACTAACAGACACACACACACACTCACTAACAGACACACACACACACACACACACACTCTAACAGACACACACACACTCTAACAGACACACACACACTAACAGACACACGCACACACTAACAGACACACACACAGTCAGACACACACACAGTCAGACACACACATACACACAGTCAGACACACACACACTAACAGACACAAACAGACACAAACTGTCACACTACACAGACACACACACACACTACACAGACACACACACACACACACACAAGACACACACACACACACACACACACACGTCAGACACACACATACACACAGTCAGACACACACACACACAGACACACAACAGACACAAACTGTCAGACACACACACACACACTAACAGACACACACACACACACACACAAACACACACACACACACACACACACACACACACACACACACACACACACACACACACACACACACACACACACAGTCAGACACACACACACACACTAACAGACACACACAGTCAGACACACACTAACAGACACACACTAACTCACTAGCAGACACACACTAGCAGACACACTCACACAGTCAGACACACACACACACACACACACACACTAACAAACACACACATTAACAGACACACACACACTCACATTAACACATTTTTGTTTGTTTTTTAATTTACCCCCCCCCCCTTACCTTTGGGAATGCTGGGGGAGGGGGTGGGTTCTCTATCTCCCTGGTGGTCCAGTGGCTGCGGGCGGCGCTGGGATGGGTGGGCGGCTGGCGAGGGCCGCCCGCCAGCGCCGCCCGCTCGCTCGGCATGTCTGTTAGCCGCAAGGCTAACAAGGCATTTGCCCTGGGCATTTGGGGGAGGCATATTTTGCCGCCCCCTGAAAAATGCCGCCCAAGGCAAATGCCTTGTTTGCCTCGTGGCTAAAATGCCCCTGGTATCTGTATGTGTATGTGTGTCTGTGTGTCAGTGTGTGTGTACATCTGCATGTATGCCAATATCTGCATGTGTGTCAGTGTTTGATACATACACTGACAAACATGCAGATGCACAGACACACATACAGTTGCACAGACACACGAATACACATGCAGATATACAGATACACATACAGTTGCACAGACACACTGATACACATGCAGATATACAGACACACAGATACAAACACTGCCACACATGCAGATACATAGACAAACAGATACAATCACTGACACATACACAGATATAGGCACACGGATACAAACACTGACACACATGCAGATACATAGACAAACAGATACAATCACTGACACATACACAGATATAGGCACACAGATACAAACACTGACACACATGCATTTACACAGACACAGTGTATAGGTAAGTGTATTGGCTGCAGTGCACACACAGACACACACTACATCCCCAGCACACATACAGACACACACTTCATCTCCAGTACACACACAAACAAACACTTCATTCACAGCAAACACACAGACACATGTCATTCCCAGCACACAGTTAGACATACACTTCAGCCCCCAGTACACACACAGACACACATTTTATCCCCAGCACACACACATATAGACACTACCATTGCAGAAACACATATTTCTTTTTATTTATTTTTTTTGGGGGGGGGAGGAGGAGGGATGATTGGGGGAGGCAGCATTTCATTTTTGGACCCAGGCAGCACAATGTCTTGGGCTGACCCTGACCATCAATCACCTTTTTTCCCATCAATCAATCTTTTGTTTGGCGCCACAGGTGTAACTCTAAATCACAAATCAAACAAAATTGTTCATTCCATTGCCCATTCCATTTTGTTTATTTCTTGATACATCCATAATCTGTTTTGGTGATTTGGAGTTACAGAATTTGAATGTCCCACCAATCAGCCACAAGGCGGATGAATTAACAACTTCCAGCAGCTTGATGGTGTTCTACTGTGTTAGTGTTTTTTAAGATTGTTTACAAATGCTAATTGTAGAAAATTTAATAAATTAGGTGGTCTTTGGTCAATGTACATGTGTATTTCTCGTTCCCTTTGGTATTGCGTGGGTTAAATTATGAATGAGTCATTACTTTTTTTTTCTTTTCTAACACATGCTACCTGCAAAACAAATGGCAACAGGAAATAGTGTCCCCGAGGGAACATGACACCATCTCTGTCTGCCTGTCTGGGTGGTGCTCTATCTATTATTCATTGCATGGGGAGATGGCATTGGGGCTTCTAGCTGCAGCTGTGACCTCACCATCTACTCACCAAAATAGGCAATTAAGGGTAAGTGATTTATAATCAAATGTGACACATCCTGCAATTCCGCAAGATGTAACCATTTCTGTGCCACCATCCCGCTTCCTGATCTTCAGAAATCTTTTACAGCCTGCGGTCGAGTTGGTGGGGGGAACGTGAAGAAGGAGGAAGAATTTGTTCGGTGAAAATTCTGTTTAACCCTTTGTGTCCCAGATGATGCGAAAAACGATTTTTTTTGTCTCCTGTGTTACTGAGATGTGAGAGATCAATTGTCATTTAAGTAAAACCCAGAAGATTCAACAATAATAAAAAAAAAAGTTAAAGTACGCGACAAGAATAATTAATAAAAGGCCACCAGTAAATTAGCAAAAAAAATAAAAGTTTTTGGACTCCTCACCCCCGAAAAAAAAAAAAGAAAAATCATCAAAATGTTTTAATGGACAGAGACAGACAATTAGGATGACAGTGACGTTTTGCAAATCCCTGTTGTTTGACAAAGTGATGTGTATTTGATTCATTGCCATTCTATAGGGATTTGTGAGTGAGTGGCGCACTCTTTATGCGGATGTTCTATTCTCGGTGAAGTGTGTTATGTGTCTGTAGAGGTGATCTCAGGAGGGGGAATGTTACAGTACAGTACTCAAGGGACTTCCTGTTGTGTCTGCTTGCTTTGCAATTATTCTGCATACAGGGGAGCCATGAGAGGCCTTTGGCGTCTCTGTTGCTCTGCGTCCCAGACTCCTTTCCCCCTGGCAGTTTACTGTACAGGAGCCATGGATAATCACTCTGCGCAGAGTGGATGCAGCGCATGTAATCCAGCACATCGAGCACTTCGCTTTCATCACGCAACTTAAAGTCTTTTAAAGACACTTATAGGTTTATTCAAAAAGCAACAAACTGCCAGGAATTAGAACGTTTAGACAAAAAGTGCTGGTTTGAAAAAATCCGTGAACATAGATATAATCACAGTTTGGTTTTCAATTCACTGCAATTCAGTGTACAATGAATAAATTCCTCAGAGTTACTATGACACAAATATAGACAGCAGACCTATACTACAGGCAGGGACAACACGAAAATGATCGATGAAATTCCAATTATCGGCACAGTAGAAAACGATAGATAGTTAGACAGACAGAAAGACAGAGAGAAAGACAGACAGAAATAGATAGATAGATAGATAGATAGAAAGATGGACAGACAGATAAATAGATAAATTTCCTCCTAGGTTTCTTTCTGTCCATAATGTCCGAGAAGTTATTCTTGACGTGTGAGGCTGCCATTGCTCCATACAGTTAGATAAGCCAGCTGCTGTCAGATAGGTAATGGTTTAATTGCTGTGAAAACTAACCCCAACAAACTGCCATAGTGCTTGTTAATATGAGCTAGAAGGAATTCACCAGGAGTACGTCACCCTGGCACCTCATGGTTCTATGTGAGGGGGTTGCACTGCGGCATGTTGCATTCTAGGGTAAGAATGAAGTCTGATCAACAGTATATTCCAAGCCCAGCCTGCTGGCCCTCACGCACCAGTTGCCAACCTCCTGGTGGTCCCCTACTTTTTTGGGGGGGATGGAGGCGGGCATCTGCGCTGGTGTCCCCTCCAGACCCACCACTGACTTTCTAGTGATTAATACTTTTTTAAACATGACTGTACATTTACATTTATGTAAGGGGTAGGAGAGAGGAACTTACTTGTGATATCTCCATTCTGTACATTTTTCAAGGAATACAAAACAAACAATAAAATAAGGGTGCGTCTAAAATATATAAATGTATAATAATAACAATATATAAATAAAAGTATAATAAAATATTAGAATAAAATAGGTGATTGGCAGTAGTCCAAAAAACGTATCACACTCCGTAATGGTAGGTCCCACATGTAGAAAGGAAATTCTTAGGATGTTAGATGGGATCAAGTCTTCACGATTATATGCTTGAAGTTCGATAGAGCATAGAAAAATAAAACAGGACTCCAATGGCACAGTATATAGGTAAGTAAAATATATAATAATAAAATAAGTCTTACTCACACTTTTCAGAGCTAAAATCCAGCTCTGATATTGCGCACGTAGAGTGGAATAATCCCCACTCAAGGATATGCGGAGTAAGGTTTGATAGGTGGATATCTGGCGTAGGTTCAACGTCCAAATTGGTGTTATAGGACCCAGAAGAAGAGAATAAAATATATAGTGCTCTCTGTATTATAATTCAAAGTTAAAAGAGTATAAAATATACTACTCACGTAATATGGAGCAGGCTTGGACTGCTCAGTGTAAGCGCTTAGGTGGTATAATCCCCACCTATGGATTCGTTGCACTTTTTGTAAGTAAAAGGGCCACTGCTTACCAATACACACCAGGTACCCCAGTAAAATGACGACTGCTTACCAATACACACCCAGGTACCCCAATAAAATGGCCTCTGCTTACCAATACACACCAGGTACCCCAGTAAAATGACCTCTGCTTACCAATACACACCAGGTACCCCAGTATAATGGCCTTTGCTTACCAATACACACCAGGTACCCCAGTAAAATGGCCTCTGCTTACCAATACACACCAGATACCCCAGTAAAATGGCCTCTGCTTACCAATACACACCAGGTACCCCAGTAAAATGGCCTTTGCTTACCACCACACACCAGGTACCCCAGTAAAATGGCCCCTGTGCCTCAATAGGTGCTTAGGCATCCCAGGAAAGTGACCGTTGCTCACTAATAGCCAACTATTATCATTGAAGGAAATTGGCCCTTGCTCGTTAGTAAGCTCCCAGGCACTCCAGGAAATTGGTTCTGGTAGTCAATATGTGCCCAGGCAACACCAGAAAGTGTCCCATGCTCACCAAAACATGCTCAAGTACCCAGAGTAAGTGGCCCCTGCTAGCCAATAGGTGCTATGGCACAACAGGTGAGTGCAAATTATTTAGCATGAATTCTAGTTAGGCAAACAGTGTTTTAAAGTTAAAATAACTATTTGCCTGAAATTATTATTTCTCTACCACATTTACTCAAGAACAGTATGAGATAGATGGGTTTATGTTTTGTCCCTTTAAGACCGACAGCCTCATATATTACAAAACTTCAACAACCAATCACTGAACGTCAATATTATGTACTTTGCTTCCTGTTAAGAAGTTCTGAGTTTTTCTGTTTACCTTCTAGAGTAACATGGAACGAGATTTTATTTGTCTTTTTCATTGTGTGATTATTTTAGTAAGTTTGTTCTTGTTAAGCAAATATTCCCACATATTTTCAGGTGCATAAAGTTTGTAATAGTATTTAGACGGTTTTATTATTATCTGCAGTTTGCGCATAAATTACCATGTATTTGCATAACATTTTTTAAGCCTGACTTGTTTATACATATGAAGTCTCCATGGGTTTGGAACAATATTATTCCATTGACATAAATGTTGTTTTTATTAAAGTGCCAAAAAAATTGAAACGTAGTTAGATTATGAAACCATGCAATTTCATTTAGCAAAAGTCGTTATGTAGTCAGCCATGTTACAACCATCGTATGATTAATTTACACCCAGGAATTCGCTTAATCTTCCACAGTATTGGTGCATTCTGCCCACAGTTAGCCAAAAGATTATAAAATAATGCAGTAAATATAAATATCATTCATCAGCTCTGGGGAAATCTGGATACCATCATTTATACAGAGGTTTGAAACCTTGCTTGTATTTTGGTTGCTGATTGTGGCAACTCCCATGATGCTAAGCCAATATTTAGTAAATAGTTGATCCATTATAACTGCCTCTTCATTTTAGCAGATCTTTAAAGGGAAACTATCATTTCTTGGGATTCTTTTAAATAATTTTTTTCTCATGGTCTATATTTAAAGGGACACTATAGACATCAAAACAAGCTTAGCTTAAAGGACCACTATAGGCACCCAGACCACTTCAGCTTAATTATGTGACTGACTGAATGCGCGAGCGGCTCCTGCCGCGCATGCGCATTTAGCCGATGACGGGAAAGGAGGAGGGGAGTCCCCAGCAGTTTTATCTGCTGCTCTTTAAATGGAACTTTAATCACACACAATAGGCTCCTGCAGGGTCTAGAAGCAGCAGATATGATATTCTAAATTAAACAGACTGTGCAATGAAGGAAGTGTAAACATTAGATGACTCTTTACAGGAAGTGGTTAGGGCGGCTGTTCAAGTCACATACAGGGAGGTGTGGGCAGGGCTGCATAAACAAAGGGATTAAACTCCTGAATAGAGAATTGAGAAGTGAGACTGCAGGGACATGATCCATACAACAAAATTGCTTAGTTAAGCTAAGGTTGTTTTGGTGACTATAGTGTCCCTTTAGCATACATATATTTGGGAAGTGTAAACAATACAATTTCATAAAATGCAGGGCTGTCTTTAATAAAGATTGGACCCTGGGCAAGCATTTGCTTGGGCCCCCTGGATCCTGACTCCCCACTCCCTGGCATGCAATTATGCCCACCACTGCAGCGCAATGGCAGAACTATAGTAGAGAGGGCCCTGGTGCAAGACTGTTTTTGGGCCCCGCCATTGCACTGGTGGCCCCATCAGTCACGCAACTCCAACAATGCTTTGACAGCTGGGGCTGTACCATTTCCCCATGCTTGCAAGGTTGTATTTAGCACTGAGCAGCATTTGTGTGTTTGAATGTAAGCATGTTTTTGTATGGATTATATTTGTGTGTTTGTATGTGGTGTTGACGTTTGAATGCAAGCATGCATTATGTGTAGTGTTTGTTTTTGAATTCAGGGGTGTGTTTATATTTAATTTTGGTGTTTAACACTGATGTGTTTTTGTATGTAGTGTTAACAGATTAATGCAGGAGTGTGTATGTATGTAGTGTTGAAGTTTGAATGCAGGGGTGTATTTGTGTGTAGTGTTGGTGTTTGAATGCTGAGATGTATACATAAACACTGCCACATACACACTGTGATACACACACACTGATACAAATGCAGATATACAGACACACACTGACAGATACATACACAAAGATACACAACTTGACACTCGTGCAGTTACACAGACACAACGATACACACATTGACACACATGCAGATACACACACAATTACAGATACACACAATGACAAGATACAGATACACTGACACACATGCAGATATACAGATAAACACACTGACACACATACAGACACATACACTAACTACATATAGATACACTGATACACACAATGACAACATACAGATACACACACTGACACAAATACAGAGACACATGCAGATACACAGATACAAACACTGACACATGTAGATATACAGACACACAGATACACACACTAACTATATACAGATGCACAGATATACACACTGACACCTACACACAGATACACACACACTGACAACATACAGATACACTGATACACACACAGAGACTACATACAGATACACAGACACACAGCAACATACATGCAAATACACAGATACAAAGCTACACACACTGACACACACACAGAGATACACCCACTGGTACTTACACAGTGGGTGTAAGTTCATTCTCTTGTAGTTCTTTCAATGTGTAGATCATTGGATTTAATGAAATGTGAGCCATTTTATGTTACTGACACACAGACATCCGTTGGGTAAGTGTGATAAGGTTTGGGAAGTAGGTGTGAGGGTGGATGAGCATGACAGGGTTGGGTGTTTGGATGTGAGTGTTGGGTATGGGTGAGTGTGACAGAGTGAGGGTTTCTAAGTGATTGTGAGAGGGTGGTGAGTGTAACAGGGTTAGGGGTTGTTAGTGTGACTGGGTTAGTAAGACAGGGCTGGGGGGGCTAGTGAGACAGGGCAGGGGGGCTAGTGAGATATGGTTAGGGAGGGCTAGTGAGACAGGATTAGGGTGGTTAGTGAGACGGGGTTAGGGAGTTAGAGAGGTTAGTGTGCCAGGGTTGGGGAGGTTAGGGGGGTTAGTGAGACAGGGTTGGGGAGGTTAGTATGGCAGGGTTAGGGGGGTTAGTGTGCCAGGGTTAGGGAGGTTAGGGGGGTTAGTGAGACAGGGTTAGGAAGTTAGTGAGACAGGGCTAGGGGGTTAGAGAGAGAGTGTTAGGGGGGCTAGTAAGACAAGTTTATAGGTTAGAGAGACAGGGTTAGGGGGTCAGAGAGACAGGGTTAGAGGGGCTAGTAAGACAAGGTTAGGGGATTAGAGAGACAGGGTTAGGGGTTAGAGACACAGGGTTATGGAGTTAGAGAGACAGGGTTAGGGGGTTAGAGAGACAGGGTTAGGGAGTTAGAGAGACAGGGTTATGGGGTTAGAGAGACAGGGTTAGGGAGTTAGAGAGACAGGGTCAGGGGGTTAGAGAGACAGGGTTAGGGAGTTAGAGAAACAGGGTTAGGGTGTTAGAGGGTTAGTGTGATAGAGTGAGGTGAAAACACACATAATTAAAATATATTTTGCTTTGCCCCCACTGCCCCCTGCTTACCTTCTGGGCAGGCAGGGGAGGCAATAATTAATTTCATGGCCCGTTTGCCCCTTGTTAAAGACGGCCCTGATAAAATGTACAAATCTTGTCTATCAATGTTATGAGCTCTGCACTTTGCACCTGTTAGTCAGTATGCAAAAAGCAAACATAGAGGAACAGAAATTTAAAAAAGTGTTTCTATCTCTCCTGCTCACATGCAATACGTGTCCTGGTTGTGACTGGACTGAACTTGATTGTGATGTCAGTTGCAAACTCTTTAATATTCTTCACACATAAAGCACTACAGCAACTTAAAGGAACATTATAGGGTCAGGAACACAAACTAGCCCCCTGACTACTCCTGCCCCGCCCTCCCACTTATCACCATAAATATAGTAAAATCTTACCTTTATTCCAGTCTGCTTCTCCTGGCTCTGCTCCTGATCTGGTCTTCTTGGCTGACATCATCAGAAGTGGTGGTCTGAGCCAATCCCAATGCCTCCCTGTAGGGTTGGCTGAGACTGTCAAGGAGGCAGATCAGGGCCAGAGCCAGTACAAGTCAAGCACAGCCCTGGCCAATCAGAATCTCCTCATAGAGATGCATTGGATTAATGCATCTCTATAAAGAAAGTTCAGTCTCTGCATGGAGACACCGAATATCAGTTACACTGTGCAGCACTGACCCAGAAAGCACCTCTAGTAGCCATCTAAGGAGTGGCCAGTGGAGGTATCCCTAGGCTGTAATGTAAACACTGCATTTTCTCTGAAAAGACAGTGTTTACTGCAAAAAGCCTGAAGGGACTGATTATACTCACCAGAACAAATACAATATGCTGTAGTTGTTCTGGTGACTATAGTGTCCCTTTAAAGTACTTTAGGAGTCTGGCGTATCCCTGTTCATCTAAGTCAGTGCAAATCTCTTTGATCGTATTACACCTGCATTGATCTGCATTGCTGATCTGCTTATTCTGATGGGGTTAGTCTAATAATGACAAAATACGGGACTGAGTATTTTGCAGCTTTTGTTCACAATTGACATTGAATTAAATCATCAGAGCAAATGCCACCATATGGATAAATAAATAAATAAATATGTATGTAAAAGCCTTGAGAAAAAAGTCTTATTTAAACAAAAAAAAATACTTTTCGGATTAGATTGGCAAAACTATATTTTAAAAGTTCATTCATAAGTGGAAATATTACCCAGATAGTCATGTAAAATCTGAAAATGATATTAATTGCCTTCTGCTCATTTTATGATGTTCATCTATTTGGCCAATAAAGCCCAAATGAATATTACTTTTCTTGCAGATATTGCAGAAAAAAACCCTGCAGTGGATATAATTTAAGAGAAAGTACATCCGAGTAAGGTCATGTTTAATTATATTAAAAAAGATAATATTTTGCCGTTTTCATAGTGACCAAATGATAGATGTAAGCTATTTCACGTAGTCAGATTTACATAAAAGTTTTTTTTTCCCCCGAAAGGACATAGACAGGTGAAGAGAACACTTAATAATGTTACAACACTGGAAAATGGAATTCCAGTTGTATATTTATTAAATACCAAATTGTAGTGAATTCAAATTCTATCTGAAAAAAATAAGTGAAAATAGCCAATGTATGACTATAACTGATTTAGTCTAAATTTTGCCATTTTAATTTAATTTTGCTCTAAATAAACAGGGTTATTCACGAAAGTGAGAATTCAGAGTGAATTCAAAGAGAAAAAAAATTAATTTAAGGACAGAGTTGTTGAACTAAAACCATAGCTGATTTTTTCCAGTTTAGAAATTTCGAGCTTAAATTTGAAAATTCTATTTGAATTCACCTTGAATTCTCAATTTAGTGAATGACCATGATACATTTGCCAATTTCTTATATGGTCACGGAAATGTGCCAATTGTGTGTATCTGTATTATGTATCAAACTAGAAATATGTGGAGTATTGACAACGGACATCTAAAAATTATATATATATTTTCGGCTAGATATTCCGATTTCCTTTGTTAATTCTCAATTCACCATTTTGTATTTCACCTCGCATAATGTACACTCCATCCAACCTTGGACTGGGATGATAGTATGGGAAACCATATTACGCCTCTATGTGTACACAATATATATTATGTATTTGATAACATTATAGAACCTTGCTATTTTCTTTCCCGGGATCCTGTGTTGATCTGTTCATGTTTGTCTTATTACATTCTAACAAAAAAAACTGTTTCAAATACATACACAAATATCAGCATTGCATGATGTGTTGTGTACGAGTGCATCACAAGTACCACAATAATAAAACTCACTGCAATATACAGTATGTTTTTATGCATTCCAGTTCTTATCGTACAGGAGTAATCTACACCAGTGGAAATAGTACTTTGGGATACATTACCATTACAGGATTTTTAATAAATTCCGTGGTTCAATTTGGCCAGATATTTTGCAAAGGGGCATCTGTTTACTCTAGCCACCTTCTTGTGACACCACTTATCAGGACTTGCTGTCCACAGAGCAAAATTAACCATAAGGTAGTCTTAGGCAGCCACCTAGGGCCCAGGGGTGGATAAAACCTCCAGAACTATAGATTTGTCTAGACCCAATCTATCCATGTGGAAAATTAAGGGGGGCCCCATACCGGTAACCTGCCTTGGGCCCCTTTGAATCATAATCCTTCTAAGGCTGTCCAGAAAGGTTTGACTGACAGCATAATATAGAAAGAAGGAGTTATCACAAGGACATACATGATTTAATTGTCAGAAAACATCTCTGTGAGGGGTGTATGGGGTTCTAAATGGATTGCTGAAGGTGTGTCACTAGCAGCAATGAGTTTAGCCTGTTAGTTTTCCATTTTTGAAAAGAGAAAGGTCTACGTAGCAAGGTACCCAAATCTTTGATCTTTATTAACTGAAGGAAAACGCTCTTTATTGCTTGAAAAAAAAGAGACCAACAGGGTTTGAAAATCTTGATATACTATAACTGCCTGGCTTAGCAGCATGGGAAATGTTGTTTGGAAACAATGGATGTGCCAAACCCATAAAATCTTCATTTTAAGAAATTACAATATTACTTTGTATTAAAATAACAGCACACAATGTGCATATTTTCAGGACCGAAAAGAAAGTAATTCTATATTTTTCTTTTCTCATCTACATTTTCCGTAACCCTTCCGGTGCTGGAATTAAAACACGAATACAGTAAGCTATGTGTGAACCTGTTACAGTAACAGACAAACGAGTAACTATTACTAAAAAAAAGGCTGCATTGTATAGATGCACAGCTGAGTGCGCTTGGTGGATTTTTGTGTATTTCAACACATATGCACACACAATCGCACACACAAAGAAGGCTTAGTTGCACGCTACCACACAAAGCACACTTGTAGGACGTTTCCAGAATTCTTGCACCGCAGTCATTATGCTAATGGTATGGGGAACATCAATTGTCCTTAAGAAAGAGCAGAATAGGGTGTGCAGTAAATGCCAGAGGATGAATGATGGTCTTATTGAAAGGATGCTGGCTCAATCCTACCTCCTCTCTACATTATCCTGATGAATTTTTATGCCTTCCTCTTTTTTCCTTTTCAGACGTTGCACAGCCAGCTTTATGGTTTGCAGATTTTTTAGCTGATTGAATGCAACTTGCGTACTTGCAGTGCAGAACAAATAGGTACTGGCGGGCAGGGTTAACTCATTAGTCTCCACAGACACGAGAGATTAGGACACGGATGCGGGGATTGTTCTTACCCCAATAATAGGCCTACACCTATCTGCACAATTAAAATATTGTTTTATAAAACCTGCAAATATTTTTGGGGAAGTAAATGATGTACAAAAAAAGAAAAATGAAAAAACCTTTCATGTTGCTAACCTAATTCATAATCTCTTTTAATATTCTCCCAGTTTGATAACATTTTGTTGCTTCCATATTCTTCTTACGTGATTCTCGGCGACACAATGTAATGATTTGAAACCCAATGACCAGCGCAGTGGGATGTGGCTCGAGATCCAGATTTCAAGATCTTGACCAGTCTCTAATTGTATGTAAAAAGAAGAATAGGATCCACATTAGGATGAGCCTTCGATCATTATAAAGCTTAAAATGAGAATGGGTGGACAGTAGTAGTAGAATACATTCATTTTAATATTTAAATACCTGTAAGTTTTATACAGTTCTCTGTCAATAAATGACTCGTCACTGGCTTGTATCTATCAAGACCGGTATTTTTCTCTTTAAGGTGGAACGAGCTGAATGATGCAATCTCTAGCTACTAATTAATAGAAGATTATCATCCAGATTGCTGTCACCCGAGTGATGTCTCGGCGTTGGATTGGATGTATGATGTCATGAATAGGTGGGCATTTACCATATTTAACCGATGGACTCACAAGTGCTACGTTCGAGTCTCTTGAGAAAGGCGCAGCTTGCACCGAAATGCACGTCGAGTCAGCAGCACTTTTTGGACGATATGCACTAACGTGCATCTCTTTTTAGTTCACCTTACTCTGCGGTTGGGCACTTTGGCTACCTTTTTACTCTAAGGAAAAGGGCTTGTTAGTCATACTGGGGACTGACTCGAAGCAGTGGGTTTACATATTATTATTAGGAGTACAGTTTCTACCTTTAGAATTTAGAGGCAGGTTATTTTTCATATTTATGTGAACTACACTTCAATGTTGCTTTTGTTCTAAACTCTAATTCTTTGTCACTCCCTGCTTTATATTTAAACACCTGATGGACTGCCTCGAAGCAGTAGGAGGTCGCATATTATTAAAGGGGTATAGAGTTTATCTTTAGAATATAGAGGCAGGGAATACTACATACCTTTATTAAAGGACCACTCTAGGCACCCAGACCACTTCAGCTTAATGAAGTGGTCTGGGTGCCTGGTCCCGCTAGGATTAACCCTTTTTTCTTTATAAACATAGCAGTTTCAGAGAAACTGCTATGTTTATGTTAGGGTTAATCCAGCCTCCAGTGGCTGTCTCATTGACAGCCGCTAGAGGCGTTTGCGTGATTCTCACTGTGGAAATCACAGTGAGAAGACGCCAGCGTCCATAGGAAAGCATTATGAATGCTTTCCTATGATACCGGCTGAATGCGCGCGCAGCTCCTGTCGCGCATGCGCATTCAGCCGAAGGGGAGGATCAGAGTTTTAACCCTTTCCTCTCCCCAGAGCCGGGTGGGAGTGGGACCCTGAGGGTGGGGGCACCCTCAGGGCACTATAGTGCCGGGAAAACGAGTATGTTTTCCTGGCACTATAGTGGTCCTTTAACTACACTTTAATGTTGCCTTTTTTCTAAACTTTAATTCTTACTCCAATACTACTTCCTGTTTTGTATTCAAACATTGCTTTCATACCAAATGCTGCTTTCTAGCAATCTGTATAACCAGTTAATTGTCCCTTCTTGCAACTTAATGGGAGTTCTAAGTGGTATATTCTAGTTTCCCTGATTGAGCTTGGTTACATAACATCACATTTTTGTAACATTTAATCAATTATACTAGGTGGCTATCACTTAGATACATTGTATCTGTCGCATTCCCTTATAGGAGGTTTATTTAAAAGAGGAGATTTATTCATATTCCCTCCTTCCTCCATTTGTTCCTAGTTTACTTCCAATAAAAGAATATTTGTAGTATTTATAATACAGCTACACCCTAAATCATGTCTCATAGTCCAATAGGTATAGTCTACTAACCACAGTAGCTTTTTCACACAATCACGTTTGAACAGGTAACCAATTTCGGAGACTCCGTCTCCTACATATAATTTATGTGTGGGAATCTCCTCTATTTTTAAGTTTTATACATGCCTGAAAATTATAGAGGATATTTTGTGTTTGTGGAAATTAATTTAAGCTACCCCTTTTCTGTGTTATTGCATTTATTAGCCATCATCCTGAATCTTGATAGTCTGAAATAAGTTACAAGAGAAAAACGACGGATATGACTACATTCCAATAGGTTCTACCCTATCTACATTGTTGACAGTTGTAAAAGCTTTTTTTTTCTCTATGACCACATTTTCTGGTAGTGATAGGGAAATATTGTGCAATAGTAGGAAGAGACAATAGTTTAAAGAATAAATTAAAAGACTTTATCACTCTTGGCATAGACTTGGCGTAGACACTTGACCCCCTACCAGTGGCATACTAAGGGGAGAGGCAGTGGGGGCTTGGCACATGAAGCTTAAATATAAAAAAAGTACAAGTTATGTGCTAATGTCTGCAATGCCATTGAGGGATAGAATTTTGGTGTTTACCCATTGAATTCCCTCAGATATTTTCTTAATTTCTCTCTGCATGTGCATGATCTAGTTAAAAAAACATTGTAGTATTTTTAGGATAAAGCCAGAAGACTTACATGTGATACTCGAAAAATTAGAATACCGTGCAAAAGTTAATTTATTTCAGTAATGCAATGTAAAAGGGGAAACTAATATATGAGATAGACGCATTATATTCAAAGCAAGATAGTTCAAGCCGTGTTTGTCATAAGTCCGATGATTATGGCTTACAGCTCATGAAAACCCCAAATCCACAATCTCAGTAAATTAGAATATTGTGAAAAGGTGCAATATTCTAGGCTCACAGTGTCCCACTCTAATCAGCTAAGTAAGCCATAACACCTGCAAAGGGTTTCTGAGCCTTTAAATGGTCTCTCAGTCTGGTTCTGTATGTAATGTGTCTATCTCATTTATGTTTCCCCCTTTACGTTGCATTACTGAAATAAATGAACTTTTGCACGATATTTGAATTTTTCGAGTATCACCTGTATTTGCCAAATAAGACGTTTTTGTGCCTGATAAAGTGTGTTTATTCCTTTTTATAGGTATTTGTTAATATAATATAATTTCCAACCTTAAAACCAGTATTCTTCAAATTAAAAATATCTTAAAAGTCGAAAAACACATTTTCAAATCACCAGTAAAGTAAAGACGCAGAGGGAAGTTTTTTTTTTTATCGGTTTATGGTTGGTCTGTATTCTGCTCTAACTCTCTCAAAAAAATTGAATCATACAAAAAATAAAAGGATAAACTCAGAAAAAATAAAAAATACAATAAAGCCTCATAGAACAGTATATCAAACCCTTGAAAAAAAATTCCTATTATTAATATTATAATGAAATAATGTCACAATAGTGAGTATTTTTCAAATATCACAAAAATCTGTCCTTGGCTTGGTATCTTTATGGGAGCAAGTGTAAAGATACACCAGGTTACATTGCCAGGATGCTAATAGGGGTTAGTTAATTCTGGTGAAAGCCACGACAAATCACATGCAACATTTAGGCTCTCCAGAGCCTGAATCAAGTGTATTCTTAATTAAAATGACATGTGTGTGCATATATATGTATAAATATACATTAATTAATTACATAACCCCCTATCACAGTGTGACAGGGAAAAATGTCAAGGAGTATTTACATAACAATCAAGCAGAAAATATATTGATTTGTATAATGGGTAAACTGTAGAGTAGAGACCATATCGCAATTCACATCATGAGTATCATGGGAAAATGTATACAGAGCAAGAAAAAGAGCAGAAACAATAATTGCAATTACAGACAATATAATTCATTCCACAGTTAAAGTGACAGATCCATATATAGTAGAGACTGTGGAATATGCGTCATGGGCCAAACTTTGCCATTGTCCAGCCATAATAATTCATGTGGGCACAATGGAGCAGTCACTGATAAAAAAAGGAATCGGAAGTCAAATAAACCAGAAGTGGAGAAAAAGGAAATTATCGATTTACGAAGGAGTCTTTAAAGCGTGCTTGGGGCATTTCTCTACTGGAGCAGAATGCTATAAGATAAAACTATTTCCTATGAAGCATATTTAGTCTTACGGAATAACTTTTTATGCCAGGGAAGTTGGTCCTTGAAAAACAACAATTCCTACGTTTTACCCGGGCAAGCTGTAGCTTCCAGAGTATTTATGGGATTTATTGTCCAACTAGAGTTTGTCACTACAGTATAACAGCTTGCCTGGAGAAAGCCTCTTTCAGCCACATCTACACCAAAATAATCTCAGTAAATATAGAAAAGGAAATAAAAAAAAAAAATCCACAGACAACTCCAGAAGCGTACAGTGGGAATCCTCCTTTTCAGGAATTCTGGCCGGTATCTAGAATATGCTTTCAATAAAAATGGCTGTTGCTAATTCAGTAGCAGATGTCAGATAAAGGAACAAAGGGGACAGCTCTTAGTAGGAAATTACATCAAGAATTAGAGCTGAGTTTATTCGATCGGCAAAGGGCACACTGAAATATTCCATATTGGAAGAATCTCCATAAAAATATAATAATTGCTGATTTATCTTACACAAGTCAGAAATATATGCAGTGCCCCATCGTACGCACAGACACAGCATGTACAATAAACAAAAAAATAAATGTATGTGAATAGATCTGATACACAACAAGATGAGTGTTAATATATTATAATAGACAAACAAACAGTTTTTAATATGTGTATGTGTTTTTATATTTATAAACTAAACCTATTGCAATAGAGAATATTACACTGTTTTGGGTCTTGATTTTAACGGAGAGTCATGCAGCCTAATGTAATGCTTCAGTCTACACAGAGAAACTGATTAGATATTTTTTCTGAATTATGTTATTCAGTGCTTGCTGCAAACATGCATTGGTGTTCACACCAAACACATACTGGACACCATACTTTTATGAATAGGCAGAAAAATGTAACCCTATGCTAACAAGGTCTAACAAGAGATAATTACCTGCCGCAACTCCCATTAAATTACCCCATAGGCCTACTCCACATAGTCTACCACCTGCTAGAAACACGTTTGGTAAGATCTAAACCCTCCCTACGTATTTACTGCCAATCCAGACCTCACTTCGCTTTCAGTTTCTGCTATGACCCAAAACTGAACATATTAATACAGAAAATAGAAAATATATTTGTTTCCCTCAGAATGTCCTAGTACGAGTGGATGCCTGTGACTGCTTTAGTAACATTTTAATAAGTGTTCCCAGCACCCTCTTGGAAACAAGATAGGCCTCAAATAAATATTGTAGACAGTGTAACTGCTTCATCTCATTGAAGTGGTTACAGTGTATGGAGTATACTTGCACAGCCCTTCAATTCATCATTTTAACCATTTTAATGTTTTGTGCTAAATGATATCCCCCGTTCATTCTGTGCTGCTATGACTAATGCAGGAATGTTAGCCTGAGCAGCAGTAGGCAGCTGTGATTGGCTAAGAGTGTCAGCTGACCTTATTCAGCCTATCACATATCACAGTGCCCAGGTATGAACTTGTATGGCTAAAAGGAAGTGTATAATTCCTGCTTTAGACACACCTCCAGTAGGGGAGGGGCTATGAATGGCAAGGGACCCTCATTTAGTGTTAAACTGCTAGAAACTGGTTAAACAGGGATAGGAGTGGACTCCAGACACAATAACCAATTAAATGGTATGAAATGTTTGTAATGCTTACAGTGTCCCTTTAATACTTGCTCTGTGATTAGTTGAGGGTAGTTGCAGCCAGTCACTATGAGTAGTGGCCGAATAAAGTAAATAATAATAAAGAAAAAAATAATAATAATCCACATGTTAAATAAGAAAGTGATTTGATTTTTTTTCCTGAGTTTTTTTCTTAATCAAAGATTTGTTATGAACATCCTAAAAACCATGAATATTTTTACATCTTCAGTTTATTCCAAGGAAAAAAAAATTACTTAATCTAATTCCTGTGCAGAATGAGTTACCGTTATCACGTTGAAACATCTAAATGATTTCATCCTACTTCATTATAGGGAAAGGTAATTTTCTATTTTTTTTAAAAAAAAATTCAGAGAAACAAATACTTATCTCTTTCGAAAGACTGCAGCAAGGTAGGTCAGAGAAAGAATACAGAATCTCTTGCTACTGTCAGCCTGTGCTTAGTTGCCGAAGAAGATAACTGATTCAAAGACGCAAGTAATATTCTTACCCTATTATACAATACATTGCATTACACATGTACAGTAGATGGTTATGGGAAACTAACATTCGTGATTGCTAAATTTTCCCTGTGGCTGTGAAAAAAAAAAAAACACATTTACAAAAATTCATAAATTTTATTTGTATTTAGGGACTTGTTTTGCTCTTGGCTATAAAATTCCAGAGAGGCAATGTCAGGACAATGTGAAGTAAATGCAATGAACACGGATAGATGGCTTTCGTTACTCATGACATTTTTCGTTGAGTATTTACCTGCACAAATTACTGGTACATTATTTGAAGGCCACCTTCAGACATTTAGTCTATACATTGCAAATTAAATATTAAAATAGACAAAAATGGCACTTGTGAATGGACTAGGTTACTGGCTGCTTAAAATTATTTTTGTATCATGGCTGTCCATGGTTGTCATATTTGTAGCAAGTCCCGAGTCGAACTTTCAGAAAAAGAGCAGTGCGATCTTTTAATTCTGGGTGCTGGAACTTAGACCCCGTTCTTTTATTCGCCGTTTGTCACTTTTTCTTCGTCTCCATGTTACAAAAACTGAAATAATTACCTTCCGAAGATAGAGGGGAGTGCCGCTCTGTGGTTTTCTGCTATCATGCCTGGCTTTTGCGGCATGTCGGTGGACTCCGGCTGCTACAGACCCATGCAATTATATAGCCCTACGTCCATCCACGGTAAAGATGACATCGACGTGCGGGTGACGTCACGCAAAAGACGAACACGCACGTTTTGGGGTCAAGGGCTAGGTACAGCCAATCGGATCTGCAAAAGGGTTATTTAAACTCTCAGGGCTCATTGCCCTGTCATGGTTTCCCCTAGATGGTTATCCGAGAGTGTGTTCCTGATCATGTTTTACTGTTTTTTTACTTTGGCTTCGTTTTGACTTCCCCGATTTCTGGTACCCTTGACCTTTGGCTTTTCCTTATCACTGTGTATCGTTCTGTGTCCCTGACCTAGTTTTCTGACTATTCTCGGGTACGTTCAGTCTGGCCATTCTAAGGTCCGGTAAGACGTTACCCTTAGTTCTAGCGTGTGATACTATTCTGCATGCTGGCTCATTATAATCCTGACACCATTGGAGATATAAGGTGATATTAGGCCATAACAATGTAATTCCACTCAACGTGTTTTGTCCTCATTCCTGAAGACGTGAAAAATTTTCTGAGTGGAATTACATTTTACACTTTATTGTATTGGATGAACTCTTCTTTACATTCCCCAAAAAGTACAAGAATCCTGAACATAGAGGTGACTCTGCATCTAGAACCAGTATGTCCACAGTGGTGGATCAATAGGTGTCTTTCAAGAGAGTCGTGGTCTGAACGGGAGGTCTGAGGGTCTTTCAGGCCAGGGTGCATTTTGCACAATAACTTGTGTTATATGTTGTAAGTGATATTCTTATTGATTTGTTAATGTTTTTTGTTTTATAGATATTATTAAACAGACTAAACTATAATCTTATGCTTTCTCTTTCTCATTGAGCTTGCCAGGAATCCAGCCCTCAATTTAATATTTTTGGATAAGCTTTAGACATGTGCAATTTGTTTCAGTCTGAATATGAATTCGGGTCCTAAATACGAATAAGCGGGGGACCTATTATCCTCCCCCCGGCCCCCACCCCTGAGCGGTGGGTGGGGGCCCTAAAAAAAATGCCCCCCCAGGTGACTAGGGGTCCCCAAACCCCTAGTCACCCCCTCCCCCCCAAAAAAATTATCCCCCTACCTACCCCCCTCACCCTAAAAATAATGAGTGGGGGACTTTTAACTAAGTACCTGTAAAAAATAAAACTTACCATTCGATGTTTTCTTTCTTCTAAAATCTTCTTTTTTCAGCCCCAAAAAAGGCCAAATAAAAAAACCATCATAACCGACACAATTATAAAAAAAAAAAAAACGAGCGCAAAATTCTTGTTTAGGGCCCCCACCCACCGCTCAGGGGTGGGGGCCAGGGGGAGGACATTAGGTCCCCCCCCTTATTCTTGTCTAGGGCCCCCACCCGCCGCTCAGGGGTGGGGGCCAGGGGGGAGGACATTAGGCCTCCCCTTATTCTTGTTTAGGGCCCCCACCCGCCGCTCAGGGGTGGGGGCCAGGGGGGAGGACATTAGGTCCCCCCATTAGTATTTAGGGCCCCCACTCACCGCTCAGGGGTGGGGGCCAGGGGGAAGGACATTAGGTCCCCCCCTTATTCCAATTTAGGGCCACAGGCTGCTCATTGTTTAATAGACATACCCCTACTCGCAGTATAGTGAGTAGGAGCATAATTTACTAATACTAAGTAATCTTTACTTAGTATTAGTAAATTTGGCTGAAAGACCAATTTAGGTCTTTCAGCCTTTTAGTAGCTAGCTCCCTAATACCGTGGGAATTAGGGAGTTATCTACTAAGCGGCTGCAATAGAAGTCCCGAGGTGCTGAAGTCCCGAAATTCCGAAATGTAGAAGTTCCGAAATTCTGAAGGTCCGAAGTGTCGAAGTGCAGAAGTTCCGCAGTGTCGAAGTGCCGAAGTGCCGATGTTGCCGAATTTCCAAAGTTCCGAAGTGCTGAAGTGCCGAAGTTCCGAAGTTGCCGAAGTTCCGAAGTCTTGAAGTGCCGAATTGCCGAAGTCCCAAATTGCGAAAATCCCAATTTCGGAATACCGAACCGAACCGAAAATTTTCCCCATGCACATGCCTAATAAGCTTTTTAAGTGATTTAATATTTTTAGATAAACTTTTAAAATATTTTTTTCAAGTTATTAAAACATACATATATATATATATATATATATATATAAAAATAAATCACAGATAAAAAATATAAAACTTAAAAACAAAAAGTTGTTTTTTATAAAGCTTATTTAAAAATAATAAATTGAGACCATAGTATTGTGGATAAACTAACTTTTTATGTGTTGAGTACATATTGTATGTATTACTTTGAATTAATATCACTGATTATTAGCACCATTGACAATAGTGTTTGTTTCAGACCACCAAACCTCACTGTGTAGTGATAAGACCTCAAAATCTACTTAGATTTTTGACAATAAGTTCAATCACAAAGCAGGATATATATATCTTGGATTAGAAAGGTTGTATCAACAGATCGCCCATGTTTGCCAGCCTTTAGAAAGCCAAAGCATTATGGAAACTTAAGTTCAAAAACACCTAGTACTCTACCTTTAGAGTTTAGTGACAAATTACATTTGTTTTGTTTTCAACAGTGATCCTTTTTTTTTTTTTTTTTAATTCTTTATTTTTGTCGTGCATGTATCAACAACAATTACACAGAGCCACATCAGCGTCTGTGTGTATCTTACAACATTTGACAACGTCACAGGTTAATACTGCACATTTTTAAGGTTAAAGAGTAAAAAATAAGACAGAAAAAACAATTCTGTTAGTAAACAGTGGGGTGGACGATACGCAAAACTCTAGACACACTAAATTTCAAATTCCGTTTTGATAAGTAATGGCAGTCTTGCTACTTACATTGCTTATTGATATTGGTGGCACATTAACTGTAAGAGATTCCCAGAAAATATCAGGGAATTAATGAAAATAACATATCAGTACAGTCATAGTGCCTGGCCTTATCGTGTGTAGTTATATGGACTTCACATGGCCATCCCTGACATATGCCCAAGGAGTCCGCTATCTAAAGTTAGGTGTTGTAGAGTGCGACTAGCATGGCAAACAGTGATCCTTAAAGATAATAATTAAACTAATATTGTCTTGTTATTATTATATTTTTATAAAAATAATATATATTTTTTCAGAATTCCAAGTGAATTTTAAATTATAGGCCACCCTAGCTGAACTGAAAGCATTGATGATTTAAAGAATTTTTAAATTTTGGCTATTTTGACCTTAAATTTGAAATTTACTTTGAATTCACTCACTTTAGTTAATAACCCTGAAAGTGTCTTCAGGCCAATCATCCACCGAGAGCCACCAGCTGAAGATTCCATAATTTCACTGCCCACACGGGATTCTGATGAAAACCAAAGTCATTTTTACTCTAATCTTAAACTGGAATTATCCTGAAAAAATGACTTTATGATTAATCCTTTTAAAATAACTGTGCTTTGTTTTTAATCTCTATTCCCCTAGAGGAGTATCTTAGGTGGAATGTCCTTATCTTGACCTTGAATATTCTTTTCTAACATGTATTTATAAACCATTTTTTCATTCATCAACATCTACTCCCTACCTGAGTTCACCCCTCTCCAACCACCTACGTTTTTTATTCTGCTAACATCAACACAATACCTTCTTCGTTGCTTCGTTTCATATACCTCTCTAAACTCCATCAAACTGAAACCAATTACACCAACACATTTCAGAAATGGATCTTGTTACATAGTAACAAAACGCACATTACTCTGCAGCTTTACATTCTGCACAAGTGACACGCAAAGTGGGGGTTTGTCAACACGAAAGCAGTCGCTATTTTGGAGCAAAGTGCTAAGTAAGGAGCAATCACCATGGAAACCAATAGAATGTGTCTTAACATTTAGCATTTTGCACCAATAATAGCACCTGATCTTCTGTAATAAATCTACTCTCATAATTGTAGGATTAGGTATATTCGATGGATTAGATCCTGTTATCAAAGCGCATTTACAAGCAGACCTTGTGGAATATACAAAGGGTAGAATTTCACCTAATGTGTAATTGTGTCAGGGAAAATACATGATGTAAGCTGTGTGCTTTTCATGTATTAGAGCTACACTAGAGGGAGCAAGAGAGCAATGATTTTATTATAACACACTGCAGTCACCAAGCTGGGATATTACAGGGAAGTCTCAATAATGTACAGGTGATAAAATGTATACCTACACACAACTATTGCTATAAGGAATCAGTATTCTGTATATAGTGTTAGTGTATATAGCTGTTGTGAACTTGGCTTTGAGATCACTGTTCCCCGTGTGAGATAAACAATGTTATATGATGTTACTGAATTAACTGTCACATTTAGTATGTACAGCAAACCCATCTGACAATTTGTGCAAAATGTAAATGTAAATTCTGGAAATTATTTTTCGTTTTTTCTCTTAAAGGACCACTATAGTGCCAGGAAAACATACTCGTTTTCCTGGCACTATAGTGCCCTGAGGGTGCCCCCACCCTCAGGGACCCCCTCCCGCCCGGCTCTGGAAAGGGGTTAAAACTTACCTTTTTCCAGCGCTGGGCGGAGAGCTCTCCTCCTCCGTTCCTCCCCGTCGACTGAATGCGCACGCGCGGCAAGAGCTGCGCGCGCATTCAGCTGGTCACATAGGAAAGCATTATCAATGCTTTCCTATGGACGCTGGCGTGCTCTCACTGTGAAAATCACAGTGAGAAGCACACAAGCGCCTCTAGCGGCTGTCAATGAGACAGCCACAAGAGGATTAGGGGGCAGGCTTAACCCATTCATAAACATAGCAGTAACTAGCCTCATTAAGCTGAAGTGGTTTGGGTGCCTAGAGTGGTCCTTTAAGGCATCCTCTTATTTCGAATAGCTAATCCTGAGTTAGTCAATTGTTGTCACTAATAGTTGTGTAGTCGTGCAATGCTGGTAATGTTGTGGTGAGGCATTCACTTAGTATATGAGTTAGCACCACCCATGGCTAACTGCAAACAAAATTTCCTCCCAACTGACTCATTGGAACAAAAATATTGCTAACTTTAACCGAAACTAAAACAATCCGAAGATAAACTCAAAAAGACCCTAAGCACTCCTTACAACCAGTCCAATGATTGACCATTGGAACAGTTAATTCTTATTCATGGGGGAAATGATGTGAGGCAGAGTATAAAGACCCAACTGCACTTCTATTAGTAGTATCCTATGAACCTCCCCTGGGCCCAGTAAATTGAACTATTCCACACTATCATAGTACAAAAGACAAGACAAGAAAAAAGGTTGTGCCAAAACAGACTTAGTAAATAAGATAGTAAACAAAAAAGTCCAAAATACAATGGTAAACCCAGAGATAAAACCTTAAAAAAGAGAGATGCCAAAAAGAGTCCTTAATTATGCCAGATGGACAGTCAATGACCTATATGGGGAGATATTCTCTGTGTGAGCAGGATATGGATGACTTCTTTGGATCCGTATGTGGAGAGAGCAGAGAATAATGGTGCAATACGTCTAGAACAGATTGATAAATATTTGGACAACAGGGTCTAATGTAGTCCTACTCACGTGTAGTAGAGTGTGGAGAGGTGTAGATGTCATGTCAATATGTAGACCATAGAAAGGGTTAAAAAGAAGAGAGACAACTAATAGTGCTCACTATCTAAAATATCGTAGGAGTATAAGTAATAAAAGTGTGTACTCACATATGGTTGAGCAGGCAAACTGCTCAATGACTCAGGCGTGAGTGGTATAATCCCCCCCTAGGATTTCTTTAGAGTAATACTCAACAGGAAAAGTAAAATCAAGATACCAAGCAGCAAAAGTAAAAAATAATAAAATACTGAAAAAGTAAAATGGCACAATCAAAGTATATTAAAAGTAGCCAAAGTACCTTTATTAGAACACAAGACAAAATATAAGATAAAATATTAAAATATCCGCTGTGGATAGACCCTGTTGTCCAAATATTTATTGATCTGTACTTGTCAGGATTATAGTTGATCCAGCACGTAGAATTGTATCACACCTAAAGACTAAGGATAACGTCTAACCGGACCTTAGAATGACTTAACGTACCAAAGAAGAGTCAAAATACTTGCCGAGGTCAGGGACACAGAATGAGACGCAACGATGAGGAAAGCCAGAACTTAAGGATACCAGAAATCAGGGAAGTCAAAACAAAACCAAAGTCAAATACCAGAAAAAACAAGATCAAGAACACACTCTCGGATAACCAGCTAGTGAAAACCCCAACAGGGCACTGGGAAAAAAGTAATTTGGGTTTATATAACCCTCTATAATCTGTCATTTGCTGTCTGTGACCCCAAAACGTGCGTGCGCGTCTATGACGTGACGTAGTGCCATCTTTAATGTGGGCCAAGGTAAGTTTATTATAAAATCTTGATCCACAGCGGCCGGCATTCCTAAGAACATCGAACCCGTTGGGGACTGGAATGGAGGGAGATCGAGCAGCTGCCGTCGCGACCAAGGTTAGTTTGAAACCTTTCTGTCAGCGTGGCTGCCTAGCTTATGTGCAGCCACGCCGACATAAGAGCCAACATAAGAGCCAAGAGTCGTGACAATACTAGACGTATTGCACCATTATTCTCTGCTCTCTTCACATATGGATTCAAGAAGTCGTCCCCATCCGTCTCACACAGAGAATATCTCCCCATGTAGGTCGTTGGCTGTCCATCTGGCATAATTAAGGACTCTTTTTGGCATCTCTCTTTTTTAAGGTTTTATCTCTGGGTTTACCATTGTATTTTGGACTTTTTTGTTTACTATCTTATTTACTAAGTCTGTTTTGGTGCAACCTTTTTTCTTGTCTTATCTTTTGTGCTATCCTTGTTAGTAGCGCTTGGAGGGAGTCCTATATTTAGGTTTGCTGCCTCTTAAATACTTCACTTATAGTGTTGGTTTATTTTAGCGCTGTTTCCTTTGTTTTTGTATTTTTATTCCACACTATCGTCCACGAAGGTAACGTGGCTCTGTGGACACCCATGTTATGTGTAAAATGGAAAGACTTTACTGTCCCGATACACAATGACATTTGGGCTGATTTGTTGAATGTTCAAGGCTCTGGGAATCACTACTGTCGCAGTGAACTATGCATTACTTTTTATATAGCACAAGTTATTAACTTTACGATTCTAGAAAAGGGAGCTTATAGGTGAAGAAGACCCTGCTAAAATAAGCTTTCAAATATATAGCATTAGGTCGTCTGGCCAGGATTTAAAGGTGGGTTTCCTGCTAGTGATGTTACCACTGATCTATATGGTAGATGAATTTAAATGGGATTTACATTAATCTACCATATAGCTGAATATGGATGTCCTGTGATTTTGTCAGTATTTGCAGTACATATTCTCTTCCTAGCTCTCTTCTCTTTACCTTACCATCACCTTCTCCCTCCTCACCCAGTCACAATATCCTTTAACCTAGGTTCCTCTATCCAAAGGCCTAATTATTATTATAATTATTATTTATATAATTCCGAAACTCTTTACAAACATAGAAGGGGGATAAATGACAATAAGTAGATAAGTAGATGATGTACAAAATATTAGACCGAGATAAGAATGAGCTTACAATCTATGAAAAAGGGGGTATTGTAAAAATAAGAGGAATTACAGCCTGTCAGATGGGGGGTGGGGGGGTGGGGGGGTGGATGAATAAGACGTCTGTGATTACATAAGTTAGTTAAAGTGGTGTGTAGAACAAGCAAAAAGGTAAGAAAGTGAGCTGGGCTATAATGGTGAAGGAAGATGGCAATTGTAATGAGAGGAGCATCAGTCAGGAATATGGTAGGATTTCTTAAAAAAAGTGTATTATCAGTGATTTCCTAAAGGTCTAGAGGTAAGGGGAGAGTCTGATGGAATGGGGTAGTGAATTCCAAAAGATCGGGGCAGCCCTTGACAAATCCTGCAAAGGGAAGTTGGCATTGTTGGAACGAGCAAATGTAAAAAAAAAAGGCAACTCGCAGAGCAAAGGTAATGTGAAGGACTGTATTTGTTCAGTAAAGAGGAAATGTAACAAGGATTGGTGTTAGTGAGGGCTTTGTAGGTTAGTGTTAGCAGTTTGAATTGATCCTGAAGGGTACATGAAGCCAATATAATGACTGGCAAGGGTTAAGGGTGTGGGAGTAGCGGTCAGTCAGGAAGATGTGCCTGGCTGCAGCATTCATAACAGACTGTAGAGGAGTAACATGGGTATTTTGATGAGTAGTGAGTTGCAATAGTCATGTTGGAAATGTTGAGTGCGTAAACAAATGTCTTGTGGCAATATTTTTAAGTTTGAAGTCACAGGATTTGGAGATTGATTGGAAAATAAATGTTAGACCTGAGCCAAAATTAACTCCAAGGCAGTGAGCTTGAGAAGAAGTGGTGATAGGTGTGCCATTGATGTGCAGCGAGATAAATAGAGTAGGGCAATTTGAGGGGGAGGGAATGTTGATTTTTACAAAGATTTTGGTTTAGATAATGGGAAGACATCCAGTTAGAAATGGAAGAGAGGCAGTTTGGGGATAGGTAAATCAGAGTATTGTCATCATATAGAGGATATCGAAATCCAAAAAAAGTTAAAACAGGTTACTGAGGAAGGCAGGGTTGGTGAAGAATAGAATATCACCAATAACAGAGCCCTGGGGAACACCAACTGAGACAGGCAGTGGGGAGCAGGTGGCACTGGTGAAAGAGGAATGAGCATTCAGAAAGATATGATGAAAAGTAAGGTGTCCCAGAGTCCAAGGGTGTGGAGAGTTTGAAGAAGAGCATGATCAACAGTATCAAAGGCAGTGGAGAGGTCGAGGAGAATTTAGAGAGAATAATGACCTTTAGATTCAGCATAGATTACATAGAAACTTGGAACATAGAAACATAGAATGTGACGGCAGATAAGAACCATTCGGCCCATGTAGTCTGCCCAATTTTCTAAATACTTTCATTAGTCCCTAGCCTTATCTTATAGTTAGGATAGCCTAATTACGTAATTAATCACTTTGGTAAGGACAGTTTCAGTAGAGTGGAGGGAGTGGAATCGAGATTGAAGAGGGTCAAGGAGTTAGATGGGTAAACACAAGCCACTCAAGAAGTTTAGAAGTGAAAGGAAGTAGTTAGATGGAGATGTGGGGTCCAGATATGTCTTTTTTTTATCATTAAATGTTTGAGAAAAGGCGGTGGGGAGAGAGTTAAGAAGAGGTTTAGAGTCCTTTTGTTCAAAGACTGGCTGACAGGAGTTAAGGGTGGAAGATGAAATACAATGGAAGCTAAGTATTGGAAGGGAGGAGGAAAGAGGAGTGGTTACATTCTAATTTGGTTATTATTGTTTTTTTAATTATTTGATATGTTATTATGTTGTTGTTTTTTTATTTACTTGTGAATCTACTCTTCTGATGTTGTAGCTACTTGTAGCATTGTCTCCTTATGATTTACCCAAACCAATAAACTATGATTTCTAAAACAAAAAAAAGGTTAGTTAATGGCAAGGTTGCAGTGAGGCAAAGAAGGTATTAAAGTATAAAAGAGGCATTTGGGATCATGAAAGTAGGTGCAGATAAGAGAGAGGTAAAATATTCTTGCTTAGCAGAGGGGGGAGGGGGAGCAGTATTGTAGGAACGCAGCATGAATTTTTTAATGTAAGAATTCAGATGTGGGACTGTCTCCAATAACGCTCTGAGTACAGGGACATCATTAGAAATAGCAGGCGAGCTTGCTGTGCCAAAGATGAAAATGGTGTTGTGTCTTTAAACTACAATAAATGTGTTAAATAATCAGTCTGTGTTGATAAGATACATTGTTCTTGTTCTAAATGGCATTTTAGTTGCATAAATTGTTATTAGTAAGTTGCCTAAAATTTCTCAGAACAGCCCCACTCCTGGTCGCATCCACTTGCACCGCTACAATTAAAATGTCCCTCTTTGTCCATCTGTAATGCCGGGAGGTATCACAATGCCCACCAAAAGTGCTTAGCTTTTGAAAACGTAATCTATTCAAATGTATTTTATATTTTATTTGCAACTCTCGGAAAACCTTATGCTTACAGGAAACATTAAATCCGATGTTTATCTTTAAATCCAAAGAACAGATAAGAAGAAACAATTATGTTTTCTAATTTATTACTGTTTCTCCGAAACCATTATCTCTGTTTCCATATCCTGGACAGTGGGGCATTGTCATTGTTCGGCTTTGTTCTCCACCAACATGTCAGAGTAAATTATTGTGTAATTTAGAAGCCATCACTTTACACGCCACCTGTCAGTGTGGGGTACCAGGTGTGTTGGCACTGTCTGGCATAGATCTCCGATTTCATATCCATGGCTGCTGCCTCGCAGTTATTAGAGTATTGTTAAAGAATAAATGATTTCATACAGTTGGTTCAGATATCTAAATGTAAAACCTTTTTCTTTGTAAAGAAAAACTTGGTCTTAGGGCTCTTGAAGTCTGAATTATTTTTAGGAGAACTAAACCGTAAAAAGGGGATTTAAAGTACAGGTGTGGCACAGAAAATACCACAGCAAGAAATCGCTAAGTGCCAAACAACAAAATGAGAAAATAAACAGTATGCAGTGAATGAAGAGGATGTAGACAATCAAATAACAGAAAACAAACAAATAAACATGCTGAACAAAATCCCTTAAAAGAAACATGAAATTCAGATTTAATAATTTTAAAACACTAGAGAATTGTGTTCCGCACACTGGTAAAAATTGTACTTACCATTATTGTAACCATAACAAGGTAACGAGCCGATAACAAGATACATGTATGCCAGTATATTCTGTTAAGCAGTGACATAGTGGGAGATACCAGAGAGAGGAGATAGTTAACACATATACAAAATAGCGCACCACTATCACAAATGTGTGGATATAATTACCACTTGAGTTGTAAAGGATAACATGTAAAAAAAATAATAGAGAACAAATATAGTTCGTTTTCTGCAGGACCACCAGGACTGTATCCAGTTTTCAACAAGTGCATTCCTAGACTGTATTGTCCCACTGGCATCCTGAGGTACCATCGGCAGATTCATGCTATGGGGACCTAGCCTTTTGGTGGCTGAAAAGCTTTTTTGCACAATAAGATATATTTATTTTTGTGCCACTATCCTTGTGAGTGTGTTGAATTTGTTTTACTTTTATTATTGTTATCATTAAATCTTCACTATGTTTGTTCTCTATTGTTTTTTTACATGTTATCCTCTACAACTTGAGTGGTAATTATATCCACACATTTTTGATAGTGGCGCCCTATTTTGTATATGTGTTAACTATACTACACCTGTTTTCTATATTGTTGGGATTTGGGGGTGATCCCTTTTTAGTGGCTTGCCTGCACTTGTCTTTGCACTTTTCCAAACCAACATCTGGCTGAAATTAGGTTTTCTATTTTTCTATCTTCCGAAAAAATGAATCGTCAGGACCAAAATTTCCCCTCGTTCACAAGTCTGCTACATACACATTGTTTATTGAAAGGCTTTCATTGTATGTGTAGAATAATTATCTTTTTTTTCCTGTAGGATGTATGGGGAGTTGCTGTGACTTATTTGTGGAGTACGACCGGCCACAGACATTGGAACTTTGGATTCTGGATGTTATAGAGATGGTGCCTTCCAGGAGAGGCGGTGGGATTAAGCCCAAGTCACATTCTTTATTTACACAACTCCTTGTATTTGTGACATCATTCTTGTGAGTGTTTTTTTTTGTTCTAATTTCTTCTGTAATAAATGTACTTACTACACTATTATTAGTTATTTTATCTCTTCCCATATATGAGAACATTGTAATGGATCAATATCAAAGTGGGATTCTTATACTGATTGTTAATCGAATTGATGTTGCACCAACACTGGTGTCTGGCATTTTCTGTTGCATTTTTATACGCACGCCTGCTTTATTTTTTTTTAGTAAATAAACCCCTTTATGTTGTTTTGTGATTTATTTAAATAAAAATAACTATTTTCCCTTATATTTTGTGGCTGATTTTTTCTTCTTGAAATGGTTATTCTATAACTATAATTATAATACTAAGAGTGTCAGCAGCTGTTCTTAATTACAAGATGACTTAAAGATCTCCATAATCCCGGGGTCCCCAAAAGTCCTGTGAACGTACAGATATCATAGAATTTAAGGCATTAGAGGTTACTGTATGAAGACTATTGCCCCATTTACACCCAGGGACTTTGAGTGGCAGAGTTTCTGGAGAATGTCTGGAGTAATTCCTACTTTTTGCTTCAAAGGTGAGAGAGAGTACTCTTGACCTAAAACAGCAGTGGTTAACATGACTAGCAGAAAATAATGAAATCTCGAGTCAAAAATAACGGGTAAGCCCCAATGTAAAACCGCTTACCTCGAACCTAGAATGAGGTTTTCACACCATCCTCTTTGATCCTTGTATTTTTAAGTAAACAAAACTAATATATGATTTATTTGGCATTATGAGCATCAAAGGTACTTTACATTTTGCTTGGATATAAAATGGAGAATTGATCAGACAGATGTTGAAATATATTTTTTACTTGAATAAAGTACTTGTCAAATCACATTGAAAATAAATCTTGATTTGACATGAACTGATACTGCAATTCAAATCCAATGTAATTTTCTTTAGCAAAATCTTTAAGTTAATTAGAACTAATTGTAATGCAGCAGATTTTCATATTTCCACTGTACTTAGATACATTGTATATTTGATTAAATGAGATATATATAGCAAATGTCACTCTAGTGATTCAAGCACAATCTTTTATTACTAAAAGTTATGGTGCCTGGAGTGTGTCTCTTTGAAACACTGCACAGAGATTAACCCTTTAGCTGTCACAAGTGAAACTCCACTTCCCGCAGCGTCAAAGGAATGTTATCAACAAGCCTGGAACTAGAGTTCCGGGCTAGCTAGTGTCAGTTCTGTGCAACATATCAACATCTGTTGCACAGAATATCACTCATTGGCTGAGAGTGGTAAGCGGATGCTCTCAGCCAATGAATGACAACTGCTCTGGCTTCTGACTTTTGCAGCCTTGTGAAACCCAGAAGCATGTCCCTAGACCACCAGGGAGCATCAGAGCAGGATGTAGTGGTTATGGTCCTTGGAGTAGCCCTTTAAATTTAAGTTCACTCTGAATTTCCAGTCATTCTCACATTAATGAACAAAGGTATGTGTGTGGCACTCTCTATCTGTGAATAAGCAGCAATCCACCTACAAGGAGTCCCCTCAACCTTTTGAAAAAGCAAACAGAGAAGAACAGTGGTGGTGGTGGACCGCGCTGGAGTACACAAAAGGTAATAGAAGAAAGTTTATATTCACATACAGCTGGTAGACAGAAATTCTGTACAGTATGTCTTCATAAAAAGAACAGAAAAACATAATAGTGCATTAGAATTGGATAATATGTCCAAATAGTATTAGCAATGCCAATGGAACACTTATTGGCATTGCAATAAAATTCCAAGTACTGGATATTTCTAATTACAAAAGTACGTTATTAACAATATTTAAAAAGTGATAAAATTGGTTTAAAAAGTACCTGGAATTCAACAGTCTCTGGTTCCAGATCATCCTCACTTATTGGTACTGCTACTGGTACTGGTACTACACCCTGTTCCAAATTAATATGCAAATTCTATTTAAGTGTCACAAAGATTAAATATTTTGTTTTTCAGTTTAACTCATGGATGGCATTGTGTCTCAGGGCTCTTTCGATCACTGAAAACAATCTCTGACATCTGTGATAATTAGATTGCCAGATGAGCCCGATTTAAGGAAAAACTACTAAAGGAGGGTGTTCCACATTATTAAGCAGAGCACCAGTTTCATGCAATATGGGGAAGAAAAAGGATCTCTCTGCTGCCGAAAAGAGTGAAATAGTTCAATTGGACGAGGTATAAAAAAACATTAGATATTTCACGAAAACCTAAGCATGATCATAGCACTATTAAGAGATTTGTGGCTGATTCAGAGCACAGACGGGTTCGTGCAGATAAAGGCACATTGAGGAAGAGGCAGCTGCTAAAATACAATTACATAGCAGCAAACAGATATTTGAAGCTGCTGGTGCCTCTGGAGTCCCACGGACATCAAGGTGTAGAGTCCTCCAGAGTCTTGCAACTGTGCATAAACATTCTATTCGGCCACCACTAACCAATGCTCACAAGCACCTGGAGAAATGCCTCCGTGAGCATTCACATGTTAATGACCCAACCCTACACTTTAGAGCACCAGGCTTTCAGGCCTGGTGGTGCGGCCATTCCCTTAGCGAATTCGGAGGCCTTCGACCTAGATTATAAGTCTCCAGTTCAGCTGACCGTACTTGCCTTTGAACCTCATGTCTGCAATACACTAGGCCTAACATGCATAGGATCCGTGCTTATATTGTTAGAAGAGAATCTTAATATGTGCTTAATATTTTCCCTTTTAATTGTTTTAGCATAACATAAGGTGAATATTTACCATATCAATATACCAATGCATATGATTGTCCATGCTGCTGTGGCATGACAAGCCAGTTTGTAATTTTGTGCACCGCAAAATAAAAACAAAGAATTAAAAAAAAAGGGAACATAGTCTTAAGTTAGAGGGGCAAAGGTTTAAAAACAATATCAGGAAGTATTAATTTACTGAGAGGGTAGTGGATGCATGGAATAGCCTTCCAGCTGAAGTGGTAGAGGTTAAGACAGTGAGAGAGTTTAAGCATGTGTGGGATAGGCATAAGGCTATCCTAACTATAAGATAAGGCCAGGAACTAATGAAATTATTTAGAAAATTGGGCAGACTAGATGGGCAGAATGGCTCTTATTTGCCGTCACATTCTATGTTTTTATGTTTTTCTATAGAAGCGTGTTCTGCGTGCGTGTACAAAATACCGTTTTGGTGCAATTTTTCAGGGACCACAAGTTTTTTTCACTCCATGTTCTAAAAGATCAACCTGTAAATGCTCAGGGCAACCCTGTACAGTCTATGCCTTTAACTAAGTGAGTTCATCACAGAGGGAGCATTTAATCCTGTGCGTGCCTTATATAAACCTCTGCAAAAACCGACAGCCATTTAAGCTACTAAATAACCTAATCACAGAATTTACTGGTACCAAAATCCCCGCCTCTCATTTTGTAAAAGATTCTCAGCAAGTAAAAAAAGTTTAAATAATGTATTAATGCTCCGGTTATATTTCAGTGCTTCCTGCTACAGTTTAAATCTTCTGGGTTATAATTAATGTTCTATTTTTTTCTTGGTCTATAAAGGGTCTAATTTTACCTGCCTGTTATTAAGAGAAAAGCTCTCATGCACAGATGGATGGTAAACACTATACAGCTCTCTCTTATCTCCTCGTTGGGAGGGTATTTGGAGCAAGCTAATTGGGATGATGCTTCCTGCAATACAGAGCCCTTAAGATGATGTGGTTGGTCCCCTTGGAGTTTCTCCAACATTTCTGCTAACGTTATTCAGTACTTTGTAGGAGATTTTCTCCTCATTGAAGCGTTCAGCCACGGAAGTAATTGGCAAAAGATGCTCATCATTAATTCACCTAAAATTTGGTGTTTTTTTCATATAATGCTGCATTCAAAGTACTAGCACAAAGCTAGCTTTTCAACATTATTCAATAAAATATACATAAATAATTTAACCTGTTTTGTCCAGGATTATAAATCTTGATGTGATCTGTTGTGAGGCTATTCATTAAGGTGGTTAGATCTCTATAATCGCTTCCTGAATATTTGGATCTATTAGTGTCAAGAGTTCTCCTCTCACTGCCAAAAGATGCCATATGAGTTTGATTTTCACCCTCCCCACCAAGGAATACCCATGTTAGAGCACTTAGAGAATATTCTATATGGACAGAACAGGCCTGAATTTGTTCTCCAAAGGACTCTTCTTCATAGGACAGCTTTCTCTGGAGTTTCCAGAAGCTGGACAGCAGAGACATAAATACAAGGGGCTCCAAATCAAGTCTGTCCCACTGAATCCAGTACCTTTTGTGGGAATGCAAAATAGTCTGGCTGGAAAAATAGATAAATTGCTCATGTTTGAGAAAAATGGGACATCCTCACAAGAACTTCGCTTCCCTACCGCACACAGAACTGTTGACATTGTCTATGTTACTGATTGCAGCAGGACACATATAAACATGCTGGGCTGAAATATTTTCGCTAAGTATGGTTTCTCTGCTTACCGAACATTCCATAGATTTCAAGGGAGTATTTGCCATTTAGTAAGGAGAGTAAATACATACTCCACTGAGACAATGTTGCATGCTGTTTTTATCTCCAAACGATGAAGCAGAAGAGGTCTATCCTCTGACGTATAGTTTTCTGATGGCTGGAAGGCAATAATTTATTTTAATTAAAAGTGTTCTGGATTCCAACACACTCTTATCTAATAATATTTCATGTTGCATATTTGTTATTTTGTACATTTGTTCCATTGATGACCATGAAGACAGAAAATTACCAAGTTATGCTTTTCAATTGAAGATATTTATTTTTTACACTGTTAGTAGAAAAAGCTGTATAAAGGTGTTTAATTTCATGCTGTGCTCTTTACCTGATATAGCTTTTTTTGTATGCAACATGTGTGCACTTATTAAGCTCTTTAAAAAAAATAATAGTTAAAGGAACGCTATAGTCAGGAACATTATTGACATAATAAACCACTAGACTGAGACTGTATGTTTTTTTCCCTAACACACACTTCATGTTATGTGTGTTTTATAATACATGATGTTTTTAATGTTAGGATTTGTGTTTGTGTTCAGGGTTAGGGTTGTTGTTTGTGTTTGTATCGGGATTACATGTCCAGGTCTGCTCAAGATTAGGAGTCCTTCTTTTACAGGGAGCAGGGCTGGACTTTCAGCCTCGGTATCTAAAAGCAGGGGGACAGTTAGGGGGCATGTTGTGTTGTTTGATGTCTCCGGCGTAGAGAAAATGCTCTGTCTTTGTTTGGTGCAGTGCAAGAAAATTAAAGGACACTGCATTTGTTGGAGACTTGTGTCTGGTGTCCCCATGATTGGAATACCAGTTTACAAAGGAGGGAAAGAGTTGAAGGAAAAGGGAGAGGATGCTGTGTGTGTTGGGGGAAGGTTGCAAATTGGCGGCCTGGTGAGGGAAACATTTGATCTCTCACCAGCATGCCATTCTCTTCTGCTTGCCGCCCCGAGGCTGTGGCCTTGGTGACCTTGTGGGAAATACAGCCCTGTCAGGAGTGCAGTCCAAGTTCACAGCCTCCCTCCTCCCCTCTGTCATTATGGTGGTTTGATATCCCCACTGGTCGTGAACCCTCTCTCTGGGCTTGCATCAGCGAGTCCGGCCTGTCAAGGAGTAATTGTACTCATGATGCTGCAACCTGGTAGATCCAGGATTTGAAAGCTGATTGAATGATTGACCAATTGTATTAATGGAAAATCATGTTTTAAGTTTTGCAGTGCAATGTGGGAGTCAGCATCCGTGAATTATTCTTCATAATGCACCATTTGACTGAGTTATCCCCAAATCTCAGGCAGTGCTAGGATTTACATATCCTAGTCTCTCTGAGACTAGCGGTCGTTACATTCTTGAGCAGCAGATACTATTTGCTGCTGCCATTTTATCTCAACTCACTGCTGCTAACTATATAGAGCTACAGGAGCTGAGGAGACAGAGACTGCAGGATTCTGTTTCCCCAGCTTCTCTCAAAGAATAGAATGGCTGGATTTAATGTATAAAAGTAAAAACCACACGACAGGCTGTGGACAAGAACACAGAAATCACGGAAACTATTAACAAGCCAAAGGTCGAGGAATATAGAAGTCAGAATAGTCAGGAGCCAAGCCAAAGGTCAAGGATTATAGAGATCGGATAGTCAGTAGGAAAGCCAAGGTCAAAATACACAAGAATCAATACGCGCTCTCGGATAACCACAATGGAAACCACGACAGGACACAGAGAAATGGACAAAAAAAAATTAAATAGCCTAAGATGCTCCCTGATTGGCTACAGGGAAGCATGTGATAGTGAATGTGTGTGTGTGACATCACCCACATGTTCCAAAATGGTATGGCACTATAAGGGTTAATAACAAAATCTAACTTGCAGCGGCCGGCGTCTCTTATGATTACAGACCCGGCCGTTGTGTGAGGGGGAGGAGTTCCTGTCAGACGCATCTCAGGAGGTGATAGGCGTCATTCCCATTACCACATGGGAATGCCGCCACAATGATGCGCACGCCGGGACTCTTACCGCTTTCTGGCAGGAGCGGACCCGGCGGGCGGCGTGACAAGGGGGCAGCTTCTGTCTGGATGTGTAACTCCCACCACCCAAAGATGAAAGGAAATCTACTTCAAGCTCTAAACTAAATAGATATGGAAGTATACCTATGTATGCAAAATCCAATAAAATACAAATTTTTATTTTTAAAGATATATAGTGTTAAAGACTCTATTAGCGGGAAATAATCCCACCTTGGTGTTTTGGAGACATTCCACCTTGGTGTTGTGGAGACAACCCTTAAATGCATAATTCAGCATGTATTTTTTACAACTTATAACTTAGTTTTATAGTTGTATTTACTCTCTCCAGACATTTATATTGCTGGGAACGCCATATCTTATTGACTATTACTTCCAGAATTCTTTGCTTGACAAAGCACAAGCAGAAAATCTTGGGAGATGTTGTACACAGAATATGGAACACTTATGTATCTCCACCTCCCATTTTATGTGCGTAAGATTTGTAAAAGATAATGTCAGTATTCCAATGACTAGAAGTTATGAATTTATAACTGATAAAAAAACAAAAAAACTAACAGTATTTACTATTGAAATGAACATCGTTAAGAGACAAATAAATTAACAGAATTATTCTATTCCTGCGGAACCACGTTTTCGATGTTAATTAAACAACTGGAGGGTCTCGTGCATCTGTGGCTCACACTCCCTCATGTGCGTAGTTTGGGTATCATTATGGGTGGCTGGCTTGCTGCTTAATTATTTTTAAGCTGATCTTAAATAGCTACAATATTTTTTCTGCTTGGCTTGCACTGCTTGTACTGCAGGTCCCAAGGTATTCTCCCTGCTTGAGCCATGTAGAGATTATGTACAGAAATACCTGCTTCTCTCCCTAACTGAACACGTGATTTCTAATCAGATTTCTTCGCCTGCTTACAAATCAGCATTCTCAAACTTCCTGTGCACGAGTGTATAGCTGTAAGGACTGAGCCAGTGATGGTTACTAGGAATCAATAGCCTAATTTTATATTATAAGTCCCGTAGGCTACCTTTTTATAACAACACTAACAGGGTTATTTACTAAAGCAAAAATGCCAAGTGAATTTCCAATTTAAAGCCAGAGTATTTGAACTGAAAGCATAGCTAACTTAGAGAATTTTTCCAGTTCAGCTATTTTCCCCCTCAAATTTGGAATTCAGGACTTATTGTGGTGGAGCCAATGGGAGCAGACATAGGCAAGTGAACTCCACGCAGAATGGTCTTAGTGGAAGCCTAAGAAGACCTTGCTGAGTTACCAAAAAATAATATCCCGGCCGCATAGTACCACAAGCAGGGCCGGACTGGGGATAAAACAACCCTGGAATGTAATCTATGCCAGCCCCATAAGTGACAGTGCTATGTAGTGTGTGTGGTATATTTCTTTTTCTAATTCAAAATATTAATCCTTTTAGGGTAATTCAATTATACAGTAAAGCATACTCACATGAAGACACAGACAATCCCACTGACACAAGCTCATTGATACACAGGCTCACAGACAATCTCACACACACACATAGAAGCTCACTCACTAGCAGATGCACACACACACACACACACACACAGGCACATACACACAGAAGCTCACTCACTAGCACATGCACACACACACAGAACCTACCTCACTAGCAGATGCACACACACACACACAACTGCACTCACTAGCACACACACAAGCTCACTCACTAGCAGGCAGACAGGCACACACACACACACACGCTCACTCACTCACTAGCAGGCACACAAAACTTACCTAGCACTGGTAGGTGAAGGTGTCATTGTCCAGCCTCTTCATTCCTGTGAGGTCATCAGCTTCCGTGAGGGGGCGGGGCTTTTGTTCGGCAGGTAGGGCTTACGTGTGGGTGCTTGGCATGCAGCCTGCTGTAAATTGTGCAGATAGACTGACAAGTCTCTCTCCGGCTGCTGGCAGCCTAATTGTGGCAGCACCAGCTAGTCCCTCTTTACTCCACTTGGACTGAAAAAGGTTTGCACAGTCTTGAGGGGAAAATCATTTAAATGACATTATCCTCATGAATAGGGCTGTCTGCCCGGCCCCAGGTACCGCGGCACACCTGATAATTTCCCGGGATCCCGGTGAGCCAGTCCGGCCCTGGCCACAAGACACCTTCAGTCAGCACAAGGAATGTGTTCAGGCATGCCGACGGTGTAGAAGAGCACCATGAGGTCATGGACACCCTTTATTTCATTTTAAAGCTCATTTATAGATGCATTTGCCACCACATGCTACGCTACACAACCTATCTGCAGATATCCAGTGGAAAATCCCAAATGTTTTCTGCCTTAGAAATTAAGGCTATCGTGACTTAAACTCTGGATCCTCATCGCACACTCTGCAGTAATTGCCTATCTCTTTACTTGACAATATTTTTTACAAATTGAGAAATTTGTCCAGTCTGGGAAAACTAAAACATACAAAACATTTAATATCTCTCTTCAAAATACCAGGTCTCTCCTGGGGAATTCTCCTCTGCACTGGCAAGTCCCACCGCATATGATGTATTATTCATGCTATACCCACCTTCCTAATAATATTGTCACTTCTCTGGCGGACAACATCACCGTCTCACTATGGCCAAAACTAGAGACGGAATTTGACACCATACACCTCTGGAGACTTTGTCGGCAAAGTGGCAGTCGCCTAGGGTGCACTGGGGGGGGCGTCCGATTTGCGTGACCTGGCAGGAGGGAAGTGCAAAGTGTCAGCTTACTCCTCCATGCTTGATAGTCTAATCCTATAACATCTCTCTCTAATATCATCGCTCTATTTGACCAATATGGATTGATAACATGCTTTCAAATTAATTGGTTGAAATTGACAGCACTAAGACTAGGCCCAGGCTCACCAAGAACCCCAAGACACTGACCACCCTATCATGGACAACTTCGACTTTTAAATATTTAGGGCTACTTATCCCCATAAAATGTCCACTATATATCGAATTAACATGACGCCACTCCTAGCCAAAGAGATCTTTTCTCGAGATGGGAACATCTACCTTTGTCTCTCTCAGGAAGATCTATACACTAAAAAACGTCTTTATCTCCTACAAGCCTTGCCCATACTACTCTCATGATCAGACGAGAGAACACTTAACCAGCTCTTCTCTAAATTTCTTTGACAACATAAACGTCCAAGAATTGCAATGGCAAAAACTATCTCAACCTAGCTATAATCTAGGTTTAAATATCCCAAATCTAAAATTTACATGCTAGTAACACACTACTACCGGCATGCACTAGTTGGATAAAAGGACAATTTACAATAGTACACAGAAAAACACAACTTTGTCCAGGCATTACGCTCTCTCAACTGCTACATATTCCATATAGTTCTCTTCCAGAGAAAGCGTGTTAAAGTCTTTTATTAGCATCTATTATTAAAGTGTGGAAATTGATAAGACAGTTCCTTGAGCTTCAGTGCCAATACACTAGATGTATACCCTTATTATGTAACCTGCACTTTCAGAATGGGGAAGCCCAACATCCATAGTGTTTTTGGGAAACCTCCAGACCACACCAATTTATATAATTTCCAGGATGAACAACACAAGTCAACTCTCACATTTCACCAAATTAAACACAGTTTTCCTGACCTTGACGGTTCCTTCTTCACATACCTACAGACAAGCAGCTTGATAAACACTATCCTTCCTCATTTTAGTTTTGAAGATTGGGAGCATTCCATAGATCACCCGCTCATGCAACCCCCTACTTCATCGTACTTAATTAGCTCACTTTATTCTCAAATTAGGTCCAAGCTGGACAATGCGGCCACACAATCAAGGTTGACATGGTGGATAACATAATTCCCAACATTAAGTCATAGGGTGCTCATAGCAACAACTGGCAAGCTTTTAAAACTACTCCCATCAGCTTCCTACCAACGCATTTGAAGATTGCAGGCCAGGGATATCACTTCCCTCGGAAACAATTTTCTCTTTTAAATTAGGGGATTCAGATAGTTTTTCGAAATGTGGGACAGACAAAGCAGACCTCTATCACTGCTTTTGGGCAATGAGTCATTCTGAAGACAAGTTGAAAATGATATAATGTGACTACTAGAGAGGCCATATTGTATCTCTTCTTTATTGGCAAAATTGGAGGTAACAGTGGAGGAGTCAAGACATAGTTTCAAATTGACCCATACGATTTTTGTTGCAGGATGTAAAAGTTTATTACACCACTGGATTAAGCCATCCTCTTTTCCACCATCATTACTCCTCACAAAAATTTCCTTTCTGTTCCATACATATTGGATAAAATCATTTTGCTATTTTTTTTTTTTTTTTACCTGGCAACCTTACATTAATTCACTAGATAATTCTACTAAATGTAAAATTAAATCCACTTCCGAATTTACAGATTGGGACCTTACCAGGATTATAGAGGGCCAAACCCCCACAGCTTTATAATAAAAATATTCTAAATTTAGGCTCTCCAGGTTTGTTGACTTCGGTGTTGTGTTAGCTTTGTGCCTTTATTATTATGATTCACAAAACAGAGCATATTTAATTCACTTTTGTTTAATGGTTATGATATATGTATATATTTTTTTTGCTTTTTTTTAACATTTTGTTCATACTAAACGAAAAAATTCAATGTAAAATATGTCAGTAAATTTTAAAAATGATATCTGTGACTGTCTTGCATATTATATTTCTTAGACTCATGTCAAGAAAAGAGTTTAAAACTAACATTTGGAATTCACATTGAATTCACCTTCAATTCTCAGTATAGTGAATAATCCTGTATCTCTTTTGACAGATTTTTATATATATATATATATATATATGTATATATATATATATATATATACACACAAATCCTATATATATATATACACACATAGGATTTGGGAATTGCTCAACTTGATACAAAACATCTCGCAATGTCAATCAGTATCCACAACAGCTAGTATTTTTTTGTCTTGCATAAAAAATTGTAAAAACACAACTTTACTATTCAGTAATTAGCTGGTAAATCCCAACCAAAATAGGCCTAAGTATATGGTTTGGAATATTTAAAAAAAATTACATTATGGGATTGGGAAAGATAGAGCAAAAGTGTACAAAATCAATAAGGATAATGGAAGATTTTAGTTATAAACAATTTACAATTGCTTGTACTTGAAAATATAAGTCTTTGCTTTAAAAAGAGTGGATTTTAAAACATTATACAAATATAAAAAAAAGAAAAGAAACCAAGCCAAACGATCTAAGGGGTACACTAATGATGGGGGGTAACCTCAAGTGAGAAACTGGATAAGTAGAAAAAGGATAGTGTACCTCAGTGGGAACTGGAATAATATATATCTTATATGATACCAGCCAGCTTGCAGAGTGGATGGTAGAACATGATCCAAAATAAAGAAAAACAATATATTAAAAACTAACAAAAAACTCAATGTGCTCACACTAAAAGTGCTAAAAGTGCTCATGTACATCGTGGGTAGTGTAACTGTAAGTTTATAGGAAGTAGACAGAATAAATAATTGTCATAATGTGGTCACCTGTCGGTGTGAATCAAAATTTAAATTTGTAGTCAAGTACACAAAATAAACACTAGTTGGCACCACCCCATATATGTGGTAAATAATTCGGTCCACAATAGCTGCTGAAGGATTGTAGCGGGTAAAGGTGACTACAGAGATAATAGGAATATTAGCCAAGTACAAGGTGCTCTGGAAGTTGGCTGGTATATTTTTATTCTTGGTTTTATAGATACATTCTTATAGTATACTTGCCTTTTGGCATGTCCCTACTAATGATTACATTCTTAAACAAAGTTAAAGGGACACTATAGAAACCAGAACAACTTTAGCTTAATGAAGCTGTTTTGCTGTATAGATCATGCTCCTGCAGTCTCACAGCTCAATTCTTGGCCATTTAGGCGTGAAATCACTTTGTTTATGCAGCACTAGACACTCCTCCCTGCATGTGACTTGCACGGCCTTCCTAAACATTTCCTGTAAAGAGTCAGCTAATGTTTACACTTCCTTTACTTTAAATTCTTTTTAACTTGGAATTTCTCATCTCTTGCTATGTAAATAGCTTGCTAGACCGAGCAGGAGCCTATTGTATGCAATTAAAGTTCAATTTACAAATCAGGAGATAAAAACTTTTAAAGTTAGATACATCAGATTGAAAATGAAACTACTTTGTTTTCATTCAGGTTATGTCAATCACAGCCAAGGGAGGTACGGTTAGGGCTACATAAACTGAAACAAAAGTGATTTAACTCCTAAATGGCAGTGAATGGAGCAGTAAAACTACAGAGGTACGATCTATACACCCAAACTGCTTCATTAAGCTAAAGTTGTTTTGGTGACTAGTGTGTCCCTTTAAATTCTTTTTATCTAAAGAAACACCAATAAATTGTAACACAATTACTAACAATTCTCTGTTGTTTCATAGAAATGGAGGCAATGCGCAGAAAATTATCTAGAAGAAATGCTGTTTCTATACAGTACTTCGATATATTTTTCCTTTATCTGTATGTATGAAGTCAACTCATCTGTAAATGATTAAGATGGCAGTAAATAGCTCACAGAAATGATTGATATAGAAGCATACAGAGAGGGCAAGAAGCCTCACTGGCTATTCACAATGGATAACCGAGAGCCATTTACAGACAGTAAATATACACAGACAATGCTTACACCGAACAGGAAAAAAAGAAATCTTGCTAGTGCCTTCCAAACAGAGACTTTGGACAGTCGGCAATGTCATTGTTTCAAGGTCGTGAGGCTGTAATCATTTTCACCTCTGTACAATGTACCTCTCAGGGGTCATCAGCTCAACCACCTTGGCTCCAAATCGTTTATCAATAAGTCATTCAAAAAGAGCTTCTGTTCATCCAGGTAGAACAGGGACACAGATTTAATAGCAAACCAATGAGTAGGTTAGGGAGGCTGACACATACAATCCCTGGTTTGATGGAAACACTGAAAGTAACAAATGGCAGGATAAATGAAATATCTCTCTATATATTAGCACAAAACCATACTGAGCTATTTATGCCTAACAGTGTCACATAGAGATACAGATTATCATTTGTAAACAGATTAGTATTTGTTTAGAATTAAGCGTCAGACAAATGTCAGAGAAACTATTGTTAGTCACTTTGTATAACCAGCCTCAGTGACACTGTTGTCATACAGTGTCAGATATATTAAAATATAAACATAGCATTTTACATGAGATTTTTTTAGAAACAGAACATGGCATTGCAAACTTATTATTTACTGTTACTAAATGTCAACAAATCGCAAAAGATCAGAAAAAATAAAGAGAATGTAGAAGAATTATAACAAAAATAAATACAAATGAGAAACGTGTATTATCTGTTATAAAACATTTAATAAGTACACAAGCAAATGATTAAAAAAAAAAAAGAAAGAAGATAACATATAACTTTACAGAGAGGGTAGTGGAAGCATGGAATAGGCTTCCAGCTGAAGTGATAGATGTTAGCACAGTGAGGGAGTTTGAGCATGTGTGGGATAGGCATAAGGCCATAGGCGTGCGAAGCCTATTGCATTAGGGTGTGCACCCTAAAGCACAAACAAACGCCTCGTGTATATGTATGTATGTGTGTATATATATATGTATATATATATATATATATATATATATACACATACACACACACACACATATATATATATATATATATATGCACACACATACATACACTGCTGTGTGTGTGTGTGTGTGCTGCATGAGGGTGGTTTGAGGGTGTTGTGTGTGTAAGGGTGCTGTGTGTGTGTGTAAGGGTGCTGTGTGTGAGGGTGCTGTTAGTGTGATGTGTGTGTGTGAGGGTGCTGTTTGTGTGCTGTGTGTGTGTGAGGGTGTTTGTGTGTGTGTGTGTTTGTTAGGGTCCTGTTAGTGTGCTGTGTGTGTGAGGGTGCTGTGTGTGTGTTTGTGAGGGTGCTGTTTCTGTGCTGTGTGTGAGAGGGTGCTGTGTGTTTGAGGGTGCTGTATGTGTGTGGGTGCTGTATGTGCGAGGGTGCTGTATGTGTGTGGGTGCTGTGTGTGTGGGTGCTGTATGTGTGAAGGTGCTGTATGTGTGTGCTGTGGGTGTGTGTGCTGTGTGTGAGGTGTATGTGTGTGAGGGTGCTGTGTGTGTGTGTGTGCTGTGCGTGTGTGTGTGGTGTATGTGTGTGTGTGTGTGTGTGTGCTGTATGTGTGTGTGTGCTGTGTGGGTGCTGTATGTTTGTGCTGTGTGTGGGTTGCTGTGTGTGGGTGTGTGTGTGAGGGTTGCTGTATGTGTTTGTGTTTGCTGTATGTGTGTGTGTGTGTGTGCTGTGTGTGCTGTATGTGTGTGTGCTGTGTGTGTGTGGTGTATGTGTGTGAGGGTGCTGTATATATGTGTGTGCTGTGTGTATGTGGGTGCTGTATGTGTGTGTGTGCTGTGTGCTGTGTGTGTGGGTGCTGTATGTGTGTGCTGTGTGTGTGTGGGTGCTGTATGTGTGAAGGTGCTGAGTGTGTGTGCTGTATGTGTGTGCTGTATGTGTGTGAGGGTGCTGTGTGTGTGTGTGTGTGTGTGCTGTGTGTGTGTGGGTGCTGTTTGTCTGTGTGTATGTGTGTGCTGTATGTGTGTAGGTGCTGTGTGTGTGTGCGTCAGATTTGGGTGACCTGGCAGGAGGGAAGCGCACAGCGCTCCCTCCTGCAAGTCACTCAATGTAGGGTGGCCGGGCGGTGTGGACTGCTGTACAGGAGCTTCTGTTTCTTGTACCCGGCCACTCGCCAGAATGACAGGAAGTGCTCACTCAGTGGTTCTGGTGTCTGTAGCCTCTGGTTCTGGTGTATATAGCCTGTGGTGCTGGTGTCTATAGCCTGTCCCTGCAGGCTTTTTAATGTAAACACACACTGTGTGCAGCACTGGTGTTGGCCCAAATGGCAGATCATATGGGTGGGGCATTGTGATGTCACATGGTGGGCAGAACATATGGGGGCGGCAAATATTTGTTTGCCTAGGGCGGCAAAAATCCTTGCTCCGGCCCTGATTGCTTTGCAAACAAACTGAAAAATTAAAATTATCTAAATTTGCAGAGTTTTAAATTTTCACTTATTCATTCATCCTATATAAAAATGTTTTTAAAACGTTTGACAGTATACTGTATCCTTTATCCCACAATATTTCACACAAGGTCTGAATCATTACTATAAAAACAAAACTGCACGTTTCCTCACATACAGTAGATGTGACAAAAAAATATAAGAAAAATTACCAAATACCTTGCTTATAGTTATTTGTAAGGACCATGCAGGCATTACTAGCAGTACAGTTTACTAATATTGGCAACAGAACGTGAATAGAATGTCTGCATTTATGTATAATGCCCACATACAGTAAACACTGTTAAATTTTATATTTCTAAAATAAAAGATATTTAAAACTGCTATAGCAATATAATGCAATGCTGACAGTGAAATGGCAGAGACTATTCACTCCTCCCTGACTGTAGGAATAATATGACCCATTGAAACTTCCCTTGCTGGATTGAGCTTACCTTTTCAGCATGTTTGCACAGCTTACCAGTTTTTTGATGCAAAAAAGTAAATAAAAATAAATTTAGTTTACTGGCAATGCATGGACTACTAATCAGTGTGTGTTAGAAAAAAACGTGCATTATCATTATATTTGCAGATTCCATTTTTCCCTATATTGATGATGGGAGCTAGAGCAGGTTTTAAACAGGGTATGGTATCTCATGGGGTTTAGTGTGTAAAGACCAAAAAGTCAGGAGGGTAGGGAGCACCCCACCACCTTTAAACTTGACTGGCTGCCACTGGGTTTTTAGGCATTATATCAGCGATTTGTGGCTCCTGGCAGATAATTATATTCCTATACAGGCTGGTAATCTTTCTGAGAGTACAAATGAGATCGAGTCAGGCTTTATGGCCTAAATTTCACATTGCAAAATACATGAAGATAAAAATGTTTATACTCGGTAGTGAAGGGGTTAATAATGGTTTAAACCCCTTCATTGTACTGAAGTTGTTATAGTGCCCAGAGTTATCCTTAAAGCAGCAAAATTGACTGATGTTTCCTCCCCCCCCTTTTTTAATACACAATTTGGTTAATGCCTTAAAATTATGCATATCATTTAAATAAAAATTAATTAAAAAAAATACTAGTTCAGAGTTTTCTCCTCTTTATTTCTTCTTCTGCAGAAGCAAAGAATCAGCTGGGAACATTTTATCCAATCAGTGCTCTCCCATATAAACGTGTGGAAGTAGCACTAAGCATGTGTGATGTCTGTATGTGCATGTGCGATGTCACCTGAGCATATGTGATGTCACCTGTATGTGCATGTGTGATGTCACCTGTACGAGCATGTGTGAAGTATGTATGTGCATGTGCGATGTCACCTAAGCATGTGTGATGTCTGTATGTGCATGTGCGATGTCACCTGAGCATATGTGATGTCACCTGTATGTGCATGTGTGATGTCACCTGTACGAGCATGTGTGAAGTATGTATGTGCATGTGCGATGTCACCTAAGCATGTGTGATGTCTGTATGTGCATGTGCGATGTCACCTGAGCATATGTGATGTCACCTGTATGTGCATGTGTGATGTCACCTGTACGAGCATGTGTGAAGTATGTATGTGCATGTGCGATGTCACCTAAGCATGTGTGATGTCTGTATGTGCATGTGCGATGTCACCTGAGCATGTGTGATGTCACCTGCATGTGCATGTGTGATGTCACCTGTACGAGCATGTGTGAAGTCTGTATGTGCATGTGCGATGTCACCTGAGCATGTGTGATGTCACCTGTATGTGCATGTGTGATGTCACCTGTACGAGCATGTGTGAAGTCTGTATGTGCATGTGCGATGTCACCTGAGCATGTGCGATGTCACCTGTATGTGCATGTGTGATGTCACCTGTACGAGCATGTGTGAAGTCTGTATGTGCATGTGCGATGTCACCTGAGCATATGTGATGTCACCTGTATGTGCATGTGTGATGTCACCTGTACGAGCATGTGTGAAGTCTGTATGTGCATGTGCGATGTCACCTAAGCATGTGTGAGGTCACCTGTATGTGCATGTGTGATGTCACCTGTACGAGCATGTGTGAAGTCTGTATGTGCATGTGCGATGTCACCTGAGCATATGTGATGTCACCTGTATGTGCATGTGTGATGTCACCTGTATGAGCATGTGTGAAGTCTGTATGTGCATGTGCGATGTCACCTGAGCATGTGTGATGTCACCTGTATGTGCATGTGTGATGTCACCTGCATGTGCATGTGTGATGTCACCTGTACGAGCATGTGTGAAGTCTGTATGTGCATGTGCGATGTCACCTGAGCATGTGTGATGTCACCTGTATGTGCATGTGTGATGTCACCTGTATGTGCATGTGATGCTTGTGACTTACCCGTACATAATGCTTGTGATGTCACAGGTGCCCACCTACACCCTAACCAATTGTTACCAGTGTTGCAATGCTGCAGTTTCTTATTTCAGTGGTGCTATAATGACAACCAGCATGTCATTTCAATGACATTGTTTTAAATGTATACCCTTATGTTTATTCTTCAATCTTGAAAACATACATTATTTGAAATCATGTACTCCTCGGGTCGATTGTTATCCAGATACATCATGGCAAGTACTGAAATGCTCATCAAGTCATGGAATGTCTTGTATCTTTAGAATACTGGGCAGCATTTGATGATAATGTTATAGGATAGTGTATCTAGGGCATCTATTAATTATATTAAGGTATTGTGCTCCAAAGAACATACTTGAAAAATAAGAGAAATCCTAATGTATCATTCCTGGCAAAACGATTTGTAAAAAAAGTAAATAGGTAAATATGCAAAATAAATGACACTTTGCAATATACTTTTATGTTATAAATAAAAATGTATTTAAAAAAAAAAGTTATAATTGAGATTTATTTTTCCTTTTATTTGGCAGGAAAACAGTTCAAAACCTGGTTAAGAAAACAAAGGCACACAGAACACAAACAGATGACAAAGTGTGATTTTGTAGTTAGAATCAATATGCTTTATGAGTGAACCTCAATATACTAGAGTCTATTCACTATGCTTTGAGCTGTGAAAAAAAAAAAACCTCTTGCAACATTTAGGCTATTATAGAACAAATAAAATCTCCTGCTAATCTGAATTGTAAAATATTACCATCAAGGTTATTGTAGTCTGCACTGTCTGCATATTGAAGTTAATTCTTTACTCACTGCAAATATTTAGGGGATGATTGTTAATGTGTCACCCTAGCACACATCACTGGTGGCTGTTTATAAGGCACAGAACATATTTTATCTACGAATGTTACTTAGAGACTTTTTACTAAACCGTGAATTGCTGTGCCTTCATAACAGAATTGCAAAACTAGTCTAAAAAAGCCTCTTTTAAAAAAATACAAGAAAATAGAATTTTCTGTCCTTAAAGGGACACCCCCCCAGAAAAAACTATAAAATTCACTGTTTAATAGAAAACAAGCATGTATATAATTATGCATTTTTTTAATCTAAAAACAGCTTGCAAAAGCTGCCAATCTCTTGTCTGCAGCTGTTGCAAGCAGCCCTTTTAACCCCGCCCAGACTACCTGTGGCTGTCCAATCATAGACTTCCAAATGCAGCTCAATGCTCTGGGCAATTGTCAGTCTCTTGCATTTAGCTCCACTGAGCTAACCAAACCAGGAAGTAACAGGACTAGTTGTCTTATTGATAGCCAAGAAGGGTTGTAACAAGGTACATTTTAAAAAGTGTCAATTTCTGTTGGGATTTGCACTTTTTGTAAAATGGAAAACAAAAAAACAAAACATGAGGACACACTGCCCACATATAGGTGTCTGAAGTGTCCTTTTAATTATTTTGACCTGCAAAGTTAACATTATGGCTTTCATATCCCTCTAAATTAGCATTTGGTGAATAAACCCCTTTATCTTGGGCGAGTGCTACATCATCATCTTTCGTACTTTGTGTTCACGTCATGTAGTTATTCATTTGTCATAATCTTTATCCTCCTTCATTTGCATTCTCATCATTTGTCTTCATTATCATCTATTTCATGAGACGTTGCACTGTGGGCTTTGCCGTTCTGAAAATGTGATTACATCTACTTGTATTTTGTTCCACATTAAAATTAGCATAAGGGATTTAATTTCTATTTTCGTCCCTTTGTATAGTTTGCTACAATTATCTCCACATCATTATACATATTTGTATTGATGGTGTTTGCTTAACAACTTACTAAAAAAATTACCAGATCAATTTCTATAATAATAATAATTTGTGTAGGTTCTTATTTTTGTGCCACAATTGGATGATCGCATGAATGTAACATGGGTCACTTTTTACAAAACTAAGTGGCATTTTTGCCACTTTTTATATTGGGCTCACAAACAGAATTTTGATTTACAAGACTGGTGAAAAAAATAAGTGGTTTGCTACCTTATATCCAGGAAAAAAAAACTGCTCATAGTAGTCGCTGGTTTTCATACATTTCTCTTTAAAGTGAGTCACTGACTTAATTAAGTGACACTTTAATCTATATTTCAAGAACTGAATTCTAAGTTGATGAGGGGATTGTAGAATTTGTCAGGTTCTGCTAGTGTGTGGGACCTCCCACTGTGTGTTGGGGTAGGCCTACTTTGTGTTTGAAGAGACCATCACAGTTTATTAGATTGGTGAATGTTTGCTGATTCTGTGCATAACCCTATAATATGCTAGTGCTGAGTTTTTTTCTGGAACAGATGGTTGTACTTAGGTGCCAGCTTGGAACCTGTCAATATATCCTTGTAGACTACCTTTAGATACGTTGTAACTGTCTGCTTATTACTTTAAATCCTTGTTCAGCACTGACTGCCACAGACGGAACCGTTCTGACTTCCTCGTTATAGACAAAAGTGCATTGTCTGTAAAAGTATATATGTTCTTAGGCATAAATTGTGTCCATGGTTTTAGTTAAAAGATATGCTATAGGTAATCCAAAGGTTTGTATATTAAGAATTGTAATCCAAATCCTTATACATAGTCATGTTTAATGTAATTTAGATATGTGTGCAGACAACTGAACAACTGAACTGATTCTGCGAAGAATAGATGAAATTCCCGTCCGAATGCCCATGTTTTTAACTGGGCATGCGCGGGAATTTCACAGCGCTATGTAGTGTGGGCTGATGATGTATCTCACAGGGCCTTCATCTGCCCAAACTAAGATGGCGGCGCCCATGACCTAAGTCCGGTCACAAAATAAAGTAAAAAAAAAAAGTAATATGGCAGACCTAGGGGCATTTGGAGGTAACTAGGAGGGCAATTATATGCAGTGTAGTCAGGAGGGGGGTTAAATATGTTTCAATTTGATTTTCAATTCACTGCAATTCCATACCTCCTGACATTGGGCATTATGAGATCGAGGTGGGTAGGCAAGCCTTCAAGGTGGCTTTACTCATGTTTCGCCACTGGCAATACCCAAAATAGGTGTGCCCTCTGAAAAGGCATCAAGCACACCAGGCTACCAGACAGCCTCCTGGCCATCCCCCAAACCACAGTACCAGGCAGGTCCTGCACAGGACAGTACCCTAAAAATTGGGACTGTCCCACTGAGAGTGGCACAGTTGTGAGCCCTACAATTCTATTCTCAGTGAGTACGCCCTGTGAGATCCTGACAATGCAATAAAATACAATCCCTTTGTTTTTTGACGTCCTGGTTTCCTGGGTTTAGTGTGTTTGCATGTATGCTGCCAACTTTGACTGGTTTATCCCTTGATAACTCTTTCTTTCTCGTTTTTAATTTTTAGGTTATTTTATATTTATTAAACGGTCAGTAAAAGGCTCCCGGGAGCTTTCCTTTCCAGGTGATAGCATGAATGCTCTGCTGTCTAAGTAGGTCTTAATTCTCTGCTGTACATTGTAAATCTCTGTGACATTATCGCTACTGTACATTATTTGGTATTCTGATAATCAGGGGCCCGACTCATTAAAATACATTTCTGAAATGAGAGTAATGTCGATAATTTGTAGCGAAACACATGTCTCGTCGTCGTTTGCCTGTTGACAGGTAGGATGTCTGCATTTCACATTGATATCATAAAGCGAACAGCAGTTGAGAATGTTAATTAGGGCCCAGAAGGGTTTTCTGTGCTGTTTGGTGCATCTTTACAGACAGACAAAAGACACAGAAAAAAATGAAAGCACAAGCAAGCTATCGCTGTGATTGAACTGGGTAAGAAACACATGCACCTACATATTGCAGGGTGATTTCTATCATTCATGGCCTTTCATACCTTTGTACAACGAGGACAATCTGAGCTAAATAATATTTTTTTTCCCATGTGCCAAAACCATACAAGGCCTGGATTAAAGGCTGATACACTACGATTTGATAGAAGTCAAAGCAATTCATTTAATGTCTAATAATATACATAACTCGCTGCATAGAGTTTCTGTTACATTGTGAGCAATCTGTGTCAGTGTCTGAGTACAGGTCTAGCTAGTGACTTGTTCAAGCAAACAGAATAGATTCCAGCTGTGTGTAATGAGATCACAGCGGCGTAAAGCAGGCGGCGCACACACAAGCACTCATAAACGCAGGCCTCAATGATAGAAAGCGAGATAAAGAGATAAAAAAAAAATCAAAAGGCTATTCTATATATTAACAATGATCACATTGTATCTATGTTCTGCGGACCTAGATGAAAAACAGACCTCTATGCCAACAGATGCTCTCCATAAAGTGCAGGGATTTGTTGTAAAAAAAAAAAGATTGCAGCATTAATATTCCATATTCACACATCTTAGGTTAGGTGGATCATTCTCTTAAACCTCGCTGCTTTACACCAACATAATTGTCTCTTTCTAACATCAGCAGGGAGGCTTCAATATGACTGCCAAATTGTCAGGTCGTTCGTCAGGCTAAAGCTTGCTGTATTGAAATTACTGGAAAAAAAGAAAATCTAGATTTATTTTTGGATCATACAAAGGAGGGCTAAGAGCATCAAACCTGAGATTGGCGATTAACACTGAGAGAGCAGTTTAACACTGAAAGTAGTTTAACAGTGAGAAAACAGTTTAAAGGGGACACGTCACCGTATAAAACAATGAAAGTCTCCTATATCTTCTGTTAAACTTTTTAATTGGATGATCAATTTCCATCTTTTATTAAATAAATATTAGAGATTTTGCATTGGACATCACAATACAGTTTGGTTTTGGCACAGGCAGGCAAAATAGATAGCCAGGTAGGGCCAAAAAGATCCAATAGTGTAAAAAAAAAAAGCTTAATACTTATTACTAGATCAAAGGAGAAATATATAAAAACAAAAACAAAGTATACTAAAATCTAAAAAAAGTAAAATGGCAAGAACAATAAAAAGTAATAACAAAATTGCATGCAGCAAAAAAAATAAAAAATACTTAAAACAGAGAACTTGATAAGGTCCTCAAAGGTAGATTCGGAAGGCAAAAAAGAAGAGAATCTAATAGTGCAGTCAGTACAATAAAAATGGGACTCATACAACACTAAAAGTGCGATTGCATACTCACATGGAATGGAGCTACGACTAGGTCCAATTAAAACAGCATGCAGCGCTATTAATCCCCACTTATGGATATACAGAAATCTCAGCTGTTGTCCTGACTCACAGAATGGTAGACATGGAGACCTTACAATAAAATAAAAAATTGCTCTCTGTATGCGTTGATTGAAGGGTGATAATCAAAAACCTTACTCACAATTTCCAGAGCAGTCCGAGCTGCTCTATCCACCTAGGAATCTTTATCCAGTAGTTGGCAGGTATAGTAGATATGGAATGCCAGGTAGTAAAATTCATATATGAGAGGAAAGTAACAAAAAGGTATAGGGTAACATCAACACGGTTATAGGCACAAAAATACTTTATTGCTAAGAATATAGCATATAAAACAATATAAAATAATCCACTACGCTTTTTCGAGTGGAAAATAATGCAATATAAAAAGGAACAAAGAAAGGCACACATTGCACTAGAGGAGGAAAAATACACTGTTTCAATTTGTCTTTCTAACTCTATTCTTTTTAAGCTTTCTCTAAATGGAAAGGGTGCTTTTTATTTTTGAAATTCTTTGTTTTCGAAATTTTTCATTTTCATTGGGGTTAGGGTACAGAATATAACCAGGGAGTTAGATTATTGTTACAGAGTTCGTAGAGCTTATTTTTGCGGTTTATGACAGTCTTGCATATGAAACAGGTTTATGATGATTTTTCATTGGTTACAGTATCTGTCAATAGTTTATACGATATTTCTCTGTGCATAACTTTTGTTGCTGCTCTAGATCTAAGGATTTGGGGAGGGGTACAGAATAGATAAAAGGGGGTGAATCAGGATGCCCTATTGGGTTTTTTCTTTTCCCTTATCCTCCCTTCAAAGTGGTGTCCCAGTGGCCAGGCATCTGTTGGCTAGAGTGTGTTTGGATTCCCGGGTCTCTATGGTCGTTTGAGGGTCTTATTATGTCACAGCGTCTCTCCCTCCCCCGGCTCTGCTTGGTTTTGTCGGTTCGGGACGGGTGTGGTCCTGCTCGAGGGGTGTGGGGTTAGGCCCTGTTCCAATGGGGGTTGGGGGATGGTCTGCCCAATGTTGTTGGCATGTCTTGGCATTTGTTGGTGCTCGGCGTCCCCCCATGTCCCATTCCCTCCAGGTCTCTGTTGTATCCCGTCAGTTATCTAGGATGGGGTCTGGTTACCCTCCCAGGATGGGGGTTGGGCTCTTGTTTGTGTGGGAATCGAGGTGAGTGGCCCAGAGCGTGGTGCGGTACTTGTGTCTTAACATTCAATAAAATACTTTGTAACTTAACAGATTCGTTTTTCAACAGATTATACGCAGGTCATCACAGCTTGTTTTATCCCCCCTTCCCCTGTCTCTGGTTGGCCTGGTTGATTGGGCCATTCTGATTTAGTCCTGTTCCCAAGGTAAGTGGTGAAGTTGGGTCTCTCTCTATATTTGGGCTGGGGCTTTCGGTACAGTACCTTTTGTGTGGCAAGTCCAGCATTTGTGTCTGGTAGGGTCTATCGCATTTTTCCAGTTTGTCTCTGTCGGGCCCTATTGGTGTGGCCTTGTCGTGGGTAGGTCCTTTTCCGAGATGGGGCTAGGAAGATTTACTTCCTAGGTTTTTTCTAGTGGCTGAGGGGTCTTGTTGTTTTGTTGGGTGAGTAGCCTGGGGTTATAGTAAGGGGTAGGGGCCTTCAGGTGTCAGGGGGTGTAGTCTGATCTTCGGATGTTATTTTTGTGGGAAAATACATTGAGTCATTGGTTCAGCCGTTGAGGTCCCCTGTTGCGCTTGTGTCCTAGTGGTAGAGGTTTGTCTTTTCCTGCCCTGTTGGCGTGGTGGTAGTGGATGTGAGCCATGGGAGTATGCTTGTCCTGGGTTGGCGTCGTCCGTGCCTGCATCTGGTTGTAGAGCGAGTCCCAGGTCCATCATATCGGCTACCTGGAATAGTGTGCAGGTGTGGTTGTCTTTTTTTGCGATGAGTTTGTAGGGGTGCCCCCACATATACCTCCAGCCCTGTTGGGTGAGGGCCGTGGTTAGCAGTTTTAGTTCCTTACATTTTCTTAAGGTGGAGGGAGCCAGGTCCTGGTAGAATTGGACAGTTTGACCCTGCATTTGGGGGGGGGTTTCAATCTCGCTATTCCAATGAGTTGCTCCTTAATGTTGAAGTGGAGCATCTTGAGGATGACATCCTGAGGGGCAGATGGGTTGAAGGCGGGGGGACGCAGTGCTCTGTGGATCTGTTCTATTGTGAGCTCTGTGTCTGAAGCCTCAGGCAGCATGTTTTTAAATAAGTCCTATATGGTAGGGAGCAGGGTATCTGCCGTTATTGATTCTGGTAGTCCTCTTAGCCTTATGTTGTTCCGGTGGGAATGATTGTTCAAGTCTTCCACGCCATCTTCTAGCTGCTGTATTTTGTCATGTAGGTGAGAAAATTCTTGGTCGTGGACCGAGATCTGGAGGTGATTTTTGCCAGGTGGGTTTCGGTTTTGTGTGTCCTGGCGACTAATGGCTCTATGTCGGTTCTCAGGCTTGTTATGTGTTTGTCTAGTTCGGCTGCTGTGTAGGCTTTGATTTTGTTTGTCGCCTCTTGTAGTAGCTGGCGGAGATCCCCTTTGGTAAGTGGGGTATGTGGGTTTGCACGCCCGTTGTCTCCCTTGATTTCTGAACCGGAGTCCATGTGGCCTCGTGGGGAAGATGGCCGCTGGCGGTCTTTGGGTGTTTGAAATAGCGTGACGACCGAGGGTGTTTGATCCCTTTTTTTCTTTGTGCCTCCCATCTGGGGTGTCGTGTGGAGGGTGTCTGCGTGTGTGTGGGGGTATAATGAAGTCGGGTGTCGGTGGCGTGAGTGCGGATGGATGTGGATTTTTGCCCAGGGGCGAGGGAGCTCAGGCTTCACAAGTCTGGCGCCATTGACGGTCAGGCTCCGCCCCCCAAAGAATGCTTTTTATAAAGGACAGCAGAGCTGTTAACAATGTTTGTTAGGGAGCCAGAATGGATGTATTCATTTCAACAACAGAGCTGTTGTTTCAATGTATTTTCTCTACCTCACAAACATAGATTTGTTAAATATGAGGGATAAATAAGTGACAGTTGCCCTTTAAGGTGAGAGAGCAGTTTATCATTTAATAGTTGGTAATGATTGGGGATTATTTTTTTCTAATTGAACTCTTTTGACCTAAAATATGAGATTTACTATGGGTTCACCTTTTCCTGAATTTCCCCACAATTCACACGTTAGTAAATAACTCTGATAATGTTCCTTCCTATGCATTTTCTGGAAAAAGCCTCATAAATAATAACTCGATTGCCTGGAGCGATCTCCATGTAAATCCGCCTAAAAGGACGGCTGGCTGGGAAAGCTATTCACTAAAATGAGGATTATCAGGCATTCAAAGTGAATTTTGTTTACTAAAGTGAGATTTACAAAGTGAATTCTATGTGAAGTTGACTTTTATCCAGTTTGGCTACTCTGAACTTAAATTTCAAATTCACTTTGGCATGAGCACCTTCAAGGGGAAAAATGACTGTCCCTTTCGTCCAGCCGTTGCAAACAGTATTTATATCTTATTAAACCCTCCCTCCCTTCGCCAGCTCAGATTGCGCGCAAGTGTTCTAGCTGGCAAAACTGTCTAATCACAGGCTTCACTATAAAAAGCACATAAACTGACCGAGCATGCCCCCCCATGACGGCAGGAGTGGGGCCAAAAGTCAACGCCAGGAACTTCACCAGGTTCTGGATATCTGGTAAGTAAATTATTATTTTTTTCTATACTGAAAACAGAATTGAATTCATAGAAAATCAACAGAACACAGAAATGGTTCCCCCCGCCAAAGGGGGAACCTAATTCATAGTGCCCAGTAGAACACCGAAATGATTCCCCTCCAAAGGGGGAACCTAATTCATAGTGCCAAATAGAACACAGAAATGGTTCCCCCCACCAAAGGGGGAACCTAATTCATAGTGCCAAATAGAACACAGAAATGGTTCCCCCCTCTAAAGGGGGAACCTAATTCATAGTGTCCAGTAGAACACAGAAATGATTCCCCTCCAAAGGTGGAACCTAATTCATAGTGCCAAATAGAACACAGAAATGGTTCCCCCCTCTAATGGAGGAACCTAATTCATAGTGCCCAGTAGAACACAGAAATGGTTCCCCCATCCAAAGGCTTGGAGTAACCATTGAATGCCAAATTAGCTGACCTGAACAATTATTTTAGATCAACTATTTTGGCCTTTAATCTGAAATTTACTTTGATCTCCATGAAAATTCTCACTTTAGACCTCTCACGACAGTACAATTCTGCCAAGCTATGGCTATATCTACCTATATTTATATCATCCCTTATCTTTAATCTCTACATATCTATACTAGCTTGCGACAGTATATTTGTTTTATGCTCAGATTTGTTCTGTTAAGCTTGTTCAAACTTGAAACTTAAAAAAAAAAAAAGAGGCTGAATATTTTGAAGTTTAGTACTATGGGCATACCTACTATACTTATGTCAAGTACACTTTTGCTATAGCTTGTTTGTCTTGTTTCTGTAACATATCTCCTATGCCTCCAATAAAAAACAGATTGACAAAAACCCTATTGTATCTGGTGACTAGACCATTTACATAGCAGCTTCAGGTTCTGTAAATAAACCTCTCCCGGGTTGATAAGAAAAAATACTGAGCAATACGGAGTCTAATAACTTTCAGAAACTAGCGTAAATACGTGTCTGAGATTACACCATGAATGATATAATATTAATACTTAGCGGTAAATGAAAAAAAAAAAGTGATATCGCTGGACATATTACTCATATTCAGATGAAAAACATTTGTCTTTTGTTTGCATTTCCAAACAAATTAAAAGCTTTTGTAAAAGTCAGGCTTCAATAACTTTGCTCATTAGTTTCTGAAAAGGGCAAATGTAGTTAAATAGGGATATAAACAATTACTGAAATGACGGAGTGTACATTGCAGTTTTATAATTAAGTTATATATTTTGCATGAGCTGCATCTGCTTAGAATCTTGTTTAGGTATGTTTAGAATAAGGTGGCGTAACCTTGCAATTAATTAGTACAGCTGGTCATATTTCATGTTGGGGGAAGTTTTAACCAATTCCTTGTTCATTTCTTTGATGCCCCTACAGTGGCGTGCACATGACCCATGGGGCCCCGGTGCGAAAATTGATCCGTGGGCCCCCTCCGCGCTTACTCGGCATGAGTTGGGGCCGCAACACATGGCGGCGGGCACCTGGTCGCAGGGGTTGCAGGGCTGCGACCTCGCGACCGCGTTATGCACACACACTTAAAGGACCACTACAGACACCCAGATCACATCAGCTTAATGAAGTGGTCTGGGTGCCAGGTCCCTCTAGTTTTAACCCTGCAGCTGAAAACATAGCAGATTCAGAGAAATGGCTATGTTTCACTGAGGGTTAATCCAGCCTCTGGTGGCTGTCTCATTGACAGCTGCTAGAGGAGCTTCCGCGATTCTCACTGTGAAAATCACAGTGAGAAGACACTGAACGTCCATAGGAAAGCATTGAGTAATGCTTTCCTCTGGGCGGTTTAAATGCGCGCGCCTCTTGCCGCGCATGTGCATTCGGAGCTGAGAGGCGGAGGGATCCCAAGTGCCAAGGGAGTCCGACGCTGGAGAAAGGTAAATGCTGAAGACACACACACTCTCACGAACAGACGCATACACACTAGCTAACAGACACACACATTTACTGACAAAGACACACAGTGACAGACATACATACACACTCACTTACAAAACATACACTTTCACTGACAAACATACACTCACTAACAGACATCAAACACACTAAGTAACAGACACACACAGTAACACACTCACTAGCAGACACACACCCAATAACAGACACACTCACTGACACACACACTAACACACACATTAACACAAACACACACACGCTAACACACACACTAACACACAAACACACACACTAACACACTAACACACACACACACTAACACACAAACACACACACTAACACACACACACACACACTAACACACACACTAACACACACACACAAACACACACACAAACACACACTAACACACACACACTAACACACACACACACACTAACACACACACACACACACACACACTAACACATACACACACACACACTAACACACACTAACACACAAACACACACTAACACACACACATTTTTTTTAAATTAATCCCCCCAGCCTCCTTACCTTTTGGAGAGCTGAGGGGATTCCCTGGGGTCCAGTGGTGTTGCTGGGCAGGCTGGCTGTCTGGGTGGCCGGCGCGCGAGGGAGCTCTCTCCCCTGAGGCCTTCGTCATCTTCCGGCTCCGGTATCAGTGCGGTGTGCGAGGGAGCTGAAGAGGAAGCACTCAGGGGAGAGTGCTCCCTTGCGCGCCGGCCACCCAGACAGCCAGCCCGCCCGCCGGGGTCAGCAGGGCCCCCCAGGAGAAGAGGCTGGCCCTGTGGGTGCATACCTGGTATGTACGCCACTGCCCCTAAATGGTCTGTGTTCAAATTCGCTAGAGGCAAGAAGGCAGCATTGGGGGGAAAGCAAACTATATACAATGACATATTGACACAAAAGTGAGCATTGGCAGGAATTCAAAGTGAATTTCAAATTTAAAGGGACACTATAGTCACCGTAACAACCTGCAGTCTCACTGCTCAATTCTCTGCCATTTAGGAGTTAAATCACTTTGTTTATTCAGCCCTAGCCACATGTCCCTACATGTGACCTGCACAGTCTCCCTACACATTTCCTGTGAAGAGAGATGTAATGTTTAAACTTCCTTTGTAGCACTTTCTGTTTAACCCCTTAAGGACCAAAGTTATTTTAACAGAGCAGGATATATATTGATGCTATACTGACTGAAAATGACATTTTTTTCATGTACATTGTGTGAGTCACAGCCAGGGGAGGTGTGGCTAGAGCTGCATAAACAGAATTGAGCAGTGAGACCGCAGGGGCATAATCAATACACTAAATGTGCTTCATTAAAGGGACACTCCACTGCCCAAATGCATAAATAATAGAAATTCATTTTTAGTAGATACAGCCTCAATGAAAACATACATGAATTTAATGCTGCATTTTTTATTTGCATATCTAGAAACACCTCGCACAAGCTGCACATTTCTTGTGAGAAGTCATTGCAAGGCAGGCGGACAGGGGGGCAAACAAGGTTACATTATAAAAATGCCAATTTCTATTGGAATATGCATATATTGTGAAATTCAGCAAGTTAAAGTGTGTATACTTTGAATTCCCAACCATTCTCAATAACCCTGTTTGAGCTACATGTATCTTTTGACTCCTATATACATTTTAAACATCATGGTTTAAAGTGTGTAAATGACACGTTGATGTCACTTATGGTGATTCAGTTGTGTCACTACATTCACTAGAACACATTACTCGGGTTATAAAACAGATACAATAACAGTATCAGATCCTCCTCCTACTTTAACTTCTTAAATCTGGTTTATCTGCTGCCAATCCTTATGTCACAATTTACAATTATACTTAATGGAGAGGATGCACTGGTGTTTGTATATTTAGCCTGAAGGATGCACCTAAGTGGTGTTGAAAGCTTGCAATTTAATTTAACTAGGTTGCCGGTAATTATATGACCCTCACTACTTTTATCAGAATATGTAACACGATTATACATTTTAAACAGAGTCTGATAAAAATTTGGTAGATGTTATCTTAAGGAATATATAAATCTCTATATAATGACTTGCAAAGATTGTTTAATGAATTTCAAATGTTATATAAAAAGATTATAGCTAACCATAATGCTTCAAATCATAATTATGTAGAAAAAGGCGTATGATAGTAAATGCAATAAAAAAGAGATTAACTAATTTTTTTTTTCTTTTTTGCATTTCTTTCACAAAGAGCAGGGAATCATGGATGTCCAAATTTTGGTGTGTTCCGAATTGATAAAATTCAGAATTATCAAAACAAACCACCCCTCCTTTCTAACCCATTTTACTATCACTCCCACCCATTCCTCCCTTTCTACCCAATACTTCTATAACACCCACCTATTCCTTCCTCTAACCCCATCCTCCCCACCCTCCCCTATCTTTACATCCTTCATACCCCACCCCTCCTTCTCATCATATCCTGCTACTACTCAAAAAATATCTATCTTTTAATCCTCCTGTCACTTCCAACCATCTCTCCCTCTTTTCATCACTCCCAGCCGTCTCTCCCTCTTTCCCATACTCCTATCATTCCAACACATCTATGCTACTACCTCCATCCCCTGATTACTCCCTCCCACCTGAACCCACTCTAACTCCAATTCATTCTTTCTTCGCCACAACCTCCTATCACCCCCAACCATCCTTTCCATCACCTCCTATAACTTGCTTTCTCTCGGCAAACTTATCACTCCCATCCCAGAGTCCCCACTCACTTAAAGCACGCTCATCTTAACACACAGCCCTCACAGCTACCCACACACAACAAAACACATCACACACAGCAATAATATTCCCTTACAGGTCCCCACGCACACATCATGCACTGCCGCACACCACTAAATGCCACCCAAATATTCACATTTACTCACATTGCCACATAGATCACATATAACTACTCACATAGCCACACATATCACACACAGACAGATACAACACTTACAGCCACCACACACATACACAAAACACAGTAACCATTCTCACAACAACTTCTAATATATATTCCCTGTCGCTCTCTCAGTAATAAAATGTGCTGCACATGCCAATAAATGAGATCAGACTTGTAAAAAAGACAAAAATAAAGAGAACATTCTAGTAAAATAATCTATTTTACAGTTGAGCAGCTATTGAACTATTTTAGATGTTTGTTCTTTTTCTTTACAAAACCGTACCCAAGGCATACCTGCTTAATTTAATATTTCACCGTGAATTCAAAGTAGTTTTGTTTAACTTACACAGCAACGAGAACTAGAGAAGTATTCAAGCAGAGCATATTAGTCATTACATAGAAGCTTGTATGACATTTCTTTTTGAAAGTGTCACTGTTATTTCTTAAGAGGAGCATACCATACACTTCTCAAGAGGATAACTACTAATTAAGTAGAAGCTTTTTCATGATCTAACATACAGTATTGCATGGTAGAAGCATGGAAAGGTAGATAATGTAGATCAGTGATTTTTTTTTTTAAACGCTATAAACACACAGTAGGTACAACACCATCCATATTGTCTATTAGAGGGTGGGAGGATAATAGACAAGGAATAACAGAATGTCTCTGTTAATTAGGGGAGGTGTCACTTTGTCATACTATCTATAAAGCTGCTTGTATAAAAGTAAAAGTTGAATGAAACACTGGTGGGATCGCCATTGCAGAGAAAGTCAATTCAGTGTGCTACGTCTGTAAAAGAGCAGTCATGCTTCACCGAAATAGTCACCATTCTCAATTATGGGTGATGTAGTCCACAACATCTGGAGCACTTTGGGCTGCCTAGCCCTGCTCTAGCGTATATGGTGGACATGATAGACAACACCATTAGGTCTTTTATTCTCTAAACTATGCTGTGATAATAGACAGGGAACCGATTACTGTACATGTTCGAAAGGCTTAAGGTTAGGGTAGGCAGCTCATGGTCAGAATATGTAGATGTTCCAGAGCTCAGGGTAGTAATCAGCTCAGCAACGATCCAAAGCATCATGGCAGATGGATATCAGAAAGTTACAAAATACCCTGGAACAAGTTCAGGAACAAAATCAGGAAGGACGCAACCAGCCTAGCCAGCCTGGAACCATTTGTGAGAGCAAGAACTGGATGACCAAAAACAGGTTGTAAATGGGTAATGTGAAGAAAGGTCTGATATCTTCTATGCTTTGCATTTGTGGACTCGTCCTGCATCCATTAAGCATTGACTAATGTTGCATGCACTTGCTGCTAGCACTGCCCACTTTGAATTCTCTTTGTCATGTTGTCTTGGTGCATCTTATTTTATCAATCAATTTGTACCTTACGCTAACAATTACAAATTAGTCTTGTGAATCTGGCATCTAATTACCGGAATGTTTAGTGGTGGAATATTCCAATGTACAATAAACCTGTAAAGGTTACTTTTGCACCGTAGGGTTAAAAGTGCTCTCAATAGTGTTCATGTCTGCGGTATAATAACGGTGTTTTCCCGCCTCTTCCCTTGCAGAGTGTAGACTGTGAAGGGCTAAGCACGAGTGTGGTGTGCTCCCACTACATCAACCTATTTCTGGGTTTGCTATTTCAACAACTTTAATCAAGTAAACAAACTATTCTGTTGAATGGACTTTATCTAATTTATTATATTATAAAAACTGCAAACTCCTTACTATTGGCATCCAACTCAAATCTGTTTAATCTTTATTTTTATTATTCATTTTGTATAAGTAAAGACTAGCTTAATTTCATACATATCACAAATGAAAGCTTCTATGTACCAAGCGGTATGCTATTATTAACTCTGATCTAATCAAATAATGGATTTTTTTTGGCGGTTGGGCGTGCAAGCAGACAGCAAGGGTGCTGAGCTTTTCCTACTTAGCTCCCTCGCGGGTGCATGACGTCATATTCTGGCTCCCGGCATTACTCTGCGGCGCGCGAGGGAGCTGAGCAGGAAAAGCTCAGCACCCTTGCTGCCTGCTTGCACGCCTGAGAACCTGCCAGGGACAGAACTGTCCGCCCCGGTGGAGGGGGCAAAGGCGGCCAGCCAGCTCTTGGGCCCCTTTAAAATGAGGCTAACAAGGCATTTGGTTGGGCATTTAGGGGTGGCGTTTTTTGTCGCCCCTTGGTAAGTCCCGCCCAAGGCAAATGCCTTGATAGCCTCGCTGTAAATACAGTCTGGCTGCCAGCCCTGACCATCCGATTGCCTGACACTGCTTCCTGCCTGCCCCTTCTGGCTTCATTGATTCCTCTGTAAATAAAGGTAACCATGCCATAAATCTCAGAGGATCCCATCACTCTCAGGCACATAGGAAGGTCATGTCTGTAAGGGATTTGCCATTTTACTGCAACTGAGTTCCCATCTAAGAAAACAAACCAGTAGATGGTCACACAGTTACTCACTGGCAATGCTGAAGATAGGCGAACCCATCCAAAAATGGATGGTGTTGTCACAAAAGGGGCATGTCCATTGCCATCCTGGATTCAGAACATTAGAGAACAAAACCTGGCTGGGTGGGATGGATAACATCTTATTGAATACCAGATTATGAGAGGATCAACATTTTCCAAACTTAAAGACTATGTAAATTGGTTTATGGGGGATATTTGTCTCCTCTCCCATGTCAATAACAGGCTTTCCTTGCATGTATTTATTACAGGTGACCAGTGTGTATAGCACTCAGTATGTAGTAGATAAGTTATCCCCTGATCCAAGGTCGCATATATCTCTCTACGATCTTTCTTTATCACAGCTCTCACCGAGCTGTGATACAATATCATAGCTCAGTGTCCACAATGTTTATTAGAGAGAACAGGCAGAATATCTTCGCATCGATATAACAGAAATCTCCTGCACAGGTGAAAAGGAACAGGTGCAGAGATGACCAATTCCTCGTGATTTAGGGTCTACGTAGGGTCTGAGTAGTCCTAAATTTTACTTACAGGAAAAATGTTCTGTCTGGCTGTGAAAACTCACAGATTTAGAAAATATTCTTATGTGCTTATTATATTCATCAGTTATATTAATTTGAAATCCACCAGCTCCCCTTTTATAATATATGCTAACCCTATAATAATTAATATATAATAAATATTTTCATTATGCCGATTTTACTATGATATGGGGAAGTGACTCCTTTGTAAAATATATTTTAGTGAATCATTAAATGTTGTTTGTTTGTTTTTCTGCATTGTAAGCTTAGCATGGAGTGAATACACTGTTTAGTTATCCAGGTAAGTATAAATACCTATTATTGTGCTTAGTAGAAGACATTTCTCACACCTCGAGTCGGCGATGAAATTTTCTCAAGGCTGGAGTAGCATTATATGTGGCAAGCAATCCATCCCTTGCTGACATTTTTCAGGATAAGAAAGAAAAAAATACAGCATATCTGATGATTTCGAATTTGTTAGTCAAGGCAATATTATTCCAGCCTGTAAACATTAAAAGGATATGAAAAAAGCAGAGAAAGGATATGAAAACAGAGACAAATTGCAAATGTTACAGAGAAAATGATTGTATTGTGCTTAAAGGAACAGTGTACATTTGTTTCAAAGCAACTGTAACCAGTTTATATATAATCCAGTGCTACCGAGCGCGCCAGGTTATTGTAGTGGTTATGGTGAATTGGTTTCCATAACCCATTTCTTTTCACCTATGTTAGAATGTTTTGACAAAAAGTGGGTCTCTCCTAACACCCACAGTTTTGTACAAACACAAAGATAAAGCACCACGCTTAAAGCAGCAGTAGCTTCCTGCCTCATTGAAGATTCTTGGCTGATATCATCAAATGACCATTGGAACTAAAGAGCCTCCATTTTGTTTAAATGTACATAGGGATTTAGGCCAGAGTGCAGGTAATGTTCTCTTTTTTTTTTTTACAAAGTTTTGTACAGACAAGGCAGAAGTTTTCTTATCTCTTCAATAGCGGGGGTGGGAGGCAGGTCTTGGATGACAAGAGAGCTCTGGTTTGGGGAGACTTGGCCACACCATATGGCCAGATTGTGCTATGCCCACCAATCAATCAAGACCTGCCTCCCACCCCCGCTATTGAAGAGATAAGAAAACGTCTGCCTTGTCTGTACAAAACTTTGTAAAAACAAAGAGAACATTACCTGCACTCTGGCCTAAATCCCTATGTACATTTAAACAAAATGGAGGCTCTCTAGTTCCAATGGTCATTTGATGATATCAGCCAAGAATCTTCAATGAGGCAGGAAGCTACTGCTGCTTTAAGCGTGGTGCTTTATCTTTGTGTTTGTACAAAACTGTGGGTGTTAGGAGAGACCCACTTTTTGTCAAAACACTCTAACGTAGGTGAAAAGAAATGGGTTATGGAAACCAGTTCACCATAACCACTACAATAACCTGGCGCGCTCGGTAGCACTGGATTATATATAAACTGGTTACAGTTGCTTTGAAACAAATGTACACTGTTCCTTTAAGCAAAATACAATCATTTTCTCTGTAACATTTGCAATTTGTCTCTGTTTTCATATCCTTTCTCTGCTTTTTTCATATCCTTTTAATGTTTACAGGCTGGAATAATATTGCCTTGACTAACAAATTCGAAATCATCAGATATGCTATATTTTTTTCTTTCCTATCCTGAAAAATGTCAGCAAGGGATGGATTGCTTGCCACATATAATGCTACTCCAGCCTTGAGAAAATTTCATCGCCGACTCGAGGTGTGAGAAATGTCTTTTACTAAGCACAATAATAGGTATTTATACTTACCTGGATAACTAAACAGTGTATTCACTCCATGCTAAGCTTACAATGCAGAAAAACAAACAAACAAACAAACAACATTTAATGATTCACTAAAATATATTTTACAAAGGAGTCACTTCCCCATATCATAGTAAAATCGGCATAATGAAAATATTTATTATATATTAATTATTATAGGGTTAGCATATATTATAAAAGGGGAGCTGGTGGATTTCAAATTAATATAACTGATGAATATAATAAGCACATAAGAATATTTTCTAAATCTGTGAGTTTTCACAGCCAGACAGAACATTTTTCCTGTAAGTAAAATTTAGGACTACTCAGACCCTACGTAGACCCTAAATCACGAGGAATTGGTCATCTCTGCACCTGTTCCTTTTCACCTGTGCAGGAGATTTCTGTTATATCGATGCGAAGATATTCTGCCTGTTCTCTCTAATAAACATTGTGGACACTGAGCTATGATATTGTATCACAGTTCTCTACCAGTGCAGAGACACATGATAAAGAAAGATCGTAGAGAGATATATGCGACCTTGGATCGGGGGATAACTTATCTACTACATACTGAGTGCTATACACACTGGTCACCTGTAATAAATACATGCAAGGAAAGCCTGTTATTGACATGGGAGAGGAGACAAATATCCCCCTATAAACCAATTTACATAGTCTTTAAGTTTGGAAAATGTTGATCCTCTCATAATCTGGTATTCAATAAGATGTTATCCATCCCACCCAGCCAGGTTTTGTTCTCTAATGTTCTGAATCCAGGATGGCAATGGACATGCCCCTTTTGTGACAACACCATCCATTTTGGATGGGTTCGCCTATCTTCAGCATTGCCAGTGAGTAACTGTGTGACCATCTACTGGTTTGTTTTCTTAGACAGGAACTCAGTTGCAGTAAAATGGCAAATCCCTTGCAGACATGACCTTCCTATGTGCCTGAGAGTGATGGGATCCTCTGAGATTTATGACAAAAGAGCTCTGGTTTGGGGAGACTTGGCCACACCATATGGCCAGATTGTGCAACAATCAATCAAAGCAGTTATATAATCCTGGCAACAAAACATTGTATTTGTCTGAGGTGGACGGGCTTTATAAGCATGATAGGAGATACAGTCTGTTATCCCCACTCTACGCTAATCAGATTTGGTCCTTGGCTCCCTACCACTATCACCACTGATAAACATGCACACTCCTCTCCAGAAACGATTACACCCTGGCATACAGGAGCATCTGACATCACGGGGATGTGCCCTATGCAGCTTGAAATAGCTCTTCTGTATGCCGCTTGTCAAATATATTGATTGTATTAACTGAATGACCAGGACTGATTTATGAACTCCTGCATATTTCAGAAGGAGATACATGGAAGGACGCTTCTTTAACAGCAGGAGGTGTACATCAATCCCTATATACCTTCCGCCTAGGCCAGCCTCCTAGCCCTGTCAAGGCCCCTTCCCACTAAGCTGTGCTTTTCTTACAAGGGTCTACAAAAAGCTGAGCTGGACAGATCACTAACGAGAATTTTGAGTCTTTTTTCATTTTGACCATTTTGTCCTAAAATGCACAATTCTAATTGTCACTTCTACACACTATTCATAAATGACTAGCAATGTTTAAAGGGCACTCCCTGCTGTAGTTAAACCAGACAAACAGTAACTCTAATTTAAAAACCTCAGCCTATAATATCCCATAGGCCTCTGCAGAACAGGGAATGCAAATGGAACTGCTGCTTAAGCTGAGAGCAACCATGTAGCCTGTTAGAGTAGGAGGGGACTTGTAATTGCATTGGTTTTATGTGTTATTGGATGTCCCTTTAAGCACAGACTCTAAAATAAAATGCATACTACACACATTCTGTCAGACTCCAATGTTCTATATGATATCAGAGGTAGGCATCCTTCAACACCCAGAGTTTGTTTACTACATCTCCCTTGCATGGGCATCCGCAGGAATTTTTCTGGGGGGGGGGGCTCACTCACTATTAGACATACACACACGCACACAAGCTCACTCACTATCAGACACACACACACACACACACACAAGCTCACTCACTATCAGACACACACACACACACGCTCACTCACTATCAGACACACACACACACATACACACACAAGCTCACTCACTATCAGACACACATACACACACAAGCTCACTCACTATCAGACACACACAAAATCAATCATGGGCTGAAGTCTACCTGTCACAGAGGGCTGTGGGAGACTGGGAGCGCTGAGAGGCGAAGTCTGTCCTCTTCCTTACGGCACGGTTAGTGCGGGGCAGAGCTTGTGTATGGGAGGTGGACCCTGAGAGCAGGGGTGGAGCATTAAGGCACCAAATTGCTGGGGATTTGGAAGGGAGCCTAACAGAGCTCCCTCCGGCCCCTTGGCAGTCTAAATGCGGCCCGAGCACCTCCCTCCAGCCCCCAGCACCTCCCTCCTTCTTTCTCTCGTACTGAGCTGTCACAGTCTGAGGGAAAATTGCCTGTGGGGAGGGGGCTTGTTGAAAAATCCGGGGGGGGGGGGGCAAGTGCCTCCTCTTGCCCCCCCATGTGGACGCCAATGCTCCCTTGATGCATTGTCAGCATTATGGTTGTAAGAGCATTATGGGGGATGTAGTTCATCACACCTGAATTGCTGAAGGTTGCCTACCTCTGTTCTAGATTTTATCAACATTATCCTGAGGTATATTTTTGGCTGTAAGTGGCTCTTTTTAAAATGGCAATTAGACCACATGTGCCATTGGCAGATAGATATGTATACGGAGCAATTTAGTGGCTATTAACTGGAAACTTCCTTTGCTTTTTACGGCAACTGCCCGACATGGAGTCGAAGTTTTGTTCCTTTGTGTATATGGCGCAGTGAATCGTAGTGAAATGTAGCCCATTTCTATAGAAATTCACAGATACATTGTGTCCCAAACACTGCACATGATACTGGTAAACAATGTGTCTTCACCTGCACAGAATGACACAGGAAGCATCAATCAACACACAGACAGAGACAGAGATAAACTGATTGAATTGTCAGCTTATTTCTTCCTGAAAGCATGGCTGATCTGCACGGCACACAGAGGCAACATGAATAACAATAAGTGATTACACTGCTGTAATGTTTTCAGTATTACAGAAATGCATACACAAAGCATGCATATTCTAATGGGCTGATTTTGGACCGGGGATGATGGGGGATTAAGATGCAGGGTTGCATCTTCCTGGCAAGTCTGTAGCACACAGTATTATAGACACGTCCTGAGGATATTGTACTTGTTGATTACGTTCCCTTTTCAAGGAAAAGTGCATCACCAACTGCTTTTCATGGTAGATTAGTGCTCCTGTGGCCAATTTGCTTTTACTAATGTCAGGGCCCTATGGTGTCGGATCATCTGTTGCATAGCAACTGCCTCAGCAGTAGCCAGGGTACCCATGCATAAAAGATTACACACGATGGTTGGGCAAAAGTGTGAAGATTTTCAGAATTAGATACAAGCTCCACAGGAGCCTGAACTCTGGGGCTGAACTGGAAGGATTTCTTTAGACCTCGAGGCTCTGCCTACTCAGTAATTTCCACTTAACTCAAAGCAAAAAGGAGTCCCGCTGAAGGCAAACATACTGCTGTATAAAATACAATAAGTTATCACTGTTTTTGATTATTTTGTATCCAGGGAGCAAAGTCCACCAAGATTTGAACTGCAATAGCCAATGAACTCTTTGTTATGTGTTGATCATTTTTTTAAAAAAGACATTGGGCTGCAGGTGTGATGAGCCTAAAGCTCTAAAAATGGAGCAAATGGCAAGGATATTACATTGGTATCCATGGTGACTGCTTAAAGGGAGACAATAGTCACCAGACCACCTACAGCTTAATGTAGTTGTTCTGGTATCTACAGCCTGTCCCTGCAGGCCTTTTAATGTAAATGCTGCCTTTCTGAGAAAAGGGAGTTTTTACAGTGGTGCTTAGTAACGCCTCTAGTTGCCTAGAGGTGCTTCCTGGGTCAGTGTTGCACAATGTGCAGCACTGGCATTCACTATCTCCATGCTTTGCTTAGCGATGCATTAAGGAGATGCTATAAGAAGATGTTTGCATGTCATTTTGCAAAGCTTGCACAATAGCCTCCCAATGTTTTCATATGGGAAAGCATGTGATTGGCTGAGATCATTAAACATGTGCACCAGTGAAATTTTCATTTCCTACGAATGAATTCATACTAAATAAAAATGTAATTCGTACATTCCATTAAACATTCTTTTTTTGGACGAAATTCGATAAAAAATTATTCATTTTTGGCCATTAGGACGAAAATAACACTGCGCATGCAGAAGAAAAAAAAAAGCAAGGAGGGAGCCTTTAGCACTACCAGCCCCCTCCTTGTAATAATATTAACAATTCCTACCCCCGATGCATTAACCCCTTAAGGACTGGACTGTTTTTGCGATGTTGTACATTTGCGACCAGGCATATTTTTACACTTTTGTGGTGTTTGTTTTGGCTGGAATTTTCCGCTCTCTCATTTACTGTTCCGATACAAATTATATATTGTTTTTTTCAGGACAAAAGGGGCTTTCTTTACATACCATTATTTATATAATCTCATGTATTTTAATTTAAAAAAAATAAAAAAATATGATGAAAAATTGAAAAAAATACATGTTTTTTGACTTTTACTTGAAAAATCTTTTACTCATCTACAAAAGCGAATTAAAAAAACTGCTAAATAGATTCAAAATTTTGTCCTGAGTTTAAAAATACCCCGTGTTTACATGCTTTTTTGCTTTTTTTTGCATGTTATAGGGCTATAGGTACAAGTAGAATATTGCGGTTTCAAAACATAAATTTTTTAAATTTATCAATAGTGACATTGTAACACTATTATCTGTCATAAATCTCTGAATAACACCCCACATGTACATATTTTTTTTAAAGTAGACAACCCAGGGTATTCAATATGGGGTATGTCCAGTCTTTTTTAGTAGCCACTTAGTCGAAAACACTGGCCAAAGTAAGCATTCATATTTGTTTGTGTGTGAAAAAAGTAAAAAAACTAAATTGAACGCTAATTTTGGCCAGTGTTTGTGACCAAGTGGTTACTAAAAAAGACTGGACATACCCCATTTGCAATACCTTGGGTTGTCTTCTTTTGCAAATGGTATGCCATCATGGGGGTAATTCTCATTCCTGGGCTACCATACGCTCTCAAAGGCAACGTAACCAACCTGGCCATTTTCAATGTAAAAATATTTGACCCATATATTTGACCTTGTAACTTTCAAAAATGCTATAAAACCTGTACATGGGGGGTACTGTTTTACTCGGGAGACATCGCTGAACACAAATATTAGTGTTTAAAAACTGGAAAACGTATCACAACAATTATATCATCAGTAAAAGTGCTGTTTGTGTGTGAAAAATGCAAAAAAAGTCACTTTCACTGACAATATCATCGCTGTGATATGTTTTACTGTTTTGAATCACTAATATTTGTGTTCAGCGAAGTCTCCCGAGTAAAACAGTACCCCCCATGTACAGGTTTTAGGGTTTCGTAGAACGTTACAGGGTAAAATACAGTGCTAGCAAATTCAATTCTCTGGAATTTCGGCCTGGGTTGGCAGGCAGGTCCCTTAACCCCTTAAGGACACAGCTTCAGAAGCTTGACTTACGCTTAATGACACAAGCAATTTTTGCATTTTCTTGCTGTTTGCGTTCAACTGCAATTTGCATCTCTCTCATTTATTGCACCGACACATATTATATGCTGTTTTTTAAAGGACAGAAAGGGCTTTAATTTGATATAACATATATATATATATAAATGCTTACTTATTATAAAAAAAATACAGAAAAATGCAAAAAAAATGAAAAATATTGTTTTTTTTTTACAGTTTTTGCAATAATAATGTGTGCATAATTAGTGCAGGTTAAGGAAAGTAATTAAAAATAAATTTATTTATTTGTTCTGATTTACAGAATATATAATGTGTCTGGGATTTTAAGTTTTTTTTGGTAGTTACAGGTCACAAAGCACAAGGAGTAAAATAAAATTTTAATGTGGAGCGATTTTAGAATTTGGTATGTTTGTCTTGTAAGCTTAATAGCCATAAAAGAAAACAAAATTGCCACACAAAAGTATATATTTATATAAAGTAGACATCACGGGCTATTTACCTAAGGTTGTTTTGACACTTTCTACGTAGCCATTTCACCGCCAACCTCTGCTAAATATTGGAGTAAAATTGTGTTCTTTTTGGTTTTTGGCACACAAACTTATAACAAAGAAATTCTCGTGTATATTTTGTAAAGTTGGTGTGTGCTATTCCTGTACAAAGTTTTATTTTGTGTTCAGTTACATCTGCTGAGTAAAATGACACCCCCATTGTATGTCTTTTGCACTATTTCGTGAAGTTACAGTGCCATACAGGATACCTGTCCTTTTCAGTATTCACAGTAGAATGTTGAGAGATGAATTTAATGAGCCTTAGCTTCCATTTGGGGTATTATAACAGTTTGACTGTTCAAAAAACCCCCACAAAGGCCTACCATTTGTAAAAGTAGACACTCCAGGGTATCTTATAAGGTGCATATTGTGCCTTAACATGCCCCCATTTTTTCACCAATATATGCCAAAGTATGTGGTAAAAAAAAAATTTGTGCATTTTTTACATACGGATTGCATTTTTGCTGGGCGTTTTGTATATTTCATATGTGCCACTAAGTTCAAACCCCCAAATTATGCTCAGCTAAGTCTTCTGAGTAAAATGACACCCCATATGAATGTCTTTGGCACTATTTCGTGAAGCTACAGTGCCATATAGGAGACCTGTCCTTTACAGTATTCACAGTAGAATTTTGAGAGACGGATTTAATGAGCCTTAGCTTCCATTTGGGGTATTATAACAGTTTGACTGTTCAAAAAACCCCCACAAAGGCCTACCATTTGTAAAAGTAGACACTCCAGGGTATCTCATAAGGTGCATATTGTGCCTTGACATACCCCCATTTTTTCACCAATATATGCCAAAGTATGTGGTAAAAAAATTATTTTGTGCATTTTTTACATACGGATTGCATTTTTGCTGGGCGTTTTGTATATTTCATATGTGCCACTAAGTTCAAACCTCCCAAATTATGCTCAGCTAAGTCTTTTGAGTAAAAATACACCCCCAATGAATGTCTTTGTCACTATTTTGTGAAGCTACAGTGCCATATAGGAGACCAAGCCATATCCGTTTTTACCAAACTTTGAATTTTGACGCTGGGCCTATGTGCAATTTCCAAGCATCTTCGCAGGTTTTAAATTCAATCTACCCCACAAAGGCCTACCATTTCTTAAAGTAGACACCCCAGGGTGTTTCAAAATGTATAGTTTGAACCTTAGCGTGGGATCATTTTTCCGCTAGCTTGTACCAGATGTAGTGGTAATAAGCATTTTTTCTGCCTTTTTGACATACAAAGTGAGTTTGCACAGTATATTTTGCAAACCTTATGTGTGCTACGACTGTATAATACTTCATATGTTGCTCAGCTATGTCGGCTGAGTACAGCAATACCCCCGTATGTACCTTTGCCAGGTATGTGTGGACATCGGAGGGGCACATTTGGGACACAGCCATTCCAGTTTTTTTCAAACTTTGAATTTTTATGCTGTGCCTATGTCCCATTTTAGAGTATTTTACCAGGCTATATAATCCAAATTCCCCATAAAGCCATACCATTTCTTAAAGAAGACATCCCAGGGTATTTCAAAAGGCATATTTTGAACCTTAGTGTGGGATCATTTTTCCGCTAGCTTGTACCAAGTGTAGTGGTAATAAGCATTTTTTCTGCCTTTTTGACATACAAAGTGAGTTTGCGCAGCATATTTTGCAAACCTTATGTGTACTATGACTGTATAATACTTCATATGTTGCTCAGCTATGTCGGCTGAGTACAGCAATACCCCCGTATGTACATTTGCCAGGTATATGTGGATGTTGAAGGGGCGCATTTGAGACGCAGCCATTCAGTTTTTTTCTAACTTTGAAGTTTTACGCTGTGTCCATGTTCCAATTTGGAGTAGTTTAGACGGTTGGTTATTGAAACTTCCCCACAAACACATACTATTTATTAAAGAATACACCCTGGGGTAATTCAAAAGGCATATTTTGAACCTTGGCGTGGGATAATTTTTTCTCTAGTTTGTTCCAGGTGTAGTGGTAATGAGCGTTTTTAAAATGTATTTTTTTACTTTTTATAACTTTTTTACTTTTAAAAACTAGTTTTTAAACTTTTGTTTTGCTTATAAATTTTTTTTAAACTTTCCTAAACTTTCTTAAAACTTTTTTACAGATTTAACATTTTTCTAAGCTATTTTTTTTACTGTTAACCCCTAACTAGCAGTACGCAGCACTAACAGTAAATTCCCCATTTTCCCATAACTCCCACCCACCCCAGCTAGCAAAATATATAGTTATAAAATATTTAAATTAATTAATTAAATAAATTGAACCCCTGAGGGTTAAAAAAAATAAATAAAAGTTAATCCTCAGGGGTTAAAAAAAATTAGATCACAGTATAATACTGTGATCTCTATTTGATCGCTGTAGGCAGTGATCGACTGGCAGGGAAGGGGTTAATTTTTATTTGGACTAGGTAAAGTGTGTTTTTTTGTTTTTATTACTTAAATGTTATTAAAACATTTTTTAAGCTTAATTTTTAACTTTTTAAAGTTTCTTTTAAAACTTTTTTTTAACGTTAACCCCTAGTTAGCCTAACGTCAAATCCCCCAATTCCCCACTAACTTCCACCTACCCCAGCTATCTAAATATATAATTTAAAAATAATTTAATTAATTAATTTAATTAATTTAACCCCTGAGGGTTAAAAAAAAAAAGAATTAACCCTCAGGGGTTAAAAAAAAAAATCAGATCATAGTAAAATGTAATCCCTGCCAATTGATCACTGTAGTCAGTGATCAATTGGCAGGGAAGGGGTTAATTTTTTATTAAAATGGGTAAGGGGGGGGGACTTTAAATAAACTTTATTTTTTTTAACAGCAGGGGGCAGGATCAGCACTGATCCGGCTCCCTGCACTTCACACAGAACCCGGAAGTGCAGGGAGCCGGTAGGTAAGTATACAGAGCACATGTGCTCGCTCCGACTTGTGGTCAGAGCGAGCACATGTGCTGGGCAGCTTGACCGGGTGCTCCCGGTATGCCTCTAATGCAGAGGCATACCGGGAGCACCATTAACCCCGCGATCGCCGCGATAGCGGCGATCCGGGGTTAATTTTACCGCGTGACGGACGAGGTCCGTCACCCGTCGTTAAGGGTCTCACCTGCGTGACGGACCTCGTCCGTCACCCGTCCTGAAGGGGTTAAATTGCAATCAATAAAATTACTGAATTATGTAAAAATATTACATAAATACGCACGTAGAATTTAAATATATATGCATATTTATATATTTGAAGTCTACGTGTATATTTATATAATTATTTATGTAATTTTGTATATGGACATATGTATATTTCTTATTATTTTTATTTATTTTTATATATATAGATATATATACAAATTCATTCTAAGTGTATTTTGATATAAATATATATATATTAATTTTAAAATACAGTTAGAATAAAATTTCATATAGCTATATAATTTTTTTTTTTTATTATTATTTTAAAATGTTTTTATTTAATTTAAATTACTTATTATTTATATTTTATAATAATCTATATATACAATATATATAGTTATTATATATATTATATATATACGTGTGTCATTTAATTATAAGTGTATTTTTATATTAATATAAGTACATATTAATATAAAAATACACTTAGTATGGCATTATATAGATGATATATAGACATATATTTTATAGATATATTATATGTCTATATATCATATATGTATACACATATATAATTATTTTTTTTTTATTATCACTAACTTTATTTTTTTTTTTGATTTTACACTAGCAGGGAGACTGCCTGTCAGCACAGGCAGTCCCCCTGCAGGCAGCACTATGGACACCTATTGTGACCATGTGATCGCTGTGTTGAGCGATCACATGGTCACAGGGGTCCTAATTCAGTGTGGGGAGACTGTCTGGGCTGCAGGCAGTCTCCCCACAACCGGAGCAACACTGATCGCCGCCGGGGGAACGACGGCGATCAGGTAAGTACCCCCAGACCGTTAGGACGGTTCAGGACCGTCATCGGTCGGCAAGGCAAAAATGCCGATGACGGTCCTGAACCGTGCTCGGTCGCTAAGGGGTTAAAACCTACGCAGGGCGCAAGTAGGGGAATGCTGTCATTTAAAACTACTAGTGACTAGGCAGCTATTGCTGCCCAGTTGCTAGTGCAATAAGGGGGGGTGAAAATAATTTCATTCTCACAGTAAAGTGAGAGCAAGGTCCCTGGATATAAATCAGTATCTTATATAGAAGTGATAGAGAGCTACGGTAAGAGTACGTGTAACCAATAGTTATAGAAAAAATAATAACAATGTTGAAATATGAAAAATTAGCCATTTACTGATCTCTTACCGTAGCTCTCTATCACTTCTATATAAGATACTGATTCATATCCAGCGACCTTGCTCTCAATTTACTGTGAGAACATTTTGGTCTTACTTTTTTTGCAATAAGGGGGGACCTGGCACAGGTGCCCATGTTTCCCCATGGTGAGGAACCCAGTCTATACAGTCTATACAGTCTACAATGAATGCGGCGGTGAGGCTCATCTTCCTGTCTGCCCGCACCTCCCACGCCTCTCCCCTCTTTGTCAGTCCCTCCATTGGCTTCCTGTTAGATATAGGGCTCAATTTAAGATCCTGACACTTGCTTATATATGTCTACATAATGTTGCTCCCACCTACTTATCCTTACTAATACATAAATATGCCCCATCTAGGCCCCTACGCTCTGCCGGAGACCTACATCTAACCTCTGTTCGTACTTCTACCTCTGATGCTCACCTTAAAAACTTATCTAGGGCTGCACTGTTCCTATGGATCGCCCTGCCCCTCTCTGTTAGTCTCTCACCAAATCTCCACAAAAAATCTTTGAAAATGTACTTCTTTAGGAAAGTATATCAATTAAACTGTGAAAAGCTTTCCTTCCCCACACCCTGATTCCTCTCCTGAAACTGTCATCAAAACAAAACACTAAGCCCTCAATGAATACTATCCTAGCAACATACTTTTCTACCCTACCCTTACCTTTTGTGTCACTATACCCCACTCTCTCTAGCATGTAAGCTCATTGAGCAGGGCTCTCAATCCCTCTGTTCCTGCGCGTCAAACATGTCTGGTTACAAATATGTGTCTCTAAGTCCACCCATTGTACAGCGCTACGGAACTTGTTGGCACTTTATAAAGAATGATAATAATAATAATAATAATGTACATAGCACATGAGAGATTATAAAAATAATTCAGGGCTTTATTCAGTAAATAGGAATTGTGGAGAGCTGATGAAGAAATTTGACGATTATAGGTGACATTATCCCAGCTGAAAGGATATCTGAAATGGAGAATTTTAAATTCTCCTGTCAAAATTGTTAATATGACATGGCTAAATCAGGCCAGGGTAACTAGTCAAGCGGAGATTACCAAACGCAATAGTAAATTTAAATCTCCAGATTGATCTCCAGATTGCCTTATTTTTTCAATTCAGTTTCACTACAATTTGATGTTTAGTTAATAAATCCATATAGGGAAATGAAAGCCAATTTTAATAATTTAAGCCAAAATAGTCGAGTTTTAATAAAGCTGAAGAGGATTTCTCCGGTTTGGCTACTTTGGCCTAGTTTCTGCAATCACAGTTTGGTGAATAAATCCCCATGCCTACCTATAGGGAATCTTTACAATTTGAAAGAGTGTGCATATAACCTAAGTAAATCACTAGCTACGTTCCTCTCTAAATACATGTGTATCATTTCCCCCCCTCTTCTGTATATATTTGCATGCAGCTGTGTATTCATTTGCATACATTTAAGAAAAAAGTGTCTGCTCTGCAAGAATAATTTGCCAGTGCCGGGAGAGAAAAATGATATGCCATTTAACTGTTTGTGAGAGAGGCATCTGTACAGTAGTTCCAGAGGGATGAGTCCTGATAGGTGCTATATGGGTGGTCTGGGACATGATAAACATAAAGATATTTATCTAAGATATTTATCTAAACTCTGTGAGTGTCATCTAGAAGGTTTTATATTGCGGAGATCTTTGCTCATCCTGTATCACAATAACACGAGTTTATATGGATTTACTGAATGGGATATATTATACATCTATTATTGAGATATATTATATAGTACCATAGCTTGTCATCTGCTATTTTAATGCTGTGTTCGTTATCCATCCTATAGCGTTGTAATCAAAATTATTCAACCCCTATTGAAAATCAGGTTTATTGTCAAAATTTACAGACTTTCAGCTGTTTGCAGTAAAAAAATCAAACAAAAGCTATCAAAATAGCTCAACACGATGAATGCTTCAAGTGGTTTCTCCAAAATTAACTGAAAATGCAACTTATAACGACTTCTTCAGTGTCAAAATTAGTCAACCCTTTATGACAAGCCTCTTTAGTACTTAGTAGAGCACCCTTTTGCTGCTTTGAACTGCTACAAATGAGATGCATAGCCAGACACCGGCTTCTGGCAGCCTTCCTGAGGAATTTTAGCCCATTGGTCATGAACAATAGCCTCCAGTTCAGTAATATTATTGGGTTTGTGTGTTGCAACCACCTTCTTCAAAGCCCACCAGAGATTTTCTATGATTTCAAGTCCGGTGACTGTGATTGCCACTGTAGAATTTTCCAGGACTTTGATTGCAACCAAGCCTCGGTGGAATTAGATGTATATTTGAGATCATTGTTTAGTTAGAAGGTCGAATGATGCCCAAGCTTCACCTTAGTCACAAACAGCATGATGTTTTTCTTAGGATTTCCTGATACTTCAATAAAGTTCCTTTTGCCTTCCACATGTTGCAAGTTTCCAGTGCCAGAGGATACAAAGTAGCCCAATAGCATCACCAAGTCACCACCATGCTTAACTCTTGACAGAGTGTTCTTTTCAGCATATGCTTCATTTTTCTTCCTCCAGACATACTGATGATTAATTGGGCCGAAAAGTTCCAGTTTAGTTTTATTGCTCCACAGAACAGAATCCCAAAACTTCTGTGGCTTATTTATATGATTTTGAGCATATTGGAGCTGACTTTTTTCTACTTTTGGGTCAGTAGTTGTGTACATCTTGGAGTTTTGACATGTAAACCTTCTGCGTTTAGTACGCACCTTACTGTGCTAACTGAAACCTCAGTGCCTGTTGCCATCAATTCTTGTTGCAGGTCTTTTGCAGTCACTCAAGGTTTTTTACAAAATACCTTCTCATAAATCTGGTTGTAGGCATTGATAGCTTTCTTTTTCTGCCCCATCCAGGTAGTGTAACCACTGTTAAATTTGAACTTGCATACTATGCTTCCACCTGTGTCTCTAGGAACATTCAGTGCCTTCACTATCTTTTTGTAACCTGTCCCTTGTTTGTGAAGGGCAATGATCTCTTCTCTTAAATTTGTGGACCATTCTTTTGACCACATATCTAACATGCAGTCAAACGTGACACTCAACAAACCTCTAGACAGTTCAGGTATTTCAAGTGTTCCAGGTCAAGCACACCTAATGCAACTAATGAAACCCTTGATTAGTTGAATAAGGTGTTCTATTTTCGGGTTCAATAATTTGGGGACTGGAGAAGTCATTATAAGTTGCATTTTCAGTTGAATTTGGGGAAACCACTTGAAGCATTTGTTGTGTTGAGCTATTTCTGTTGCTTTTGTTTAATTTATTCATTGCAAATAACTGAAAGTCTGTAAATTTTGACAATAAACCTGATTTTCAATGGAGGATGAATCATTTTGATTACAACTGTATGTGGTGTAATATGGGCCACATACCATTATATCAGGTGATGCCCCTATTTGCTGTGATTTAAATTTATTTTTTATGCATTTTAGTTTTGACTAACTTTTCCTTGTATTGTCCTGGGCCCTTAATTGGTTTCCATGGATGTTCTATGTCACGTTTACAGCGTACGTTCTAGCTACATGATGAATGAACAGTAATTGTTAATTGGGAAGTCACAAAAATTGAATGCAAAGTTTCTAATCACCATATTAATTCAACTATTCATGAAAGAACTGGTGTCCAACAACCAAGAAGACATGCAGCAGATGATTTTTGAATTGATGTAGGACATTCAGATCGCTGATCATATCCCTGACCTTACCGAAGGACATTCAGATCGCTGACCATATCACTGACCTTACTGAAGGACTCAGATCACTGGCCATATCACTAATCTTACTGAATGACTCAGATTGTTGGCCATATCATTGACGTTGTTGAAGGACATTCAGATTGCTGTTCATGTCACTGACATTACTGAAAGGCATTCAGATCTCTGGCCAAATCACCAACCTTATTAAAAAAATCAGATCACTAGCCAAATAAGTGACCTTATTAAAGGATATTCAGATCGTTGGCCATATCACTGACCTTACTGAAAGATATTCATAGCATTGGCCATATCACTGACCTTATTGTAGGGAATTCAAATTACTGACCATATCGAAGGACATTCAGATCACTGGCCACATCACTGACCTTATTGAAGGACATTGATATCTCTGTCCAAATTACTAACCTTACTGAAGGACTAACATCGCTGGCCATATCACTGACTTTATCGAATGACACTCAGATTGCTGGCCATATCCCTGACATTACTGAAGGACATTCAGATTTCTGGCCAAATCATTAACCTTACTGAATGACTCAGATCACTGGACATAACACTGACCTTATTGACAGACATTCAGTACGCTGGTCATATTACTGACCTTACTGAAGATAATTCAGATCACTGGTCATCTCACTGAGCTTACTGATAGACACTCAGATTGTTGGCCATGCCACTGAGCTTACTGATGGACATTCAGATCACTAGCCATATCACTGACCATATTGAAGGACATTCAGATTGCTGGCCATACCACTGGCCTTACTAAAAGACATTCAGATAGTTGGCTATATCACTGACCTTTCAAAGATTATCTCCTTTTACCGAGGGGTGTGTATGACACAGCGCTTTAAAACAAATAAGGTGGTTTACAGGCTGCTCAGTACACTTATCTGGAAGTATCCTCTATTCCACAAAACAAGGTTAAGATTGGAGCGCTCCACTTATTGGTATAAGTTTGTTTATAGCTTAAACCACACCAATAATCTATATCACTGACCTTACTGAAGGACTCAGATCGCTGGCCATATCACTGACCTTACAGAAGGACTTTCAGATCACTGGCCATATCACTTACCTTACTGGAGGACATTCAGATCACTGGCCATAGAACTGACCTTACTGAAGGACATTCAGATCACTGGCCATATCACTGACCTTACTGAAGGACATTCAGATTGCTGGCCATACTGCTAACCTTATTAAAGGACATTCATATTGCTAGCCATATCACTGACCTTGTTGAAGGACTCAGATCGCTGGCTACATCATTGACATTACTGAAGGACTCAGATCACTGGCCATATCACTGACTCTACTGAAGGACATTCAGATTGCTGGCCATATCACTGACCCTACTGAAGGACATTCAGATCGCTGGTCATATTACTGACCTTACCGAAGGACATTCATATGGCTGACCATATCACTGACCTTATTGAAGGACATTTAAGGTTGCTGGTTGCCTCATTGATACGGTTGAAGGCTATTCTGTCTGCACTGACCTGGCTGAATGTGAATTGGATTAGTTTATTGATATGGCCAATGATTTTCTTGAACAAGATCAGTCACTTTAAGTGCTCAGGACCAGTTTTTTTGTGCCCAACATTCTTCTATATATTCCTGTGCTAATATTTGTTTTTCTTTATTTTCTCTTGTACTGATTACCTAAAATTGCTGTGTGTTTAGACCTGCAATTAAAACATAACCTTATCTACAGGATGACCATGTTTTATATTGTAAGACTAAAAGGACAGGGCCACTGCACCCTGGCTTCTTCTTATACTACTATTAATTGGTTGCAGCCACACTGACAACAGAAGTTAACCAATTTCGAGCCATCAAAGGAAGTGTTACATTTTTTTTCAACAGGAATTGCAGCAAATGGTGATTCCATTGCTTCCTATAGTTGTAACAAGTTGCCGTTAATCTCAGCTTCTAACAGCTCATTCCATCTGCCCCTTAGACGCTCAGCTGAATTGAAATGACACAAATGGCACTTGAACCTGCAGTAAATCCAGTTTTTCCATTGCTCAAGTATTTTTGCTTTGATAAATATACATAACATGGTAATTAATTTGGCTGCGATAATCTATTCTTTTCAAAGCACCACATTTTTGAATATATCACTTAATCTTAAAGGACCACTATAGTGCCAGGAAAAAAAACTTGTTTTCCTGGCACTATAGGATCTTTAGGTCCCCTCCACCCTCAGGGTGCCACTCCCGCTGGGCTGAATGGGTTAAAACCCCTTCATCCACTTACCTTTCTTCAGCGTCTGGCTCCCTCGGCGCTGGTGACCTCTCCTCCTCCAAGAGGCACGCGCGCATTCAAACCGCCCATAGGAAATCATTACTCAATGCTTTCCTATGGACGTGCAGCGTCTTCTCACTGTGATTTTCAGTGAGACAGCCACTAGAGGCTGGATTAACCCTAGTGTAAACATAGCAGTTTCTCTGAAACTGCTATGTTTTCAGCTGCAGGGTTAACACTACAGGGACCTGGCACCCAGACCACTTCATTGAGCTGAAGTGGTCTGGGTGCCTATAGTGGTCCTTTAAGTGCTGTTTGTATGAAACAGGTGAATTTCAAACTCTATCACGATTTAATTGGATAAACACTCTTACACTATATGTTGTTATTGTGAGATCTGTCTTGTTTTCTTTGCAATTTTATTTTTCAGAATCACTGTTTTTGAAAGGATTTCAGTAATGCTGATTTCTTACACATTTTGAGTCTCCGCGTCACCTACTAAATTGATGTTAATGCATATCATCTGCAACATGCTTCAGGTGAAATATCCTTTGGAATGTTTTTTACCCAATTTGTCTCTATAGAAATGTGTACATTTATGAATTGTGGCAATTAAGCTTTTCTTATTAGACTATGGTCAGGGAGTAGAGGACTAACGTGCTACAGAGTGTCTACTGGGACCTCTTTGTAACACTAAGACATATTACATTCTGCCAGACAGAAATATTTAATTACAGTGACACCAATTTAGCAGTATTGGGTTATTATAGATAAATGCTGCTGCTATGAACACCTGTGAATTCTTTGTAGCTTTCATTTAACTGGAAATAGTGATCTGTAACACAGTCCGCAAGGACCTATGACATTCTACACAGTAATCAAAGTCTGCTCTGTGAAGACTCTGTGTCAATGATGGGATGACCTTGGCACCATGAAATTTTAACATGAATTCTTTGTGCTGCTATGTCAGCCTTAAAGTGTCACTGTCACTGTCTGGGGATTTTGCACAATTTGCAAAGACCTCCGAAGGTGACATCGCCACTGGTGGTCTGGTGGCAGGGGATGGGGAGATTTACTTACCTGAACTTGTCCCTCGCCACTATCTTCTTCTGGCTAGTCCTTGTAATGGATCCCCTATACTCTAGCTGAGTGAATCCATAGTTACATAGTTACATAGCTGAAAAGAGACTTGCGTCCATCAAGTTCAGCCTTCCTCACATATGTTTTTGCTGTTGATCCAAAAGAAGGCAGAAAACCTAGTCTGTAGCGCTTCCAATTTTGCAACAAACTAGGAAAACATTCTTTCTTGACCCCAAAATAGCAGTTTATCAATGCAGAATCTCCCGAAATCCAAGTGTAGTAGAAGGTGTAGTGAATTATAGCTCCCAATCCCACAAACATGAACCAAGACTTCATGAAGGGGTAAAACAACCTGTTTAATGGTTGCCACAGCTTGGCCTTTTATGCAAGTTCTCCAGCAAGGGATTCTCCCACATGGACCTTGTGGAGGACAGGGACAAAATTACAGTAACCAATCAACATACAATTACAATATAAAACACCACCACATAAACAGTAAAATCCCTCCTCTCTATCCTGGAGATAATTGGGTTAAGTGGCTGTAGTAAACTTAATTATCTGCAGGTACAGAAAATATTTCCAAGTTATAAGCTTCACAAAACACTTTAAAATACATAAAATCATCTTTTACATAATTGAACTCCCATAGTCGACATATCCCTAGATAGCTTGGATCTGAGCGCTCAATATATCCAAAAAGCACCCATATTCCACGAACACAGTCGATTCACCAAGGGGTTAAAGAATGTCACCGACCGCTCTGAATAAGTCTGTTCAGAATTAGTTCCATGCTTTTAGCTGCAAGGGTCGGTCTAGTTCGTGTGTTTTCATATGAATGGAAAGTGGAGAAAATCAATAAAAAGGCTAATGAATCCCCTGGCTCATAGTATAGTAATGGTTCGGTAGTTTCAGTCGAACAAAGCTGTCAAACCAGGTTTTGGACGAGTAATCTTTTAGTATGATCAGGTGCTGCTAATATGGGGTGCCTTGCTTAGTGCTGTCTTTAACTTCTGGAAGGAGTCCGCACACTCTGGTGACCATACAACTTGTCTGGGTAAGTAATTTTTTGTGAGGTCAGTTAGGGGCTTCGCAATGGTACTATAATCTTGTACAAACTTCTGGTAATAACCGGCTGTCCCTAAGAACGCCATTACTTGCGTTTTGGTGCGGGGTTGGGGCCACTGGGTTATGGCTTCAACTTTGGCTGGCTAGGGCCACTGCTTACCAGAGCCCACTCGGTGGCCCAAGTATTGCACCTCTGCCATCCCTACATGGCATTTGTCTCAGATCCCACAAACACAGTCGAATCGCCATGGGGTTAAAGAATTTTACCCACCGTTCTGAATAAGTCTGTCCAAAATTAGTTCCATACTTTTAGCTATAAGGGTCGGTCTAGTTTGTGTGTTTTAATACGAATGGAAAGTGGAGAATAAAACAAAAAGGTGAATGAATTCCCTTGGTCATAGTATAATAAGTGTTCGGTAGGTTTAGTCCAACAAACAGCCAAACCAGGTTCTCCTAGCTTGCCGCAGTCAGAAGCAGGCATTTGTGCGTTTTGACCGGTGTTCGGGTCGTTGAGTAGCCACCTCAGAGTTCCATGTGCTCGACGACCAAGTCCCGCTGCCAGCGTTCGTGCGACAAGACTGTATTCTTGTGGTTTGTTTCAAGTTAACAAGCCAGGAGGGTGGTCGGTGTTCGGTGATTAGGTCGGCAAAAAGAAATAAAGAAGGCAGTAGTGTCAAATGGTCCAAGAGTATACAAAAAGGGCACTGGTACACACAAAACAGGGGGGTTTTGTCACAGGCCTCTTCTGCTTCTGGTGTTTCAGTAAAGTACAGCATTATTTAACATCTGTTTAAAAATGAAACCATTTTTGTCATGCAGGCTATGTGAGTGACAGCCACTGGAGGTGTGGCTAGGGCATCATAAACAGAAACAAAAGTGATTTGACTCCTAAATGACAGAGAATTGAACTGCAGGGGTGTAATCTATACACCAAAACTGTTTAATAAGGCTAAAGTTGTTTTGGTGACTATAGTGTCCCTTTAAATAGGCTGTTGGTGAGAGACAAGTACCAAGAGCATTGGCTAGTGTCCTCTGTAGTCCAGTCACCCTTATTAGGGTGGTACTCCTGTACGCCAACACTAAATTTATCCCAACTCCAGCTCTGAAGCTATTAATCTTATTAACACTAAACACCCTATGTAATTTATGTCTGACATCAAGCCCTCTTTAACCTTAAACCACGCCATGCATTTACACAATTGAAAACACTCAATGTAATCACAAGTTCCCACAATACATATGCAGTTTTTAAATATGAATGTTTTTAGATCAGCATCTAGATAAATTGATTAGATTTACTTTATCAGCTTTATTTTGGAGGTGGGGTACAGGGGACGCCTTCAAATATTGTGCCTACATGTAGCTCCGTCCTTGCGTGCCCTCTGGTTCTTTTGCATGTTTGCAAGGAAGCTTAGCGTTCCATGCATGTATTAGTCTCCATCAGAGTGGAGGAAAGAATAGGGCTAATCTTTCAGTGATTCTCCTTCCCTTCACAGGCTGGGGAAAGACAAGAAATCTTTCGTGAGTTTTTATGAACGATCTACTGATTGTCTTAGAGCATCAGCTGACCACTCTAGCCAATCAGCGGCGACCCTGCCCAGTGGCATTGCATGCTTTCTGTAACTCAGATTCAGAAGCCGGGAGATTGGTGCTGGAGGCAACCTTTGGAGTTAAACCGTTCGAGAACCATTCATGAACCGTCTCACCGGCGACCCCCAGATGTTGCTGAACTACAACTCCATCTAGCAAAATCCAGGGGGCCGCAGGTTGGGCAGGCCTGGTTTAACCACTTAAGGTAAGAGTTTGGGGCAGGGGCCTCCTGGCACCAAAACAACTTTGTTTAGATGAAATTGTTATAGTGATCAGAGTTGTTCTCTAATTGGGGTCCTTGGTACTATAAATACGGCAGTAGAATAAACAGCATAAACTACAAACGTTGCATTTTATTTCAGTAGATTAACTGAGAGTTACTTCATCGCCATTCAGACTCTTGTGTTGACATAGAACCTTGCTTGTACTTAACAGTTTAATCATTACTGCCGGTGTTGGAATAGGATATTCCTGTTGATCTTGTTACAAACTGGAAATAGCTGGCTGCTAAAATGCTAGGTCATTTAAATAAATTCCTGAAATAATAGCTTGGGACATTTATTTACCAAACCATGGGGATTCAACAGTGAAAATTCTGCTGAAATGCTTATTTTATTCCCAGGGTGAAGATATTAGACCCAAGTGAGTGCCCAGTCCCCTAACCCCCTGTACTACACAGCCATTAATTTCCTGTGAATTACATGTCTACTTAAACTCCTGTGAAGCGATGGGAGCTTTGATACATGTATTTGTGAATGTTGCAAATTATCCTTTCCTATAGGAGCAAGTTGTATTTTCGATGTAAAGGAAAGTCTTTAATCATGGCTTACACTGGGGTGTAAGGAGCAGCCGAGATTGTTTCTTTCAAGCCAAGCGACAGGACGTCCTTTATTTTATTTTCCATAGCAAGAACAATTTATTCTTCTGAAGTCAAATCATCACTGGAGGAAAACTGATCCAATTAAACGTGTCTCTTCAGAAAGAATTAATCCAGCGGAAAAAAAGCCAGATTAATTGTCCTCTATGGCCCATATCAGCAACCTTATCTGAAAGAATTCTAATACTAATACTATTAATTTCTCAGTACAAGAAATAAAGTAAGGGAAGGAAAATTGGGATAGTTCATTTTCTTTGTATATTTTTTTTTTACTTTTAGCCTCTTTCTAACTATAATGCATCATTAATATAACACCTTAAGTCATTAGTGCCATTAGCTCCTGTTTTCGTAAATGGCAACTCTTCTATGTTGAGCCAGATATGGCTGCTGATTGATGAATTTCCAAGTTCCAACTATTTTCTCCCCCCAAAATGTAAGTAATGCTTGGCTTCACCTACTCCACACCAAACCAGGAAGTCCTCACCCATTTTCTACATAACACTTTTTTCTGGATAACACTTTTTTCTAAAAACAGTCAGTGGCACACTCTATGTGTCTCTGGCACTAAATTGTGCAAATACATAAATATGTAAATTAACATGTAAAAGAACAAAAAGAAAGAGAGAAAACACTTGTACTGTAGTATTTAATGCAAAAAAAAAGACAGACACTCACAAAGGAACAGTACAATCCTAGTTGTGCTGAAATAACTTTGTCCTTCGGGGTCATTTATCTCATTGTGGTCCAGTAAATCTCCAGTAAACAGGCAACGAGAATAGCATTGATTATATCAATGTTGGGATATGTTAGGCAGCAAGTGAATAGTCAGTTCTTGATTTCTTGAATGTGTTAGAAGCAGGAAAAATGGGTAAGCGAAACGATTTGAGTGGTTTTGACAAAGGCCAAATAGTGATGGTTAGACTTGGTCAGAACATCTCCAAAAAGGCAAGTCTTGTGGGGTGTTCCCTTTGTGTGCAGCAATTAGTACCTACCAAATGTGGTGCAAGAAAGGCCAATCGGTGAACCGGCATCATTGTCAAGGTCCACCAAGGTTCACTGAGTAAGGACCAGCCTGTCTGGTCTGATCATACACAATGTTTACTGCAGCTCAAATTGATGAAAAATAATGTTGGCCTTGATAGAAAGATGTGAGAACACACAGTGAATTGCAGTTTACTGCGTATATGGCTGCGTAGCCACAGACCTGTCAGAGTGCCCATGATCACACCTGTCCAAAAGGGCCTTCAATGGGAATGTGAGAACTGGACCATGGAGCAATGGAAGAAGGATGTCTGATCTAAAGAATCATGTTTTCTCTTAGATCAGTTTAATGACTGGGTGCATGTGCATCCTTTATATGGGGAAGAGATGGCAGCAAGATGAACTATGGGAAAAATGCAGGCCAACAGAGGCAGTGTTATGCTCTGGGGAATGTTCTGCTGGGGAACACTGGGTCCTGGCATTCATGTGGATGTTACTTTGACACATACAAACTACCTAGAGATTGTTGCAGATCAGATACACCCCTTCATAGCCATGGTGTTCCCTGATGGCATTGGCCTCTTTTATCAGGAAAATGCACCATGTCACACAGAACAGAACAAACAGAATGGAACACACAGAACACACAAAACAGAACACACAGAATGGAACACAAAGAATAGAACAGAACACACAGAACAAAACACACAGTATGGAAAATACAGAATGGAACACAGAGAACAGAACACACAGAATGGAACACAAAAATAGAACAGAACACACAGAATGGAACACACAGAACACACAGAACGGAAGACGCATAGCAGAACACACAGAAAGGAACACACAGAATGAAACACAAATAACAGAACACACAGAATGGAATACATAAATATAACAGAACACACAGAATAGAACACACATAACAAAAGATGCATAGCAGAACACACAGAATGGAACACACAGAATGGAACATGCAGAATAGAACAGAACATACAGAATAGAACACACAGAACGGAAGACGCATAGCAAAATACACAGAATGGAACATACAGAATGGAACACACAGAATGGAACACAAAGAACAGAACACACAGAACGGAAGACGCAGAATGGAACACAATAATAGAACAGAACACACAGAATGGAACACACAGAATGGAACATACAGAATGAAAGATGCATAGCAGAACACACAGAATGGAACACAAAGAACAGAACACACAGAATGGAACACAAAGAACAGAACACACAGAACGGAAGACGCAGAATGGAACACAATAAAAGAACAGAACACACAGAATGGAACACACAGAATGGAAGACACAGAATGAAAGCTGCATAGCAGAACACACATACGTGCACTGAGCAGTTGTTTTTGCTCATTTGTAAAGGTCACCACAAACATTCTGATGGTAATGTGTAACCAGAAAGTAGAGCTTTTATCTAAACATCTACGGCAGGTCTGCTGTGCTTTCCGAATAAAATATGATTTTGCATTATTATAGCTGGATTTCCAGCAAATGTAAAGATCAAATTACGCAGATTCACAGTTTTCATTCTGTGACAGGCTGGTTATGACATACACAATGATCTGGTCACAAAAAACAACTATGGTGAAATTAGACATTTCAGAAAATTTCAACAAAATATATATTTAGGTTTTTACAGAAACCCCATTGAATTAACCTGTGGACTGAGTCCTTCTAGTTCAAAGACCCAATAAAGGCCCAATATAAATTAAGGAAGGACTATCTGCCTAATTAAAATACTCTGTTCACAGACCTCCCTTTCCTCGGTGCAGGATTCTATTGTCAGGCTACAATGGATCAAGCGATGGTAATATTGTTAATGAAGAAAAACAACAGTACATTTTCTCTGATGAACCACAATCAATAGAAAGTAACCTACAAAATGAGGTCAATCTGAAAATCTGTGCAGGGAACAGTGGGCTTTAAAGTGCTTCAATGTGGCACCAAGATTTTGGAAGCTGCAGTCTTCAAACACCTTCCTAAAACCCTAGAGTATGAGGGTAAACCCTCTTTTTCAACTAAAAGCCTATAGAAGTTTTTAGGGGGAAGCTTGTCAGATACTAATTCAGCTCTCTTCCTGTTGTGATATGCTGGGAGAGGAGCAGTCAGCTATATTACATTACTCTCTCCCCAGATCATCTTGCGTTTCAATAGGAGAATAGTGATGTCCCGAACATAAAAATTTCGGTTTGCAAACGGCGAACGCGAACTTCCGCAAATGTTCACAAACCAGCGAACCGGGCGAACCGCCATAGACTTCAATAGGCAGGTGGATTTTAAAACCCACAGGGACTCTTTCTGGCCACAATAGTGATGGAAAAGTTGTTTCAAGGGGACTAACACCTGGACTGTGGCATGCCGGAGGGGGATCCATGGCAAAACTCCCATGGAAAATTACATAGTTGATGCAGAGTCTGGTTTTAATCCATAAAGGGCATAAATCACCTAACATTCCTAAATTGTTTGGAATAACATGCTTTAAAACATCAGGTATGATGTTGTATCGATCAGGTAGTGTAAGGGTTACGCCCGCTTCACAGTGACAGACCAAACTCCCCGTTTAACGCAACGCAAACGACCGCAAACAGTCCATTTGCACAACCGCAAACTCCCCATTTGCACAAGGTTGGATACCAAGCTAGCCATGTCCTGTTCCTTGTCCTCACTGATGTCATTGAAGGCCTCTTCCTCCACCCAGCCACGTACAACACAAAGGGTCGCCAAAAGGTGACAACAAGCCCCCTGGGACACCTGCTGTGTTTGGTCTTCCACCTCCTCAAAGCCACCTTCCTCCTCTGACTCCTCTTCTTCAGACACCTCTCTCTGCGTTGCCTCTCTCTGTGTTATTATAAGGTGTGTTAAGTAGTACTATTCCTATCAGTTTAATCCCTGTTACGACGTGTATATGGCATCGATTTTAGGAACCGGGAGATGGAAAAAGATGCTTGGGCGGTCCTCCTACTTCAAATTTGGGGCACTGCACGTGCAATCTAATGTGCCACCAGATAGGAGTGGTGTGTTAAGTAGTACTATTCTTATCAGTTTAATCCCTGTTACGTCCCCTATCAGGGGACGTGTATATGGCATCGATTTTAGGAACCGGGAGATGGAAAAAGATGCTTGGTCGGTCCTCCTACTTCAAATTTGGGGCACTGGGCGTGCAATCTAATGTGCCACCGGATATGAGTGGTGGCACTGGGCAAGTGGGCACAGTATACGCTGTGAGCCTGACAAACACGCTGGCAGACAACTAACTGCTATTCAATCTATTACAGTCAAACTTTTTTTACTTTTTTTAAATGTACACTACTGTTACACCAGATATGAGTTGCACTGGTGTGACACTGTGCCCTGGCAGGCCCTGAAACGCACACGCGTGAAGGAAACTGACTGCAATTATATTACAGTCCAAAAAGTTTTGTTTTTGTTAAATGCAAGCTATTGTGACACCGGATATGAGTGGTGGCACTGGGCAAGTGGGCACAGTATACGCTGTGAGCCTGACACACACGCTGGCAGACAACTAACTGCTATTCAATCTATTACAGTGAGTGGTGGCACTGGGCAGGCCCTGAAACGCACACTCGTGAAGGAAACTTACTGCTATTATATTACAATCAAAAAAGTTTTTAGTTTTTTTTAAATGCAAGCTATTGGGACACCAGTGAGTGAGTGGTGGCACTGGGCAGGCCCTGAAACGCACACTCGTGAAGGAAACTGACTGCTATTATATTACAGTCCAAAAAGTTTTTTTTTTTTTAAATGCAAGCTATTGGGACACCAGTGAGTGAGTGGTGGCACTGGGCAGGCCCTGAAACGCACACTCGTGAAGGAAACTGACTGCTATTATATTACAGTCCAAAAAGTTTAGTTTTTTTAAATGCAAGCTATTGGGACACCAGTGAGTGAGTGGTGGCACTGGGCAGGCCCTGAAACGCACACGCGTGAAGGAAACTGACTGCTATTATATTACAGTCCAAAAAGTTTTGTTTTTTTTAAATGCAAGCTATTGGGACACCAGTGAGTGAGTGGTGGCACTGGGCAGGCCCTGAAACGCACACTCGTGAAGGAAACTGACTGCTATTATATTACAGTCCAAAAAGTTTTGTTTTTTTTAAATGCAAGCTATTGGGACACCAGTGAGTGAGTGGTGGCACTGGGCAGGCCCTGAAACGCACACTCGTGAAGGAAACTGACTGCTATTATATTACAGTCCAAAAAGTTTGTTTTTTTTTAATGCAAGCTATTGGGACACCAGTGAGTGAGTGGTGGCACTGGGCAAGTGGGCACAGTATATGCTGTGAGCCTGACACACAGGCTGGCAGGCAGGCAACTGCAATTACATTACACAGAAAAAAAAGCAGACTGATGTTCTAGCCCTAAAAAGGGCTTTTTGGGGTGCTGTCCTTACAGCAGAGATCAGATGAGTCCTTCAGGACTGTAGTGGACACTGAATACACTAGCCTAGCTATCAATTTCCCTATCAAATCAGCAGCAGCTACACTGTCTCTCCTCTCACTAAGAATGCAGCTTCACAATGAATGTAAAATGGATGCTGTCCAGGAGGTGGGAGGGTCTGGGAGGGAGGGTCTGCTGCTGATTGCCTGGAATGTGTCTGCTGACTGTGAGGTACAGGGTCAAAGTTTACTCAATGATGACGAATAGGGGGTGGACCGAACAGCGCATATGTTCGCCATCCATGGCGAACGCGAACAAGCGATGTTCGCCAGGAACTATTCGCCAGCTAACCGTTCGGGACATCACTATAGGAGAAGGACTGGGTTAATTACTAAAGCTGCTCCTGGCCTGGAGTGTACCTTCGACTAATCTCAGGTTTGTACTGAGATTAGGTTCCTCATACTCCACAGTGTCAGTCACACCATACATTACACGTATACATTATAGACACTGAGCAATCCAAGGGCATAAAGTGATTCTTAACTCACACCCGTCACTCAAGCCACAGTCATTTTTCAGTCTCCTATGTCAAGACCACTTGAGCAAGGAATCTGTGACCTTTGGCACTTATTAAAATGAAAAAGGACCTCTCCTCCATTACAATAAAAGCAGCCACAGGGCTTGATGTCATGAGAAGTGTTGTGTCTTTGTGTGAGTATGAGATATCCACTCTTCATCTGACGTATCTGAATTTAAATATTTAGATGATGTTTTATTGTCACATATTGGCAGCATCCTACATTGCTCTGTCTAAACAGGAGAAGAAATAATTGATTGTACGATCCCGTCACCTAGAACTTACTCATTCCGTTTCCGTCAGCGGCCTTCCTGTGTTAAGACCAATACTTTGTGCAGCTTGCAGATATTTCACCTCTAATGATACACTCAGCGCATCCAAGATATGCACTTGCATGAGTTTTATTAATCAGTCGAGCTTCATTTCGTAAGATGGAGAAAGCAGTGGCCTTTCATTTGGTTGGTTTGTACCCAAGGAAATTAAATTCCGAGATATCTCCAGGAAAATAAATCCTGTCTTGGTTATCCTGCAATTGTTTCCTTACTCAATAACGGGACAATTTATTTCAGAGATGTTCTTGGTTTGCAGGTAGTCCCTTCCTGCCGATCAGGCGAGGCCTTTTCATTATGTTTTTCCATTGCTTCTTTTATATCCACTCATTTTAATTTTTATCGGAGTTCTGATTGCTGCATGCAGAAATAATCAAAACAGTCTATCTTCCTATCTCTCTATATTTAGCAAAAAAATACAGCCTCTCTTAGAATTATCCTAACAGCTGGACTTTTGTGATGTCTTGTGTAATATTTCCCAAAACGATATAATAATAATAATAATAGTAATAATATTAATAAGATAATAAAAAATGTAATTATTCACAGTGCATGAAAATACACACTATGTACTCTCCCACCTATCACTAATCTGCCTGCCTGTCTGTCTGCCTGCCTGCCTGTCTGCATGTCTGTCTGTCTGTCTGTCTCTAATGTACTGGTGGTGTCCTTGCTAGTTGGCATAAGAAACACATGAAAATATTAAATATTTTCTTTCCGTTTTATAAATATCTCAACTCATGGGTAGCATCTAGTTAGTTATTAGGTTGTTCAAAAAGCCCAAAGGTGACAAAATATCTTTAAATACCCACATTATGTAGGTTACCATAGTAATGGCCTTCTGATCTACACTCTGCTTTTCAAACACAAGTGACACAATGTCAGATAATCTCAAGAATATTCTATTGTTTTTAATCAACATGAACGAAATAAAACGTAATATATCCCACAATATAATGGCAGTACTGGGGCTATATGTTTTGGTAACTCATAGTCTTTTAACATCAGGCACTATACTATGGGTTTTTTTTTGTCTCTTTTCAAATTATATTTATTGAACAGTTTTAATAAAAACATTTCACAAAACTATTAACAGAAACACAACAATGTGAAACAATAGAAATATGAGTACAATAAAAAGGGGAATGGTGAAAACATAATAATAAGGTTTGTCATATGCAGCAATGTATTTAGCGCGAGGCTGGCAAGGCATTTGGGTGGCACTTTCGGGGGGGGGGGGGGGGGCAAAAAAAGCTGCCCCCAAACTCCCTGGCAAATGCCTTGCCAGCCTCTTTTCCTGGGGAGCCTGAGAGCTGGCAGGCTGGCATCCACTGATGATTGACGCGACTGTGCGAGGGAGCGCTCTCCCTGCTCAGCTCCCTCGCAAACACGCAGTGATGCCGGAGCTGGAATATGATGTCACTCCAGCCCTGGCATTCCTGAGAGGCACACGAGGGAACTGAGCAGAAGGATCACTGCTCCCTTACTGCATGCATGCCAGCCGCTCAGCCCTGCAGCCCCACTGGACCCAAAGGTAGGGAAGCTGGGTGGAATTGAACTTTAAAAGAAAAGAAAAAAATTGAGAGTGTGTGTGTATTTTAGTGAGTGTGTGAGTCTCTTAGTGAGTGTGTTAGTCTGAGTGTGTTATTGTGAGTGTGTTAGACTCACACTAACACAGAAACACACTCACACTCACACTGTTAGTGTGTGTTTGTTAGTGTGGGTGTGTGTTTCTGTTAGTGTGGGAGTGTGTCTATTGGTGAGTGTGTTTGTGTGTGTCTGTTAGTGTGTGTCTGTTAGTGAGTGTCTGTTAGTGGGTGTCTGTTAGTGGGTGTCTGTTAGTGGGTGTCTGTTAATGAGTGTATATGTCTATAAGAGAGTGTGCATATGTTTTTGTCAGTGAGTGTGTATGTGTGCTTGTCAGTGAGTGTGTATGTTTGTTTGTCAGTGAGAGTATATATGTGTTTGTCAGTGAATGCCTGTGTCTGTCAGTGAGTGGGTGTTTCTGTCAGTGATCGGTTGTGTCTGTCACTGAGTGGGTGTGTCTGACACTGCATGTATATATGTCTGTCAGTGAGTGTGTATGTGTGCTTGTCAGTGTGTATCTGTTAGTATATGGTTGTCACAGTATGTTTGTCTGAGACTGAGTGTGAGTCTGTGTATGCATTTCTGTCAGTGTGTGTCTGTCAGTGAGTGTGCATGCATTTCTGTCAGTGTGCGTGTCTGTCGGTGAGTGTGCATGTGTGTCTTGTCAGTGAGTGTGTATGCGTGTGTCAGTGAATGTGAGTGTGTGTGTAACTATGAGTGTGTATGTCTGTGAATGTGTATGTTTCAGTGAAAGTGTGTGTGTTGGTTAAACAGTGTGTGTGACAATGACTGTATCTGTCAGTGAATGTATGTTAGTGCATGCATCAATGAGGGTGTGTGTCTGTCAGGAAGAGAAATTTGGAAAAGCTGAGTGAGGAGGGGTGTGCCCGAATTTTGCCTAGTCTTGTCAGTGAGTGTGTATGCGTGTGTCAGTGAATGTGAGTGTGTGTGTAACTGTGAGTGAGTGTAACTGTGAGTGTGTATGTCTGTGAATGTGTATGTTTCAGTGAAAGTGTGTGTTGGTTAAACAGTGTGTGTGACAATGACTGTATCTGTCAGTGAATGTATGTCAGTGCATGCATCAGTGAGGGTGTGTGTCTGTCAGGAAGAGAAATTTGGAAAAGGGGAGTGAGGAGGGGAGTGCCCGAATTCTGCCTAGGGCAGCACAAAACCAGAATACACCACTGGTCATATTGTGTTATATTTACCTGACCTATAGGTAGGCTGAATAGCTGAATAAATACCTTAATATAACTGTTTACTCCCTCTTTAGGCCCATTTTCAACACCATCCCTACTGCAAGCCTCTACAATTCTACTCGGCTCAACCCACCCGCCCCTCCTCCTACCCACCCAGGTTCCCCCTAAATTTATAGAATGCTCCTCTAGCTGTTTAAAATTCTCACTCACTTACCTCTTCATTCCCTCTATATTCTACCAATAGCTGCAACTCTCTGTTTCCTTATTTAGCCATCACTTCCAAATTTCCCCTGCTACCTCTTGTCTCAAATCCCCACGGTATCCTTTAGATTGTAAGCTCACGGGCTATCTACCTCTGCACTTTTTATAAAAGAGCTTAAATGGCTAGATTTCAGCTTAAGGGCAGGGCCCTCTCTACCTTTTGTCATTGTGTGTGTATATTGCATGTTCTCCACTAATTGTAGAGTATAAATAAATAAATAAATAAATAAATAGCTAAACATTCAGATGGAGAGAGAGGAAGTGGACCATGACTGCTAGTGTGCAGGTTACCTGTGAGGTCAAAACATGTTCAGTGACATGATGAAATAAGGCATGCTCTTTGAAGAGTTCATTTGTCTACGTCTCTGCTATGAACAGTCAGGAATCCTGAATAATAGAAAGCTCATAAGTAATTTTTGTGACCATGTTCTTTAAATTGTTTGTTTCCAAAAAAAATTTGTGTTTTTCATGTGTGACAAGACAAAAACAACTACAATATAATTGTCATTGTAAATATCATTTTAGGACTGGAGTCACGAGTCTATATTTTGTCATAGTACAGATGTAAATTTTTTAAAATGTTATACTGAATTTATTACTTACCTGCTGATATTCCTAAGGGGTTCGTAAAGCCACCCTTAGGATAGCAGGAAGACTGGGTATAAGCCATATTGGCTTTTTTTAATGAAATGCTGTGAGGCTACTCCCTCTGCTCTGCTCATACATTGGAGCTGTCGTTTCTCTCTAGCATCAAAGAGAGCTATGTGCCTGTTAATCTCTACTGAGTGTGTTCCCCTTGAAAGTGGTTTGTGTGCGAGCTTCAGAGTGTGAATTGATGACATTTAATTAGGAGACTGTAAGGAAATGTGTGTATTCCGCCGCAGAAGGCATAGCCCAAACTCTAGCAGAAAAGGAGAAGGTGGGATAAAGGGACAGGAAGACATGTTAATGGTCCTTAGTATGACTTAAAGGGACAGTCCAAGAAGCAATTTAAATTATTCAATTATATGAAGTCCAGCATCATTATGTAAAGTGTGCAGACACTGTGTGTGTACACTGCTATTCTGAGAACTATTGCACTCTCTGTGCGAAGCATCTTAGTGGATAACAGTCATGAGCATTGCTGACTTCAGAGTAGGATTTATATTTATTAAATTAGTGTGTTCCTTTAATGAAAGACCTCCACGTGGAAAAAAGGCAGAAATGCACCCGAATGTTTAAAACTGGTCAACAAATGGAATTCAGGAACCCAAAGAGTAGTCCCAGCTTTTGTGTAATGCACATATTTGGATTTCAAAATACAAACCACTCAAAAAAATGGATAAAAAGCACTTTTAGAGAATAGCGGCAATTGTCCCTAGTGGTTAAACCTTCCCCAAATATAACCCAGTAACCCAAGACCAGCATACAACAGAACGGGAACTGGGCAGGGGAAGCCTTTATAAAGGTAACTGTTACAAGATGTTTCCATGTGTCATTTCATTTTGAACAAATTTCGCCCATGCAATCGTTACGGAAAAAACTATTTGAACCATTAGGGCGTGAAAATTGTCCGATCAGTGTACTGCAAAATATAAATATGTTTTGTTCATAGATCAAGTGAGAAGAGCCCAACAGGGGAAACAGCAGTAAAAAAGAAAAATAGTTTAATTTTATTTAATTTTTATATTTATTAAATATATTATATATAATTAGATTATTTTTTTTTAGATTTCACCTCTATTAGTCATTTCTCACTTGTTATGTGAGTAAAATCATTATTTAGTGACTGTGCCCTAACCGTCAATCATGTTTTTCCCATCAATCTTCTCTTTTTTTTGCTACCACGGACAGAATCAGAATCACAAAACAGATAAAACCGACTGATCTATATATATATCTAGTTTGGGATTTTGTATGAAATGCTGATTGCCCTAAACCGAATGCACAAGCCTAGTGTGAACTACATAAAGTTTTAAAAAAAAGATCACCAGGCTCTGTAATAGGCAGAAATTCATAAATAATCAGGAATTGCTTACCCAATACTCCAGCCAGAACACAGAGCGAAGGGAGAGAAAGCTCGGGGAGATACATGTATCCAGTTAATAGTAGAATGCCATGGAAAACAGGATAGAAAAAAATACAAAAACGGTCATAGAGTCTAGGTTGAGTAATCCAGTCTGCACTATTATTTGTTTTGGTTTGTTTATATATTTTTTTTGGTACCTTGTAATTATTCAGTGATATCAAATTTCTAGCTAATTATTGTGCCAGATTAGCAAACTTTCTTTATTAATTTGTTTATTTTTTAAGTTCCATTTGGGATTGCTCGCCTCTTCTTTCTCCACACCTATAAATAAGAAAAACTTGTTGGTAAATAAGAGTCTAGATGGACTCTACTTTTATAAAAAAAAACTCAACTATAACATATATCTGGTTTAACCCCTTAAGGACCAAACTTCTGGAATAAAAGGGAATCATGACATGTCACATATGTCATGTGTCCTTAAGGGGTTAAAGAACCACTATAGTGCCAGAAAAACATACTCGTTTTCCTGGCTCTATAGGGTCCTTGAGTCCCCCTTACCCTCAGTGCCCCCCCTCCCGTCGGGCTCTAAGGTGAGGAAGGGGTTAATCCCTTACCTTTTTTCCAGCGCTGGGCTCCCTCGGCGCTGGGGACTGTCCTCCTCCTTTCCCTGTCATCGGCTAAATGCGCATGGGCAGCAAGAGCCGCGTGTGCATTAGCCAGTCCACAGGAAAGCATTTCTCAATGCTTTCCTATGGACGCTGGCGTCTTCTCACAGTGAGAAGCGCGGAAGCGCCTCTAGCGGCTGTCAATGAGATAGCCATTAGAGGCTTGTTTAACCCATTTGTAAACATAGCAGTTTCTCTATGAAACTGCTATGTTTACAGCAGAAAGGGTTAATCCTAGATGGACCTGGCACCCAGACCACTTCATGAAGCTGAAGTGGTCTGGGTGGCTATAGTGGTCCTTCAAGGGCTTTTGAGCCAGAGCAACATAAATCCACTGTAATTGTTGCAGACTTGACAGGTAACCTATTCTCAAGGGGTTAAACTTCTTCAATGGTATGGTTATCCATCAAAACACAACAGCCGTATCCTTAAATGAAGAAGACACTTTCACCAAAGTTTATCCATCACTAGCAAACACAGGGCAACCGCACCTGATAATTCTGCTACTCAGAGCATTTTTCTTTTTCATGTCCTGTTTATCAATGAATACACAATTGTCTCCATATTAAAATCTATTTGAAATAATGAGTCTTTTTTTTAGCTTCCGAACTCATATTATTTCAAAAAGAGAGAAGATTTTTTTTTTGCATATTTTTTTTCCTGTGATCTTTCAGCGCAAGAACAAAACCACATAACTGAACATAAAATATTAATGTCAGAATCATAGAAAACCTATTGCAAAAATGACATGGAAATCTCTCTCTTGGTGAAACTGAACGGAAACATTTCGAGATTAAATTTAATGGTCATTCAAATAATTCCAGAAGAAAAATTCATATGGGAAAAAAGCGTAATCAATATTTATAAACATTTACTTTTTCAATATGTGGAAAATCAACACAAAGTATTCTCTGTACTGGAATTAAAAAGCCTGCCTGGCAAAATATGTTTGCCTTCGTTTTTAGTGCTTACGAAGAGAAACAAAGACAAACAGAAGAATGGATTATAATAAAAACACACAGATTGAGTGGAATTAAACAATATATATTTTTCATTTGTGGGGTCTATTTACTAAGCAGTGGCTTGTTGAATGAATTTTCAAATTAAAACCGTAATAACAGACTTAAAAAAGAAAGAAGTTAGCTGAAATAATGTATTGTAGTTTCAGTGGCTTATTCATTAAGATCAGCATTTCAGGGAATTGAAAACCGAAACGTAGCCAATAGCAGAACCTAGGTCACATCAATATGCTGTTTAATGTACACACAATGAATCAGGAGGAGATGTGTCCTATTGTGTCTTATACCCCACCTCCTATAGTCTGTGCGCTTGTTTGAGCAGGGTCCTCTTCAACCTATTGTTCCTGTAAGTTTTCTTGTAATTGTCCTATTTATAGTTAAATCCCCCCTCTAATAATATTGTAAAGTGCTACGGAATCTGTTGGCGCTATATAAATGGCAATAATAATAATAATAAAGTGAGATAAAAGAAATGTGATGCAAAGTCCTAAAGGTGGGGATTCCGTATGAATATCTATTTGGTTTCCACAGTGATTGCCCCACTGTTAGAAGGTGCAACATTTTAAGATTAGATGGATACATTCAGGACCATAGCTTCCAAGTCGGGAGAGAATTATGAAAAACGAATGGCCAGGTAAAAATGAACATTGTAATTTAATTGACAACTTGCTAACATTATAAGAAATCCCAATATGTATTTTGCTGTCATGTAATGGTGGCAGACAACACTGTTTTATAGATGGACAGTATATAGAAGAACCAAAGAAAAGAAAAAGTTACCTGCGCTCTCTCCTTAATCCCTATGTATATTTAGACAAATGGAGGTCATTTAGTTGCTCCAATGGCCATTGGAGGGAATGCCCGCCTGCTAACATCAAGGCAGACCCCCCTAGACAGGTCCTACACTGACCCTTCAGCCTGCTTCCTTGAGCTTCTGGCAAAGATATCTCTAATGAGACAGAGAGGGGTATTTTTTATATATATACACCCCCACCATACCTATTAACCCTTAATAGGGAACACATGGGATGGGCGGCTCCGGCCCCCCAGATGTTGCTGAACTACAATGATTCTCTGGCTAGCTATGTAATTCAAAGAATCATGGGAGTTGTAGTTCAGCAACATCTGGGGGGCCGGAGTTTGAGGACCCCTGGTCTAGACCTAAAGATATCTGTAAGCATTATCTATAGGGACAGCAGTGCAATCCAGGCTTATCTACTTAATGGTGTTTTAATTTCCCCTCTTTTACATAATGCTATCTCTACGCTTTTAGAACCCAGTTAATGGCTATTATATAGCACTACCAGAAAATGGGGCAGATTTTATAATTAATTATCTACTTTCCCTACGGGGCAATACTGAATAAAGCCCAGGAGATGGTATTTTCTATAGATATATCTTTTTAATACTTCCAACCGGTCTTGAGACACTTTTGTAACACACAAAAGATTCACTTTAAATATTGTGTATATTCTTGAATTGCTTGTGATTTAGTCAGTTTTTTTTTGTTTTATGCAATAATATTAAATAAAGATTACTATTACTTATCCACACATGAACAGGAAGACTCTCAATGGTGAGATTTTGTCTGAGTTTTCAAAAGAGACAAGATGTTACAATAATTCGGAATAATGAGTATGGGCTTCAGGTAGAGGGAGCGTTAAAGGGACATCATAGTCACCAATTGTACTTTAATTACATAGAGAAGGCTCCTTCAGGGTCTAGCAAGCTACTAATAGAGCAGGAGATAACACATTCAAAATTAAACAGAATGTGCAATACAGGAAGTGTAAACATTAGATGACTCTTTACAGGAAGTGTTAAGGAAGGCTGTGTAAGTAATATACAGGGAGGTGTGACTAGGGCTGCATAAACAAAGTGATTTAACTCCTAAGTGGCAGGGAGTAGAGCAGTGATACTGCAGGGGCATGACATGTACACCAAAACAGCTTATATACACCAATTAAGCTAAAGTTGTTTTGGTGACTATAGTGTCCCTTTAAAATTCAAAGTTAGCCTTGATACAATGTCCCAGCTATTGCAAAAAACGTTTTCGTTTCTGTTATGCAGAGAAAGTACAGTATAAGCAGATTAATCAGGAGTTGACTGTTTGAAATGTTTAGAAAGTGAATTTTATTGCGAGTTTCATTCAGTTGTGGTTGAGTGGGAAGTTGGAGAAAGTGTCACATTTAAGACCCCTAACAACCACGTGTTAGAACATGCAGTATGTGCTAAATGGCCCGAACGTTTCTCAACCTCTTGCAGATGAACTGCAGGGTTCTGTAGTTCTTTCTGCACTAAAATTAAGGATCTCCTTTCGCAGTGTGGACATCTCATTTTCTGCAGCAGATGGCTCTGTGTGGGAGTCTTGCTGAGGATCTCATACACATTTCTAAGCTTAAAAAGTTAATTGTGTACCTCGTGTTGACTTCGATACAAATCATTTTTTCTATGGAGGCGAATTTTTGTACCTTGTCTAGAACGAAGGAGGATTTTTTTCAAGGATTTTTTTTTTCTTTTTAATTGCTTATAGATAGCCATGCACTAGCTGTACTATTCACTATTTCTCATGTGGTTAACCCAATCAGAACTGAAGATTAACTCAAAGCCCATAATTAATCTGCATCAGAGGGGCTGATATTTTACTTAGATTTGTAGAAACCTCTCCAGTAAAAATATTGCAGAAATATATTGTGTTATGATGAATGCTGTCATAGTATCCAGTCATAATATATGTGGATTAAAGGGACACCAGAAGAACAAAAATTATCTTGACTAAGTGGTTTTGGTGCATAATTGTTGCCTTTTAGATTTGGCTTTTTTTTTTTTTAAATGTCAGTGTTTATGTTTGTTGTTAAAGCTATGGGTTTGAAGACAATCCTCAGTCTTTCAGAACTTGAAGGACATCACATTCAGATTCATCATGCACCTCAGAGCACGGTCGCGAACGCATGCACCCTATTCCCCCAGTGCCGGTGTATAAGAAGCATTGGATTGGGTAAAAACCAGGAGACAGAGCAATTTCGGATCAGTTTTTTAAAAGGAGGGGGGCAGTGATCTAAGCACAAGGGACATTATAGTCACAATACTATAAGCTTAATGAAGCAGTTTTGCTGTATAAATCATACCCATGCAGTCTCACTGCTCAGTTCTCTGCCATTTAGGAGTTAAATCACTTTCTTTATACAGCCCTAGTCACATCTCCCTCCATGTGACTGTCACAGCCTTCCTAAACACTTCCTGTAAAGAGTAATCTAATGTATATACTTCCTTTATTGTACATTCTGTTTAATTTGGAATGTATTTTCTCCTGTTCTGTCAATAGCTTGCTAGACCCTGCAGGGACTTACTGTATGTAATTATAGTTCAATTTAGAGAGCAGGAGATACAAGCTTTAAAAGTAAGTTACATCTAAGTGAAAATGAAACCATTTTGTTTTCATGCAGGCTAAGTCAGTCACAACCTGGGGAGGTGTGGCTACGGCTTCATAAACAGAAGCAAAATAGTGATTTAACTCCTAAATGGCAGTGAATTGAGCAATGAAACTTCAGAGGCATGAGATATATACACAAAAACTGTTTAATTAAGCTAAAATTGTTTCTGTGACTATAATGTCCCTTTAAGAAACACTCTGTTTGTGACAAAAGCCTTTTTTTAAATACTTTAGTCATGTGTTCATTTTACCGCAATTTCACCCTTACTCTTTAAGTGCACCCATACATATTATATATCATGTTTTAATATGCTTTCTATTGATACGATACTATATGTATGCATTACTTAATATTAAATAGAAATAAAATATAAACAAAATAAAATAACATATTATTTGAAATGTTTTACATTTAATAATTTGTACACACCACTTGCAAATAAAGCAAACTAACTCAAAATAGATTCACTAATTAGTCCTGATTGTTTAAATGCCCAATATGTCTAGGATTTCAATTTATTTGTAGGAGATATAAAATAAATATTGCAAGAAGTGAATTACTGTTTTAAATCTAAAACGTTGCAAAATGTAGCATGCTGAAATTACAACTTTTATAGTAGTCTCAGAATCCAAAACCATTACACAAAAGTATATATTTGGACAAAGTACATCCCCCGGGCTATATAACTAAGAGCATTTTGACACTTTTCATTTAACTATTTGTTCACCTAAGTCAAAATATATATATATAAAGAAGTTACACTGGTTTTATTTTGGGTAAATTCTGCTGACTTGACTCCACGCTCACCTAGGGAGGGTGGGCTACATTTGGCCTGGGGGCAACTACAAACAAATGGGTCAATTTGAGGCCATGCAAGCACTGTGTCATATTATACTCTACTCCCTTTCTTAACCCCTTAAGGACCAAACTTCTGGAATAAAAGGGAATCATGACATGTCACCCAGACCACTTCTGCCCATTGGAGTGGTCTGGGTGCCAACTCCCACTAGCCTTAACCCTGCAAGTGTAATTATTGCAGTTTTCATGAACTGCAATATTTACCTTGCAGGGTTAAGTCCTCCTCTAGTGGCTCTCTACTAGGCTGTTTACTAGACAGCCACTAGAGGGACTACTGTGTTCATAGAACACGAAAAGTGCTTTAAGCGACACTGGACGTCCTCATGCAATGTGAGGACCTCCAGTGTCGCCGAAGTCCCCATGGGAAAGCATTGAATAATTCTTTCCTATGGGGAGATCTACTGCCTGTGCGCATTAGGAGAGTAGGTGGAGCCTGACCCAGCACCGAGGGACATTGGCGCTGGACTCCGATAAGCCACTGAAGGGGTTTTAACCCCTTCAGCAACTTGGAATGGGGGGTGGGAGGGAGAGGGGCACTACTGATTTCCTGGCACTGGAGAATCCCTTTAACTTTATAAGAAATGTTGTATGCTACTACTGCAATAACTGCAATCCAATAATAATAAAATAATAACAAATGTCACACTGCATTATAAAAAGAGAATAATAAGAGAGATTCGGAAGGGATGTCCGTAACTCAGAGGTGTTGATTCCTACATTTAATTTTATTGTTCACATCTCATGCATAGATTATTGTGATATATAGAGATACATATACATAATATTAAAGGAACACTATAGTCACCTAAATTACTTTAGCTAAATAAAGCAGTTTTAGTGTATAGATCATTCCCCTGCAATTTCACTGCTCAATTCACTGTCATTTAGGAGTTAAATCACTTTGTTTCTGTTTATGCAGCCTAGCCACACCTCCCCTGGCTATGATTGACAGAGCCTGCATGAAAAAAAACTGGTTTCACTTTCAAACAGATGTAATTTACCTTAAATAATTGTATCTCAATCTCTAAATTGAACTTTAATCACATACAGGAGGCTATTGCAGGGTCTAGCAAGCTATCAACATAGCAGGGGATAAGAAAATCTTAATTAACCAGAACTTGCAATAAAGAAAGCCTAAATAGAGCTCTCTTTACAGGAAGTGTTTATGGAAGGCTGTGCAAGTCACATGCAGGGAGGTGTGACTAGGGTTCATAAACAAAGGGATTTAACTCCTAAATGGCAGAGGATTGAGCAGTGAGGCTGCAGGGGAATGTTCTATACACCAAAACTGCTTCATTAAGCTAAAGTTGTTCAGGTGACTATAGTGTCCTTTTAAAAAGCCAGTGAAGTGACACTTATCACCAGGATCTTTAAATCAAATTGTGACAGATACATTTTGTAGTATATATCATATGAAAATGTCAGAATTGAAGCTACTGAACGGCAAGACAAGGCTAACACATTTACTCCTAAAGGAAAAAGTATTTCAAAACTCTAGCCAAGAACGAGGCACTAAACCAACACAAGGTCGAAATGCTGTGTTAATTCTAACAAGGCATTGCTTGATTTCATTGGAAGTAAATAGGTTAAACATTATATATTTAGGAAGGTAAAATTATCCTGCAAATGGAGATATTTATTGTCTCTTAGTAAGGCAGTTGGATGACTGATATATCTGTGTATTCACTGGATGTCAGTATGCAGTTTAAATATCATTAATCATGTTGGTACAGACAGTAGAGCCAGGCCTGGCACACTCCACTGCCTTAATGTGATCAATAAATGGGTCAAGAAGGAATACAAAGTGTGTTTTATGCATTCCATCTACCGGCACCAAAATACATGGACATTAAAACTTTCGCTATTAGAATGGCTGTGACCTTACAGGAGTGAAAAGATCAAGGACCAGCACCGCTGACTGCCGACGGGGTAAGATGAAAAACAATTTAGAGTCTGTAATAAAAGACAGAGGAAGAATCGTGCAAAACATTTGCACTTATCGCTCGTAGAATGGTACTTAGATTCTGTAGTTTTTTTCTCTGCTGTAATTCATATGTGAAAGAATAGTTACAATTTCCTCTGTGCACTTTTTATGTATTTGTCACAAAAATCATGCATTTTGTTAAAAAAAAAATCATGAATATACTTCACAGACTTTTCATAAAAGCATGCAATATTAGGCTAAAGCCCAATGCAATCTCCTTGGCTCTGCTGATACACACACATGTAACCTTTCATTTGTATCATAAATACACTTCATATTCACGAGAGGAGAGAGCTTTAAAAGCAAATTATAAGAACAGAAAAAAAATCACTGTTTATTAAAAATACACCAATTGAAATCCTGCATGCATTTAGCTATGCATGTATTCATTGCGGGTATGTCTAAAAACAGTTTGCACAAGTTGTAGCTCTCTTGTCTGAATCCTTTGCAAGTCCTCCCCTTCTAACCCCACCCAGACTTTCTGTGGCTGTCTAAAGACTTCCCAATGCAGCTCATTGAGAAGTCTTTGAAAAACAGGTGCTCTGGGAAATTGCAGCCTCTTGAGTTTATCTTCACTGAGCTAAACAAACCAGGAAATAACGGCAACAGTATGTGATTGACAGCCGGGGGGGCGTAACAAGATTAATTTATAAAACTGTCAATTTCTCTTGAAATCTGCACAGAGGAATTATTCACACATGAAGTATACCAGCAAAAAAAAGTACTTGAGGGATCTGGAATGTCCCTTTATTTTTTCATAAATCCTTGAGTAATGGCTCTTTAAGTAATGACAAAACATGCATGAAGATTTGTGTTGAACAAAAAAAGCCACCACCACAGGTTGGGGATTTATGGGATATACACAATCCCCCTACTGGTCACAGTGAGAGGACTAGCAATGGCTGAGACAATTCAATTACTTCCTGATCTCTGCAGAATGTGCATATTTGTAGCATTCGAAGAAATTTCAGACTTCAATTTGAACTTTGAATGCCTTTTTAACATGTTATTTCACTGGTACTTAATATATCTATAACAAAACATCATGTACACTGAACATCCACAACATTAAAACCACTAACAGGTGAAGTGAATAGCATTGATTATATCGTTACAATGGCACCTGACAAGTGGTGGGATATAGATAAGACAGCAAGTGAACAGTCAATTCTTCAATTTCCTTTGTTGGAAGCAGGAAAAATGGGCAAACGAAAAGATGTGAGTGACTTTGACAAAGGCCAAGTAGTGATGGTTAGATGACTGAACCAGAGCATCTCCAAAATAGCAAGTCAGTGGTTAGTACCTACCAAATGTGGTTCAAAAAAAGGGCAACTGTTGAACCGGCATCGGGGTCATGGGCGCCCAATGCTCATTGATGAATGTGGGAAGCAATGATAGCCTGTCTACTGAAGCTCAAATTGCTGAAACTTGTAATGCTGGCCATGATAGAAAGGTGTCAGAACACACAGTGCATCGCTGTTTGCTGTGTGTGGGACTGAATGGCCAAAGACTGGGGCAGAGTGCCCATGATAATCCCCTGTCCAAAAGTGCCTTCAATAATGGATTAAGGTTGCCCCATCTGATGAATCACATTTTCTTTTAGATCAGGTGGATGGACAGATGCATGGTTCACAGGGCAAGAGATGAGAGTGGGATGCACTATAGCAAGACGGCAGGACGATCGTGGTAGGGCTATGCTGTGGGCAATGTTCTGGGCCCCAATGTTCTGCTGGGAAAACTTGGGTCCTGGCACACATGTGGCTTTTACTTTTATATGAACAACCTACCTAAAGATTGCTGCAGACCTTGTACACCCTTTCATGGCAATGGTATTCCCTGATGGCAGTGGCCACTGTCAGCAGGATAATATGCTCTGCAACACTGCAAAAATTGTTCAGGAATGGTTTGAGGAACATGACAAAGAGTTCAAGCTGTTCTTGGCCTCCATATTCTTCAGATATCAATCTAATTAAGCTCCTGTGGGATTTGCTGAAACAACAAATTCAATCCATGGTAACCCCACCTCACAACTTGGAGAACTTAAAGGATTTGCTGCTAACGGCTTGGTGCCAGATACCACAGGATACGTTCAGAGATCTCGTGGAGACAATGTATTGACACATCACAGCAGTTTTGTCAGCACGAGGGGACCTATATGATATTAGGCAGATGGTTGTAGCTGAAAAGTGTAATTTCTGAAACCATATTTAATAAATGTGTTCTTGAGATTCCCTGTACACCTTAAAACACATATAAATGAGCTGAAAAACTAAAATAATAATTCATTAACAATTACTTTTCACAAATCAGTTTAAAACAACATTTTCAACATATTCATATTATATTTATCGAATGTATAGTATGTGTAGCAGAAGTTACTAGACTTGTTTATTGTGAGAAAATACAGTTCTATCAAATAATGATTTTTTCCAAAGGTAGAATATTTTTGTGGGACATCTGTATTTCAGCAGGATGTCAGTTCAATCGACCAAATATCGATTCAGAATCAAGAGAAGAAACAAAAAAGGTGCAAAAATTAGCCAATCATTGTTCTGCAAAATATACACATAATAGAAACATAGAAACAATGGCAGATAAGAACCATTCGGGCAATCTACTCTGCCCAATTTTCTAAATACTTTCATTAGTTCCTGGCCTTATTTTTGTATCTAATATACAGGGTTATTCACTAAACACCGGGTTTGAGAAAATTAATGGAATTCTAACCACATTGGTAATTGGCAGATGTATTAATGACAAAAACTGGTCAGGATTCGGTAAGTCTGACTGATTCTGTATCATTCGTTCGGAAGCATTCGGAAATACCGTGATGCGAACCAATATAAATCACAGGAATCTGACATTTATCAACAAATGCATGGTGACTGACTATGAACCAAATAAATCCAGCAAGATAAATAAATAAATAGTTAAATAGGAGAAAAAACATTTGTTGCTGTACAGGTCCATTTCGACTTTCGTGAATAGTCCCGATAATATTGTGTATATTTTGCAATATAGTGATAGGCACATTTTCCTGCCATTTGGTTCACAAATTAAGTGAGAAAAAGCAACCAATAGAGGGAAAAACAGGAGGGACAGAAAAATAAATATATTAATGTATTATATATTTATTGCAAATTATATATATAAATTATTATATTATAAATATATAAATACATATGTTTAACTGCTCCTCATTTTTTTCATTCTATTGCTCACTACTTACTTGATCTGTGAATAAAATCAACATTTGGTGACTGTCCTCCTAACCATCAAACATCTTTTTTTCCCATCAATCATTTTTATTTTGGGCCCCACGGGAAGAAATGTAAAACATGGACCCCCCTACCCCCAAACATGTTTGGCATTGCATTTATCAGTCAGTCTTTAATTCAGGCATATTTCAACATGAAATTTGTGAATTTGGCCGAACACCCGATTGGTCCAAATTCTTCTGAATCTCAGTTCATTCTGAAACGAATCTCCAAGTCTAGTAATTAGCATTTGAAAAGCAGAGTGAAGGTGAATTTTTTGTGATGACATTTTTCATAGTCTTACTGATAGCAACTGCTAAAAAGAAAAGGCAAAGAGAGCATGTGATGTCTGCAGCCAATCAGATCAAATGATTTGCAGATCAGTTCCCCTTAGATTTCCTTTATGCAGGAAACATAGAATGTTTGTTTCACAGTCATACCATGACAGCATTGCACTCACAGTAATGCTGCCATGGTCTATGACAGTGAAAAGTATGGTAAACATGAATACATTCTACATGTTCTCAGCCATATGCAGGGATCATCATTATGAGTTCAACATTGCTGTGTTTTACAGTGCAACTCTAAAATAAAATTCATGGTTAACTGTGAACAATTTTTCCATTTTGCACTCGCTGGCAGACATTACTCTAATCCTGAAGAAAGGGAAGGACCCGGCCAACTGCTCAAGCTACTGGCCGATTTCCCTCTTTAACGCGGATTTTAAGTTGTATACAATGATCCTGGCCTTACGAGTGGGCAAAGTGCTTCTGGTTCACCCGGATCAAGTGGGCTTTAGTCCAGGCAGTGAGGCGAGGGATAACACCATCAGGGCCCTCATTGTGATCCACGTGGCATGGAGTACCAACCGAAGAGCCCTCCTCCTCTCTATGGACTCCGAAAAGGCATTCAACCAGGTGGATTGGCAATTCATGCTGGCGACACTTCGTGCAATGGGTTTAGGACCGAATATGCTGACATGGATTGCCTTCCTGTACACGACACCCACTGCCAGATTACGGGTCAATGGGGCCTTATCACACCTTTTAATATCCGGACTGGCACAAGACAGCTGTCCCCCCTCCTGTTTGCCCTCTTCCTGGAACCTTTCCTGGGGGTGGTCAGATAGGATGGTAGTACATCGGGATTCTCCTGCGGCCAGCAAGAACAGTGGGTAGCTGCCTATGCCGACGATATGCTTTTTTTCCTCGATAGCCCATTAATTTCGCTACCAAACCTGCTTGCCAGATTCCGGGAATATGGTCTCCTTTCGAACTTGAAGCTCAATACAGATAAATCGGAGGGTCTGCCAATCACCCTCTCCAGAAGGGAAACAGACCAGCTCAAGGCGCAGTTCCCCTTTAAATGGTGTGTGAACCTGAATTAAATATCTTGGTATATGGCTAACCAAAGACATGATGCACCTCTATCAGGAGAACTTTGCGCACATTCTCCACACCTTACAAGTTGAATTGGTGACCTGGGGCAGCCTCTGCATTTCCTGGTTCGGAAGAATCAATGCCTTGAAACTAAAACTGTTGTCGCGACTTCTCTACTTATTCCAGACCATTCCAATTTTTATACCTAAGGAGTTCTTTCAATCACTCACCACCGCAATTATCAAAATTGTCTGGATATCGGGACCACCCAGAGTAAATCCGGGTGCTCTTGTCTCTCCATTACTACAAGGTCACCCATCTGCTACGCATAGTGGATTGGCACACAAGGAACACTGACAAGCTCTGGAGAGGATTGGAAAATGCTCAAGTGGGTCAGAAGCTGCCCTCAGTGGTATGGACGACAAAACCCCTCAAAGACCCCAGAGTAAGCCATAATCCCTTTAAATGGGCCACCATGAAGATATGAATGGCCACATGGATGGATGGTGCGCTCAACACGATCCCGTCCCCCCTGACATCACTTACTCACAACCCTGATGTAGCAGACAGTCTAATACCCAGAGATGTCGCAGGCCTGGGAAGCTCAGGCTGACCTTATATGAAACAGCTATGCTCCACTACGAAGTTCAAACCCCTTCTGGAATTGGCTCCTCAGGGCACCGCCTCACACATGAGGAGATTTAGGTACCATCAGATTTAACACTATTACCAGTCCATCACGGGCAAACATTTGGTCCACAGGGAGTTGACCGAGTTCGAACAGCTATGTGCATGGAGAGACTGCCCCCAAAAAGGGATAACGTTCCTATACTCCCTGTTGCTCACCACAACACCACACACTCCCCCGAAATATATGTCCCGCTGGGAACAAGCCAAGGGCTGCACGTTAACAGACCCACAATGGGAAAAAATACATATCCTAGCACGATCAGCCCAAAGTGCAGGAGCTCAACTATAAACTTATTGTTAATTGGTACCGAACTCCAGCTCAACTTCATTGTATGAATAGCGATCTACCCGACGCATGCTGGATATGCAGGAACTAAGTAGGGACGGATCTGCATATCTAATGGTCATGCTCTAATATTAGGCCATACTGGCAACTCATACATTCCAAAATTACTGAAATCCTAGACTTGGACCTGCCCTTTCAATCCCTACCGATGCTGTTGCATCATACAACGCTCTCCCTTTCAGCGTATAAGCGCTCCATTACTAGACATTTGCTAAACACTGCCAAATCTCTTATTCCGCTCAAGTGGCGTTCGGCAGACCCACCGACCGTGGAGCAGTGGATGGACAGCATGGAATCCCTCACAGCGTCCTTATGTGGCACATACATGGTTTAACATGCATCCCAAGAGGTTTAGGGGCCTACACTCTCCGTGGGAGGAGACCAATGGGGGCTTCAGGCTCCCCCGCAGGACCGGAACAGCTGAATTAGCCTGTCACATTCTGGTGGTGATGACCGGGCCCTGTTCGGGGGAACTCGGGATCTGACGTGACGGTGACGATGTCTTTTAGGCACTGGACGCACGGATATCCGGAGGTGATGCAAGCTCTGATAGGTAGCAGGATGCTGCGTGTAAAGTGTTTGCTTTTTTTCTCTCTCTTCCTCCCCTGCTTTCCTCCCTCTACTTTTCTACTTTTCCCCCTCCTCTTCTCTCCCCCCACTTCTTTCCCTTCTTACACAGTGTTACTGGGAAGGCCTGGGATCTGAGCGGCTGGGATGGGGGGGGATGTAAACTCCTTTGATTTTTCCCAGACCTGCCTGCTTTGGCTAGTGTACACTGCTCGGCGACTACACCACCTAACTATCCCACGCAACCCTACCTGACTGCGGGATGGTAGCAAATAATATCGCTAAATACATCGACTTCACTAGGACTGATTTACCAGACAGGCACGGAGACCCTCTGGGCTCTACATTTAAGACGGCTCCCTCTCTAGGCCTTAGTGGTTTTTGTAAAGGGTTAGATGTGGGGCACCATAGTGACCAGACATTCACATGCACTAAGGATCTGACCATGTTGATGTTACACTACTCAACGTCTAAAGCCAGGACAGCTCCATATAAGAAGTTACACATTTAGTTTGAACAAGCATTGTCACAGTTGCTCTACTTCTACTAATCTGTTAGTACCATGTGTTTCCCACCTGCAAGTGGCTCAATGTGCATGAACTATGCTCATTTGATATGTAAATGGAAGAAAGAAAAATAAAGATAGTCTAAAAAAAAAGGCACCTGTCCAGGGGTGGGATATATTAGGCAGCAAAGGAACATTCCGTTCTTGAATTTCAATTATTGGAAGCAGGAAAAATGGGCAAGCGAAAAGATCTAAGTGACTCTGACAAGGGCTTAACTACTGGGTCAGGGCATCTCCAAAACATCAAATCTTATTGGGTGTTCCTGGTATGCAGTGGTTAGTAACTACCAAAAGTAATACAAATAAAGGACATCAGGTAAACCAGCGTCAGGGTCATGGGCGCCCAAGACTCATTGACAGTGGACAGTGAAGGCTAGCCCTTCTGGTCTGATCACACAGAAGTGCTACTGTAGCTCAAACAACTTAAAAATTGAATGCTGGCCATGATAGAAATGCATTAGACCACCCACTGTGCTTAACAGTTTGCAGCATGTGGGTCTGCCAGGCTGCAAACCGGTTACAGTGGCCATGATGACCCGTATCCACTGCCGAAAGTGACTTTAATGGGAAATTGAATATCAGAACTGAACCATGGAGCAATGGAAGATCAGGTGGATCGCTGGGTGTATGTGTGCATCATTTACCTGGGAAAGAGATGACAGCAGGATGTACTATCGGAAGAAGGCAGGCCAGCGGAGACAGTGTTATGCTCTGGACAATGAAACCTTGGATGTGGATGTTACTTTGACACATACCACCTACCTAGAGATTGTTGCGGACCATGTACACCTCTCCATGGCAATGATGGTCCCTGATGGCAGTGGCCTCTTTCAGCAGGATAATGCACCCTGACACACTGCAAAAATTGTTCATGAATGCTTTGAGGAACATGACAGCTGTTCAAGGTGTTGCCTCTGACTCCAAATTCCTCAGATCGCATATTCAGATGTGCTGGAATAGCAAATCCGATCCATGGAGGTCCATTACCTCACAACTTGCAGAACTTAAAGGATTTGCTGCTAATGTCTTGATGACAGATATCACAGGTGTATCAGAACTTTTATGGCTGATCAGTGTAACCTTACCTTGATGCCAGAAGAAAGTACATTCACTCATACATTTGAAGTGAACCTGTCATTCATAAATCACGTACATGACATGCTTAAATTTAGACAGGAATAAATATAGCAGAATAAAATATATACTTTGGGTGCATCTTACTCTGTTAAATTGTATATACTTTCTTTCTGTTACATTATGCATTGGATAAGGAAACGTTGTATTTTTAGGGTGGGAAATGCCACCATCTAGTGATGATAGTCCTCTTCGTTTTAGAGTATATTCTCAAGGGTTAGGCCATTGACAGCCGTGTTACTTGTCTTAATGACATTAGGCATTAGGCTTTATTTTTGTCCAAGTGCCTTGTAATTATTTATTAAAATGCATACTTACCTGAAGATTAATTCCTGGATTGACTGTACATACATCCCTGAGTAACATAGTTGGCACCCCCCCATTTTCTACAGTGAATTGGAATATTAAAACAAGGTTACTTGCCATAACGTCAAGGTCATTTCAAAGTGAATTCATAGTGAATTTAAACATTTAGGCCAAAATTGCCAAATTAGAAAAATTATCTAAGTCAATTCTGACTGTTTAACAGATATCATAATGGTCAGTAGGCAATACTTTTCATCTATGTTTTACTAGAACTAGTTACGTATGACAGGCATCCTCTAATTGAAAAAGCACAATATTTGACCAGGGTAAAATTTTATTTTATTCAATCAGGAATTTGGAGCATTCACAAGGGAACTTTGGGGCTATTTCCCCATTAGGAGGCTTTGGCCAAACCTTCAATTGTACTAGAAAACTATCCGTTCACCTCTAGACTCGCCTAATATCTACAAAACATGTCCAGGACTTGTGTTGCATTTCCCAAGAAAAAGGTTACACAAATGTCAGAATGTATGAAAGCAAAACATTTGTCATTAAATAAATGTACTGAGTGCATGTGGCCAATATTTGAATGCTAAATCCTTTATATGTATTTTTCACAGTTGCAGAAAAAACATAGCGTATCGTATAAAGTACAAGCTGACTTCCACAAAGGTATTTAAAAGTTTTGCTTTTGTTAAAAGAAATGTTGTTAACAATCTTTGTACATTTGGCACAGTTATTGTATTGTTAATGTAATGTATATAAAGAGAGATAGACCTTAATACATTAGTGAAAAATGAAGATTAAAAAAATCAACAGATTAAATATTTTTTGACGCAATATCTATTATCAATTAAAAATATATATAAAATAAGAAATGGGAATTGGGTAGTAATAAAAGTTGATTTTAATGTCAAGTGGACTTAATGGATTTAGTTAATAGCAAACCTATTAAATTCAAAACTTCTCAGGCAAGATTAAGATTCCAGGACATGCAAATTGTAAAACTGAGAAGCGAAAAACTGAAAAAAATGCAAAAGAATAAACTTTTCTAGTGTAATATTTATTAATATTGCTTTGAGGAAGTAGGTGCAGTCCTACGAAATGCATAGGCTTTTGATACTGCCATAACCAACAATTGTGGATTTGCCCTGACTCTGTATTTTCAGTGTTCTGCCTGCGGGACCTTGAATGCGGGCTCTGCTGAGAAATGCCATAGGCAAACACTGCTGGAGCACAGAGAGGGCATTACAAAGATACAGTGTGATATTTTAACAGTTACCTTCAGGGGTTGGTGGGAATTCTGTTTTTTGTGTTCCTGTAATTTTAATAAATATTGCACTAATTTTATTGCACTTTTTTTCCAGAAATTTGCTTCTAAGTTTCACAAAGTATGAAGGATACACTATTAGGTAGGGATGTGCATGGGGAAAAAATTTTGGTTCGGTTCGGCACTTCGGCAATTCGGACCAAAACGAATTGCACGTGTCTACTATTAGGACAGGCTGTAAACAATACACAAACCCCGAAAAAAATATTTTAATTACCTGGATATAACTCTGATTACATTGCTCTTTTACTGAAAATAGTGATTACTACTATACTAAATAGATTTTTAACATACTATTATTTTGCTGAGTGTTTTAATGTAAAATTAATTAGCATGTTTACTACACAATATTTTTGGGCATAGTGCATTCAAAAAATTTTGACCTAATTACTATGCTGTATTTTTGCATGCTCAGATTTTTTAGAGTTTTTGCACACAAAAAAAAAAATTTTTTGCAGTATCCTGCGCCATAAACCTGCCTACTTAGTGATACCCCCTCATGTCAGAAATACTTCCTTATCAAGTGTAAGCATACAGCCCAGCCACTGACAGCACTGAGTGAGCTGCTTTTCATTCACAGCCCGGCTGCAGACAGTCAGGGAAACTACAAACAGGTAGTGATATCCTTACCATATGCCTCAATGGGTGTCCTCTGCTTCTCACGCAGGTTGCTTTATAGTTTAGATTATTCAGTTATGTTAGTAGTTGCGCTGTGTGCATACATTTTATAAGAAAGTATTTTTCTGTAATGAGGTGCATCATTCTGCAAAACATTTATTGATTTTTTTGTGCAAAAACTATAAAAGATTTGAGCATGCAAAAATATACAGCATTTTAATGAGATCAAAACCTAGCAAATGCTTTGTATCGGAGCCTGGATTGACCCTTTACGTTCCTCTTCCTTTGATAGATTAGCAACTCACCCCATATCATTGTTTAATGAATACATTCCCTTTATAACAGGTGGGCAACATACATGTTATGGTCACATTCTACGTAATCGGTTATGTAGTAAGACAGAGCCTTTGCGTTTTAGCAGGCTGAGAACATTCTAAAATTTGTAAGGACCATGAAAAGACTACCACTCAGAAAACGTGTTCTACGTTAAACAAAATTAAATTTTATTTAAATTATATTTTGCATGACGGTGTTTTTTTTTTATTATTTTTTTTTTATGTGTTTCGGCCTAATACGAAGATTTTCGCCTCCAGTATTAAAACAGATACGTGCATATAGTGGGCGGAACACTGAAAAATAAATACGCAAAAAAAGCACATTATATATAACCATAACAACGTTTTATTACCATTAAGACTAAACTTGTATTGAAAAGATTGGATATAACAAGACAAGAAAAAGCAATAGCAAATTGAAACTATCAACTAGATTATGCATAGCGAGTAACTTTTTTCTAGTTCTCAGGGAAGAGCAGAACTTTTTTTATTTTGTTTTTGTTTTTTTAAAATATAGAACGGTACAGAGCACAAACATACTAAAATTATCAGTGCACTGGATGTGGGAGAGCTGCCCAATTTGTCTTCTGTTCCCGTAGCTCTGGTTTTTTTTTTTTTGTATCCATCAGAATAACATTAAAATAAAGACCCAGTATTTTGTTGTTGTTCTTGTTGTTGTTGTTGTTGTTGTTCTACTGTGCATTAAGAAAAAATATTCACGACAAACATGACAACATATCAAACAATATTTCTACACGAGTTACCTTGATACGCTTGTCAATCAAGTATAATAAGAAAACATTTTAAGACATATACAAACATAACTAGCAAAAGAGTACAACTTAATAATAAGTTAACAGAAAGAAAAAAATAACTTTATATATATATATATATATATTTATATTATATATACACGTACACACACAAGAAATGACACAATAATATGCATCTTCCCATAGTTTAAGTAAACAAATAAATAGACTAGCATACCTGCCATATTTTGATATTGGCTGAATGCAATACATCAGCGATAAATTAAAAATGTGTTGCAAGCAACATAAAAAAAACAAAACAGTGTTTTAAAATGTGCCAACGCAGCCCAAGTATATTGGAGTGGGCCATTAAGTGAATTGTAAAACTCTTAACAAATTGAAAGCAAATGTTTCTTGATTCTAAACACATTACATTTAACTATGATTACTAAGATATGAAAATGGTTTTGTAGCACCTACTACTCAAACTAAGGAAGTTTTTGCCCCACCCAAAGAAATTAAGTTTTCTTTTGTTCTGCTGATATCCCATACTGATGACTTAAAGAAAAAAATTGTCTAGCAATGTACCTCTTGCTTTTTTGGGGTTTGACTGTGGTTTTGGGGACCTGTACAGATCACTCTCCCTTATTCAATAAGATTGTTTGCAACATGCTATGAAAAGATACGAATATCAACCGCTTGTAACCCATCTTTCAAAAAACATTCTACTAATCCAATGTAAAACACATCTTGTTCTCTAAAAAGATACCAGTGCAGTATGAATGACAAAGTCGTCAGTTTCCCCTAAATTAGCCAGTCAAAATATTATTTTATTTTTTTTTCTCAAATCCAGATTCTCTTGTAAAAATTCTTTATATTTTATAAAAATAGATTTTTCTGGAAACCCATTTTCAGCAAAGAGACCAACTCTTTGGCAACATTGTTCATTTATTTAAATTGTTTTGCGTCATCAGGTATTTTGACCCCCAATAATTCCCCCCACAATTCTCCTTTCAAAATCAATACCCAAGAAACAATACAATTAATTGCAAAAGTAATTATTTTTGTTCCCTTTTTTTTGCACAACTATATTGTTTCTTTCTTGTTTTTTTTATTTAAAAAAACAAACAAACAAACATTAAAAACTCTTTCAAGTACCGGAACCTTTGCTACATTCCTGCACTCAAAGGGTTACTGGAAAGGAGGGGGGAGTGGGTCATCAATCTGAAAGGATTCATTTTGTGAACAGAAAAGAAAGCTGAAAAGAAAAGAAAAAAATATTTTTTTCTTTTCTTTATTGTGTTACATTTGTAAAAATTGTTTTTGATTTTTTTTTTCAAGTTTTTTTAAATTTTTTTTTTTTAATTCTTCAAATGAACTCATGGTCATCTTAAAAACAGCCACCTTCAAAGAAGGTGTAAAACTAGCCGGCTGGGTTAAAAAAGCCCTGCTCATTGTAATCTATGTATATTATATTCAACGACGACAGCTATGAAAGAACATTCAATGCATCAAAGTTTTTTGTTTTGTTTTTTTTCTAAGCATTATAAAATCCTTTCCGGTTTATCACAGGATATCCAATAGTAATACTTAGGCAACTTCGGCTTATAAAATCCATGATTGGTTATAAGCCATAGAAAGTTTATTTGTTTTTTTTGTTTGTTTTTTTGTCTTCTCTTTGTTCGTGAACAGATTGGTTGACATGGACTGAACTGAAATTCAAGACTTGTGGGTTTTGTTGGTTTTAAAGGAAACTTGCAAAACTCTGTCTCCCAGGCGATATCCATTAAGGCTGGCGATGGCCATTGCTGCTTCATCATAATTGGTCATTGTGACAAAGCCAAATCCCTTGCATTTGTTGGTGTTGAAATCACGGATGACCTTCACATTGTTGACTGCTCCAAATGGGCCAAAAAGCTGCCACAGAACACTCTCATCTGAGTCGGGAGATAGGTTGTAGACAAAAATGCACCATCCAGTACCCGTATGCCCAGGAATATTCATTCCCACCAGACTTGTCATCCCATCAATGGTGATCGGTGAAAACCTAGGTAAAGAGAGAGTTCAAACATGAATAATATTTTGACAATGGTAACACATAGAACAGGTTTAGGGATAAATTAGTCAAAGGAAAGGAAATGGTATGTTAACATGGAACGATTCTTGTGATGGAAACTTGTATCCCAAAGAATAAAAAAAATAGCAAGAAACACATAGATAATTCCAGATATAATTTCCATATAATATCTATAATATGCCCATCCACCCGAGGGGCTTTACATTTGGCCTATATTAGCAGAAGGGTGGGCAGCTATGATTTAACGTAGAACCTGCCTCCCAAACTTTGTGGGCTTGTTCCTAGAACACAAAAATCATCCCATAAGTCTGAACATAATGTCTGATAAATGTATAAGTGGTGAGATAAGTAGATTTTAGTTTTTACCTCTTGGCTTCCGTAGTGATGCTCTTCCTCCCAACGTCATATTTTAAGGAAGTGTTGTAGGAGAGGTGCTCAGCATAACTAAAGCCACATGAGATTTGCATGTTAGTAAATATGTCATGTACACCTCTCTGACTACACTTCAACTGATGTTGAGTGGAATTACTTCATGTATAACGTGTAAAACTCTATTTTACAACCACAAATTATAGATCCATAATTGTGTTCTAGGAGCCTGTCCCAAAACAATTTTTGGAGGAAAGGTTTTTTTTTTAATCTAATATAGATTGAGCTGTAGATATATATTGATTAATACGATAATATCAAAATGCTAAAATAAGTGAAGTGGTTTTTAATTCCTTCTCTGGGCAATGAAGAAGGCTCAGAGCAAAATTATGTTTCACATTTCTAAAGCCATTAAAAAATGTATTTGTTTGCAATATCGATTTTGGGGTTTAAATTAAAATCTGATTCATACTTCAATTAAAAGGAACTCATGGTGATCAAGAAAGTTGAGACAATGCTGAGTACAGAAATAATATATGTGTTATTAGTATATCTGCTAGCTATAGGCATTGGTTTTAATTCTCTTATATGTGACATGGGGTAACTATGACAAACTCCTTCGAACCGCTATAACGCACTGGTTCCTTCACTTAATAGAGAACTTGAAGGAAGTGGAGCTGTCAATCATCAAGAAGATCTGTTAATTCAGGTCTTTGATCTTAAGTAATTCTACATGGAGCACTGGTTGAGTTGGCTAGTGTGTTATGTATCGATGTTACACAATCTATATTGTGTTTGTGTAACTGGTGATCTGACGGTCAAGTGAGAACGATTAATTTATCTTCAAGTCAAAAGCAACAGCTCATTCTACTGAATTATAACAGATGGCCAATTTGATGACAGATCTACTGTTAATGAGTCTGTTTGTGCTGTAATAGAGCATTGCTGTCTGTAATGAGAGCGAACACTACTTATATCACTCTCAATCTCAAATGGAAATCAATAGCTAATTAAGAGATGTATGTGTATATTTTGGAAATTGGTTAAGGGACATAAAAACATACAGTTTCACTACTAGCTCAATCTTAGTTCCTATCAATTGTTCTCCATGTAAAAACCACCTATTACACACACCAATTCTATACTAGAAGTTCGTAATATTACTTTCTAAAACACACCATTTTCAATGAAATAGCTAAGTACATTCTCTATATAACATATACAGTTATGATACCTGCAAATTAAAGAAAACTCTTGGCCAATTAAGATGAACGCTGCTATACTGATCATTTTATATATTGGACAACAGAAAAAGTGAAAATCCTGTAAAATTATACTAGCTAAATTTAGAGAAATAAAAATATGATTGAACTCGTTAGGTCTATAGGTGACACAACATTCCAATATGGCAAAGGAAAATATCTTAACCCGTTCTATATTTAAAATCAAATATAACTGTTATGTAACATAGATTGAGTTTTAATTATAAATTAGAAGACCAACACTGCAAATATATTGCAAAGAGTTTGTAAAAAGACTTTATAAGACACAGTTGTAGTGCAAATTATTGTGACAAGGCAGTGCATCCTCTGTTTATCCAGTCTACACCAAAAACATATACTGTGGGATGTGGGGCAATCTAAGGTCTCGACTTAATATTGTTGGATAAGGTTTCAAAATTATTTAATATATTCGGATAAACTTTTAAGATTATTTTTTCTTCAGCATATTAAAATATCCAAAAGTAGATCATATATATAAAAAAATATACCAATATATCAAAAAAGATCAACATTAAGTATTTTTCTGAATATTAAATCATTTTAAATGTTTATCCAAAAATATGAAATCATTTCAAAAAGCTTATCTGATAATATTAAATTGAAATTTTGCCTTTTGGCTGAAAACAGTAAGGTAGTTTGTTAGTGTAGGACTCGGCTAAGAGGTTTTACCTTGATGGGGCAGGTGAGCTGACACTTTAATGGCCATTGGAGTGATGCTAAAAAAACCTCCATTTATTTAAATGTCCATAAGGATTTGGGAAAGTGTGCAGGTAACCTTTTTGGTTTGTGTTCTTCTGTGTGTTTGGGCTGATGTCCAGGAGGAGTAACCCAGGATTAGAGGTATTTTGAGCACAGGGCAAAATTTTGTTTGTTAATATCAAAATCGAGGTCTAAGTCCTCTGGCACACAAGGGGTATACATTTGTAGCACCTTAGGGAGCAATGATCTATGCACTTTTTTTGCCTAGACGCTGGCATAAGATTAATTCATGCATTTTGTTTAGGTTTTGTTTTCCATATACTTAAGCGATTGGGTATTACATTTACATATGGGAATTAAATGATGTTTCTGATTTTTTTAAATGTGTTTCAGTTAAATCCGTGGGAATTTGCATATCTCCAGCTAAGCAGCTTTCATCGGTTTTACAGAGATTTTTTGTTTGTTTGTGTCTAGTCTCATTGGCACACTCAGGCAACGGAATTTTGCTGCTTAAACCCTATGCGTTTAAGTCTTACAATAAAATAGGTAATTTGGATATTGATTATATTAGTAAAGAACGGAGGCTGTGAATGAATAATTTATCATTTCCATTCTCAATTAACAGAAATATGTAAATTCTATGACAAAGCCCTTTGGACTATTGATTTTTTAGGGAAATTAGATATTTAAACGATCCTGTACCCTTGAGCTAATTTTCAACATCTTAAAAAGAAGAGGTGGAAGAAAAATCAATGACAGAATGTGAGGATAATTCAAACTATGAATGACATGAATAATTGGAGTATACACTTTTTGCCAACCCTACTTTTTTAAAGAAAGGGTTTTGTGTGAATTTTAAGTGATATAGCTCTAATTAGTCTATCAAATGTTTTAAATGCTCATAATGCAAGAGTCTTATTCTTTATCTCTCTGAACTAATTTTTATTTATTTTTTAAATACTGTATGCACAATTTAAATTATTATTAATCAGTATAGCTAGTTTCACCTTAATTCCACCTCGAGCTCACCTGTAAATAAAGGAAAACGGTGAAATTAAAACACACAATGTATACTGCGTCCTCAACAAAACTAAACCAACAGAAGTCTCAACTTAAAAGAACAGAATTAATCGCACATGCTGGTGGGAAAAAAAAGGAGCAATTAAACAAACAAAAATAATTAAAAGAACAAAAAAAAATAAAGTTAGTGAATTGAAATAAAATAGATATAACTAAACAGATGAAAATAAATAAATCGTAGCACCAATCTGTGCCAACATGGACATCTGTCATTCTGTGAAATTCTAATTACCTCTTAACGCCATAGGCCATATTAAGTAAATTGTCCAGCCTGAAAGAGAAGGAGTGTCTTTGGGTTAATGTTGTACAGATGGTAAGAGAGCTCAATGGAGCTGTTATTCATGAAGTTCGTCCTCAACAGAAAGAGAGATCTTCTACCTCTTGATTAGGCTGCTGCACTCTAGTTTGTAAGAGTTAATCAAGCAGCATAGAATGTTCTAAAAGAGCCATCACTGAAAAAGTCATTCACTTTTTTTTCTGGTTTAGAATACACAATATAATGCATATAGAAAAGTATCTATATAGCACAGTTTACGTCCAGACCTTCAAGGACAACTCTCATCCAATTTTCACTTCTGTTTTTTTTTTTTTTTAAAGTTATTACAACTAAAAACTAATTTTCTTTTTAATGATGTATACTGATTTTGTTTTTTGAGAAAATTTCCCTCTCACAATAATCAACTGAACAGCCATGTTGGGTCAACTGCTACTCATCTTAACTTGCCTGCTGCGTTAGTTTCACATGGAGTAATCAGCAGGCACGTTAGTCTAGATTGTGACCCAACATGGCTGCTCAGCCAGAAAAAAGGGACATTGTCTAACAAAACATCAATATAGATTTTTTTTTTTTAAAGTATCAAGTTACATTAAATGCAATAAACTGTTAAAAAGACAAAGTGAAAGTTTAATGATAGTTGTCCTTTAAGAATTGTGGGCAGGCAATTACGTGACTCAGTCACTGCTTCTCAGGAGCCCAACTATATATCATTCTATAACAATGTATTCAACACAAAACTGTGGTTCTTAACTCTCCTTTACTAAAATATGGGCACCAAGGGAAGAAAACTGGACACAAGTACTATATTCAGTCCTTTCCCACTGATTGGATATGGCACATCATTTAATCACAAGGTACTAGGTAGTTGTCGACAATATACACAAAACAAGAAAAAGAAATCTGTTTCTTCATCAGAACTGTTTTTGTAATAAGAAGGATCATTTTGACTGTAGAAAGAGTCTAATGATCCATGTGTTTTTCAGAATAGGTAGAATAGGTTTTAGTATACATTACACCAGGGCTCAATATGTCCATACACCCACTAGTCATTGATGAATAAATAATCACCCCTCATGAGTGTGCCATGGACTTTCCTGGCTCGGAGTTGCCAGTAACTTTTAGGCCTGGCTGGTGGAGGAGGACTTTTTTGAAACCTTGAACCTTTCATTACATTACGTTTGCAGAATGGGATATCTAATTTTGATCCGTGCCAAAAAATATTTTAAAATGAAGTTAAATGCAGCAGATCAAATTATTTTGATGAGTTTATACTTTTTTATTTTTTAAACAGTGTGACTGACAAACCACCTTTTGGGATTTTACTGATGTCTTTATTGGAATTGTGTTACATTTTCCTAAATTTTGGATAATTGCTATTTTAATATTTGAGAAATGAATTGATAACCACTTCTCCAGTAAATATCCTTTAAGACCTCCTCTTTAATTGTAAGCGTTACTTGTCCTTAAGGGACCACTCTGTTGCCTGGACTTTACTGATCACGCATCAAGCTGGCATAATGTCCTCATTTAGAACCAGCGTTGCAGTATAGAACTGCTATTACAAAGGCATTTTATGCTAGCATACAGTCTTTTAGAAACTGAATTATAATAATGACCTTGGATTTTATTTATCCTTGATGTATGCAATATGTTATCACTGAACTTGCTGAAATGAGTGTGATAGAGTACGGAGAACAGACTAGGGGATATTAGACTTGTGCATGGCGGAATTTGTTTTTTTTTGTGTGCATTTGTTTCGGCCAAAGCATTTTGTCTGGAAATTAAAAACTTTTTTAAGATGGTAGAATTTTGTGCATTGTCAGTGTAGCTTATCAGAATTTCGTCCACATAAAAGATCGGGGAAGTCGAATCAGGCGAACCAAAGGGGCATGATATTGGGCTAATCAGTGTACTGCAAAAATATACCCAATATAAATTGTACGTAAATACTGCAGTACACCAATAGGGACATTTTTCCGTCATTTGGTTTATAGATGACGTGAGTGTAAGTAACCAGCAGAGGGAAAAAGAAAAGGAACAAAAGAAAAAAGATTAAAACTCCAACAAATAAAATAAATTTAAAAATATAAATATATGTTTATTTTTAAAATATAATATATAAATATAGATTTTTTACTGTTGTTCCTTTTTCCCCTCTGTTAGTCACTTCTCACTTGATCTGTGAATAAAATTAACATTTAGTGACTGTCCCCTAGCCATCATCTTTATTTTCCATCAATCATCATTTTTTTTTACATTATGAATAGAACTCTAAACCACGAATCAAAGAAACACGCATGTCTGTTGCGCGAGTTGTTTGTTTCGTGATTAGTCTATATGGCCGTCTTCAAATCTGAAATCCTATGTTCACATCTTCAAATCTAAAATCCTATGTTCACATGTTGTTTAATCTAACTTAATATATTTATTGAATTGGAATCAAAGTTAGGTTACCAGTGAAGGTTAAACATAACGTGAGATCATCTCTGACAATGTCCACATACAAAGCCAATGTCAACAATTACATTTTATTTTTCTAAATTCTTGTAGATAATTGGTAAAATGTTTCAAGTAGCAATGTTTTCATCCTACCACTGATGTTATTTTAATTATTCCCTGGCCATAATTACTGCAATACAATTTCAGCTCATTTTCTTTTTGTATCAAGAAAAATAATAACACCACCCATTTATTTTTACATGTAAAGTGTCTTCTGACTGGTGAGAAAAGGGAACTCTAAAATCTGCTTGAAAAGTAGGACTCTCCTACACTAGCTACTGTTTTGCTATTATTTAGTATAACGATATATTTTCTTTCGGAGGGCCAGGGGAATAGGGCAAGCTGGTCCTTAGCAGTTATACTGAAGACAATATAAGGATTCTGCATTTTATTTAAATAAAAAACGATTTTTTTATCACTAAAAATTAGTTATTTGAAAAAAACAAAAACAAAGAACAAAAAAAGTGCAATCATTCATCTTCCCCAACAGTGTCTGTATCCACAGACATAAAATAACAGATTTCAGCTTCTCAGCTCAACCCATCAGCTTTCTGAAGCACCGCATGAGAATACTGGAGGAGCACTGATCAATACCCCCTGAAACTTGGCAAGAAGATTAGTTGTCAGCCTTGAGTAAAATGAGCCTTTGAACAGTTCTCAGTAAATAATCGATTTACTGTACACAGAGACCAGGAGCCACCCTGCATTATGCTACATTATCCCACTGATAGAATGAGGTAGTGGCCTTTCCTGAATACACACGATTAACCCATTACGTGCTGCAAAAAAATGGACTGAGAATACTGCGTTGCCAAAAATAGTCTTCCAAACATTTGGAATAACACTGCTACAGTTTTTACTTTCTTTCCCCCGAACTCTGCAAATAACCTTGCAGTTCAACAGAGTAGAGAATTTCTCCGTTATGTATATATATTATCAGCATTTGATTTACAAAAAAAATTACTGTAAAAAAAACCCAAATAAAATTAAAAAAAAATATATATATATACATATAAAGCTACATGTAACCACCAACACTTAATACAGACATCCCTGTAAACATTTCGGCTATAGCACAGAAATCGTCTTGAAATAGCATACCGTTGCCTAGAGCGTAATCTCTTTATATTGACCTGTATTCCAAAGAGGTTGTGTTATAATGCCAAGCTTGTGAACCCCCTTCTTATGATTGCTGTCCTCTGACATTTAGTCAATTCAATTCAGCATGCATTTAACTGAATACGCTATAAAATGTTTTTTTGGAGACATTAAATGCCAACCGCCTTTAAGTCAGAGTTTACTGTCAGTCCCTCTCGTGTGATTAGATATTGTTGATGGCATCAGGTAAAGAGACACTTATGTGATTACTTACTATTAATAGGTCAAACCATCTTCTTCTGATTTGATTACCTATTGTGACTGGGGTCATGAAAGACCCTCCAATAAGATTGTATACTTTTACAGGATCAGACAAAGCATCTCTTAAGTGATTGCATCAGCCCTTATGATATGATTAGATATTGTTACTGGGGTTAGTAAAAGACCTTTTCACATGATTTTACTTTACCCTTAGTGGGCTGAAAAGAATCCTTATGTTTTGTCCCGGTTTTTGAAGAGGGGTTAGCACATTCATGGTATAAATACCACAAAATAAATATCCAACGGACGATGCTGTTATAACATATATTCAAACCATATATAATTGGTGAAATTACTCTATAAACTCCTCCTACTTTATTATGGTATGAATAAAGGTTTAATAACAGTTTGAACAAAGAACGATTTGGGGTATTGATGTCAGACTAATGACTTTGTATCCATCCAAACAGAATTCTACTCTTTGTCTTCGTACAGTGTATTGTTCATATCACATGGTATATCTAATGTCTGTACAATAATAGTATTTTATTTTCTGTATGACTTGTTTTGATGCTGATATTTACCTGAATCTCTGTGCCTGGTGGTGGAGAGGTCCTGGGTAACGCCGATTGGGTGACTGGTAGAGTTGAGAGAGCAAGGCTTGACTTGTTTTCTGACTGGGGTTGTTGGCGAATTTCACAGTAATTGGTTCCGTGGCTCCGCTTGGCTTCTGTCCATTCAGACCCTTTATGGCTTCCTCTGCCTCTATTCTCTTGTCAAAACGGATAAACCCCACTCCTCGAGAGACACCTGTAAAAAATAAATCAAAAAGGTTCTCTTAACCTGGTGTTTTTATACAGTTTCGAAGAAACATGGAAAATAATAGGTCTGGATGGAAACTATTTTAAGGGCACTTTGAAAATATATTTTATTTCCCTTTCAACAAAGATGTAATCAGCTATAACCGTATAGCTTTTTCCGATTTAAACTGATTTATGATCTCCAAAGATCTTTACAAAGGCATGGTTTAAACATAGCACTAACTAAATTGGGTGTTACAGTATTATAATAATGGAACATAAATTGCATATATTAAACCTTTTTTGTTATCAAAGACTAATGTTATGTCAGTAAAGTACCAGCACAGCTTGTTTTACTTTATTTTAACAGACAGATGTTCCTGCTTATGAGCCTTTACTGTAAAAGTGACATTTTATGCAAAATAAAATATTTGCTTCAACGATATGCATTAGAACGTGGAGGTGGTAGGGATTATCGAGAATTCTTATTTGAAGAGTTTTTGTTTTTTTCCGATATTTCTTTTTACTTTCTAACTTGATTATTGAGGCTTTTGAAAAACACCCTAGTGATAAAATAAACAAATTTGGAGATGGTAACAACCCAACAGCAGGAGCTAAAATGCTAAAATCGGATTATTTCTGATTTGAAGCCACAATAGTTATTCTAAGATTCTCAGTTTCAGCTATTTCTCCAACATGTTTTTTTTGGCTTGAAATTCAATTCTCTTATCAATTCTTCGCCTATCTTAATATTAAGTAGGTAATGTAGATGTGTGTGGTACATGTGTATATTTACTATTAATGAACAATGTGCTCTGCATCATTCAGAAAGGACATGTATCCCTATCTCCTTAAATTTGGATTCCACATGTTCCAAAAGTAAAACAAAAAGCTGTTTGGTATTTAATGTTCAATAGATGTTTATATGATTGTCTCTGTGAGTCACCGGACTACTAGAAATTAGATAAACAGTAAATGCTGGCATGTTCTAGAAGGATACTGCTACCTGCTATGAAAAAGGTGCTATGCTTTCATCAGCACTATCATTAAAGCGTGACTATCTCCACTATAAAAATACTTTCAACACAGACTTCCTGCCGTCCATGATAAAGCCACCCCAGTCATATCAACTATCAGGCAGTGGTACCAATATGGGTCATAAGCAAATGTGTATCCCTTTAAATAACTACCTGGGGATTTATTTTCTAATACAAAAAAAATGCTCATCTGAAAAGTAAAAACAAAAAAATCACCGTCATATAATTCTCAGTCATCTAATTCCTATAGTGAAGGGGATTTTTATTAGAACCTTTAGCCTATTTCCAATATCTGTCCCCTTCTATTCTTATATTGCAGCATCATGCAATAACACCACAGAGGGAGATGTTGGGTAATAAAGGATAAACAAACATGAATGAAAGAAATGAATGGCAAAATTAGAGTTACAATTTAATGAAGGCATCCAATAGATAAATATATTAAAAAAAATAGTACAAATAAGATTATGGAAAAATTTGATTCTAACAGACTTGTGCATTTGGATTTTAACTGAATTGTGATTCATCTAAATTTTGGCGATTTGTCTGAAATCTCAAACTGTAAAATGCAATATGGACAATCGTGAAGCAAATGAAATGGACAATGAGCACAACCATTTTGTTATTTTCGTAATTCGGAGTTCTGTCCTTGGCAACAAAAAAAAGATGAAGGATGATTAGAGGAAGGCCTTTTTCTTACAGATCAAGTGAGAAGTGACCAATAGAGGGGAAGAAAGGATGAACAGAAAAATAAATCTATATTTAAACATTATTGATTTAATAAATATTAAATCAATATCAATTTTTTTTTTACTGCTCCTACCTTTTTCTGACAAATCGATTTGTACAAACCAATTGTTTTTCCTCTGCATTTTAATATCCTTCTAAATGTCCCTCTAACCCTCCACAAAAAAGTCATTATTTTTAATTTATGCTTAAATTTGAAAAAAAGGGATTTTTAAAAATAATTTCTGCACTTTTGGAAAACCAGTGCACAAGATCAATTAGAGAATGAAATGTCTTTATCCATCATGAATCTAAATGCTACAGTTTATCCAGACTAAGTAGGAATATTTCAATATGAGTTGTACAGTATAGTGACATCAATTAAGTATCCTCACTGCCATTGCTTTTATGTCACCATACCCAGGTGACCGTGTTAGTTTGGGCTCTTAATGTGACTGATAAGAAATAATAGCAATGACCAATTTGTGACAACAATATCACTTAACTGTTTATTGTTTTTTTTTACCCCGTATTTTTCTAAAGTACTTTCTTCACTCTTGCATCGTTTAGCTTTTCAGTTAAGCTGCCGGTTTCCCATACTGAGTCTGTTTCTGAGACAAACCAGACAAGAAAGTGCTGGGTCTATCGATGATCGTCACCAAGCAGTCTAGGTGAGGGTTAAAAGAAAAATGTTTTTGCTGCAATTTTACATTTTAAAGAAGTGTGCTTCTGGTGACTAAACCAACCAAAATTAGTCCTCAAGTCTATTTTCTAACAGGTTTGGGACTAATTCCAAAAATGTAAAATTTTTCTAACATTAGATTTTTCTGTTGGAAATTTGGCGTAAAATAAAAAACTCATACATTGAATTTAAAACATTTCTTTTTTTTAAAAAAAAAAACGGTGCCTATACCAAGCCCAGTTGACCATATATTATATAGTTTCCCCTTCAAATTCAAAAGCTCAAATTCTCTATTATTCTGGGATTTTAGGCAACATTTTTTTCTTGTTTTTTTTCCATCTGCAATGAATAATGAAACATTTTATTTGTAACTAAGTATTCATCACAACCTGCATATTTTTAATCAAACTGTACGTTACATTGTCCATATCATCCGTGTAATAAATATTGGTTTCCTGGGAGATTGATCATACCTGTGACTTGATCGACTAAAATTCTGGAGGTGATGATGCGCCCGTACTGTGAGAATAATTGTTCTAGCTCCTTTTGTGTCATGGTTTTTGGAAGGCCGCTCACATACAAATTAGCGTCACGTATTGATGCAGAGCTGGGGCGGGCGTAGGAAACCTAGCAATGAAAGGTGCAGAACTGGTAAGCACAGATCAATGTGAAAGGAGATAATGACCCAGAACAATCGAAACCTGTTTACAATACTTTGACCCATTAATACAATGTTTAAGCTCTTTCGTTTTTTGTACAGGTGAAAAAAAAAAGGTTCTTAAAGTCAGTCCTTTTGGATTTTTCAAGGATTTTTCTTTTTTTTTTCAGAAAATCATTAAGTACACAACCTTATTTATTGCCACAAATATACCTGCCGTAATGTTACAGCCGTCACAATAAAGACTAATTAATCCGCAAGTATTGATGTGAGCGTAGCATTGTGCAGACCTGAGAAGTCACTTTAACACAGGAACGTAGTAATTTAGGTTGACAAAAGACTGTCACGTTCAACCTATTGCACATGCCTATTTTTGTTTCTGATTCGCAAGAAGAGAAAAGCAATCCAAACATCGATATATTTTACAAAGGGAACTTGAAAACAGGCCAGAAAAACATCCAAACCGTCTTGATTTTTGTGGATCGACAAGCTATTAATGGGGAATGCAGGTTGTTAGTTCTAGCTACCTATTTGAGAAAGTCCTGCCCGTCTTTAACGCAGACCTCCAAACACCATAATCTTGTCCTATAGTAAGAGGAAAGGGGGATTTCTGGATCAGTGACCCACTGATATTGCTATACATGGTAATTTGCGATAGTTTGTCTGCCCAGTGCAACATCTCATTCCAAACCATTAACTTTGACTTGACTCCTCTTTAGCAGCCTCCATAACAATGATGGAAGCCATTCAACTTTATTTATTTATTACTGGTATTTATAAAGTGCCAACAGATTCCGCAGCTCTGTACAATTAGTAGAGAACGTGCAATATACAAGAGGTCAAGAGAGCCCTGCCTGTAAGCTGATAACTAGCCATTGGAGCTCTTTTATACAAAGTGCTTAGCTAGATAGCCCATGAGCTTACAATCTAAAGGATACAATGTGGATTTCAGACAAGAGGTAGCAGGGGAAATTTGGAAGTGATGGCTAAAAGAGTTAACAGAGAGAAGCAGCTATTGGTAAAATGTAAAGGGAATGGAGAGGTAATTGAGGGAGAAATTCGAACAGCTGGAGGAGCATGCTATATATTTAGGGGGAACCTGGGTGGGTGGGAAGTGGTGGGGGTTGTTGGATTTGCTGCAGGATGCTAAATGCAGAGCTCCACTGAGTATGAGTGTGGTGTAAGGACAGAGATGGAACAGTTATATGAAGGTATTTACAGCTGGGAGGAGAATAGGAAGGGGAATGGGGGGGGGAGAGTAGCCATGTGTTATATACTATTGAAAAGTTCAGCAACCAAATTCTAGCACCCAAAATATTAATAACTGTCCACATGAAATATTGGCCAGAAACATTAAATGACAATAATACAACCTGCATGCACAGAAAATTAGTGGCAAACTACAGGTATAAATGGTAACAATTATATAGTAACACATGCTAATATGGTAGCAATGCAAGAATTATGAGGTGGAGTATCTTCCAAACTTCAGTCAATACCTGAGGGTTGTTGGATTTTTGTCAAAATATCTAAGCTGCAGAAATACATGAGTTTCACAGTCTTTTTTAATCATTTGGTTCTGTTGTCTTGAAATGTGAACTTTTCTGGCCATTTCACCACTATTCACTGCAAGGTTTAACGTGTACGGGGTTATTTGTAAGATTCCAAATCTCTTTCTACAAAGTCAGTTCTGTTCAGCATTAGGGATTCAAGGGATCTACTTATCACCTATCTACTTGAAAGCTACTAGCTCAACTTCAACTCACAGAAAGCGTTGTTATTCTTGCTGATTAAATTTACAGGAACAGGAACCAACAAAAAGGAAGTATTTTAAAATGGAGGGAAGTGGGACAGAGCAAGTAGGATTAACATGTAGAATGCTGCAAATATTGCATTTATTTACTGATTTTATTTAAAAAAAATTAAAGCATGTCAACACCCATTGTACAGCACTGCGGAATGTGATGGTGCTATATAAATAATAAAATAATAATAATAATAATTTGCCATTTACAGCTATTTATTTTGGACAAAAGCTGTCATGCTTCAGATTTGTGTTGGTACCTGGAGTGTCCCTTTAATAATAGATTTTTAGTGAATGGCACTGTTTACATGTATGTTACAACAGTTAACTGAGAGTACTGTCTAAAACAATGACTCATTTCTTTGCAGGGTGTTCATGTTTCACATTCGTTTTAGATTAACTGTTTCTTTAATTTAGGTAACGTTCGATTGCAAAATGGCTGTTTCTCTAAATAATGTGGTTTAGTGCAATGTCTTGCTCGGCAGCTTAGCAGAGATGGCTGCGCTGTTCGTTTACTGTCTTTTTGACAAGTTATTCTCCGTGATTTTAATAATTTGATACATTTTTGTGTTGTTGAGAAAAACACATTTTGCAGGATCTGTTCCTGACAATTTGCAGAAGAGCAAGCCCCCAAGTAACCACACATTGCCCCCAGCCATAAATGATCTGCTTCTTTCTTTATCTGTTCTGGGTGCTTTAAAAATAGCTGTTGACTCAACACAGAAGACGTGACTAATGTCGACTTCAGCAGGATGGATGAGGAACGACAAACTTGCATTTTTGTTGCGACTGGCTGAATATGGGTCTTTCAGTTCAGCAACGCTGCTAAATGAAAATATTGCTTGTAAACTGTACTTCTATAAAACACACTCTGGAAATGTCATTTGTGGGTCACCCATGCTTTTATATTCGCAGACCGTCACAAGGTTTGTGGAAAATGCAAGGAGGTTTACACTGGCAGAAAGTAGGACAAGGGCTAGACATTTAATAATTATTTTTAACACTGAGATAAGTATATTCTATCTACAATGGAACACTGGCAACACGGAAACAGAAACATTAAAGCGACTCAATTTTATATTTTTTCAATGTTCTAGTTATTTTGCGATTTTAGAAAAATAAAAATAAAAAATAAAACCCAAGTGCAAAAACAAAACAGCAAAAAAAAAAAAAAAAAAATGGTAACATTACGACTAATGTAAAACATTACAGTTGTTTCTTTTTTTTTTAAAATAAACAATTATCATGATGCCCCTACCTGCCCCCATCCAAAAAATGCAACATAATGAAAATATACAGTGATTTTACCTATTATGGTATGACGGTATCAGCAGCATTTTAATGGTTTGCAATCATAAAGAATTATATTTTCCAACATTAGTCTCGATTAAATTATTTTGGATAAGCTTGTCAAATGATCACAAACTTTTCAAATCATTTTGAAAATTTGTAGTTAAATCAATTAAAAAGTTTTCTGACATACTGTAATTATTTGGAGGGCTTATCCAAAAGAATTACATTGAGTCGATTGGTCATACTTACAGGTATGAGATTTTCCTTAACAGGGTTATCCAGTAGAGTAAGAATTCAATGTGAATTCAAAGTTAATTTCAAATTTAAGGTCCAAATAGCGAAACTGGAAAAATTCTCCAAATCAGCTAGGCTTTCAGTTTGCCTTCTGTGGTCTTAAATTTAAAATTCACTTTGAATTCTCACTTTAATATATAACTCTGTTGTTATTAGATGTGAATTTCAAATTGTAGGACAAAAAAGTCAGATGAAAGAATTCTGCAAGCAAGGTACATTTTGAGTTCAGCCATTTTAGATTTGAAATTCCCTTTGAAATCACTTTGAATTTCCAACAATTCACAGTTTAGTGAAAAACCTATTCATGTTCTGGGTCCTAAACAAGTTCCTTTTTTTAACAGTAGCAGAAGAATAATTGTAATTTGTAATACATTTCCCATCAATTCCAAAACAGAATTCAGTTTAACACATTGTCTTACCTTGATGGTTTTGGTTTGTAGTCTTAATCCATTTAAGGTGTTAATGGCTTTTTCGGCATCCTTTGGATCAATGTAGTTAACAAATCCATACCCTAGGCTCTGCCCTAGAGGGGAATATAAATGGACAAATTAAGGATCAGCCATGTTATTGGTATGTGGTTTGTATTAACATGATCTGCGTCAAGGTCAGAGCTACCCTCAAGGTCAAAGCCTTTCCCTACTTCTGCAGGCAATAAAGACACCTAAATAAATTGATAATATTGTCAGAATCTTTCAGTGTATGTTTTTATAACTATCGATATATGTCATGCATTCATTGTATAGTTCTCATGAATGAATTTATCTATAGAATTATAGATTATACATTGTTTCCTATGCGTTCCTGTCTTCGAACTGTCTGTCGGGCGAGTATTACCTTTTCATCAAAATAAGGATACACTTATTTACTAAGGGAATAACAATGCAACCATATAAATCAAGAGCCTATAGAATGGAAATGGACCAAAACTGTGTGTTAGTGTGTGCAAATTCTTTTTTCAATTTGTTTTTTATTTTTTAAATTTATTACTGGCGTTTGTATAGTGCCATCATTATCCGCAGCGCCAGCCATCTATTTTTAACAAGAGTGCGCTACTTAAGCATGCATATTCTCAATGCTGAGCGCGACAAATTGATATCAATGTAAAATGTGAAATACACAAAGCATCACTTGTAACTTGTTTTACAGGCTGAAAACAGGCCGGTTACATAAAACAAAGCTCTACCAAAAAGCATTTTTGCTCTGTAGAACACAATTCAGAGGATTATCAACAAGCTGACATTTCCTTAGCACAGTTACTTGAAGTAGTGCGAGTCGCTGAATTAATACACGTAAGAAATTCAAATTGCTACATTTCCCCCTAGATCCCATTAACAGTCTTGCCTCCCTATGACCATTTATAAAATAGTCCATCAATATAGGATATGGTACATCAATGTTTGCTATTTTAAAGACCCGTTTCCACTGGCGGTTCCTATGTTTTTTGCTGAGAGCAAAATCATTCGCTAAGCATAAATTGTTAGTGAGATAATTGCAAATTTAAGGCCCAAAAAGTAAAAGTGGATAAAATTACCCAAGTCAGCAATGTTTCACCACAATTTATAGTTTATACATTAAATAGGCTCTGTCACTACAAATAAACTTGATCTAATTTGCATCTAAATAGTTCCTTGTGTCTAAATCTCTAGGGACTACTTTTCCTTACGTAAAGCGGTCAGGTTGACAAAACTGGACAATAGGCGGAGTTTAAAGCCAGGTCTGTTTTAGTTGCCAATCAAATTTTGACTCAATCCAGTAAATTAATCCCAAAGAAGGCAAACAGCGGCCATCTTGGCAAAGGAGAACAATATGGCCGCACCCAAGTATTGAGATCCAGCACATGGAAGAAACCATAATAAATGTAAAGGCAAAGGGGGGAGGGAGGTATAATCATTAAAATACAAGGGGTATAAGGAAAGAAAAGTGAAAATAATATGACAGAGTTACTTTAAATGAGGGAATTAATCATTAAAAGGACACTCCATTATTTTATAGATAATGCACTACTTGGCAGACATTTCTATGGATCAGATCATTTCCTAGAGGGGGAACGGTGGAGATTGCATCCGTTATCATATATTTAATTTGTGGTGAATCTTTGCATTAAGTATATGGTTGAGGCTTTGATTTAAATACATACAACATATAATCAGTTTCTGCTCTACACTTGTTGGTGTTTTGTTTTAATGTAACGTGACTATAATGACCTTTTAAATAAATGTCACTCGAGCATAGGGACGTACAAAGACAGTCCCAGCTGTGTCCAAGTGAGCCCAAGCCTTGGGGCCAAATGGTCCTCTTTGTTATCTATTTAAGTCTTTACAGGCACTTATCTGTGAGTTTGGGTTACCTTGTCATGTTTTTGAAGAAAAAGTCATGACAAAATCATTTGTGCAAAACAATTATATTTCCTACCTCTTGTCTTTATTTTGTTTAGACAGTAATTGCCTGTGACTGTACATCATAACGTAACGTGCAGCTCAAGCTACCTAAAATGGCACAATGGCTAAAACTAAAACTGTAGTCTCTGCCATTTCTGACAGGCTCATTTTAATTAGCAATGATCTGAGATAGAATGGCATTTGGGTTTAATAATTAAAAGGAACGTTTTAGTAAACTGAAAGCTGAATTGCAAAATTTAGACCAAAATAGCTGATTTTGGAGAAAAAAAAATCCCGAACTCAGCCGTAGTCACAACTTGGCTGCTCAAGCTTAAAGGTTGCAGCTCGGTTTTTAATTCTTCACCATTTGTTGTTTGGTATATAACGCCCATCTGTTTCTAACGTAGCCCTATCTGAGCATGAATAAGATATAAGGTGAAGTATATTTTTCTCAGTTACCCTTATGTTATATAACGAACAGCCATTGCAATATTTCGGCCATTCTAAGATTATAGCTATATAAATAGCTGCGGTTTGTTACACTGTTAAACTGTTAGATTGATCTTGTCGATAATTTATAGAAGCCTGCTTTCTCATGCAGTTTCATCCAATGCCAAACTGGAAAACCTTAATAACTGAGCATTCTCAAGTTTAATGGCTGCCATAGTAATGTGCACTTATTTACACCCTTATCCATCTTCTACAGTTACTGTTATATAACTACAGCTTTGTGAATTGTACATAAATACAGTCAAAGTCTATTATGTTGTGAGGGGGGATCGTTCAATACCCATTTCTTTGCAATATGCTGCAAAATATTCTGCCATTAAAAATTACATTAAACACCTGAACAAACATGACAATTGATTTAATATTTTGAGCGTCAAAGAAAAGCACCGATACTGCATGATTGAGAAGGCTTTCAAGGGCCGGAACACCCAGAAAAAAATATTGAGTGAATGCTTGATTGTGTTGAACAAAAAAAAAAAAAAAGCAGGTCTCTTAAGTAGTTCTTTACTTTATGGCTTTAGACTAATTAAAAAACACACAATAACATCTAAGCACCATTATCTAATGTATTAAACTAATCACTGGTATTGTATCACATGGTTAGAGGTTCAAATTAATCTGGCCAGGTGAAAACATATATTAGACAAAGTTTGACTTGATTAAAAAATGAATTCTGTGCAGTATTGTAATACTGAACAGGACAATATCTTGAGTGCTATATTTAGTTATTTTAGAAAAGTGTTGTGTGTTGTGCGTGGTGGGAATGGTTCATTTTAGGTTCTGTCCTACCTATGATCTATGATGCCTCTTTTAACTAGTAAGTTACTTTGATTATCTACTTGCATGTGTGTCTGACACTAATGAATGCATTTAGTCTGTTATTTATTATATTCCAGGTTGGGTTATGTCATCATTTCCTGCTCTCCGTCTCTAATGGATGACCAATTCTTGAAACTCAGGCTCTCCAAAATGTGCACATATCGAACATTATTTTAGTAGCTTTCGTCTTGACAACTCTATAACCTTTAACCATACTCCAAAAGTTGGTTACCTTGATATCAATACTAACTCAGAACGGTGCTTCACTTGCATCCAAAACTTCCTCTAGATTTTGAAAATCTTCCACCTCTCCTGCTCTAACACATTATACACACGTTGCTCTTTTCTCCTACCAGCAACTCATTTAATCATCCTCCACTTGCCTCCTTGCAGTCTATAATGAATCCCGTGCTTCTATACAGTACGCATCACTTTTCTAACATCTTAACTGTCTGAGTGTCCTTACACTTCCTTGCATTGGTGTATATTAGTAAACGTAACCTGCTGAATCTCCCCTACTCAATGTACTCTTAATTTCATCTGATAAAATTCAGTTTTACTGTGCTCTTATTCCCACCTCCAAATATAGTACACAGGACTTCATAAACCTTCTATTTTCTGTCCCCTTTTCACGCCTATCAGATATTTTTATACCCTCCCCACTAGAACAACATTAAAATATTAATTTTATGTTGTGTGTAAGCTATAAAAAAAATCCCTCCTTGCAGCAGTTTGCCCAATATCATCTAACTCGACCCCATGATTTGTTTTAAACCTACTACATCTTCTAACATTTAAATATATATGATCCATAGTTCATATAGAAAATGTATCACAAAGAAGATTCTTTGAAATCACAGTCCAACCTCAGATTTTAGAACAAGATGTTACCTACCACAATTATAGTGTATGTGTACATAGCTGAACTATCAGTCCAACAGAACTATAATTCTAATAATCCTGAAAAATAAAATTAGCATTTATACAATCTCTATCTATGGCATCACACCCTGTCTCTGAATTCTGTTATCAGACCAAAATGCAATGGCTTCCTAACTTGAGAACGTAACGATAATCCACTCCCTCACCTGTGCTCAAGCATGGATTTCTGATCCAATGATAATAAAAACATTGAAATCCTCTGAGCCAATAGGACATACACATACATAAGCTGTATATTAAACAAATTAATAAAATCTGCCACAATTTCTAGCAGTCTAACAGTGTTTGTTTCCAAATGACCTTGATGATGCAGTACGCACACATGTACCCGTTGCATATTTATGTAACCCTGCAGATAAGTTCTGAATATTGTTTACATAAACCATAGGGTTAATGAGTGCTTTGTACCCTCTATATCGAGGGACATCTCGCCTTTCATCACACATTGCAGTAATTGTGCCTCTCTACATTTTCTACCAGCGTGCATCTTGCACAGTAGACATTACAGAGTCCCTGCTCTACAAATGGAATCTGTTGATATGAATAATGCAGATAACTATAACTATGTCATAGAGTGGGAGCAGGCAGCAGATGTGCAGAGAGAAGAGTCAGCAGTGTAATTCTAAGGTTAAAATAATAGAATCCACAGGGATCAAAAGGTAAAAATAACCAGGCTCTAGCGCAGAGGCAGCAGAGTCAAACGAATTCTGCCGGTTACATGTATTTTGCTGATAACACACAGTCCTTGTACAATGTCACCATCAGACTGACAGCTTTGCAAGGCGAACTTCTAACGCTGATAAAAGGCAGCTATGGGCACATGCAATGCTTCTGCAGATTTTAATTCTAACATTAATATATCTCTGTAATTGAAATGCTTTTTTTCGTTCATCCCTGCTGACCACAGGATAAAAAGGCAGAGAATGAGATGAAGCCATGAGATGGGCAATGATGGCTATGTAACCTTTCACTGAAAAAAATGACAAACAATACACAGAACATGTCTTCTAGGGTGAGCGATGGTGTGTAACAATGTATGCAGTGTTCCATGTGAAATGAGATATTTAGCATTTAAACAATTACAAACACACACTTCAAATAATAACAATCTTAATAAAATACATAATGCAGGTTGCACATGTATGGGTGTCCACATAAAGAATGTTTCAGGTGCCTGATTTTAACTATTTCAGAGCAGGGATGCTAAACTTAGAGAGAACCCCAAATGGATTTTCCTACAATATGTAAAATGCTTGCTAATCAGTGCAAGAGTTAATCTAATAATGGGATGTCATTACTTCCTAGGCAACTGTACAGATCCTTCCACCAGATCCGGTAAACAATTTGCACCAGTTCAGATGAAAAATGCTTCTCAGCAAATTATACATTTTTTTTCTCTCATTTGCTTTCTCAGTAGCAATGAAAAAAATATGCTTACAAAATTCTATTTTTTTTCTATTTTAATTCTGCCTTATATATGCAATTTTAACAGAGGCACACATATACAGATACAGAGATGAAAAAAAAGAAGCTAGTGTTTATGGCATAACAAGAAGGTTCATTTTATTAATTTCTGAGGATTTTTTTAATATAATTAACCCTTCTGTAACAATCATTTAGGGAAATACTTTTGGATTTATTGATTAAACTGCATATTCTGGGGATTTAAAAACTGATTTGAAAAATATTCATGCTGTAACAATTTTGCAATTCAGTTTTCATTTCACTACACTACACTATTTGGTGAAAAGAAACGTACCTTTTTCAAGCCTGGGGATTCACTGATTGGTTGAGAGCGTCAGCTGACTTCTCTCCCGTTTTTTTTTAAGAACCTTCCTGTTTAGAGTTTTTTTGACAAAGGGGCAGAGAGGCAGGGAGATTCGGCACTGTAACAAAGACTTTGGGGTTAAATCGTTCTAGAGTGGTTTAACCCCCTATGGCCAGCACAAAGGACCTGCTGACATCATAACAACTTCATTTAAATTAAGTTGTTATGGTGCCCGGATTGTTTCTTTAATACTAGTCTGTTTAGAACCTATCTCAGTATGTACTGCAAAATATACTACAACAGGATTACTATATGTTTCATGCAAGTGAATGTTAACCATTCACACTCTAGCTGTTGTGGACTGCAATTCCTATGATGCTCAGCTTTGGCCGTGTGGTGAAAGTAGCCAACAACGAGCAATCACTGCTGTACCAGTTGAATTTTGACAGGTTCAATGCTCAGTTTAAGAAGATAACAGGCAGTCTCCCACCTCCCCCCACAGTCACACACACACAAAATTAGTCTATTAACCACTACAGTGCCAAGAGATCTGAAACGCTTCACTGACACGCTGCAGAGCCCTCAGGCACTGAGCTAAATTAAACTAAAAAGCAGTAACAAACACTACTGACCTTTCCCAAAGATAGGGCCCTCTTCAGTAAGGGGTTTCCATTTTGTGCCAGTGGCTAAATCCTTGAAGTGTTCCTCGAATTGAGTGCCTATGGCAAAAATCCTTAGTGAATAGGGCCCAATAAAAAATTATCGCTCTGTATATAAAATATATATTACACATGTACAATATGAAACTAGCACATTCCCACCTAGCAAAACAGAACATGGGAATATTAGGAAAAAAAAGCCCCTAAGATAACGATTATACACAAAATAATTCCACTAAATTTCCAGTGGTAAATCCACTCTGATATTTCATTTATTTTCATTATTTAACACAGATGTAACAAAGTAACAAGTAATTAAAAGTTATTAAAACACATGTTCCTACATCCCTGTTGCTGATGATAACATAAAAGACATCCACCCCCCAAAAATTCAACATTCACCCAGAGCTATAAGACAGATCCTCCCCCTATATACAGCCTGCTTTTCTCCAGACACAATGGGGAGATTTATAGAAGCCACTCACAGAAAAATAGGGCAAGGTTCTAAAAGTGAAGCAATCACCATAGCAACCAATGCAATCAGCAGGAACATTCCATTGGTTACCAGGGTGAGAGATCCAATTTTTAGACCTTTGCCCCACTTTTCAATTTGTGACATATTTACAAATCACCCAACATGTGGGAAACTGGTTTCACCCCATTAGGCTTCAAGCAAAATTATACTACAGCAAATGCAATTACCTATCCCAAATGTCACCCATAATGCATCTGATATCTAATTAGCATTTTATAATGATGTCACCACAGTAGGAAAAAATGCATACTGTAAAACATTTTAAATTACAAGGCTTAGGGTGCGTGTCTCCATTGTTTCCCCCACCATATGCTTGAGGGATGCCCCATATGTTTTTTAAAATCACTAATATTGCTAAAGAATACAACAATTTGTGAATGAATGCCAGTAAGATTTTTGAATTTCAAATTTTAACTTATGCCATCATGCCACTGACACTGTCTGGGTTATTCAATAAAGTGAGAAATTCCAGGATTCAAAGTCATTTGAAAGTAAATTTGAAATTTAAGGCCATAATACTGAAACTGGATGCATAGCTGAGTTGGAGAAATTTTCTTAAATTTGATATTAATTTTGAGTTCACATTGAATTTCCCAGCAATTCTTACTTTAGTGACTAACCATGTGAAATATAAGCTACAAGTACACTAGCTGCTGTGGCTATCTGAAATGGTAATTGTCACATCTCTGGAATCGACTTTTTTTCATGCGAGGGTCCATTTTGTTGTAAATACATTTCTAGAGTTCATTTTATTTTGAAGACATTTTTGTTAAATATGCTGGCTATGAAAACTGGGAGTTATTCTATCTATCTAATACTCATTCATTGACTTCTGAATGGCTACCAGCAGCATCCCACATACTAAGCTTTGCAGGATATTTTACCCAACGCTGCCACCATAATCATAAAGAAAATAGCACAATCCAAATGTCAGGACAATTGAATCCATACATTTGCTGGCGATTTCACTGGTACATTGTACGGAGTAAAGATATACCTACGTAGATGTATGCATGTGTGGAACGTTTTAACCTAACATGGAAAGGCCAGAAGGTACAACCCCAGCATTCACAGGACTGTAAATCTCACAATACATCCGCAAACATAAACATTATGGCGTCTGTGGATCATCATGAGCTTGTGATCAACCCTTTGGTTAATCGAATTAAAATATCTTTACATTTTATTTTCTCCTTTTGCTCTAATAAGAAGTGCATTGGTAAAACAAGGACCAATCTTTGGTCTTGATACCACGGAGAAGGGGAGAATAATTGTTTCAAAATGTTTCATTTTGATTTCATTTGACAGAAAACCACTTGTGACTTGGATAAGGACAGATACAGAATTTTTAGAGTTATTTTATACAATAGTTGGGCCGCTTGACATGTTTCATAGATTTGATGGTCTGTCACAGGAGAAGGAATTTTTGTAATCGTTTTTTTTTCCTTTTCTGTAATCTTTGCTCTGTGAGCTTGTTCGACAAATGGGAATAAATCGAATTTGATTGTGGGAAGAGAGAAAAAAAGAAAAGACAATGGAAAGCAGAATTTTAAACACAGAAGGAGGTGGAGAAGCAAAAAAACAAATAGAAGATGAACGTTAGCATAATACCAGTAATTACTACTGCCAATCTGGGTTTGCATATAATACAGTGCTCCTATGCAGAGATTTTGGGCTGAATTGATAAAGAACTGATATATATCTTAACTGTTTCTGTTCTGCACAATGCGAGATTGTCCCTGAGTGCTATCACACAGAATTAAAGGAACTCTCCACTGGAAACAGTAAATAGGACTATTTAGTAGATATAAGCCTGGTGGAAATATGCATGTATTTATTTCAAATTCATGTAACATTTGCAAGTCCATCCCTTTGTCCCCAGCACAGGGTTATGTAAATTGTTGGGAATTCCAAGTGAATTTCACATTTTAAGTAAATTGGATAAATTCTCCAAGTCAGTTATATTTTTATTTGAGCTCTTTTGGCCTTAAACTTTCAACTCAGTTTGAATTCCCCAAAATTCATACTTTAGAGAATAACCATGGCAGGACCATCATTCAGTCTTTCCCACTCCTTAGCAGCTAGAGTGCATTTACCAAGTTTAACCAGAAAGATTGCTATAGAGTGTTGGAGGCAGGGGCAAGGAAATGTGAGATTTGCTTACATGAACCTGCCCCTTGCGGTCACAGCCATTTTCTTCTGGCTGGTCCTCATCTGCTCTTGACAGAGCACCAGAAGCTGACTTCACTGCTGTGAACTCGTGCTTGGACAAGAGTACAGCAATGAGGTCTATGGAGGATCCCGCAAGACCGTGGGTCCTCCATAGATACAGTTAATATCTCTGCAGCTGTCAATGGTGACGGTTGGGAGATTGAAACTTCTAGATGATAGTAGCTCCACCCAGTGTCTAGCAGTGTCAGGTGTAGGAAAAATACTGAGACAAAGTAGTCCTTACTTTGTCTCAGTATATTTTTGACTGGGTTGGAATTTCAGTCATCTTATCTTTATGGAATACTCATGGTGCGGGGGTAGGAGGGGGTAGGGGTGAGAGTGCTGCTTTAAGACTTTGTTTACTAAACTATGTAATGTGGTGACTCCAGAATCAACTAGAGTTGGAGATCCTTTTTAGGACGAACTGCAATTTGTCAGAATTAGGGCTAACTGGGTGACTGCTGAATTCCCGAACGCCAAGGTGAAATGTACCAAAATCATGGGCCAAACAAAACGCACAATGCCAAACATGTTTCATTCACAGACCAAGTAAGAAATGAGCAATACAAAAAGGGAGAATCAGTAGAAATATTATATATTTCTATAGTTGTACATTATATATTTAATTAATATATAATACATAAATATATGAACAGAAAAATAGCTTTACTGCTCATCTTGTTTCTTCCTCTTTGGTTACATTTTCTGACGTAATCTGTGAACAAAGTGGCAGCCTATCATGTTATATAATGTACATAATTTGCAGCACACTGATTGGACCATTTATTTTCTTCTCAGTCGGTTTCCAAATTGGAATCTCAGTACTGAAATTCTGCCAAGCCAAACTGACATTCAAACAGAATTCTGGTATCCTGAAAATGCTTCTGTTTTCAGTAAAAATGTCTCGGCCAAGCTGAATTTCTCAATGTGTACAAATCTAGAATATCAACTTGCAAAATAGTGTTGAATAATAATAATTATTGTCTGATAATTTATAAAACTGTAACGTATTTTGGAAATCCTATTTAACTTTACATGTTAAATGTTATAATCCAATTTCCCTGTCCTTAATTTTTTTAATTTAAATTTTTTATTTTTACAGAACTGATGCTTGGTAAGTCTCCTTGAGCTACAATATATAATTGTTCTCTGGGGACCCGTTTGTTATTAAAATATTTACCATTTTAGCTTCCGTGTTTTTCACTATTTTGTGAGCAATCAAATGACTTCAACAAGTGCCGCTGTCACAGCCTGATAGCCGAGTCCAGTTCCTTTAACTGACAACATGTTGGCAAACTGGTAAGTTTCAGTGGCTGTTGGCACACTAAAACATGCTTAACGCACACACCATTTTAGTCACCAAGATAGTCTCGATAAATATAAACTGGCATCAATCATTTGGAGGGGCCGTGTAAATATATATTGTATTATACTGGAACGATATAAACATACCATATCTGGGATGCCCTAAGCAGTTTACCAATTTACACTCTCCCAAAAACAATTCTTGTTTAAATGATTCATATTAAATCAGCCCAGATGCTAAGATAGTGTTTTCCCACCACATTTTGCCAGTGTGCACCTGGCCAAAGTCCAAAATTCACTGTCATTTATAAAATGGCTGTAAATCGATTGAGATGGTATAGTATGGTGAAATTTTACTCCAGTTAAGTATTTGTGTTTAGGTAACTAGAGTCTACATGGCTCACTGAGTACAGTGCTTTACTCTAGCAGCTCGGTATGTGTGAGGGTGTCACCTTCTGAAGACGCATTAGATTCTCAAGTAAATCCACTGTATGCCAGAGAATATTTTAAAGCTCATTTCAAAGTGTGTTAAATCACAGTGAACTATTTGAATGTCATGTCTTGAAATCTGCTTGTCCCTACATCGTCTATTTATTCATTTATTGATAGATTAGTTGATTTTTCAAGACCCATTTGATTTTGTGGCTGAATGAGAGTTCAAGTGATGTTTTTTCATAACAGGCATTGTTAGTAGAGAGGAAGCCCGCATTTTAAAGTGGCCCTAGCTTCACAGACAGGAAGTTACCTTATCATCAAAGGCAACTTCCTTCAAGTAGGCGCCAGTGGCCATTTTTGATTTTCTTTTCCTTTAACAAACACATATTAATATTTCAAGAACCTCTGTTTCAGTGTATCTCAGAGAAAGCCATTTTAATTACAAACTCCCATGACTACAGTTATACAGAGAAATGATCTATTGGTCCCATAAGGTGGACAGAAAAAGATTAAATGCCTTTTGAGTTAGTGGAATATATTAATGTCCGTGGCATTCTAATGCTGCTCACGGGCTGTGTTTTATTGTATGTTATTAAGAACGTCTTTTCTAAATTCATGTACGGTATCTGTCTGCAGAACATAATAGGAAGCTCCCTGGTGGGGAATAATACAGTAAATATAATTTGTATTGGAGGATATAGCTCTATGCCCTGCTTTAACCCTTTAATATCCTAGAAAACACAGGAAGTAGCTGACTGAAGATTTAATTATAGGACACTTTGACTACAAAGCAAAGACAAGGACATTTGTTTTTATTGTGAAGAAAAAAAAACATATTGCCTGCTGGTAGGAGGTAGAAAGGGACATATGGACAGCTATTCACTAAGCTGGGAATTGTGAAGAGTTGAAGATTGTAAGACAAAATAGTAGCTTAACAAAATGTATCTAATTCCACTATTTGCATCTCTGCTACTTTGGTCTAATATTTAAAATTCCCTTCCCAGATTTCCGTATTTGCGGAGTTAGTGATTACCGCTGTTTGCGTTATGCTAAGCAAATATACGCTGAACACGGCACTCCTTTTGTATCCCCTGTTTTATTTTAGTCTCTATATTACATTCTTTCTCTTGATTCTTAAAAGGATTTTTCATCACTAATTGACATTGCAAGTACTGCAACTCCCATCATGCGTAGACAGGCATTGGCAACTCTGTGTAGAGATAATAGGTGCTTCTTCCGCAATCGCCCTTACATCGTAAGGATTATCTGTCTTTTATTAGACAGCTTGGGTAATTAGCTTTCAGTAATTATTTAACCTATGTTTCTTTCATCACACTACTATTTATTAATAAAGATTGTAATTTTCAAACATTTATGAATATATTTTTTAATTCTCATAAGTGGTGGTTCTGCACTAACAAAGAACATGGCTGGTGACTATGGTGGGAACACCCCTGATCCTGAAGTGGCTGTGACTTGACAGTAGCGTGCACTGATCTATTATAAACATTGCATTCTAACTAGCAATGTCTGAATATCGCATGCAAACCTTTGACAACCAGCTCTTAAAGGATAGTCTTTCATCAATACTCCCAGAATGCAATATTGAACCTGGAAATAAGTATGAACAGCAATCCTTTTTAAGATTTCCAACACACATTTCTTTGTTCTGACAAGCTGTTTAAAATATAGCTTTCATGGCAATGCATGGTATGATATGGGGGGATATGATAGAAACATTTAAATACATAAAGGGAATCAACACCATAAAGGAGGAGACTATATTTAAAAGAAGGAAAACTACCACAACAAGAGGACATAGTCTTAAATTAGAGGGACAAAGGTTTAAAAATAATATCAGGAAGTATTACTTTACTGAGAGGGTAGTGGATGAATAGAATAGCCATCCAGTCGAAGTGGTAGAGGTTAACACAGTGAGGGAGTTTAAGCATGCGTGGGATAGTTTGTTAGTCCACCCATTGTAAAGCCCTACGGCATTTGTTGGCGCTATAGAAATTGTGGAGTAGCAGTTTGGAATGCTGTAAGATTGTATTAGTAGTTCGGAATGCTGTACGATTGTATTAATAGTTTGGAATGCTGTTAGATTGTATTAGTAGTTTGGAATGCGGTAAGATTGTATTAGTAGTTCGGAATGCTGTACGATTGTATTAATAGTTTGGAATGCTGTTAGATTGTATTAGTAGTTTGGAATGCTGTAAGATTGTATTAGTAGTTCGGAATGCTGTAAGATTGTATTAGTAGTTCGGAATGCTGTTAGATTGTAATAGTAGTTCGGAATGCTGTAAGGCTGTCCAGTAGTGATGTCCCGAACAGTTCACCACGGACTCATCATTGAGTAAACTTTGACCCTGTACCTCACAGTCAGCAGACACATTCCAGCCAATCAGCAGCAGACCCTCCCTCCCAGACCCTCCCACCTTCTGGACAGCTCACTAAGAATGCAGGTTCAAAATGGATGCTGTCCAGGAGGTGGGAGGGTCTGGGAGGGACATCACTACTGTCCAGTAGTAGTTGGGAATGCTGTAAAATTGTACTAGTAGTTGGGAATGCTGTAAGATTGTATTAGTAGTTCGGAATGCTGTAAGACTGTCCAGTAGTAATTTGGAATGCTGTTAGATTGTATTAGTAATTTGGAATGCTGTAAGATTGTATTAGTAATTTGGAATGCTGTAAGATTGTGCAGTAGTAGTTTGGAATGCTGTAAGATTGTATTAGTAATTTGGAATGCTGTAAGATTGTGCAGTAGTAGTTTGGAATGCTGTAAAATTGTATTAGTAATTTGGAATGCTGTAAGATTGTGCAGTAGTAGTTTGGAATGCTGTAAGATTGTATTAGTAGTTCGGAATGCTGTAAGACTGTCCAGTAGTAGTTGGGAATGCTGTAAGATTGTATTAGTAGTTGGGAATGCTGTAAGATTGTGCAGTAGTAATTTGGAATGCTGTAAGATTGTGCAGTAGTAATTTGGAATGCTGTTAGATTGTATTAGTAATTTGGAATGCTGTAAGATTGTATTAGTAATTTGGAATGCTGTAAGATTGTGCAGTAGTAGTTTGGAATGCTGTAAGATTGTATTAGTAATTTGGAATGCTGTAAGATTGTGCAGTAGTAGTTTGGAATGCTGTAAGATTGTATTAGTAGTTCGGAATGCTGTAGGATTTTATTAGTAGTTTGGAAAGATTGCACAGTAGCAGTTTGGAATAATTTATCCATGATGTGAAGGAGGCAATATCTTTATATAACATCAGTTCCTTCTTCCTGCAAGATACAGGAGCTAATGTTTGCAGTTTTCTTCCAGTGGGAAAGCTGTTTGAAAGGATTCTCCTGCACAATCAGCTATCCAGGGACTTAATGTTCCAGTCAATGATCCCAAATGCTTTCCATATATGTTGTCAGATTTTCTGCAGGAACCAGTCCTGCTGCTAAGGGGATGGGGGTAACATCATTATGGCTGAGCTGGTGTTTAAACAGCACTAATTCCAGTCCAGCTCTGCATTTTAATGGCAGTCACCTAACCCAAAGACAGCGTTTTTTATAAGAAAATTCTGAGTAGTTACTTTGAGAAGCACTCGCATTATTGCATTTTTTGTTTGTTTGTTTGGTATTATTTACCAATTTATTTCTAAAGATTAGGTTTAAAACACAATTAAATGAAACAGAACATAACACGACACTCTAAAACTATCCACATGTGATTTACGATAGCAGGGTCTTTTCTTGCTAACTCTCTGTCTTTCTCTGTCTGTCTGTCTATTTCTCTCTCTCTTTATATTATATACATTTTATTTAAAGATTTAAGGAGATGTGTTGTGAGTGATCTCTTGGACCTGGAAGAACACAAGTGATAGTGTTGGTTATACTGCAATAAGAAATTTAGGATAGTGTTTTTTTATTTTAAAAGATCACTATAGGGTCAGGAACACAAACATGTATTCCTGACCCTATAGTGAAAACCCACCATTTAGGTGGCTTGCCGCCCTCCTTAGCTCCATCAGAATGGTTTAAAACTCACCTTATTTTCAGCTCTCCATCATCAAAATTGCCAAATCGGCAAGGGGCGGGCCGTTTTGGCAAATCAGCACCTCCTCATAGAGATGCATTGAATAAATGCATCTCTATGAGGAAAATTCAGAGTCCCCATGCAGAGCGTGGCCATCTTCCTAAGCCAGGAAGCACCTGCAGTGGCCATCTGAGGAGTGGCCATTTGGAGGTGTCCCTAGGGGCAATGTAAACACTTCATTTTCTCTGAAAAGACAGTGTTTGCATGAAAATGCCTGAAGGGAACTATTATACTCACCAGAACAAATACATTAAGCTGTAGTTGTTCTGGTGACTATAGTGTCCTTTAATACATAGTTAAAGTCATTTAAAGTGTCATGTCCCCTGATTGTGCACTCTCTGGTCCACTGATTGTAACAAGAATGCTCTAATCAGGAGTCTGCAGAAGTAACTTATATATAGTTGACGTATTTTATTCATTTATTATTTTTTTTAAGTTCTTGATTTTACACTCTACACTTATTTTTGTTTTAAGCTTTTTTTTCTAGGTTTTATACAGACAAAAGCTTCCATGGAATGTTTAGTCTTCAAACCTTGGGTTTCAGTTGTCAAACTAGATATCTAAAGCTGTGGGCAACCTGGATTCGACTTGACTCCACCTGGCAGAGTTCAATACTCATCTGCTTGCTCTTCAACGCTATGCCTAGTAAATTCTCCATCTGACTTGGACTTCCACTTTTAAGTAGAAAAACATAAAAAAAGAAAAAAGCTAATATCCTATTTACTTCAGGATAACCTTGTAGTTTTTCATAGACTTCACATAGAACTCAGCAGATCCTGAGCTTCAAAGACATTCTACTGAGTTCAGCTTCAAAGCTCTGGAGAGGAAGCTCACGTTTGATTTAGCAGAGATCAGAGATGATAATTCTTGGATTTTCGTCAACAATTATCATCTAATAATCAAACTCAACTCAACTGGAGGTTTAATAATTAAGCAGCTAAATGGCACATAGCCAAGTGTGCTTGTCTGTAAGTACATCTTGCAGGCTTACGTGCCACACTGTACTTTCTTCTGAAATCCCAGACATTGCTCCTTGTTATTCGTGTTTGTGTATGTGGGGTGTTTCATGAACAGCTGCCTTCCCTACCCCCTCCTGTGCAGACAATTCTGAGCTCATACATATTTCGCATCTCCTCTTTCTATATTGATTTCGGATGCAGCTTGTGTAAATATATTGATGCGGTTTCCTACCAGCTGACCGGATCGTTGGGATGGATGTTGAAGGAAAGGAAATTAAAGAGAGGCGTTATTTGTATGCACAGTCTGATTGCACGCAGCCTACAACGTGCATTATAATCTTATTATTTCTCTAAGAAGCAAACTTGCACACATTGTCTTTTATGGGAGCTCATAAAATAGATGTATATTTCACAATACATCTGGGTATCGTTTTTCTCCAATAGCTTATTTCTTGCAGTATTACAGCACGGGTACAATGTAATAGTAAGTTGCAAAATTAGTAATTTGGAAATTAGCTGTTTTTTCAACACTTCACAGGTGCTAGAATGAAGCACTGGACGTATTGAGCCTTATGGACAGCAATACAGACTTTTAACTATCATAGTATAACATTGGTTTCTCCAGTGGTTGAAGACCAGCGTTGGAGCAAAGGGGAGTTAAGTAGGCTTTATATTTATTTTGCATAGAAATATAATTCCTCTTCTGCAACTGTCATTAGTCTAATACTATCCTTACCTTTTTGTGTCACTTTACCCCACTCCCTCTAGCATGTAAGCTCATTGAGCAGGGCCCTCAACCCCTCTGTTCCTGTGTGTCCAACTTGTCTGGTTACAACTACGTGTTTATTCGTCCTCCCACTGTAAAGCGCTGCAGAATTTGATGGAGCTATATAAATAACATAATAATAATAATAATACAAAATGAAATCCGCCCCATGTTGACAAGGATCTCGGACAAATGGGGTTCAATACATTTATCTTACCAGCAAGTAACAATGTTAAAACTAACAACTTTAGTACTTACTTCCACGAGAACAATTCACGCTCTCTCAGTTCCAGTAATGATTTCTGTCTATAGCGAGTGGGGCTGAATATATATATTTTGTATTACTGGATTTATTCTGCAAGCAATGTTGGAGTTTCCTGTTGGTTTCTTTGCTAGTGGAACATTAAGTAACACATATAGTAAAATGAAGATGAATGGGTGACAAAGGTGTATACGATGGGCCTAAAATGACGAGCACGCAGAGCCAATATGTACCACTGAGCCATGGTTTTTTAATTGTTTTACTGCTGAACAGGTAAGAAAGTTTATCAGTTTCCCTTTTGGCTGCAGTACAGCTGCAATGGTTCAGCAGAGACCAGTTTTGCTGTTAATTTAAAAAGCCAGAATTAATTGCATTGTGAACTGGAAGGTATAATAAGCTCACTTTATTACTACATTAGTTTTTTTTTCCCCAAATTCCAGCTCAGCATCTTTCTAAGGGAACAATAGAGCTGAATATAAAGCAGAGCGTACGATACCTGCATCAAATGAAAGCGATTTTTCTACAGGGAATGTAATCACGTTGTTGCCAACACTGATCCGGTTAAAGCAATCTATTTATAGAATTAGGTAGGGGCGGCAAATAAATCCTACATTTGTAGATAGTGGGGATATAATCAGCCAATCAGGATCTACCGGAAGCCAGCAAAGATGCTACTGTCCTGGAAGTTTGGAAATTAGACATTCCTGAGTTCACTAGTGAAGGTAAAGCAGAACTTGGCAATAACTCACTGTTACTACGTTTGCTGCCGGTACCTCACCGTTACTACGTTTGCTGTCAGTAACTCACTGTTACTATGTTTGCTACCAATAACTCACTGTTACTGTTTGCTGCCAATAACTCACTGTTACTACGCTTGCTGCCATTAACTCACTGTTACTATATTTGCTATCAATAACTCATCATTACTACGTTTGCTACCAATAACTCACTGTTACTACGCTTGCTGTCATTAACTCACTATTACTATGTTTGCTGTCAATAACTCACTGTTACTACGTTTGCTGCCAATAACTCACTGTTACTACGCTTGCTGCCAATAACTCACTGTTACTATGCTTGCTGCCAATAACTCACTGTTACTACGCTTGCTGTCAATAACTCACTGTTATACGTTGTACGTTTGCTGCCAATAACTCTCTGTTACTACGTTGTACGTTTGCTACCAATAACTCACTGTTACTACATATGCTACCAATAACTCACTGTTACTATGCTTGCTGTCAATAACTCATTGTTATTATGTTTGCTGCCAATAACTCACTGTTACTACATATGCTACCAATAACTCACTGTTACTATGCTTGCTGCCAATAACTCACTGTTACTATGTTTGCTACCAATAACTCACTGTTACTATATTTGCTATCAATAACTCATCGTTACTACGTTTGCTACCAATAACTCACTGTTACTACGCTTGCTGTCATTAACTCACTATTACTATGTTTGCTGTCAATAACTCACTGTTACTACGTTTGCTGCCAATAACTCACTGTTACTATGCTTGCTGCCAATAACTCACTGTTACTACGCTTGCTGCCAATAACTCACTGTTACTATGTTTGCTGTCAATAACTCACTGTTATACGTTGTACGTTTGCTGCCAATAACTCTCTGTTACTACGTTGTACGTTTGCTACCAATAACTCACTGTTACTACATATGCTACCAATAACTCACTGTTACTATGCTTGCTGTCAATAACTCATTGTTATTATGTTTGCTGCCAATAACTCACTGTTACTACATATGCTACCAATAACTCACTGTTACTATGCTTGCTGCCAATAACTCACTGTTACTATACTTGCTGCCAATAACTCACTGTTACTATGTTTGCTACCAATAACTCACTGTTACTACATTTGCTGCCAATAACTCAGTTACTACGCTTGCTGCCAATAACTCACTGTTACAATGTTTGCTACCAATAACTCACTGTTACTACATTTGCTGTCAATAACTCACTGTTACTACGTTGTACATTTGCTGCCCATAACTCACTGTTATACATTTTACGTTTGCTCCCAATAACTCACTGTTACTACGTTGTACGTTTGCTGCCAATAACTCACTGTTATACGTTGTACGTTTGCTACTTACTAGACTTATGCATTCCATTTAAAGCTAATTGCGATTCATTGAAATTTTGGGTGATCTGTGCTTTTTTTCAGAATTCCGTGACTCTGAAGCACTGTATGGATGAATCACGAGAAATAATAAATGGATTTATAGTTTTGTTAATTTGTGATTTGGAGTTCTGTCCGTGGCTCCAAAAATGTGATGACTGATAGTAAAAAGTAATGATTGAAGACAGCCACTAAATGCTGATTTTATTCACATATGAAGTGAGAAGTTTTTAAGAGAGGTAAAAACAATATTCTATATTTACATATTATACGTATATTACATTTTAATAAATATATAATAATAAATATAGATTGTGTACTTCTCCTTTTTACCCTCAGTTGATTACTTCCCATTTTTTCACTTGACCTGGGTACAAAATGGAGTGGAAATGGGTCAATCAGTGTACTACAAAATATATATATATATAAATATATATATATATATATATGTGTGTGTGTGTATTAGTTAGTGATCCTCAAGAAAGTCCTCAAGTTTGACTGAAACGTCGACCTGTACCATTGTACTTCTTACCACACAGTAATGTGAATTTATTGGAACATGGAAACATAAACGATTTTCTGAATATGGATGAAAACGTGAGTGCGGCTGGATTTTTGTATATTTTATGATGAATTGCATGCTAAAGACTAGCACCCGGAAAGATATATGGCATTTTTAGGAGGAGTGCACTGACTTTATACATTTGTATATATATATATATATATGTGCAATACTTTGATTGTCCCATTTCTGCAGCCTTTTAGTTAGTTTGAACAAAAATTATTTCACGGATAAAATTCATTGGAACCAAAACACCACATGGACAAATTTTGAATCGCTTTGTTTGAACAGAATATTTGGTCTGTGCCAGTGGCGGAACTACCGCGGTCGCAGGGGTCGCAGGTGCCCGCTGGCCATGTGTTGCGGGCCCGGGCCAGCGTGGTGTAACCTCCGGGGCTGTACGTTAAGGGGCCCATCGGGTGGCCCATGCTGTTAGGGCCACCCAATGGAAATGAATTTCCAGGGGGCCCGGTCAGCGCTGCAACGCTTTAACAGCGTGACCGGGCCCCCTGTGATGATGTCAGATTCTGGGAGGAAGTGACTGCCAGGTCACTTCCTCCCAGCAACCACCGGGAGCCGTGTGGGAGGAGGAAGGAGAGGAGGGAGTCAGAGTGGGAACTCTGATACCCATCAGCCTGAGCCACTGGACCCCAGGGAAAGTCACCCTCCTGCACCTAGAAGGTAGGAAACAGAAGGGTGACTTAAACATTTTGCATGCGTGTGTGTTAGTGTATGTGTGTCTGTATTTATGTCTCTTTATGTATGTGTCTGTGTGTGTGTATGTATGTGTGTCTGTCTGTCTGTATGTGTGTGTGTGTCTGTCTGTGTGTGTGTCTGTATGTACGTGTGTTTGCATGTCTGTGTGTGTCTGTATGTATGTGTGTGTGTCTACATGTCTGTGTATGTACGTGTGTGTGTATGTGTGTTCGTATATATGTTTGTATGTATGGGTCTCTGTATGTATGTGTCTGTGTGTGTGTGTGTGTGTGTGTGTATGTGTGTTTGTCTGTCTGTATGTATGTGTCTCTGTCTAAATGTATGTGTGCCTGTGTGTGTGTATGTATGTATGTGTGTCTGTCCGTATGTATGTGTGTGTTTGTCTGTATGTGTGTGTGTCTGTCTGTGTGTGTGTGTGTGTCTGTATGTATGTGTTTGTGTTTGCATGTCTGTTTGTGTCTGTATGTATGTATGTGTGTGTCTACATGTCTGTGTATGTATGCGTGTGTGTTTGTATGTGTGTGTATGAGTGTCTGTATGTATGTGTGTGTTTGTGTGTATGTATGTGTATATGTATGTGTGTGTCTGTATGTATGTGTGTCTACATGTATGTGTTCCTGTATGTGTCTGTGTGTGTGTGTCTGCATGTGTATCTGTTTGTCTGCATGTGTGTGGGGATGCATAAGGTGGCCCTAGGGAAATTTCCGCACCAGGGCCCCGTGGTTTCTAGTTACGCCTCTGGTTTGTGCACAAACCTCCTGTCTACATCCTTTCTCCACCTTCATAATATGGGGTTAATGGTAGTGAAACGTGCTGTAATACATTCAAATACTTTGAACTAGGAGACTGTGGGGATATTTTGATGGGGCCCAATATTAGTTACCCACAGGGTGTCTAGCTGTCCGTCCATCCTTATCTATCTATATCTATCAGGGCTGAATAAGTCCAGAGTTGACAGGTTTCTATCTGCCCTTTAAATTTCTGCCTACTATACACACATAAACACACAGAGACACAAACACACATAAATATGGTTGACATATTGGGTTTGTAAAAGTAGGTACCTTATGAATTCCACACATAGCTGGCCAGCATAGGATAGATGTGGAATTTACCTAACTGATGGGCCAGTGCCCTTGTTTGATAGAGATTGTGACAGCTTTCTTGAAGAGCTTTGTGAGGTTTCTAATAAGGGTTAATGAGCACAATCTAAAAAGGGGTTTATTTACTAAACAGTGAACTGTGGTGAAAAGAAAACCGACATGTCAGATTTAGTACAAAATGGCAAAAACATTCTCCATTTAAAATCATTTCCAACTTGGCTATTTTAGTCCTGGTTTTCATTTCATAACATTTCACAGTTTAGAGGATAAACACAATATACACCCCTGGCAAAAAGATTGTAAATAAAACTGGAGCTGGCTAGAAATGTTAGGGTTTTAATAGGCAAAATGAACATGACTTGCCTTATGCCTTGTATGTTAACTCATAAAAAAAGTTACCTTAATAAAGTTTAATACAACCAAAAAAACCAGAAAGACAGAAAGAAAGGGAAGAAAATAATAAATAAATAAATCAGGTGAACGCCCTGTACAAACTATAATAAGGCAATTTAATTAAAAAAAACATGTAAAACAATATAAAAAAATAAATAAAAATAAATAAATAAAAAGACCCAAAGCACAGTTGTATCAAATCTTGAAATAGATCCTTTTTTGTGGGGATTTTGAGATATTTCTTTAAACAAAGTCTGTCTGTACCAGCTGCCAGAATCTGGCGCGGTGTATCCCCTCAGCTATTAGATATCACAGACATGTCACATTTTTATATTGCTACCCCAGGGCTATGTACTGAATGTACCTTAAAGACATTTACAGACATTAAAGGGCGCATGCTGTGTATTTACCTGTGATTTTGTCCCGCACCAATTTGCAAGATTCTATCTCTCCGATGCTGCCAAACAAACTCCTGAATTCCTCTTGGGTCATGTTCTGGGGCAGGTAGTTGACTATGAGGTTAGTTTTGCTGTCATCGGTGGCTGCCCCTGTCTGCATGGGAGAAGGACAATTCCTGCTGTTACTAGATGGTCCGTTGCTTGTATTGGAAGTCGGGCCATTCGACACCTGAGTTTCCATGGTGCTAATTATCTGTAACACAGAACATAGACGATGAAGGAAGCTTTGATATGGCAATACACCGGAGAATAGAAATAGCACAGAAAATGAAACGCGTTAGATTTTTGAGCGTGAGATACCAGGGTTGGTTAAATTTGCGAGCCCCGATGCTTTGGAAATCCATTTTGTATCATGCACAGCTAGTCTTTTTGAGAATCATTGAAATGATGGTTTGCAAAACATCTACCGGCTCCACACCCACATAGAGCTAAAGGCTGCGTGAGGATCACAGGAAGTTTAATACACAAACATCCAGGGTGAAAAGGTTATCTGTGACAGGTATATAGAAATTAACGGTTTGGCCTCAGTCAGAAAATAAACACTTAAACACAGAAACAAATAAATTAAGAATGCAAGCCCTTCAGCTAGCTTGACAGCCTTCATTTGAGATGACGGCTATAGGGGGTCATTCTAAAATGCTTCCAATGAGCAAATAGTCATAACAGTACTTAAAGGATCCATTTTGAGCTCCCCATTATTTCTAACATAAACAGTCAAATTAAGAAAAAATGCTGCTTATTACATTTCATTTTTTTTAATTTTGAAAAAAGTGCCGATGTCCCAAAAGGGCGTCAGTGATAACAAAGCCTTATCCATTTTTCTCACTGACCCATAATGTAGAAATCCATTTCTTTCTGTTAAAATAATAATGATAATAATTCCAGGCCGTCCTGAATTTCAGGAAGTGACCCAGTAGCCCCCCTCTTTCTCTGACCATCCTCCAGATCAATGATTGCCGGCTGCCCACCTGTTCTGCTGCTCAGCCACTGTCACTTAGTGAATCTGCCTCCATTAGTGTGGAAAAAGAAATCTTATAAAGTATGTGTGACACCCGGTGACACTTTGCACCTGCTCTGCGGATCTGCTAATTTCACGCTTGCCGCTTCAGATCACAAATCCTCACTCGCATTCTGCAGTAAATATCCTATGCATGAGCTCTGTACAGCACAGGTCAGACACATCTTTGTTTGCTAAACATAACATCCCAAATAGACTTGAGATTAATTTGTCTTTTAATGCTGGCCCTGCAGCTGTTTGTGAACTACGTTTACCATGATGCTCAGACAGTTATCTACCGTACGGTCAGATACAACGAAATAAGGCTATAACAGATATGAAACGCCTTGCTTGCAGGGACAAAAAACAAAACAAACTGAAGGTAACCTAATACTCAAGGTTTACAGGTGAAAGCACATATTCCTAAGGTCTCAACGAATGGGTAGATTCTTAGGGTCTCAGGTTAAAAGAGTAGATTCTCGCGGAATCAGTGAATAGACAGAGTCTCAGTGTCTCAATGTGAATGGGAGAGAGTTCTCAAGATAAATGTTCAGATTCTTATGCTCTCTGTGAATCGACAGATTTTTAGGGTCTCTATGAAGGTGCAGATTCTCAGAGTCTCTGTGAAGGGTCAGATTCTCAGGGTCTCTGTGAAGGGTCGTATTCTCAGAGTGTCTTTGAAGGTGCAGATTCTCAGAGTCTCTGTTAAGAGACAGAATCTCAGGGTCTCTGTGAATGGGCAGATTCTTAGGATCTCTGTGAATAGGCAGATTCTCAGGGTCTCTGTGAAGGGTCAGATTCTCAGGGTCTCTGTGAAGGGTCGTATTCTCAGAGTGTCTTTGAAGGTGCAGATTCTCAGAGTCTCTGTTAAGAGACAGAATCTCAGGGTCTCTGTGAATGGGCAGATTCTTAGGATCTCTGTGAATAGGCAGATTCTCAGGGTCTCTGTGAAGGGTCAGATTCTCAGGGTCTCTGTGAAGGGTCGTATTCTCAGAGTGTCTTTGAAGGTGCAGATTCTCAGAGTCTCTGTTAAGAGACAGATTCTCAGGGTCTCTGTGAATAGGCAGATTCTCAGGGTCTCTGTGAAGGGGCAGATTCTCAGGGTCTCTGTGAAGGGGCAGATTCTTAGGATCTCTGTGAATAGGCAGATTCTCAGGGTCTCTGTGAATGGGCAGATTCTCAAGGTCTCTGTGAATAGGCAGATTCTCAGGGTCTCTGTGAAGGGGCAGATTCTTAGGATCTCTGTGAATAGGCAGATTCTCAAGGTCTCTGTGAAGGGTTAGATTCTTAGGGTCTCTGTGAATAGGCAGATTCTCAGGGTCTCTGTGAAGGGGCAGATTCTCAGGGTCTCTGTGAAGGGGCAGATTCTTAGGATATCTGTGAATAGGCAAATTCTCAGGGTCTTTGTGAATGGGCAGATTCTCAAGGTCTCTGTGAATAGGGAGATTCTCAGGGTCTCTGTGAATGGGCAGATTCTCAAGGTCTCTGTGAATAGGCAGATTCTCAAGGTCTCTATGAAGGGTCAGATTCTTAGGATCTCTGTGAATAGGCAGATTATCAGGGTCTCTGTGCAGGGGCAGTTGCTTAGTGTCTCTGTGAATGGGCAGATTATCTGAGTCTCTGTGAATAGACAGATTCTCAAAGTTTCTGTGAAGGCCAGGGTCAGATTCTCAGGGTCTCTGTGAAGGGTCAGATTCGCAGGGTCTCTGTGAATAGGCAGATTCTCAGGGTCTCTGTGAAGGGTCGCATTCTCAGGGTTTTTGTGAATGGGCAGAATCTCAGGGTCTCTGAGAATGGGCAGATTCTCTGAGTCTCTGTGAAGAGACAGATTCTCAGAGTATCTGTGAAGGGGCAGATTCTCAAAGTTTCTAAGAAGGCCAGGGTCAGATTCTCAGGATCTCTGTGAAGGGTCAGATTCTCAGGGTTTCTGAGAAGGGGCAGATTCTCAGGGTCTCTGTGAATAGGCAGATTCTCAGGGTCTCTGTGAAGTGTCAGATTCTCAGGGTTTCTGAGAAGGGGAGATTCTTAGGGTCTCTGTGAAGGGGAGATTGTCAAGGTCTCTGTGAAATGGGCAGAATCTCAGTAAATAGTCAGATTCTCAAAGTCCCATGGTGAGAAGATTGTTAAAATTTCTCCAAATGATTCCTACGGTTTCTATGAATGGACAGATTCCTAGGGTTTCTATGAATGGACAGGACATCAGTATCACTGTGAAGGGGCAGATTCCACGTCTCCCCTGGTGAATATGATGATTCTCCAAATCTCAGTGTGAAAGGGGAGATTCTCATGATCTAAGACTGAATGAACAGATTTGCTGGGAGAACAGGAACACTCAAGGTAAACGATTCACAAAGGTCTCGAATTATACCTAGACACCAATTGATAGTTACTAGGCCTTGACTGGCTGCAGGGAGCGCCGGGTAAGCTGTGTCCTATCAAGCAAAGTGATGGGCTTTACTTTACTATTCCCTGCCTAGAGATGTAAAAATAGTGGCAGATATCTACTGTATGATCAAATAGTGAGGCTCACTGCCTCCACTATCATGTTCTGTGTTTGTAATGCAAGGAGAGTATCGATTTGTTTGTGTCTGTACCTCCCTGTGACTATGAGTGTGCTGTCTGTAAGCAGAGTAATGAGTATGAGCTGTTGTGCTTTGAAAAACCTGGGCCGCGTTTTGGCCTAGTCAGGGATCATGGGAATCTGGTGATTGCTTCTGGTTTAGTTAATAAACCCCCTCAAGGGTTAGAGTCTCAGACTGAATGGTCAGATTCTCATGGTGAATGCCCTTTTTATTCTCGGTAAATTGGCATTCTCTGGGTCAATGGGCAAATTATCGTTGTCACATGGTGTTGGGCTTGCTCCTTCACATTCTACAATGGTTTTATTTTACTTGAGTGATTAGAGCCGCATAAGTAGGTATTTTATTATCACTACGTCTTGGAGTGGATGGATGCACTGCTTGGAAACAGGTGATGCAATATTTAGATCACTTTCACTTACTATATAGAATCTTTATGGCTGCCCAAATATCAAAACATAGAAGGTTTTTCTGTCTAGACCTAACTGTTCAGCTGCCACTACATATTTTATTTTTACTACCTTTATGTTCTATTCACGGCTTACCGTGATTCACTGGGTACAAATTATATATCACATTTTTTAATTTTATATAATTTATATATCTTAATAACATGCAAACCCTTAATATTACATTCTGATTACTGTAGTTTTGTATTACCTTTTTGTACTTTTCACAAGAATATTGCTTTTTAGATGGTGAGACAAATTATTCTAAGTCTGAAAGCTTTTTTTTTTTTTTTAAAGCAAATTAATTCTAGCAGTTAATGATTTAAATTGTGGCATGACCCCTATCTCTAATTTACACTTGAATTATTTATCCAGGAAACGGCACAGTCAGGAAATCTGAATCATACCTTTTTGCTACTTAAAATGCCAGGCTGATTAATTAAGATAAATACAGCAGTACAAAAAAAAAACCTTACATTTATCTGTGATTATAATTTTGGTGTTGGCAATTGATTTAGCAGAAAACAATGAGCGCATTTTTGCCTTGCACATTTATAATTCTATATCTCATGCACATTTTCAAAGAATAAGAGACAAGACTTCACTGCAAACAAATTACGAAAATATTCACATTTGACACATTGTTTTTTCTCATCAAATAGAGGAATTGCTTGTCTTATTCACTCACTATCAAGTCATCTTGCTTTAAATAAATGGCGCCGTTCCTTTTTTATCATGGGATTTATAGATTGTATACAAACAGGGGACAAAGTAGCATTTTTTTTTCAATACCACCTAAAAATGTTAATTTCACATTTTCAAATATTCTTTAATTCGCGAAAAGCTAGTGTTTAGAGATTATCCCTTATCTTGCAATATTTCAAAGAGATTTTGAAATATAGAGTGAGATTTATCAAAGCATAACAGCTAATTTTGGCTGCAAATTGCTAAGAGACATTCTATTGGTTTCCATGGTGATTAGTCCCTATTTAGCACTTTGCCACCCTTTGGCACAAGTTTTGCCATGAGAAATCTCTCCCATATTATACAAAACAATTTTGTCATATACAGTAGATGTGACAAAAAAGATAAATAAATATGGTCAAATACCTTGCTTATAAATATTTATAAGGAATCTGCGGATGTTTTGTGAAATATAGTTTCCTGTAAACCCAACAAGATGTAAATATTTTGATTTTCATAGTGGTAAAATATCCAAAATACCCCAACATCTTTAGAAACAGACAACAAAAGATAAATGATGTATAACTCATTCCCAAATAAGAATTATTGTGTGTACCCAAGTGCTTATTGAGAATGTAACAAAAAAAAAATGCGGCTCAAAAAACTCTCATGTGTGAATACCTCCTCAATCTAACACCCCAATTTCTAATAAAATTGTTTTAATAAAATATAAGTGATAAATAATGCGCTGAATAATGATACTTCCCCTTCGAAAAGTGTACAGAAAAAAAAAGAAACAGAAAAAAATCTTGTAACTGAAAAGTTCTAATTTCGTGAAATTACATGTTAGAGCCTCTACGTGATTTGCTCAAATCTGTGAGGAGTTGTGGTTTTCTGGTAGCACCCCATCTTTCTTCTGGTTAGAACGTCTTTAATCTCTTAAATAGCTAAAAAAAAAAAAAAAAAAATACCTGGCTCTGAGGTGTATGAATAAGGTATCAAAGTGGGATGACATTTTCAACACAGCGTTATCACTTGGACCCAGTGGATGAAACCAGGCTTCCAAAATGGCTTCAAATATTTATTGAAATAAAGCCAACAATGTAAAACAAACCATAAAAATTGCTTTGAAAGTCCAGTGAACAATTGTATACTATTACTGGTACAAATCGCACCTACACTGTACACCTAGACTTCTGTCAGATACATTGTAATGTCATACTGGGACTTAAGTCTCAACCACTCAAAATTGCCACTTGACAAAAATGTTACTGGTTATAGAATTGGTAATACTTAACCAGACAAATCAAGATCATATCCTGTTAAAGTCACCTAACCAGTAAGAGTGACTGGGGAAGACACCATTTTCACCTCTTATTCCCTTTCTATATTTGCAAAAGCACAGTGGAATAAATCAGAATAAAATTATAATGCATCGAGGAATAAAGGAGAGATCTGTATCTCATAATACAGACAGATACAGATAAACAAACATTTATTTGCATGTAGTTAGGATAGAAATAGTGGTGGAAATAAAGGGTTTTATTCATAGTTATTATTTATATTTGTCTTAATATTTAGTTCACAAACACTATAGTCAAAGATCTAAAGCGGTAAATGCCAAAACGCGTTAATCTCTGACGGGCTGGGCAACCCTGGCGATTTTTGGAATTAACACTATCAGGGTTTTTTACTACAGTGAGTATTCAAAGTGAATTCAAAGTGAAATGAAAAATTTAGCAATGGTTGCAGTTCGGCTATATTGGTCTAAAATGTTAAATTATCTTTCGTGAAAAACCCTGTAAGCATTGACAGACCCCAACTTACTAGAGAGTCATCTATGCTGATCTTGGTCACACATATATGATGATCTATTAACTAAACAGCGAATTATAGTGAATTGAAACCCTAACTTTAAAATTCAGCAACAAATATTATTTTCAGACCAAAAACTCTGCAGAAAACAGTGGATTTTTTTTTTTACATTTTGGTTATTTTAGAAAAATACTAATAATACTAATAATAATTTGCTATTCCATGGCTAATTCCTAACAATTTACAGTTTATTGAACAAACCTATCTTTATTCTTTAATGCAACACACTCTCGAATCTGCCTGAGCTCCATATATTAAAGCAGGGCTCCCGGCTCCCCCAGATGTTGCTGAACTACAACTCCTATGATTCTTTGAATTATATAGATAGCCAGAGAATCATGGGAGTTGTAGTTCAGCAACATCTGGGGGGCCGGAGTTTGAGGACCCCTGTAATAAAGGATCATTGTTAATATGGTTTTCACAAATGTTTTTATTAAGTGTATTACAGTTAATGAAACTTAATGCTTTGTTAAAATTACGTATTTAGTTTTTTTTCTTTTTTATTTGACTGAGCAGCCATTTTGGGTCAGACTTATCTGATCAATTGCTGTTTAACCTAACATGTCTGGTGTTGGTTGTCCTATGTAAAACTGTAGCGGCAGGCAAGTTAGGATGAGCAGCAGTTGGTCAGATAACAGCAGAGTATGACCGAACATGGCTGCACAGCCATAACAAAGTGCAATTTTCTCCAAAAAATCAATATACATGAATTTGTCAGGGGGGGGGTGCTACATTTCATTAATTGCAATAAAGTTTAAAAAAAATGAGAAGTGAAAATTTGATGACAGTTGTCTGTCAACTCCAACTGACAAAAGTCAGCTCTATATGTAGATCTCAACTGCTGTAAAACTGTAGGACTTTCTGCGGTTATTATGAACCATTTAGATCATAATAGCATGATAAGTCAAAATCCCGCTACGGGGTTAAAAATAGAAATATTACAAATTTAAAAAAAACAATGCATAAAACAACATGATACCAGATCAGGATAAATAATTCAGTTATGCTAAGAAAGAAAAATACATCAGACTTGCAGATCTGCTTTTATATTTGTATATAAAACTGACATTATAATTACTGACTCCCTGCATCCATAGATCACAGAGCTGCAACAGTGGCAATGTCATGCTTGGACTGTATATAGTGCAATGTCAGAATGTAGAGATACATGGAACTCTTCAAATTCCATATCTCTAGAACTCCACATGTTTGGATACAGTGTTTAGCTGTATTCATTCTCTGTCTGACATGTACGCTCACAAAGGCTGGCTTTATACATGTAGAACAGCCATATGCCATACTTACACATACCTCCCAACTCCTGCGCAAGAGAGAGGGAAGTAAAGGGGGCAGAGCAGTGAGGCGATAGCCATGGGCGTCCGCAGGGGGGGGCAAGGGGGGGCACTTGCCCCCCCCCTGGATTTTTCAGCTTGTTCTGCTATTTTTCGTGTGAGTTAAATTGAACTGCAATACCGGCGCTGTGTATGGAGAGAGACAGGGATAGGAAGCTGCATCTTATCCCTGCTTCTCTCTGCTGATTGAAACCGCAGGGGAGCAACACATGCAGCCAGAGACAGCCTACAGATCAGGTAAGTGGGGGATGGGGGGGAGGGTTTGAGAGGGGGGCAGCAGCCTATAGATTTGGGAGGGGGGCAGCAGCAGATAAATTTGGGGGCAGCAGCCCATAGATTTGGGGAGGGGGGCAGCAGTCTATAGATTTGGGGGGGGCAGCAGCCCATAGATTTGGTGGGGCAGCAGCCTTTATATTTGGGGCAGCAGCCCATGGATTTGGGGGGCCAAGCCCATAGATGGGGGGCAGCCCATAGATTTGGGGCAGCAGCCCATAGATTTGGGGAGGGCAGCAGCCTAGATTTGGGGGGCAGCAGCCTTTAGATTTGGGGCAGCAGCCCATAGATTTGGGGGCAGCAGCCTTTAGATTTGGGGCAGCAGCCCATGGATTTAGGGATTTTAGGGCAGCAGCCCATAGATTTGGGGAGGGGGGCAGCAGCCTATAGATTTGAGGGCAGCAGCAGCCTTTAGATTTGGGGGCAGCAGCCCATTAATTTGGGGGGGGGGCAGCAGCCCATTGATTTGGGGAGGGGGCAGCAGCCTATAGATTTGGGGGGGCAGCAGCCTATAGATATAAAGAAATGAACATGAAGGGTCAGCAAGGAGCTGGAAGGTAAAGCAGCACAAAGGTAAAGTAGAAGGAGCAGAAAGGGTCAGAAATGAGCTGGAAGGGGCAGAAGGAGCACAAACATAAAGTAGGAGAAGGGGCAGCAAGGGCAAGGAGCTGGAAGGAGCACAAAGGGACAGCAAGGAGCACAAAGGTAAAGAAATAGAAAGCATCAGAAGGAGCACAAAGGTAAAGTAGGAGAAAGAGCAGAAAGGGACAGCAAGGAGCACAAAGGTAAAGTAGAAAAGGAAGCAGAAAGGGTCTGCAAGGAGCAGAAAGGGATCAGAATGAGAAAGGAGCAGAAGGGCGCTAAATAAGCAGAAAGTAGCAGAAAGGTAAAAGAGCAGAAGGGGCCAAGGATAGAAAACATTGTCAGAAGAAAAAAAAAAGACTGTCAAATGAAGGAGAGGAAAAGGAGATTGGAGCAGGAAGGACAAGTGAAGTGAACCCTCCACTTTATTCTGGACACCACATCATAAGGCTTTGGTACCTGGGCCTGGCAGGGAAACGCTGGACCTTCTCATCTCCAAAGGTAAAAAAATATCGGTGTTAATGTGTTCACTTTTATTTACTGAGTGTCAGGAAGCACAGAGTGCCGTTGGGTAGGGGTGTTGCTGATTGGCTAGAGCGGTCAGCTGGCACTCTAAGCCAATCAGTAGCTCCCCATTCATAAAAAAGTAAAAATATTTTATGAACCGGGAACTAGCGATTGGCTTAGAGCGTCAACTGACCACTCTAGCCAATCAGCGGCACCCATGCCTGACGTCAATCTGCACTTCCTGACACTCTGTTTCAGAAGCCAAATACCACTGAGCGACCTGGAGCTGGAGGAAGCCTTTGGGGTTAAACCATTTGAGAGCGGTTTAACCCCTTAAAGGAAAGCAAGCACCCAGGGGCTTCCTGGCATCATAGCATTTTCATTTACGTGAATTTGTTATGGTGACCAGAAATGTCCTTTAATTTGCTTAAAGGAACACTATAGTGTCAGGAATACAAACATATATTCCTGACACCATAGTTGTGAAAACGCTATTCACCCTGGCTTTATGTGATAATGGCTATGCCCCTTCCCTTTCATGACACTGTCAAAAAGGTACCAAGCATGGATGTCATTACAATTATGCCCCCCCCTGGAAAAATTCCTGCGGACGCCCATGGCGATAGCGTCACTAGCTCTCCCTCCAAATGGGTAGACCCTCTCAGAAAGGTCTTTCCAAGTTAATGGCAGGTCAGTTGCCTGTTCATTATTTGGGCCAGCCCACTGAGGGCTAACCCCCCTAGGGAGCACTGCTTCAGGACCTTGCAGGGTCCCCATGTCCTGAACATAGCACAAGCGCGTCTAACCATGTGCTTGTGTTATGCTTGTTGCTTGTTTGGGAAAGGGGGACAACAGGGAACTAAGGACAGGAACCGAAAATCGGGAAGCATGAGAGGCTTGCTTACAGAGTTAATCAATAAAGTGAGAATTATCGGGAATATAAAGAGAATATCAGGCTAAAATATCTAAACTGGAAGCATAGATGACTTCAAGAATTTTTCTAGTTTGACGGATTTAGTCTTGAATCGGAAATTCACTTTGAATCCCCGACATTTCTCACGTTAATGAATAGCCCTGTTAGATGACTGCCAGTTTGAGCTTTAACAGACTTCAGCAGAATTCCTTAGTCAACAAGAGATCTCTGATGTCACTTCTGTCAGCCCAAGTGCAATTGTGTTTACATAACCTCCTCTGGGGTTCTCTCCTCCACCTGTGAGACACCTTGGTAACTGGTGTTACTATTTATACATCAAGGGTTTTCCAGAGAGTAGCCATCGGAAGTAAGCACTACAGGGAATGCGCATAGATAGCGTCTCTACACAGTACTATATGGAGCGTTAACCTGGGAATATTCCATTGGTTTCCGTGGCAACTGCTCCAATTTCAGCACTTTGCCTACGATTGCTCTTTATGCATAACTCACAAAAAAAAAAAAAAAAGAAAAAATCTCACACACCGTGAGAATATCTGATATTCTGAAAGGAGTGAGCATTGTGTAATGTGGGAACATTAAAAACAAAACTATTATGATGCATTAATAAAACTATTGCACAGGAAGCAGAAAGAAAAAATTATATAAAAACATTCCTGTGGTAATTTTTAAACATTGAGAATTTTTTCAAGACAATAAAATGTTCCCATAAACCTTGTATGAATCAAATACGCACAGCGCTCTTTCTAATATTTATAAATCAGAGCTTGTCTTACTAGATATAGACTAATGTAATACTGTACATCAAGAGTGTGAGAGCAGTCACATGACAGGATTTGGAACTTTGCACTTTATTGAGACAGTTAAAGCTTTATTTATTGCCAATCTTTTATACTGTCCTAAAGAACGTTTCAGACAAAACTCTACGTGGACAGAAAAAAGTGAGAGAATGATAAAAAAAAAGAAAAAAAAAGAAAAGAAACCATAATAGCCTAAATGTTGCTTCTTTTAGGTCAATATGGTTTATTTTATTATATTTTCACACAAAAAAATAATCAAATCATAAACAAACAAATCAATTTCTTTATGTTAAACATCTCCCACTAGTGAATCAGGTGATTAAGAAATTTCTCAAAATAGTTTATTATACAGGCAAAATATTTAGGGTTCTGCTCATTCTCTTATGTTGTGGTGAGTTGAGAACTGACACAATTAAATCTAAAATTGCTGAGAGCAAAATAAATATGTAATTTACTAGGTTAAAGATAGTTTTTTTTTAGGAATGCTGCATGACGGCATGCATTTTGTGCTACAGCGTTCGAGTTGGTTCACTACCAAATGCTTTTCATTAAAAATAAAGTCATAACATTTATCTGAAACATGGGATGCATAGCTGGCACATAAACTTAGGATAATGCAACGATTTAAAACACAGATTGCTGTACAGGGATACCTAAAAAAAAAAAAAAAATTAAGTGCATTTATGCAATTTTAGTTTTCCATTTATTCGTTCGTCCTTAACGAAAATATTGGGGTTATAAAAAGTTTTAAAGACTATATTATTTGCAAGGAAGCATAAATATATTTTGTCACATACAGCAGCTAATTATGAAAAATACAGAGAAATAAATGAGGCAATTACCCTGCTTATGGCATTTATAAGGAACATGATGACATTATACTAGAATGTAAAAATAATTCTTACAGTTACACCAAGCATACACTTAATATAACGCACTGCAGGCCACTGTTGCGGCCTGCACATAATCCACATTATGAGCTCAGTATTGGCTGCTACAATGCATTCATGTTGTTTGATCTACGAAAGATGCTACAGACTATGGAAAAAGGAAGTTGTGTGGGCATGGTATTTACAATCTTTTTCAGAGGGACAGAATAAAGCATTGTCAAAAAAAAGGTCTAGGTTATCACTTCGTGTCACGCAACGGTTTGTCACAGTAGCCCACTTGTCATAAGATTGCCCTGGTTCCCTAGCATCTGACGTGGACCTTTTTAATCCGGGTGATGTCCAAGCTGGCATGACTCTATTGGTTCGTATTACTCTCATATTATTAGGTGGGTGGGATAAATATCGTTAGGTGTCTTGCCCATGGACACTTACTGGTAAGGTGGTTGGACCAGGATTCAAACCTGGTTCTAAGGCAACGACATTACCACTGTACTAACCAGTCAGAAAAAAAAAATGTGTCCTGATGAAAGCTCCGAATGGGGGCTGAAACGTTGACCCTTTGGATTAACAGAAAATAAAAAGCAACTAATGGAAGACCTAGAGTGCCGGTATTTTTTCTACTTTATATTATATTGCTATTGAGTACCAGGCTGTACATTTTGAAAGTTGGAGTGCAGGAATTCCTATTTCTACTATATATATATAGAGAGAGATTTATTTCTACTTTAACCGAAAGAGTGTAAATGGAAATGTAAGTTAGACTTCATGGGGCAAATTATGTTTTGTACAGTTTTACAAGCAAAATTAAAGTACAATTATGGGGTCTGTTGTGTTTTGTATTGTTTCGCAAAGTAAAACATCAAAAGCCAACACAAGTGTATTCAAAGGTCTCAATAAATAAAAGTAAAACTCCCAGGGGAACATTTATTGAGGCAAGACAGGGGCTATTTATGAGCAAAGTTCTACATTTTGAGAGACATTCTGTTAGTTTACAAAATAATTGCTCCTTATTTAAAACTTGAAGTTGGAGGACTTCATAGGGCAAATTATGTTTTGTACAGTTGTGCAGACAAAATGAGTCAATTGTGTTTTTTGTATTGTTTTGCAAGGTAAAACAAAAGTCAACACAAGTGTATTCAAAGGACTCAATAAATAAAAGTTGGGGAACATTTATCAAGGCAAGACAGGTGCTTTTTATGTGCAAAGTGCTTAGTTGTGAGAGACATTCTCTTAGTTTACAAAATTGCTCCTAATTTAGAACTTTGCCCAATAAAAGTTTTTACCTTGGTAAATCCCTCCTAAGCCTTTTAGCTCAACAAAGTGAAACTCTATAGTGTACAGAGAATGGAGCAAAACAATATCCAATGATTGGAAGTTCTGTGAGCAAAAACGCCTTGGAAATGAGGAGAATAGCTAAATTGCTCCAGGCAGAGATGAAGGCGAAAGTAACCACAATACATGACCATGTTTTGCAACAAAGCTATGAAGAAGATAATCTCTAAAACACCTTGAAACCTTGAAAATTACGGACTTATCTGCATTGGGTTCCACTGTAGTTGACTAAGAACAGTAAGCTAAGGCTACTGTGGACACATGCTTACCAAAGCTGGAATGTAGAAGATTAAAAAATATTTCTGATTTCTTCTGCAACATGTAGATGGTAGGGACAGAATTTGATGTAAAGCAATGTGTATTTTGAGAGTAACTGCCATACTACACGTAATGCTTTTATAAGCTGATACCAGTGTGATATTTTAAAGAAATATCAAGCAATCAAGTTCTCAAAATGTTAAAGGAGGTGAAATAAACAGAGACTGTAGGAAATAAAGAGAGTAAACTGGAACTCGGAGTAGCTGTCTTCAGACAAGGTTACTTTGTACCACTAGAAAAGTCTTTGTATATTAAACGGACACTATAGTCACCAGAACAACTACAGCTTAATGTAGTTGTTCTGGTGAGTATAATCATTGCCTTCAGGCATTTTCATGTAAACACTGCCTTTTCAGAGAAAATTGCCTCTAGGGACACCTCCAAGTGGCCACTCCTCAGATGGCCACTGGAGGTAATTCCTGGGTCAGTGCTGCTGAAAAAGCAGCCCTGAGGTTCAGCGTTCCCCCACTCTACATGGAGATGCTGAATTTTCCTCATAGAGATGCTTTCCAATCCAATGCTTTACCCTATTTCCCTAGCGCTATAGAGTTACGCATCTCGTATAACTCAACAATTGACCAAAATTCGGACGATACACAATTTGTATGTGACCGAAATGCACAAGTCTAATTACTAGTTAATCAACAGCTGAAGACTAGTTATGCTAGATATATTACCCTCACCAGCTAGATATATTACCCAGTTTTCCTGTTTAGTTATCCCTGAAGATTACAATAATCTCATTCACCCACAATGCCCACAAATTGCTGCAGAGTTTTCATTTGTGCTACAAGAAGGTATATGTTTAATATAATGAGGGGGGGAAAAGCACACCTTGGTAAATTAGATATACGCAAAGAAAACTGGGTTAAACAAATGAAACTATTTCAGTCTTTCTTTTTCTTAGAATGACTACTTTGTGAAAATCTGCAAATGTCAACGTAAAACACATTGCATGTTAGAATCCAGCTGCAATCACTTCGAAATATAAAAATCTCCTTTTTATTTCTACTTTTTTAAATACAGATTAAAAACCGAAACGCTTCAGATTTCATGCACATTTATTTTATTGTATGTCTCGGATAAAATGAGTAAGCCTGCTCTGTTTTAAGAAAAGGACTCTCTGAACAAGAAGCAGTTAAACAACATGGCTGCCAGACTCTTATTTATTTAATATATTTTGCCTTTTTTTTGGTCTTGTAGATAGATATGAACCTTGATTATACATATTGTTCCAGTGTGTTCTAATGCCACAAAACGCACATCTGCAGTGCCATCAGAATGATGACAAGGATAAGTCTATTTATAAATGCCCAAGTGGCGTTTGTTTGGAAAATATCAACCCAACAGTATTTCAGAGAAGTAAAATATTAGGGGAAAAGATGGCAAACATGCTGTTCTCATTCGATTCCGAGAACAGATTGCTATTCCGAGCAGCGTGAAGAAGTCCAAAATATTATCTATGCATAAGAAACTGTTCACAGCACCTTTGTGCCAGGAAAAGAGATTGTTGTAAATTGTATTTCATAAAGTATTCATAAGCTCTGAATTCATAGTATTTATTCTTTTTTTTCCATTAACTCTTTAAGTGCCCGAGGGAGGTTGGCATTGATGCTGAATGCACATCCACACAGGTGCCCAGAGACAAACGGAAATGCAGATCAATAAAAAGGTGAAGAAATAAGGAAGAATAAACAAAAGAATGAATAAGAACACAAAGAATTAAGGCGCCTAATTGCCTGGATGAATATATTGCAGATGTCTTTCACTAAAAGTATTTCAATTCTATAGGGTGGGGGTTCCCAACCCAGTCCTCAAGTACCCTCTACCAGTACCGGATTTAGGGAAAAGCAAGTTGTGTCTAAAGTGTTTTTTTTTCTTTCATTCTAAAAACACCTTAGACACAACTGGGTAATCCCTAAATCCTGGACTCTTAGGGGGTGCTCGAGGACTGGGTTGGGAACCACTGCCATAGGGCAATCTAGATCTGTGACCAAATTATTGCTGATTTTAACGACAAAAAAATTATTTTCATAGAGCAGGAACGGAAATATGACTGGGCACCAGTACTGGATGCGCCTCTGTTAGCTGGAACTAGCATTTAAAGTTTTTAGGCATCTCTCACCTTCCCAGTATAGTTTTTGATGTTTTTGTTATGCTTCTGTTTGCTTCAATGGTTCAAGCAACATAAAATAGTTTTAGTTTGGTTCATAATGGGCACTTGAAGTTGACCCATAACTACTCTATTCACTAATGGATACATATGGGAACATTTATAAAAGTTGTGATAAAAAAAATTATACCGCCTTGAATGGCCCTGCTAAAAATGGCTTGCTGTTATGGAAAGGTTACGTAATGTTCCTCGACAGCTACCCTGAAAATGTTGGCCATCATTGAGCACCCATCCAGCATAATTGAGCTGTCCTGGCAGTATTAAGCAGCCCATGTGCTATGAGTTACTAAAATAAATAGAATTAGTGTCGATCCTTGTATCAAGGTATCTGCGGCACTAGCCATCACACCAGAGTTTTTACAGTTATTAACTTCCAAACATCAGCTTCATGTCACCTAAAATCCAGAACAGCCAGTCTGACTTAGTTTCAGCAGTTGGGTACACTCTAGAAATTAGACAATAGACACATAGCTATTTTAGTCAGTTGAAGAAGTTACAGAGTCTGGGCAGTGTTAAACACTTGCAATAGGCAACTTTGTCAATTACTAACCTTTACTGAATAGTTAACCTAGGAGAGATGGCTCCAAGAGTTCATTGTCACCCAGCAATGCCCAACACGTACAACTTGACCTTCAACAGATAGATCCACTTAGCAACCCACTAAGAGGCTTATTCACTAAACAAAACATGCTTGGAACCAGCTACGGTAAAATAAAATGCCAACTAAAAATCAGCATTTCATAGTTTTTCCAATTGTTAGAACCACACATGCCATTTATATTTTTAAAGTTACTATGCAAAAGCCCTTTACAGAGAGCTTTGGCTTCAATGTCCTGTTGGTAGAGGCTAAGTTGACCAGGTGACGGATTTAAAGGGACACTATAGTCACCACAACAACTACAGCTTAATTTTCAGAGAAAAGGCAGTGCTTACATTGCCCCTAGGGACACCTCCAAGTGGCCACTCTTCAGATGGCCACTGGAGATGCTTCCTGGGGCAGTGCTGCACAGTAGGCACAGTAGGAGGTGGATCGGGGGTTGGGCCAGCGCCGGCAGACCCGCGCAGCGCTGGCTAGAAATAAGGTGAGTTTTAATTCCTTTTAAGGGGGGTGGGAGGGGGAAGTGCCCTAAATGGGGGTTTAACACTATAGGGTCAGGAATATATGTTTGTGTTCCTGACCCTCTAGTGTCCCTTTAAGGACACTAAAATCATGGCAGGACTTTCTGTATCCTATGAACTGTGGCAGGCATTTGATTTTTGAGATCCATTTTGTTTCTCAGTATTTTTTCTTTTTTTAACTGGTGCACCTGCAGGTCAAGGGCAGAGGCAGGCTGGGGGGAGGATAGGATTGCGTAGGTGTGACCTCAAACTTGTTTTTTTCTGTGCAGCTGCTTATTTCAAAATAAGCCGCCGTAGGCATCTTTATAATTGGATTTTCGACTTTTTTGTTACTTTTTTTTTATTGCTATTGTCATTAACTGGGAAATGTCGACATCGCCCTCTGTATTGCAGGTAAACAAAAGTTATATCCTGCACTGCGGGGGTAGAGAAAATCTGTTATTTGGTTACCTGAGTGTATTTTGTGATTTTGTTTTTCCTTGGCTGAGGTAATTACAAAACTACCTACATTTTTGGATAATTAACCACCATTTATCGAGTTTCATTCACATCCTCTGCTATTGGGTTGATGAACTGTCACTCCGACAGACTGAGTTGTAGAATGCATACCTATGCATCTAAGAGATTATGTATCTGCCTTGCATTAATAACAAAACATACTGAGTTCTTCAGATGAAGAGAGGCTGAACTTCATCTGGAAAACCCACGGCGGACATAGGAAGGTGGTCTTAAAAAATAAAATTGTCCTTGGAGACAAATACCTGTTTGTCCTGTTTAAGGACAGAAAAAAAGAGTGTGGGTTAAAGGGAGGAGGGACCTTTTATGCATACAGTCTGGTTCTAATTAGTTAATTGTTTCCTGTTCTGTTCCTGTTGGGTGGGAGCTAACCCATAAGTAACGCTGCCATGATTAGCCAGGAAAACATGTTTTCTCTATTACTACATTCACATGAAGCACCGTCAGGGTCAGATTTCCCATTAGGAAAAGAAGGCACCTGCCTACAGTCACCTGTCCTGCAGGGGGCGCCTATTTACAGCACTTATAATGTACCTTTTTTGGGCTTACGTGGGTTGGTGAGGAGATAAGTACCAGAAACCTTGGCCTGTGTCCTCTCTAGTCCAGTCAGCCGCCTATGTTTGATAACAGAGCTGCAGGAACAGTTATAGAGGGTGTAAAACTCAGTGCCATCCCAGATCCTCCAGTATCTGTGTGTGAGGCTGGACAGGAAGTGGAAGGGATCACTTCCCATCTCTCCTCTCACACAGGCAATGCCTTGCAGGAGGATCAGACATTTCCTGCGTTAAGTACATTGTATAACAATTCTACTATCAGCCATAAGAGGATGAGTATTTTCTAAATAACTCTTCAAACTCCACATGCCTAATCATTCCCTTTTCCCCTAACCCAAAACTTAGCCCCTCCCAAGATATAAACAAACGCTTTCCTCAGTCCCAATAATTCAGGAACTCAAAGTCTAAACCTGATAAAATAAATTTACCCAGATTACACGACTCTTAACAATGAATAGACACTATGTACAAATAACAAAAATATGCACATATATAAATCAGGCAAGGAACAGAGGGGTGGCATCCACTTGTCCTTAGGTCCGACAAACAAATATAAAACAGCTCTGCCCAACACAATCCTCTCTCCATCCATGATGACATACTTAACTGGGTTTTTTTCCAAATTGTCGCCTAGATTTTGCTATTTGGTTTTCAATTCATAACAAGTAAATGGTAACGAATAAACTCCATTAGTGGGGTGAAGGATTTTTCAAAGCTTTACTATTCAGCTATGCGACTTTCCAACAGTTTTCAGTACGACCTGTCAGATTTGACATGCTAAAATAATCTCTTACAAAAAAAGAGCTAGTGCATGTTCAAACCTCAGGGGTGCAGGTTTTGTTCAATGGTTAATGCAGCTTCCCGTCTGCTAGCGTCCTCTTACACAAAAACTAGGGTTTATTATATTATTTTAAAAGTAATGCTATACTGTTCTAGCAATTGAAAATGTAAATAGTCAAGTAAATTATCGCACATATAACCTTTTCAGTCCATACAAAATTGGGGTTTATTCTCTCAAACTGTTACTAGTAGAAAATAAAAATAAAAAAAAATGCTGATTTGGAACAATTCTCCAACTTCGCTATAGTCACAGACTGGCTGTTTTAACTTAAACTTTGCTGCTCTGTTTTAAATTTACTGCAATTTTCCAAACAGGGTTTTGGTTTTCACAATTGTACCTGTTTTTAGGTTGTGATGTGCAAAGAGATAAACTGCTCACTGCCTGAGTCTGAACTTTTCAAAATAAACAAAGCTCCTTTAGACGCTTTCAGAATCACATTTGACTTCATACATGTTTCTAAAGTATTTCCATATGCTGTTTAATTGCCAACAAAAAAGTGGAAAATGCAATTTTTAATGCAAACCAAAGTATAACGATCACTAAATGCACTTTTGCAGACACTGCAATGTTTACAATGCAGGCTTAAACACACCTTTAAGTGGCCATCTTTCTGACAGCCACTAGGGGCGCTTCCTTTACAGGTTTGTATTTCTAACACTATAGTGCTCCTCAGGGCCGGACTGGGAAAAAAATTCGGCCCGGGCATTTTTCAATCAGAGCGGCCCCCGAAGTAGGGGGCGGGGCTAGAGACAAACACGCCCCCTCTCAAAGTGAGCATGTTGGTTCAATGCGCAGAGCCCTGCTAAAGAGCTCTAGCATTAGAAAAACGCCCTGTATTTGTTCTGCGCAGCGCAAGCAAATTTAATAACATGCTTGCACTGTGTTTGCTTTTAAATTGTCTCTGGTGTCTCCACAAGTGGGATACCAGAGGACAAAAGGGCCAGGAAAGCGTATGGTGCATGTGTTTGGAGCCTGCTTGTGGGATTGCGTGTGTGTAGAGTGTGGTGTGGTTTTGTGTAAATAGGTCAATTTCATTTGTGTTTGTGGTGTAATATGTGTGGCTAGGGGCAGTGTGTGTGTAGGAGATCTAGTGTGTAAAGGACTCAGAGTGTGTATAGGAGATTGCATGTGTGTGTGTTTGTGTGTAGAGGATTAAGAGTGCATATAGGGTAAGGGATCTAGCGTGTATCTGGAGCATAATGTGTGTAGTGGTGCAGTGTGAGGGGTGCTGTAGTGTGTATATATATATTTATATTTGGACGTATTGTATGTGTGAGGGGCGCAGTGTGTGTGTGTGTGTGTGTGTGTGTGTAAGAGGGGTGCTGTGTGTGAATGTGTTTTTATCTGCCGTCACATTCTAGGTTTCTAATTTTTTTTGTCTGTTAACTCACTGAGGGTTATTTTATTTATATATATATATATGTGTGTGTGTGTGTGCTGTATATGTGTGGGAGTGTGCTGTGTGTGGGTGCTGTGTGAGTGAGGGTGCTGTGTCTGTCTGAGGGTACTGTGTGTGCCTGAGGGTGCTGTGTGTGTGTGCCTGAGGGTGCTGTGTGTGTCTGGGTGCTGCGTGTGTGTCTGGGTGCTGTGTGTATCTGAGGGTGCTGTGTGTGTCTGGGTGCTGTGTGTGCCTGAGGGTGTTGTGTGTGTCTGGATGCTGCGTGTGTGTCTGGGTGCTGTGTGTGTCTGGGGGCTGTGTGTGTCTGGGGGCTGTGTGTGTCTGAGGGTGCTGTGTGTGTCTGGGTGTTGTGTGTGTGTCTGAGGGTGCTGTGTGTGCCTGAGGGTGTGTGTGTCTGGGTGCTGCGTGTGTGTCTGAGGGTGCTGTGTGTGTCTGAGGGTGCTGCGTGTGTCTGGGTGCTGGGTGCTGTGTGTGTCTGGGTGCTGCGTGTGTGTCTGAGGGTGCTGTGTGTGTCTGAGGGTGCTGTGTGTCTGAGGGTGCTGCGTGTGTCTGAGGTGCTGCGTGTGTGTCTGGGTGCTGCGTGTGTGTCTGGGTGCTGCGTGTGTCTGGGGAGCTGTGTGTGTCTGGGGGCTGTGTGTGTCTGAGTGTCTGAGCTGTGTGTGTCTGAGGGTGCTGTGTGTGTCTGAGGGTGTTGTGTGTCTGAGGGTGTTGTGTGTCTGAGGGTGTTGTGTGTGTCTGAGGGTGCTGTGTGTGTCTGAGTGCTGTGTGTGTCTGAGTGCTGTGTGTGTCTGAGGGTGCTGTGTGTGTCTGAGGGTGCTGTGTGTGTCTGAGGGTGTTGTGTGTGTCTGGGTGCTGTGTGTGTCTGAGGGTGTTGTGTGTCTGAGGGTGTTGTGTGTGTCTGAGGGTGCCGGTTGTGTCTGAGGGTGTTGTGTGTGTCTGAGGGTGTTGTGTGTCTGAGGGTACTGTGTGTGTCTGGGTGCTGTGTGTGTCTGAGGGTGCTGTGTGTGTGCTGTGTGTGAGTGCTTATTTAAATTTAAAAATATATTTTTATATATAATAAAAAAAAGTTATATCCCCCCCCTCCCTTCTTACCTTTAGCCTGGGAGGGGGGGGAACCGTTTTGCCTGGGACGGGGGGGAGCCGTTCTGCCATGGGAGAGCCATGCTGCCTGATCCCTGGTGGTCCAGTGGTGAGAGTGAACTCTAACCTGCAGGCTAGAGTTCACTCTCACGAGATCTGAGCATTGCCGTGGTAACCGCGGCAACGCTCAGAATCCCGCGAGAGGACCCGGCGGAGCTGCTGGTTAGAGCTCCGCCGGTCCTCTCTCCTCTCTCCCCAGCCGGCGGCCGCGTGTAACAGTGTCTGTGGGCCGGTGAGGGAGATCTTTGATCTCCCCACCGGCCCATGGAGGCACACAGCAGGGCCGGCGCTCGGGTAGCGCTGGCCCTGCAGGGGCCGGCCGGGGAGATCCTGTGATCTCCCTGCCGGCCTCGGCCCCACGGCCATCGTGGCCCACCGGGCATTTACCCGGTGTGCCCGATGGCCAGTCCGGGCCTGGTGCTCCTTTAATAACCCTATTAGCACAAATCCAGATACAGCTATCGTGATGGTTAACCATAGTTACAGAATGCAGGGAGCTCTGTGCACTATACACATTACAGAATGCAGGGAGCTCTTTGCGCTATACACATTACAGAATGCAGGGAGCTCTGTGCACTATACACATTATAGAATGCAGGGAGCTCTGTGCACTATGCACATTACAGAACGCAGGGAGCTCTGTGCACTATACACATTACAGAATGCAGGGAGCTCTGTGCACTATACACATTACAGAATGCAGGGAGCTCTGTTTGCAATCTTTGCATAAACAGTGCAGGGTTTATTTTTTTACCTATTGCTGTCTATAGTCCATGTAAAAAGACAGCGAGGAGACCTGGTATGAAATGCTACAATGTGTGTTGTCAAGAAGACACAGAGCTCCATCACACATACGCATACAATGGAGATTACTAAGACGCATGTGGATATTAATCAGATGTATAATATTGTGATGGTGTATGTGTCTTTACATTTGTTGTCTATCCTTAGACACAGATCATTAGATGTCAAGACTGGGCAGATTTTAATGTTGTGGTCTGCGTAGATATTTTGTATTCAAACAAATTATAAAAGCAGAGTTCACGTTCTACATTAGAATTCTCAGAATTAGCCGATGAAGAGACCCAAATTCATCATTAGGCTTCTATATAAAGGAATGCACCTTGGTCTTTAGATTCCCACAATGCTCTGAAATGCGCATACAATACATATACAAATAAAATCTGCACAAAAAAAAAGGCAAAAAAAAAAAACAGCTGTGTTACAAATTTTATTCAGCAGGAGCTGTGAGTCATTGAGGCAGAAAAACTCACAGAGTGTTGTTTATTTAGAGAAAATACTGAAAATCACAGGACTCAACACAATGTTCCATTTTCGCTTTATATTCCTTTTGTGTTTTGTCATGAATCAAGCTATCCTAATTACTCTTTGACAAAAGCTCGGCACACTGTGACAGGGACAACAGCCAATCCAAATGTCCTTATGTGGTACAAATGATGCCATATAAGGCAAGCCTGTTAACTCGAGATGAGCTAAAAATTTAATGGATGCTCAAAATTCATAAGAATTTCAGTGTTTTGAGGTTCCAAAAGATGATTATCGAAAGATGAACAATCGATCTGACTCAGGAGTCATTCTTTATCTTTATCAATAGAATACAGGCAAACCGGCCCAATTTCTCAGAAAAATGCACAAATGAAAAATCCTGTTTCCGAAAATCTTTACTTTCACCCAAAACCTCTCTGATTGCTCCTATAAGGGGTCTATTCAGAAAATACTGAATTGCAGTGAAATTAAAAATAAACTGCTAAAATTAGGCATGAAAGTGAATTTAGAAATTAGAGATTTTTCTCCACCTCCACTATAATCACACGTTTGATATTAGTATCTAAATAATAAATTCAGGTTTCCCAGCCCTATAATTTGGTTTAAGTAAGAGTTGTCGTCAATTCCAAGTGAACCAGTTGAATCAAAGTACATTTCAAATGTAAGCATTTTAAATTTGGCAAATTGTTTGTACCTGTCCCAAAGCTTATTGCTTGTTGACCAGAAGCAAAAAGACAATTCGGTTAACAAATCATGAGACCAGAATTAAATTATCCTATCCTAAACCTAAAACAACAACAAAAATATCAAAGAGCCAAGTGAATACACACAGTGAAAAAAATGCAAAAAACTCCAAAAAACAAACTACATTCCAAATATAGAATTTTAATTTACACCTGTACAATTATTAAATATGGTCATTGCAAACAACTCCCCACAAATGTAATAACAAATAACACTCTAAGCAACAACGCTGGTAAATACCATTCAATACACAACTAGTAGGAAAAAAGTCACATCAATAGAAAAGTCATTATTTTGGTCCTTCATGTACCTTTCTCCACTGCCCCGCTACGTCCATGATTTTCGCCCATTCTTCCACCCCAAGTTTTGTCATCTCAAAGATGAATTTATCTTATTTTTATAAGACATGTTGATCTTTGTAGCCAGCCGGTAGTAGGGCAGCCTGGTCTGTCTGAGATAAGGGCATTTTATCCCCCAATCAGATAACATATTGATTGGTAATCTTGTCACTTGCTCATCAAAGAGTCAACTCAATGATGTATGTGGGGGCAGCAGAACCCTATTGAGAAGTGAAGCTGAGATATTTAATTCTTTGTGAAGTTAGACTGAGATATAGTATCAATTCTACTTTCTTAAAGCTGTGTTGACACAGTGTCCATCTCGCAGCCTCACTGACATATAGAGATGAGACTATGGGTAGGTGATATTTGCTGCAGAAGTACACACGCCACTCAGTCAAGATGCCTTTGGAAGAATGACAGAGGAACGCACTAACTGAAGAATTTTGTCAGATCTTCCACTGATCTTCTAGAAGTACCCTGGCTTTTTCTGCACCTGATTTGACAATCCTACTGTCATTTCTTTCTGACATTAAAAAGTCTCAGAACCATCCTGTGCCTGGAGTGTGACAAGCCATTACATCGTGCATGGGCATCCTTGACAATCGTGATATGTCCACTAGTATTAAAAATGAACAAAATAAAATAAACTATTAGAAAAGGAAAGGAAAGGGAATAGCGAAACAAAGTTTTGGTTTCTGCAAATATTTGGACAATGGAATACTTTAAGTTTAGTTCATAGCGAATTGTATTTGAATTATCGCACTCACAAATGCTGAAAATACTGCAAAGAAAATACACTTCTAGGTGGCTTTATGGTTAAATGTGAAATGAAATGTTAAATCTGCTACATTTAACATTTCATTTTACAGTTAACATAAACCGCATCCCTGATACGTTGTTGAAATTCTATCAAATAAACTCAGAATGTCGTTAGCATATGACAATAAAGAGACAATTTATATTGTGTTTGTTTTGTTTGTGTTTTTACCTGCACCTTTCACAATTTTATTCTGAGACTTATTCACTAACTGTTGACATTGATGGTGACAAATGTATTGCTTAATTTAGGCAAAAGGTTTAAAAAATGTACCAGTTCTGCAATTTTTCCAAACCGGCAATGTCAACATGGGTTTTTAAGTGTCAAACATACCATTCTTACCAATATCAATGATAATCAATGAACAGTGTTTCATGGAGGAATCGTGGTGGTCCTCCTTTTGCTCATCCCCGTTAACAGAATTTAAGTTTTACGAGGGTAAGGTTTGCTGCAAATTTTTTTATATCTCATTGGATGTATTCTGCCATATTCCCAATATATTCTGCGTATACAGCGCATCAGACATCATCCCACAATTCTCATTTTACATACACGCAATTATCAGCACAGGACATATGGAATATACATCATGTGCAAGACCTGGCAATCTCACATTTGTTGCAAACCTAAATGGAATAAAATTGTATGTTTTTATTTTCATATAAATATCAAAAGTTAACATTTCCGATGTGTCCTTCGCTGTGTGTTTTAAGGGCTATATAAATATTAAATATGTTATATTTCCTCGAAACAGCGAGGGATAAATGATTATTATTGGTTTGTTTATAATGTGTGAGAGTTCTCCACCGAGCTGTACAATAAGCAGACGTAAATAACATGCATGTAGCAACACAGTGAGAGCCTAAAATAACAGGAAGATTTGATATACGATAAGAAGTATCAACTTCACTCACAGGACAACTCATAGGATAATTTACTATTAAATTAAGAACGTTTATAGATTGCCTGTGCTCTGTTATTTATCAACCTGCTTCCAAAATCATCTGAACCAGCCCGACTGCCCATAAATGTGCATCAAATAGCTCAAGAAGCTACTTCCCCCAAATCAATATAAGACTTACACAATCAGCCAGAGAACAAATAGTTAATAAATAAATGTAGCGAAATCAACAGCAGCGTGAGGGTTAATTATAAAATAGCCGCCCACCCACTGGATTATTAGAATGAACACCATTGGCCAACATCCCTGGGACCCTCTTAATAACGAGGCAGCTCACATGGTAAGTGGCCAATACGGCAAATCATTTCTACTTGTAGGTAAATTTATTTAGCACATTTGTTACCTACTAGAAGAATGGAGTAAATTCAATATTTTTGGGGGGTTTCAACAAATAGCTAAATTCTGTACTTTGAAGGCCTAGCATGGTAGTAAAATTCTGCTGCTGATTTGGGGTAATATAGTAGGTAGGAATACTAACAAAAACACAAAGGGAAGATGGTGAACATGAGACAGACAACAAGAAAATAAAGGCAATTACATGAAAATGGGAGAAAGTGAAGACAAAGGGACAATCAGAGTTTGTAAATTCAGTACTTTTTTGTTCCCTTCCAAAAGAATATTTTGATAGTGTGATTCAGGTAGATATAACTTAGGTGATCTGTTTTTTGATCAATACATAATAAAGTCATGTAGGTGTTCAGGTATATTATTATTTCTATCCTTTACATGAGATGGGGGATCAGTATAAAGGGGTCACTACAGGAGAGTCTATTTTACAATTAGGTGTAAAGTCAATTGGCAGCAAGAAGCAGACCATACAACCAAACATGCAAAGATATCACCTTACAGGCTACATAGAACATGTGATGCACACTTTAATGTCAGTGCACCTTGTGCGGTGCACTCTGACTCGTCCTGGAATTCGTTCTGCTGGGGCTCAACACCTGAGCAAAGTATTAGCAAAGTTGGTGGTCATTAAGACAAATAAGTAGCAACAAGGTCCATAGAAATCACAGGGTAGACAACTAGTGCTGAGAAGGTGGTCACACAGGATACATTGGAATTTGAGGGACAGGGAGGCAGCAGATAAACCGATAAATACATTCTTAGGGCACAGTAGCCAAAAGAAAGCCAGAGGGGAACAGCTGATGGATATGGAGTGGGTGGGGTGCAAGAAAGCGAAAAAGAAGAAAAAGAAGCAAATGGAAGTACCAGAGTGACAAGACATGGGGACATTAGAATGAAAGATGCCAGGGGGTAGGAGGCAACACAAGAGGGATGGTGTAGGATATTCGAACAGGTAAGACTCAAAGAATGTTAAGTGGAAGCTTTAATTAGTGTCAAGAAAATGGTTACAAAAAGCAAATTCAACATGATGGTGGCCAATGTCTCAGACTTGTGCATGCCCCCATCCTTGTGGAAGATGACCTTGATGATTAAGGTTATAGGTCCTGTAACCAAGAGAGATGGGTCCAATGTGGGAGGTATTTCATAACCAGAGATTTTAAGAAGCCTAAGGTTGGCATGTGTAATAAGCTTTGGAAGGGAGGACAAGGAGGTAAATAGATCCCTTTATGTGCAAGGACTGATAAAGAGCAAGTCATTATGGATTATAATGGAAAGAGACAGAGAATGGAAGAGCACTTAAGACAGAGTTTCAGTAGCCAAGGCAGGAAAGAATGGAAGTGAACTATCTTTGGATTCTGATATCACAATATGATCTGAGCTATCAATGTTTTTCAAACAGCAAGATTAACCACAAAAACGAAAAGCTGCTCATTTCTCATTAATGATTGATTTTAACCCATTGAACTCCAGAACAATAAATCGTAGATAGCACTAGATCCGGTTAATTGCTTCCATGACACATGCATTTTGTGTTTGATTTATGTTTTAGTTTTTATAATGTTTTAGCAGCTAAAAAAGAGAGATGTCACAAAAAAAAATCACCCAAAAAACCCCTAAAACAGAGTTTGACGTTGTCCTGGTCCTTTTGCAGTATGGCCACGTACCCACACATGCAAATGAAGTATGTCAAGGGAAAGTGATTTATTTTTAAGTGCGAAGAGGGATTACGTAAATTCCTTTATGTCACAAGAGTTCTGGCAAATCAATGGTCATGAAGGGGTTAAAACTAATGTTGTCTTGGTCTCTACATCATGCATGACACGATTCCCATCATTACTCTACTGGTGACAAATTATCTTTAAACACACTTCACATAACCACAGATTCCTTGTACTTTAGTCACAGAAAGCTTTCATTTGCTTCTCTCACACACGCAGTAGCGCAGTGCAGCACTTTGTGAGCTAGCTCTGCATTATCACACGTGGCTGCAGTCCCATCCTTGACAATGTACATGCACATCCATTAAACTAACCTTATTTCTCACATTCCCTTGCCAAATACTCATTCCGTTTAATTAAAGATTCTGCGCTCTTCTAAACACTTCTTTAGCCTTTCAGGATAACCTAATTTTCTAGACATAAGGAATAATGAAGGGTTGGTGAAACGCAAAAGGGATAAATCAGAGATGCAAACCCAATATAAATGAAAATTCTGCAGGAAATGGTTATTAAAGATATTTCAGCCTTTAAAATCAATAAATAATTTATTTAATATACGGACTAAACAAAGAGGATAATCCCGCAGATTGTAAGCGTTTTGATCCAGGCCAAGATCAACTCTTGTTTCTGTAAGTCAAACTCATCTCATTGAATTTACTGGTAGGTCTCAACCACTCATTGTACAATGCCACAGTACATGTAAGTGCTGCAGGCATGACGATGATAACGATGACAGGTAACAGAAAGAAGTGAGAAAAGTTTTAAATATTTACTCTAAGAATTGCGTTTTTGTTCAGTTTGAATTTATTAGCATCATAAAAATGTACACATGCAATTTAGAATATTCTTAAAAACAATCAAGGCTAGATTTAAATTGTAGCTGCTTGTAGACACAAGATCTTCATGTGCCTTACACTGTATACTAAAAAATACACTGTACTGAAATATATATATATTTTTAGAAAATCTCTCAATTCATTAAAATGAGTGCACGCACTCACATGTTAAAATAGGCATGTACGTGGTCCTGTCCCGGCTCAATTCCAACAACTGATCTATGGCTCTAGGTATATGTGGATGGTTATCTTCAGAAACAATAAGTGTACTTTCATAGTGGCACAATAAGCACCGTGACTAGGCAGGTACCTCTAGGCAGTTGCCTACCCTACCTTTTGCAATACTGGTTTCTAGTCCCAATCAAGAAATGTTTGACAGCAATAGAGAAAGATAATGCTTATACTTTACGTGACTGCTAGTTGCGTCTTTGTCTTTCTGGGATATCTAGAATTTTAATTATGCACATTTTTTATGTATTCATTCGTTTATTACAGAAATATTGGGAATAAGAGTGAATAAAACAATGTAATGCATTCCTTAGCTTGCAAAACGTCAGGCAGCCTCTGAATTATTGGCATGCAAACTGAAATGTAATTTTGTATCACATAATAGGTTTTCAAAAAATAGATCTAAAAAATGGTCACTTTTGGGAAAGCAGTATCCTAAAAGTGCAAGCAGAATGTGAAAAAAATGTATAGATGTATAAATGTTATAAATGGCTGAATGAACTATAATTTATGTTTACATCTGGTACTATTACTCCTAGAAACCTCATTAACATCTATACATGATGTTTTTACTGATCTGCCCGAAAAACACAACACTCTAAGTCACCAGAAGGAGAAAAAGAATTACAAATTTTAAGTGTAACATTTTAGGACACGTGAAGGCTACATAAAGCAGATTTCTAGCTCAAAATTAAGAATTTAAGTTATCATTACAGGCCAAAGTGGCTACATTCTTCAGAAGAAAACATGGGATTTCAGTTGCTCTCTCTAGATAAATTATCTTAGATTCACAAAGATACATTGCTCTAATTTCTATACCTGATATATTTTGTTGATTCATTTAAAAAAATTACATATCAAAGAGTGAAAAAATAAACGTATGCGTTTTAATGTTAGCTAAAAAAACAAAACACAAAAAACTAAAAATGTTAACTGACAGCTACTAGAGGCACTTCAAAAAGACCATTTGAATGGCGCAGCGTGGCATTTTGCTGCGCATGCACACTAGTCTCCTGATGCTTTCCTATGGATTTGGATACATTTTCAATGGATTGGATTGACTGACATAATCAAGATTGATGACTTCAGCTAAGGGGACAGCGTTATATCACAAAGCCCAGCATGCCATATGCCATGCCACAGGATGTAAGGTAAGTAAACTAACTTTTTACATTTCACAGCAGGGGGGCATGGCCGCATATAGGTAGAGGAAAACTATAGCATTAGGAATACATGTTTGCATTTGTAACACTAGAGTGTTCCTTTCATTTTCTTCGCCCCTCCTAGTAGTGTTTTTGGTTGGAGAATGGTTTGGTAATTTTCGGTTATTCCCCACTGCACACATATTTGTGTGTACTTTTTGAGTGCCCGCTATTTCTGCCCAAGCTATATGACATCCCTCTAGCTGCTCTGTATATATTACTCTCTATCCCAGCTTAGCAAGGGCATTAGAAAATGAGTGATTAAGGCTTGATATATACTATAAAGTACCTCTAAATAAGGTACAAATTCCACTACATTTAGGTACAATTTTAAAATCTCCACACAAGGTGCGAGGGAAGTGGTGACATCATGTGTCTGCTCCTTCCTATATCGCAGTGGTCCTGCTGCCCCCAATAATATTCTAAATGCTCACACCATTTCTGATGGCATTTAATATGCCACTCCCCTCCCTGCATCCATGCAATATGGGTAGAGAGGCGATATTACAACCTGTTCCAAATTATTACGCAAATTATATTTTTCTCATTTACCTAAATAATTGATGTAAATAACAGTCAGCATATTTCTCATGTTATCAACTATTAAGAGTACAATTCAAATTGTATTTAACAAACCTCCTAATGATAACAGTATTTTTTTTAAACATATACAAACTTACAATGCACTGTTCCAAATTATTACGCACAGTACGTTTCAAAACACTTTATAGGTTGTAAAGAACTGAACATTGTCATTTGTTGTGTTTGCAGCATATTTACTGAAATCAAAAGCTATTTCAATCAAACTTATAACAACATTTTAACTTTTTAAACATTTTAACAGGTCACGTTACATTTTAACATAGGACCCCTTATTTGATAGTAGCTTCACAAGCCTTGCATCCATTGAACTTTGTTTGCAAGATGTCAGAATAGCCTCCCAGAGCTGCTGTTTGGATGTAAACTGCCTCCCACCCTCATAGATCTTTTGCTTGAGGATGCTCGAAAGGTTCTCAATAGGATTGAGGTCAGGGGAGTATGGAGACCACACCATGACTTTCTCTCCTTTTATCCCCAAAGCAAACATTGATGCAAAGGTGTTCTTTACAGCATGAGATGGTGCATTGTCATGCATGAAGATGATTTTATTACGGAAAGCATAGTTCTTCCTTCTGCACCAGGGAAGAAAGTGGTCAGTGAGAAACTCCACATACTTTGCAGAGGTCATCTTTACACCTTCGGGGACCCTAAAGGGGCCGGCCAGCTCTCTTCCCATGATTCCGGCCCAAAACATGACTCCACAGGGTGGCCGTCCACCAACCATCCACTACTCCATCCATCTGGACCATCCAGGGTTGCACGGCACTCATCAGTGAACAGGGCTGTTTGAAAATTAGTCTTCATGAATTTTTCTGCCCAAAGCAGCCGTTTCTGCTTGTGAGCATTGGTCAGTGGTGGCCGAATAGAAGGTTTATGCACAGTTGCAAGACTCTGGAGGACTCTACACACCTTGATGTCTGTGGGACTCCAGAGGCACCAGCAGCTTCAAATATCTGTTTGCAGCTATGTAATTGTATTTTAGCAGCTGGTTTCTCGATCCGATGCATGGATCTGACATAAATTTTCCTCAATGTGCCTTTATCTGCACAAACCCGTCTGTGCTCTGAATCAGCCACAAATCTTTTGCAATGATCATGCTTAAGTTTTTGTTAAATATCTAATGTTTTCATACCTCATCCAAGGTATTGAACTATTTCACTCTTTTTGGCAGCAGAGAGATTCTTTTTCTTCCCCATATTGCATGAAAATGGTGCTCTGCTTAATGATGTGGAACACCCTCCTTTACTAGTTTTTCCCTAAATTGGGCCCACCTGGCAATCTAATTATCACAGGTGTCCGAGATTGTTTTCAGTGATCAAAAGAGCCCTGAGACACAATGCCATCCATGAGTTAAACTGAAAAACAAAATATTTAATCTTTGTGACACTTAAATAGAATTTGCATAATAATTTGGAACAGGGTATGGTCACCGTGCTACACCCCGGCTCAGTGAAACTCTATATTATGTTTAAAATTTATTTCTGATAATGTTTTAACTATTTTAACAGTTTCCCTGCCGAGAGCTTCATGCAGACATCATGGCTTTCATTTTCACATTACAGCCGCGATATTGATTTGCAGCTGGTATGAACAGGATCGCATATAGCAGCTATGTAGTATCAATAGCCCTATACCAGGTATTTCAAGTTAGGCATAGCTCTTTCTCCCCCCATACCTTGTTATAAGTGAATAGCTGAAGCTTTCTTGAAAAGTGTCCTGCAAACTGATTTTCATACAAAACTATTCCTGCAATTTGAATTTATTTCCAGACCGCAAAGTATTGGATAAATTATGGAAATCTGTAAGGTCCAACTTTTCCCATGTCAAACATTCTGTACAGCAGTGTGTTCTATCTGGGAAAATAACTAAATGGCCACATTTCAGATTCCTGTTAAAATAGTGTCATGGCTGGAATTGTAAGGCCGCTGGTAATTAAGGAGATAAGAGTCGAACAATCCTGAATCAGGCATTCCATAAGTTTACAATTGTTTCAGCGTGTTGCGCTGGTTACGATTAATGAAGGTTGAATATCTTACGCTTTTTATGGTCGAAGAGACACTATAGCGACCATATCACATTATCTAACCACTCATTGGTGTTTATAAACGTTTCTTTCACAGATGACCTTCCATTCACCTTTACCTGATTGCCCGAAGAAAGTCCTTTGATAATAACCATTAAATGACTAGGTGTTTACAATCTACAAATTAATGTCAAACTTCAACTGTAGTTTCGTTGGTGCCCATGTGATTCACAAAAGGTCATATTTTAACAGCTGACTAGATCGGTGGAAGCATCACTGCTTCCGAACTTGGAAACCCAGATTGTAAGTTTGTTTGAGCAGCTACTTCCTCACCTCTAAATATCGACTTCCTATAATTTGTGCTGCAGAATATGTCTATGTTGTATAAATAATAAAATGTGTTTAATTACCGAGGTAATAGCATTCCTTATATAGACTTGGAATAAATAGTGTCCTGCCAATCGTGTTTGTTTTGGCAATAAAGGCTGGGTTTGGGCCCCCTTTTTATTAGTTCATAAACAAGATGTAACAACATTTATCTCATTCCGAATTAATTGTCCTGTCATATTATTTTATACAAACTTACCTTGTGCATTTTTGCTGCTGCTGCTGTTTAAAATATACAACCTGTACTATGAGTTCAATTTGAGGAGAGACTGAGCTTTTCAACCTGGATAATGTTCTACCTTAGCAATAACAGACAGGAAACACCATAGAGATTAAGCGCTAAACAGTTTGACGTCTTTTGGGGGTCTCGGAGCGAGGACCTCTAAGTAGTTTCCCTATTGTGCTTTCTGTTAGGAACCAAGACAGCACAAGGAACCACACAAAAAATCCAAAATATCCTTATTTATCTTCCGTACTGCAAATAAAAATTATTCAGAACTCCCAAACCCTAAAAACAAAGTGGTGCACGCAATGTTGCATGACCACTAATTTAAGGAAAAAACTAAATTGACGTCACATCCTAAAACTGCTGTTACCGTACATTACATCCTATTTTCCCTTCCTATAAATGGAAGATCAAAGGTTAGCTGATCAAAATGTAATTCACAGGAACAATACTGATCAGTACAAAGATCTGAAAATGATCTTTATCTAGATTTAATATATAAAGACAAATTAAAAAGGCAATGTTTACTCAATCTTTGTTAGAACACTTTAGGTCTTAAGTTCAAAGTAGCAGATTTTTAAATGGTCTTCTGTTTTTTCTGTCATTCTGAATCTTCAAAGAGTAATCCACGATGAACATGGCATATCTCTAGAACACCATAGTAGTACGCACATGTTCCCTTTATCCCTGTTCATTTTGCACATATTACCCATGATGCTTTCATTAGGAAAACGGGTTTTGTAGTAACACAACGTTTAGATGCCATCTGAATGTTCAACACACTGTGACCAACACAATGTATTCAAAATATCCTCAATATATAAAATAAACAATGGAAGAAACCTTCAACCAAAACACACAAAAAGCCCAACTAAACAACAGTAATTTTAACATTTTGTTAATAAGCAATATTTAACATATAATCACATATTAAGCATCCCTTTTATTAAATAGTTTACTAACTAACTGATATTACTTCCAATTCTATAAATGATTCCACGGATCCCATGGACAATAGTAAGAAGCAAATTGCTTTGAAAATTAAGGTGCAGTAAAAAGAAATAATAAAATGAAAATTCCATCACGATAGAAGTTTAGTTTTCCAACCCTAATCTCAGAAAAATAGACCGGGGATTTATGATTGAAACAAGAAAGTTTGGCCTCTGCTGTCCTTTCTGCTTAGATTACTTAATGCCTTGAGGCTCTTTCTAAGTTCAACTTCTTATAAAATGTATCCATACGAGAAGTTATTAAAAATCTGCAATATATGGGATGCTTAGAATAGATTGAACCAGTTCTCTTTCTGGATTCTCTAAGAAAATTCTGAGAATTATTAACCAGTAAAGTTTTCTAGATTCCAGTTGTTGAAAAGACAGCTTTTTAATCACTTGCAATGGAGCGATATATTTCATATGGCCTTTATTTATTTATAAAATATTTTATCTGACATCAGCACTTACTTTTACTATGGACTTCCCACCGAATGCTCCGGGGGGATTATTAGACTGTGAGCTGACAACACATTACAAAATTTATGTCAAAGTAGCAGAGTGAGACAAATTCTCAAACATAGCTCTTTGTATTTTATTTTGAATGTTTTGGCCTACATTTCAATCCTCCATAGTAAACCTGATTTTCCACTTCTAATCACCCTTACATTCCAGTTTGATTAATAGAAATACATTTTTTATTTTATTTTTAAATAAAAAAAAATCTATCCATCTATCTATCTATCCAGCTATTTTCCCATAGCACAATTGTATAGCAAATCAACATTAAGCCGGCTAAAATGAAAAACCTTATTACTTATCTGTTCATTGAGAGTTTTGTTCCCTGGTTAAAAATACAATTTATCATAAAAGCCAATTTCAATTACACTGACGCAGATTTTATTTTTTTTAACTCCCAGTTATTAACTGTCACGGAGCTGCAAATATATGCGTCTTAATCATTCCCCTAGATAAGTCTCTATTTTCGTTTAATGAATGGATAGTTCCAAACGTTTATTTTTTTATAGGATACTGAGATTGTTTTTCCTGAAATTAAAATCTGTCATCCCGTAACATGCTGTAAATGTGACAATGCTCCGGGTGAGAGGTCAGTGAAGCCTTGCTTGTTTTGATGTCCCATTAAATCAATATCACCGAGAACAATACATGCAATACATGTTTTTTTTTTCCCCTTAAGTAAATAAACCCCCAAAACATTACTGAAGTATCTACTGCAAAATAGGACTCGTCTAGGCTAGAAATCTAGTGAAGGTCTAGTAGAATAAAACGTACTTGGCATTTGTTTAGTTAACCCATTTTTTTCCATAGGGAATTTTGCAGCAAACATATTAAATCCATCCTGTATCTTTTTGAGCTCTGATTTATAGCTTTATAGCTATCCATCAGTTTCATCTTAGAAGACATCAATTTACTGGGAGCAATTAGAATACTCAGTGTTCCAGGAACTGGTTGGTTTCCAATATAAACCATCCTCTGCTCTCACCAACTGGAACCATGAGCCATGACAGAGCTGCCCTTCTTTGAGGGAAAGTTTAAAAATTGCATCTATTTATTTTAAAACGTGTTTATGGTATTTTGACCTCAGGATGCAAGACAATTTAAAGGATAAAACCATTCTGACATTGAAGAGTGTGTTGCAATTTTTCCTATTTGCCTCTGTAGTATAAAGGTAATGAGTAAACGTTTCAGTTACTACTCACTGTGGCAGTGCCTAGACAGAGCAATAGATAGATAGATAGATAGCTGTATAACTTATTTAGCATTTTATTGTATTTTATACCAGTCTTACGGAGTGGATTTGTATGTCTTACTCTTAAAAAAAAATGAGGAGACTCTATTTAAAGTAATTTATAGCACATGTCTTTGCTTACGTTACTCCTTGATAATTTGACCTACTCTCTTCCATTCCTCTACCCCTGTCCCACCCCCACCATTCCTAGCCCATAATTTTATAGCAATTCATTTTCACCACCAGCTTAACATCGCAACACAAAACATTCTTTAAATTATTTTCATAGAAAGTCTTCCCATGTCACCTTCTGACTAATTAATCAGACTTGCTAACATCAGGGCTCCCAATAACAATGGGAGGAGCTACGATAATCTTTTTAGGATTGGCCGTTCCATCCGACAATCAAGTTGATATTTAGAGTCTGTTTAATAATGGTACCCTCTAAAATTCTTACACTGCCTACCCAGAAATATCCTGATGACATTGAAAAAATACTGCATTGCAGTACTCATTCCACACAGTCACATACTTAACTGTCCCATTGACAGACAATTGTTTAAACGTGCGTGTTTTGGCAAAAGGACATGTTTCAGGACCATGGATAATCAAGAGGTCTTTATCGTTCTCTCTGCAATATCCACATGTCATATAATTCTCTACAATGACTGAGTGCACAGATGAGCAAGGACAGCTCTGTACAAGTTTTCAGTCCAAGAAAATCCACATGTATTGCTACATGCAGTGAATGGGAAAAATTACAACGATGTTGCCTTCTCTGCATTTTGTGAACAAAGAGGTATCGGAGGAGGGGGAATCAATGCAAATCAGAGGCTGGTGAGACCCACTGATCTCTTCAGAACAAAGAAATTGAGGGGAATTTGATTTAAATTCAGAGAGCTCATTGTATCACAAGATGCAGGATGTCAGTAGATATATGCGCAAGGCACATGGCTATAAGGGCTGGTCAGGCTCAATCTGGGCCCTCAGTACTGAAGATTCAGCAGCTAATATGTTGTCTTTTCACCAGAAGAAATAATGACACATTTGGACGATTTCTCTTTAACAGTACATGTAAAACAAAGGATCGCTTATAGCAACAAAAAAATAAGATACCCAACGTGAAACACAAGCTAATGCAAAACTTCTCAGCGATACAGTGGAAGCTGTGAGTATAAGATAACATATCCAAGACAATTTAATTTATTGTGGCTCCCTGTAAGAATCATTCAATAAACAAGTCCATTAACATTCCGCAAGAGAAGCAGATACAGTATATTTAGAATATAGCTGGCTTTAGCTGTGAATCTATATAGAGCAGTCCAATATATATACTTGTGCAGCTTTTGCCACTTGGCTCGAGACTTAGACTTTTGCTTGTCCAATACTATATACCACAAGCAATCACACAATAATAAGACCCATAGTCACTTGCATGGGCACATGGAATTGTCACAACATAATGTCCTCTTTTTATTAATGCTTACATTTTGAATCTACCTACAGTTGGATGTATGTTCAAATGTCTTTACACAAATAGTGATTCACCGTTCCAAGCAAGCCAGAGGCAACTTCCCAGCTTCCAAGCTACAAAACAATGTCACTTTGCCATCAAACATTCTTCTAATGTTCTAATGTACTACTCAACGATGTGGAAAGTCAATGTATTGTTCATTTTCTAACACTTCTACAATTGTGGCTTTTTTGTAAGAGAGGAAAGGTTAATGAAAAAATCTCTTTCTGACCGAGTTTATTCATACTACAAGAAAATTAATAAAAGGCCATAATTTGCAAAAGTGACTAAGGGTCGACTACTGGTTTTCCAAAAAGCAGGAAGTGTAGAAGAAGGCACACATCGCCAAAAATGAAAACAAACAAGAAATTAAAATAAAACCATTGTGCATTAGGTCTTGGAATATATTAAAGCTGTCCGTGAAAGGCAAGTCAGGATCGTATATCAGCTCAAAAAGACCCACAGCACACTGGACAGATTAAATAGCTTAAAAACTGCACAGAATTGAAGGGGATAATCTCTTATTCACACCAGCTAATCACAATAGCACGTAATGGGCCCTACTGAGCATTTAAAACAAAAAATAATAATAATATTAATAAAAATAATAAACAGACCATAAACTGCCTTCCAAAATTATTAACACAGTATATATATATATATATATATATATATATATATATATATGCATATATAAATATATATACATATATATTTACATGCAAATCATATATTTATATATACATATAGAGAGAGAGAGCATTTAGAAGTAAATATATATATATATATATTTCTAAGTGATATATATATGTATATATAGATTAGATATATATAATTATTATATGCACACAAACATGTATATACATACAGTATATATTTATATATATATATATATATATATATCTTTTTTTTTTTTAAAGCAAACAACCCACGTTCAGTGTTTTACAAGGAGACTCAAAGTCAGATGTGACAGCGAGAAGAAAAGGCATTCATCTAATATATATGCATTTCATTCCTGTGGCTACATGTTTTTAGAAACAAGTCTTATCTCACACAACGCAATTCATTTTTGTAAACAAGGTGAAAATTGAGGTATTGTGTGCAGTGGAGTGAAATATATTGTTTGATTGTAGGTTTTAGCCATTCCCCTATACCGATGCCGAATGTAATTCTCCTTTTAACAAAGAGCAGATTAAGACAAGCTGGTCGCTGTTAAACATTTTCTAACTTTTATCTTAATATTTCCTATTCAGGGTCAAATTACAGAAACAATACAACAGATTTGTTGCTCCCGGAGACATAAATAGGAGGATGATATGTCTTTACTTATACTTTATGGAAAATAGTATAGAAGTTTTTACTGGGAGAAATGATATTTGTTGAAGTCAGTTTGAATGTCTTATTGTATTTAATTGCACATAAAACAAATACCAGAGCACCGTGCAATAAATTGACATGTACTGCTTTGTATAGATAATCCTGGCAAAGGAACGTTTATACATTAAAGGAGGGATTCATTGAAATTCAAGGCACGATCTTTAAAACAGCTAAAATAATATGATTAAAATATGTGGCAAGACGAAAATGTGTGATCCTTGAAATTATGGGACAATATCAGTGCAATAGCCTACTATGTGGTTAAACCCAGCTGGGCTCTCACAGATCTCTCCAAATCTCTACTGACAGTGAACACTCATCAAAACTAACACATCCCCATGGCTGCATGTACAGACATGTTATATATCATTTAAAATGTAAAATAATGTACCAACGCTTTTATTTTCTTGTGTCCAGCTAAAACCACAGAAGGGTGCGATATGGCCCACAAAGTCTCTTGTTCTCAAATTTGACTTGATGTACATATACTATACAAAATAACACATGGCCATGCTAAAATAAATAAATAAAATTAAATATATATATATATATAAATAAGCCATATGAAAAACATTCTCATTCTACAACTATTTTATTTCAGTGTCTGTGTGAAAGAAAAAACAAATTCACACACTTTGTGCTAAAGGGCCAGATGCTTTAAAAATAGTATTCGGTGAATCACTGTACATCTGTGGCTGAGATGTAATTAGCACCTATATGTAAAAAATAATTAAAGTTTTGACTGCCACAAAGAAGAGCAGATAATAGAAAGAGCCCCAGTCTGCATTTGACGCTGCATCTTATATTCCCAAATGAGTACCACCTGCTACCCTATCTTGCATCCCTCCCTAGTTGTTTCCTGGGCAACCTTTTTACTGGCTTCCCCTTGAAGCGATAGCTTTCAGTTCTGCTGCTCTGTCTAATCTTGTTTGTTTTACACCCATCAAAACAAGCAGACAGACAAAGACGATTCCTTAAGAATGGATGGGGTTGGGTGGGGAGAAGTGAAAAACCTAATTGTAACAGGAACTAGAAAGTGTTCTGGAGGGGAAAGTGCATGGACGGGATTGAAGGGAGATTACGAATATTTGGGCACGGGGTGTATCTTGTGCTTGTGTCCCCGCAGTGTTCAAAATGACATGCCAAGCAGGTCAAGGCAGTAAGATTCAAGAGTAACACTTTACATCCATTGTTCGAACCCCACACAAAAGCAACGCCAAGTAGTTACATGGTGTATCTTTTGAGCAGAAAGAACGGACAGCTGTACCTATTTAACATATGTGCTTTATGCTGCAGACTTTTTTTTTTTTTTGCTTTAAGGTGCAAAGCTTTTAGCAGCATTGTAGGGAAAATAAAATACCCCCACTACAGACACGTCTAAAGACTCGTGTAATTCAAATGAAAATTACACAGCATCAGGTCTTTCAATGACGGACACGCACTGACATTATAGTTGTGAAGGTACCTTCCTAGATTGGCTGTAACACACACACTGAGAAGCTTCAGCGAGGCTCTCGACCATCCAATGCGTGAATTTGCATTAAATAAAAATAAATAAATAAATCTATATATATATTTATATATATATATAAAAACAAAGAAAACAAAATGCAAAGCTAGAAGGAATGTAATTGCTTAGATCCTAAACTAAAAAGGTTTTTGAATTGTGCAAGGAAATATATATATATATATGCATATATACATAAAGCTAAAAAGATAAATAATACATATATATATGTTTATATATATGATGTATATACAATTTACTGGAAGTCACTTACCATCTTTAAGCCATTCCACTCCATCTGTGGCTATAGAGATGGAGCCTTCTAGCTTGTCACAGTGTCAAATGCAAAAAGACCGTTATGTAAAAGCTGACATTCCTTCTTACAGTACTGCTGGCAAGCGATGCTACGAAAGACACACACACACACTCACACACTGTGCGCTCAAACACAGTCCAGCCTCCTCCTCTTTTCATGAGGTCACGATAGGAAAGTCTCCGAAATGCAATATGCAGCATTCACCAAGTCACTATAAATCATTCTTATGAAAGATTACTATACTGACCACTTAGACCAACTCAAATTAGCAGAGATGGCAAAAAAAAATAAAAAATGTTAGTCTTTCTATTGTGGGGTGGGGAGTTCCAGATCTTTTGAGCACAAACACAATAGAAACAGCACAAGTCGGTGCAGCAGAACAGGTTATAAGATCCAACAGACAATCAAATCACACTCTATACAACACAAGTGGATGCGCCTTTCGTCTTTTCATCCTAAGGACAATGCTACAGTGTAACATACAAATGACCTTGAAGATCACTGACATCGAACAACCATGCCCCCCCCAACCCCCAAAAAGAAATCCATCTCTTACCATCAACATTATGACTAATGGTATATTGTCCAAATACGTGAACACATATTAACAAAAGGTACAGAAAAACACAGAACGAATGAACACTGAAAACACAGAACGAACACTGAACAGAACTTCAATATCATGAGGTACAGATACCTACCATCACCATTCTCAAGGGATTATATAGATTCTTGCTGGGCTCCCACTTTTCTCTTCAATTGATAATTTTCTATTGCTTTATTTATATATATAAATAAATAAATATATATATATATATATGGGATTTTGTTTTCGCGCTTTTTTTTTTTTTTTTTAAATGTTCTCTTTGTTTCCAATCCACAAACCACAAAGGGGGATATAAATAAATAAAACAATAAACCACAAATTGTAAAATAAAATAACCCCTCCAAAAAAAAAAATTAATAAAAATAAAGAAAAAAAAATGTTACGTAAAATAAGTTCAAATTAAAAAAAAAAAAATATATATAGTTAAAATAAAACAAACCTGCAAACAAACATAAACCTACAAAAAAAAAAAAGAAAGGAAAAAAAGAAAAAAAAAAGAAAGGAAAAAAAGGAGGCAATAGACAGAGAGAGGGACTGTGCTGATGCCTCTCGGAAGTAGGATGTAGATATGAAAATTGGATAGAGCCTTGCTTGAAAATTGGCTAGATGCTTGCATGCATTTATGCGACTATCTGTCATATGAAGCTTCCATCTGATTGGCTACAGGGGCTGGGGAAGGTGTGGCTATGTTAGAAGCTATTGAATTTGTCTTCTACTAGGCTGGGGAGCTTAACTCTTTGAGTGCTGCAAATATATATTTTTTTTTTCCCCTAACACATTTATTTGACATATGTTGCTGCCAAAAGCCTGTGGGTTAATGGCTTCAGGACTGTGGCTGATGGTGCCTGTGCTGTCTAATTAATGACCAGCTGGCCACTTCTGGCTCCAGAATTTCAGATCACAGGTCAATCCCAGCATGCAAGTACAGCAATCCAAATTATTGATTTGCACATTAAGTCTAAGTAAACCATAAAGAAATGAAAAAAAGCAAGTACACGAAAGGACAAAGAAACATAAGAATGCCAGTGATTCTTAGAAGAATTGGGTAGATCTTTGATTGACAATGTTTCACGATCTGTTAATATTGTAGTTGGATTTTTGTGCTTCAAGTAAATGATGTGAAAATGAATCACATGGGTGAATTGTCCCTCCACTAGATGCAGCCAGCACATTAATGTACACATGGTATTATCCAATCTGCGTACTGCATGGAATTAAGTTGTTTAATACTTCAATGGGAGTGGGTGTGAGTCTGATGATTGGAGGGATATTGTTCAAAAAGATGTTAGACAGTTCACAAAAGCTGACATTTCCAGTAGATAGAGGGCGTGATATTGTGATGGTTTATTTTCGCACATGGGTGGAAATGCAAATTTTTGCCAAGTGGAAACTTTTTGTCCATTTCAAAGAACAGTTTTAAGCTGCAGCTTTGTCCAGCGGAGACAATCCCACCCAGCAGGGAACATTTTTACCCAATGGTTTATTTACTAAACAGCATATGTTGGTGGATTGAAAAATAAATTGCAAAACTTAGTCCAAATCCATTGATCTGGAAAAATTACCCAGCTCACCTACAGTCACTGTGTGAATATTGCATTTAAAAAAAATCACTGCAATTTTGAATTTGATGGATAAAACCCCTTAGATGCTAGAATAACATAAAAGTTTTTTTTTTAGATGGAGATAAAACGGACAAAAAGTTTCAACAATAGAGGCAACTAAGGGTAAACTGCTAGATGAAAGGTGTCCAAAACCAGTTTTAATTTAAAACACAATATCAAAAGGAATATCGTATTGAGAGGATCCAATATAATCTTCCCTTGTTCACACCATTAAGGGTGCTTGGAAAAAATTAACTCCAAATTTCCTGCAGGGGTTAAAAGATAATTAACCAGGAGGAACTAATATTAACACACTTTCTTCTCACACTTGCATTTATGCAACAGTTGGGGGGGTGTAACAAGGTCATAATTCCAAGTTAGCAGTATAGGCAATTTTATATTTTACAATGCTGCCAAAGGATTGGCATACAGCAGATACAGTGCCCATATAGAGATCAAATCCTAAAATAGGATATTACAGACCAGTGAGCCTGACAACTGTAGCATGAAAACTATTTTAAAAGGGTTTATAACAGATTTAGGAATTTATTTTGAACAGTGTTAAGAGAGAGTAGCATTATCTTATAAAGGATAGCTCATTGTCAAAAAGCTATAATCATGTACCACGAAGAAGTGATTACAAGTATAGATCAGGGATTTGCTGTGTTTGTGACCTAATTTGATTTTGTGAAAGCATTTGGTACGGTTTTATACTAAGGGTTTTTGAACAAATTGAAATCGATGGGTTTAGTGGAGACTGTTTGTACTTGATTTGAAAACTGCCAAAAAGATAGAGTTCAAAGAGTTGCTGTTAATAGAAAAATTTCCAGCTGGACGAAAATACTAAGTGAAGTCCTGAGTCTACTTCTCTTTAATCTGTTTATTAAAAAACCTTGCAGCAGTAAGCCAGAATTAGGTAAGGTAATTTAGTCTTCTCTATAGATGGACGTGGATGATGCTGGAGACAGGAATCAGCACATGGATTTACCTGTAGATAAATTCTTTTGAAGGCAAACGTAAACTTTCAACCCATTATATAAATGATGTTAAATTGATGAAATTGAACCGAACAGAAAAATTCTAAAAAACAAACAAAACAAAACAAAACCAAAGACACTGCAAATATGTACTATATCAGTTAGCAGACGCACAGGCCATTAAGGTATTGTCACATATAAAAAGGGATATTGATTCATAAGATTAAAATATAATGTACCTCTTTTAAAACCAATTGTAATTCCCTGCCTTGAATATTCAATGTTATTTTGGGGAGAAAGTGCAAAGGAAGGAATTTTTTTAAAAGTGCATTAATGGGATTCAAATCCAAATTTATGAAGTCCATGTTATATTGTTTGTGCCGGAAAAAGGAAATGTTTGAGGATATGATAAAAGGTCCCAAAATTCCTCAATTTAGAGTGGATGAAAAGAGATTTCACCTTCAGATGTTGAGAGGTTATTCATGCTATGAACAATAAATATGGTGATAATACTGTCTAGAGATAATTTCCATAAATGCATTTAAAACAAGGGGCAAATGGGTTATTGAAGTGGTGTGAATATAAAAAGACTAGACCATATGTGTATGGCACTCTAAAACCCTCTTGCACATGCATGTATGCATGACTGGATATTTTCGTTTTTTTGTATTTTTATTTTCCAGAGACATGTTAATCTAGAAACTCAAACTCTGCCACCATTCGGTGACTGAAAGCACTGTAATAGGCGTGCTTAGCATCATGGGAAACATAGTCCCCACATAGCTGCCTTTCTAGTAGTAGCCATCACTGTCATGGGATACATGTTTGCACTGTGCATGATGAAGGTCTGTTCCCATGGAGGTAAATGTAAGAGAAATGTGTCTCACTGGCTCCCTCTCTGGTTGTCCCTTGAAAGAGCACATTACACACAGATGTTACAACAGATACATGGATTCAGTCACCTGTACAGCACTGTAATGGATCAAGGGACAGTCAGATTCCTGTTCTCTCATCTTGGATTGGAACTTATCGTCCCCAGAAGAATGTTACATTTTATGGAATGAGAAAAACAGCAAGTGGTAAACAGCAAGTATTGCTGCGTAGCTTCAAAAGTGGCCTCTCAGTCTCGACATACCTTAATTTATGATTATATAGGGCAAGTTTCTATTTGTCTGTCTGTCTGTCTATCCATTTACATGTTGAATTTTCTAATGGGAAAACACATTAAGAAATTATTGTTATGGAGTACCATATAATTTATGTACGTGCAAATGTAATGGTCACAGCCACCCTGTTTTCTTACAATAAACATCCTTAGTCATCCACATTTGGAAAATGATGCTATCCTGCTTTTTACCCTGAAGTCACTGTTTCTAGAAGCGCAGGCTGTTTGTAAAGTGTCAGTTTAATGTGTTAATGAAAATATAACACTTTGGGGGTTACCTATAAAACACTATTCTGTGATAGTGATCTAAATGTAAAGAATTAACTACATTCCACTGGTTTCCATGGCGAAATCTCTACATTTAGAAATTGTGCTTTTCACTTGTCCTAAGTTACTAAGCCTATCAAAAAGAAACTGCTTGTCATAATATTATTTAAAGATGCCCTTTTCTCCTCGATACATCTAATGGACACTCCCTATTGGCCCGTTTGGCTATTTGAAATGTTTGGCTAATCGGAACTATATTCTAAACATAACATTTATAAATATATTTTTATCTGTAGCGGTAATATATGACATAAGTGTCACTTCTTTCATTGCTGAAAAATATTGAATTTTGGAAATATTTTTTTTTTTAATGTAAACATGTATTGTAACATTGCTAAATACATAACTCAACCACTAAAATTCACAAAGAAAATTTAATACGTTTTCCGTCTTTATTGAACAGAGTTAAAAATAACTGAATAGACATAGTTCTCTGAAAATAATGTGCAACATTGCAGGAAGGAACAAGTGTTTTGACCGAAAAGGTGAGTCAGATATTTACGCAAGAAAACGCCTTCCTGCAGTGCTGTGTCACCCATGCACAGGGTGTTTACACTAAAACTCTCATCATCCTCTGCAGGGAAGCATGTGGACCAAAGATAATACGACATGTAGTTCAGAAATTGTTTAGGAATAGAGAATTGCCTATATGATATCCACTAATATCCAAGACTCTAGTAATGTGGGCAAACCAAATACCTATGTAGATTAAACTGAAGTCCCCGCAGTTGATTTTACCCAGAATCTAATTGACATGGAAAAACAAATATATGAACTATAGAACTCTACAGCCTACAGAATCCACACAAATCACTCATAGTTCAAAAGAGTCACAAACATTCACAACTATTTGTGAGTTGTAGGAGGATGAATTTTGACACGGACATGGTATTCACTAACGTGAGAAAGTCAAGGTGAGTTTTAAAGTGATTTACAAATTTAAGGTCATACAGATGAACTGGACAAATATCTAAGTTGGCTATGATTTCATTTCAGCTACTTTGGCCTTAAATATGACATTCACTTTGAATTCCCTTTGAAATCTCACTTTTTTGTAAATAACCCTGAAAGTATTTGAAGGCCAACAGCGGCAAAACGCGGCCAGGTGCAGATTTTGTGAACTATATTTCAGTGTTAGAGTATAACAGGCTCATCTAGGTTTGATTCATAAAATATAAAACACAGTATAGAGAGCGCAAAAAAGTATAAAATAAATAATAAATAATAAAAATAAAACAGTGAACTTTCTAAAACAATGCTCCAAATTCGATTGTTCACAAGAAAAATAGAAAAAAAGCTGCTAATTACATAAAAAACCTTCCCAAAGTTTTTAAATATCCCATAGGACAAAGAAATAAAAATAAATACGAAATCAGCGCTTAGTGGGTAAGTCCCTATTGATTAAAAAAGGGTCCAGCACAACCAAATAGTCATTCAATGCAGAGTTTCAATTCCAATGATTCTATAGGGGGTATTTCCAAATTTCACAGGGATTGGTTTCTGTAACAATGGCACATATAGCAAATCTGTATCCTTATGTGTGTCCAGACCTTTTACAGTTTCCTTTTTTTAAAGGTCTGGACACAGTTTCCTTTTTTTAAAGGTCTGGACACACATAAGGATACAGATTTGCTATATGTGCCATTGTTACAGAAACCAATCCCTGTGAAATTTGGAAATACCCCCTATAGAATCATTGGAATTGAAACTCTGCATTGAATGACTATTTGGTTGTGCTGGACCCTTTTTTAATCAATAGGGACTTACCCACTAAGCGCTGATTTCGTATTTATTTTTAGGTTTGATTCATATTGAAACTATCTCAGACTGGTCCTATAGCATTAAGCAATGGATGGCATTTTGGTGGGGTTAAGTGACTGTATAATATCTAAACACACAGGGGTGGCGCTGTCTGTCCAGCATACAAGTAATTAATTAACCCCTTATTGGGAGCTATACAAACAGAGATTTTGAGCTATGCTACCAGAACAGTATGTGTGGAGGTTATTTGATAGTAATATATATTATAACATAATTTACTTATAAACATTCCCAAATACATTGATATAATAACACATATGGCAAATAAACTCACTGAATGTTGTCCACATTAGTGCACACATGTAGCCAAAATGCATATAATCTGGCAGTATACCGATTATTGACAAAGAATTTTCATTTTCTTTTAAATCCATTTTGAAGTATATGCTACAGTGCATTGTGGCAATGCTGTGCGTGGACACACACACACACACACACACACCTTTACATCCAAGAAAGGCCTGAAATTTAATATATTATATACAGTACTGTGCATGTTACAAAATGGACATTTTCTAATATTCTAGATACAAATATTATAATAAAACAATAATTCAAAAAAAGGAAGAATTAATCCAGTACATCAGCCATCTATGTTCTATGCATCAATCCACCTTCTACACAGCAGCTTAGTGGCTCTCACAGCACATCACACAAGACTTTATAAACAGCAAACCCTGCTTGACTTTTGTCAGATATGTTGCAGAACAAATGGTAATGATTTCCTACAGAGTATCAGGAACTCTGACTTGCCCCTGCATAGCAAATCAACAGTGCCACTATCAGACTGTAAAATGGGAATCTGTTCCCAACTCCAATATTTGGCAGAGACAAAAAAAAACAAAAAAAACAAATTAACATAAAATGCCCCAGTAAGCCTTTAACCCTTTATATGACAGAGGGCTGAATTATGCTAAAACCACTGACACTTAAAGGGTTAAAAAAAAAAAAAAGAAGAAAAGTAACAAAGTTAAAAACTATCAAATGTGCAACACAGGCACAATATCCAACAAAAAGCAATAACAAAACAACAACAAAAACAAACAAAAAACCAACAACACAGAAATAGATAGTTATTTACAAAATGCAAAAGCTTCTCTGAGGCTGATTCTCTCTAGAAATTAAGTCAAAGGGTGATTAGATTTCCTTACCCTAAATGAGGAGCTTTGCAAGTCATTAGCGCCAGATGTATGTACAAAGGATGGGTTCATAGCGAATCTGTCAGCCTGCCTCCAGCACGCATTCCTCCCGAAGGATAGGGACATGTTAACAGGGCAAGCTAGGAGCAGGTTCAATTCTAGAGAGTCCAGTGAGAGCTACACCACAATCATTAATAAACACCTACTCTGGGCAGCTGCAAAACATACTTGGCACTACTATAGGCAACAGCAGCAGACTGCAGCACTCCTTAAACCCTCTATACTGTTTCTAGGACCTGCAACATTCAGGGTTTGTTTAATGGTCCCTTTAACTGCCAAGTGCTTTCAACACCACAGGAAGCACCCCCCCCCCAAAAAAAATCAAGATCACAGGAAGCACCCCCCAAAAAAATCTTGATTTTTTTTTTTTTTTTGTAAAATCACAAAACAACAAACCCTTAAAACGTCTTCATTTAGAGCAAGAAAAATACAGGTAACCAATTCTTCATTTAAAAAAAAAATAGATGTTGAATGACAAAGTGTCAAAATGTTACCTCGTTATTTAATAACGCAGCGTTAAGGGTCCTGGTGATTTCAAACATCTTGCCAGAGATTGACAACAAACAGAAAGCTTTTGTTTTTTTTAAGCTCCTTCTGCAAAGAGGGTGTCTGTAGTGTATGGTTCTGTCCAAAGAGAGTCAGTCTGGGTATTCCCTAGAGATGGTACATCAGAGCTTGCATGCAGCCACTTGGGATCTCCCCCTGATCAGGCTCATAAAGTGCACAGGTTGTTCTGGCCAGGCTGGACCACTGTCTTACAAGGATGCTCTGCTACAAACATGGCTGGTTTTAGAAGAAGTCTTACAAAGTAACAATTCAAAGCATCACCGCCAGGTGGGTAGTGTCAGGAAGCTGAGCCTCACACACAGATAACCTTGAGGAGGATTTCATGAGAAGTGTCTTGGATGGATCTGCTGAAACAGGTATATGAAGACTCTCCTCTCTCACCAGGGCTGTGATGACAAGGGATGCCCAGCCTACTCAAGTCCAGCGGCTGCTGGGACTGCAACTCCTACAGTGCCCAGTCAGCCAGCTGGTGATTTAATGACATTGGGGACTGGTAGGAAAAAAAAACAGCCCAGCTTGTTTGGATTGCAATACCCACTATCCTCAGCCAGCGCGCTGCTGAGTTGATTACATAGGGATTATTTCCGTTGCTTGGGCTAGGATGACAAGAGATGTCCACTGGCTGGAAGCCTGGCTGCTTGGACTGTAACTCCAACTATGCTCAGTCAGAAATCTGCATTATGATGTTTTACTCTCACCAAGGCTAAACTGAACATTGATGGGAAGCCAGCTGCTGAGGACTGCAAATTCCAGTATGCCTAGTCTGCCACACAATGAAAGAATGGAGCAGTAGGGTGCATTTAAAGTTCAACTGGTGCTGACCTCAACTCCCATTATGGCCATCGATCCATCTAGTGAACCATTTTAGGGGCCACCAGTGCTACTATGAGAAAACTAGCACATTTTCCCTCAGACTAAACGTCTGCTGACCGCAACCCCCATTATGCCCAGTCAGCCTACAGTTATGTTTAGGATCCTCATTTGCCACTAGCTAAGTTGAGGTATGATCATCGTCTGCAAGTCCAGCTAATGCAACTCCCATTATGGACAGCCATCTGGTGAGATATTTATGCTGGGCAACTCCTCTCACCGGTCTGTGATGAGATGCAATTGCAGCATCCATTAGCATTAGCCAGAGATATACACAAACACGTTTATGTACAGACCTCTCTCACCCATGATATGACAAAGGCTGGCCATTCTGCTTTAGTAGCTGCTGCTTACAATTCCCATTATGCCTAGCTAGCCATCTAAATAAACATGCTGACACAGGGTTTATTTGTGCTACAAACCATGGCTTGGTTTAGATACTTTCTAAGCATGATGTGAGTTGCAATCTGCATTGGCTTGCTTACAGCATCACAGCCCTAACATCAGTCCACCCTCCACTAACCTCACACCCTCTGACCAGTCCTCTACAATTCTTCTAATTCATGTCAGATGCACTAAGCATAGTGGGAGTTAGAGTCTGCCAACTTCCCTTTATGCTCTGAGATTACTGTATGATTTTGTAAATCTAGACTAATGTAAATATATAAATATACGCATTGGTGACAACATGGCAAAGGGTAACATATATGTTTTCCCATTTATTTGTGAGATTAATTACAGGATTGCTTGAAATGAAATCCCAAATGGAGCTGAGCATTGTAACAGTACACTTTAATGGAATGTTAACTTGTAAAATAAATCCGGGATAGAAAAAAACAATAAATATATTCTGGAAACATGATATGTCATTACATATCCCATCCACACGATCAGATCTGTAAATAGTGAGGTCAGGAGACCGAATCAGCGACTTTGTCAAAATGTCACAAAATGTGCTCAGTTAGATTCGGATGTTTTGGCCTAAGCTGCATTTTCATACAACACACTATTTAGTGAATATATTATGTAAAATCACATTTCAGACTGGAGAGAGGTTTTTACTAATATATCTGAACAGATCTTGCATATCTGGGTTATTCTGAGCCCCAGAATAATGTTCACTATATGTTTATGCGGTCTGTACCAAAGCAACATACATCCATTACTATAAAGAAATGGTATATCAATAATTGCATCCAAATCACACCACATGAGTAAAAATGGGTGCTTAGAATAATATCCTGCAAAGGTTACTAATTAGACCCTGCTTACTCCACATACAAGGAATTTTAACGAACGTTGTTTGAGGACAGTTTCTAAAACTATCTTAACTTGGGTGTCCCCTTATTATATTTCTAGCTAGTTGAAAGGCTACTGCAAGATTAGTTCTAAGAGGACCATTTCTTACATACCTGAAAACAGGAGAAATCTCAATGTATCCTTCCTGGTTAAATATTTTATAAAGAAATTTAGATGGGGTAACTGCATTGGGGGAGGTAAACGAACATTTTTCTACTTTGATATCTGACATTGAATAGGTTGTAAATCAGTTCAATATACTGTATAGACCTTGTTTACGATATGGGGCGAATCACTATTAATTATTATTACTGGTATTTATAAAGCACAGACAGATACCACAGTGCTGTACAAATTGACAAACCAATAAAAGGGAGGGCCCGACCCGTGTGCTGAGATCTAACATTTAGACAAAGTACTAAACTAGATGACACTGAGCTGACAATCTAAAGACTACAACCAGAAATTGTCAAGAATTGGCAAGGGAAGTGCAAATTTCAGGTGAAAACAGACAAATTTAAAACAATTTCCAATTCCAAGTTTTTTTTTTACCAGATTGTCTGTTTTAGAATAAAATTTACATATGGTAGTAAATGACCATAGTGAATGACCACGTGTAATGTTTAGTAATTATTAACTTGACCTATAATTCGTGAGTTGAAGTTCAATGCACCGCAATGCATTGTTTAGAGATCAGCCCCTTAAAACTTCAATCTATTTCCTTCGTCATGTATTTGCAATAGCAGGTACCCGCTGAGAGGTTTAATCAATTAAAACTGAACTGCAGTGAATTAAAATCTAAAATCTAAAATCCAAGTGACATAATTCTCTACTGCAAGAAGAGTCACAAACTGTCACTGTAGCCATGTCGGCCAATTTTCCCAAATTAGTTATTTTTAACCAAATTTTGTAATTCTGATTTTAATTTGCACGGTTTGGAGTTTAATAAATAAACATGTCTAATGTTAAGGTAACATTGTTGCTGCTCGGATTAGCTATATTTGCTTTCGAAGGTTGAAAATAGACAAGCACAGGGAAAAGAAAAAGCAAAAATTGAATAAATTCTTAAATTTCTCACCCGTAAACCCTTAGGATGCTTTAGTTAATCAATAATAACAATTCCCCATTGACATTACACCATCTGCCTTACTGCAGTGCTAAGTGCAACCTAACCCTTATATATGAAAAAAAAAAAAAGACTTCTCAGCCACTTAAAGCCATAGTCGCACTTAGCGAGTTGCTTTCAAGGCACATCAGCCTGAAAGGATTCCTCGCCTTGTCACTTGGGTCAGGTACTTGTAATATAGTTAGAAGGACACCATTTCTTATTCCTTTGTCATGGCTTTTTTTTAGTTTGATAGTAAATTCAATCAACTTGAGAAATCGACTGCTTTTATACACAAGAACCACAGTGACAGGTATTACAGTTATCTCGTAGTTGTAAAAGTCAAGGTTACAATGTCTTTAGTAATACAGAGCCAATGGCTTTCTAGGATAATGGGACTGCATTGATGACAGCCTCTCTGGGAGGTCACATATCAGTCCCCATTCCCTGTACATAGCCAATTGAATGATCATATTAAGCTTTACATAAATATACTTTCAAGACCTGTGCTCAGTGAGAAAATTTGGCTTGGTCGAACCATTTTCTTCTGAAAATAAAACATTTTCAGGATATCCACATTTTGGCAATACTAAACTTCGACCAAAAAAAAGAAAGAATATAGGCCCTTCGAAATGCTGCAAAATATAAACCTATCATATTATGTGTATATATATTGCAGTATACTGCACCATTTGGCTCACAGATCAAGTGAAAAAAGTTAGTCCTAAACCGAAACCGACAATGTTCAGCATTGCACGTTTTGGGTGTTCTGTGATTCGAGTACATCTCGGCTCAGAGGTTGGAAATTGAAAAGTCACTTGGTTGGCCCGAATTTCAGTTCGGTCCAATCTAAATCTCCAAATCTAATATTTACCTACCCTCTTGCTATCTACTCTCGTTCTATGAAACTGGGGTAATTGTTCTAATTTATATTCTAAGAGATAACTATGCAAAACCTATCACTGTAGACTGTGTACAGTGTTATATAAAGGATCTATCTAGCAGGTGATAATATTTTAGAATATATATTTTTTTCTTTGTAGCTCTTTTCTGTCCCTGGTGACTGAAAGCTTTTATTCAGTACTTCAAATTGGATCAGAATTTACAGCTGATTAATAAGTTACTGTTACTAAACGTCCAATGCATTCGCAAGTCACATGACCACACATGAACTTATCATTTGTCATTTGTAGCCCATGCTGTGCTTTTTGCAAAACAAATGTGCAAAGCAGTGCATGTCACACATACCCTGCATTGTCCACATTTGGGTACCCTCCTTAATACTGGCCAAGGGGGTCCAAACTGACAGAGAATTCTCAAGCAACCACAATCCTTCCAAATCTTCCAAAATAAGAGAAACAATTATTATTTAAATAAGATTAAAAAAAAAATATGCTGTATATATGCACACAGGCACAAAGATTGCATATGCATACGTCTGTGTGTGCATGTAGACTATGTGTTCAGCAGTGTATATGTGTGAATGCATATGTCAGTGTGTGTTTGTAACAAGGTGTGTGTGGGTAGCAGTGCGTATGTGTGAATGTATGTGTCTGTGAATGTATATGTCAGTGTGTGTTTGTAACAGGGTGTGTGTGGGTAACAGTGTGTATGTGTGAATGTATATGTCTGTGAATGTATATGTCAGTGTGTGTTTGTAACAGGGTGTGTGTGGGTAGCAGTGTGTATGTGTGAATTTATATGTCTGTGAATCTATATGTCTGTGAATGTATATGTCAGAGTGTGGTTGTAACAAGATGTGTGTGGGTAGCAGTGTATATGTGTGAATGTATATGTCTGTGAATGTATATGTCAGTGTGTATTTGTAACAGGGTGTGTTTGGGTAGCAGTGTGTATGTGTGAATCCAAATGTCTGTGAATGTATATGTCAGTGTGTGTTCTTAACAGGGTGTGTGTGGGTAACAGTGTGTATGTGTGAATGTATATGTCTGTGAATGTATATGTCAGTGTGTGTTTGTAACAAGGTGTGTGTGGGTAGCAGTGTGTATGTGTATACCTGTCATGCTTTATTAAGGAGGCCATTCTGTACCTAATCCTCTCCCCTCTCTGCTGGAGATTGTTGTGTTGAATCTCAGGAGGCAGGGCACGCTGCAATTATTGTGTTCAGTCTGAGGGGATGGACCCAGGCACAGATCACCGTGTTCAGTTTGGGGCGGGACCATGCACAGATCGCTGAGTTCAGTCAGAGGGGGCGGGCTCATGCATAGATACATGTGGTGCTCCTTTCAGACATGCCCTGGGGCAAACTCATTATATTACCGTATCTCTGTATTTTCAGAAGGATATTGATACTTTAGAGAGAGTTCAGAGAAGGGCTACTAAACTGGTTCATGGATTGCAGGATAAAACTTACCAGGAAAGGTTAAAGGATCTTAACATGTATAGCTTGGAGGAAAGACGAGACAGATGGGATATGATAGAAGCATTTAAATATATAAAGGGAATCAACACAGTAAAGGAGGAGACTATATTTAAAAGAAGAAAAACTACCACAACAAGAGGACATAGTCTTAAATTAGAGGGAAAAAGGTTTAAAAATAATATCAGGACCGCCCTTCCCCTTATCCCTAAACCAGCGCCCACCAGCGGACCCCCGACAAGGTAGACAACAACCACACCAACTCACTGCCACCACATACCTAGCATCCCCCAAAGTAAACACACAAAGAAACAAACAAACCCTACAGACCACCGGAAGGTACAATACAAAAACGAAATAGATGATCCCGGGACCAAACCCCCCCTCTTCCCGACTGAAACCCTATCCCAGGGAAACTAAGGCAAAATCGGCAACATAAAGCCAAGATACTACCACAGCATAAGGGTACCGTTGTAAAGACACAATATACCCAAACTGCTACAGGGAAAGGCCAGTAGCCAGGTAACAGGCAAGTCGATAAAAAGCCCCCGCCACCCTGTCCATCACAACTGTACGGTATCACCCATTACAGTCCAACAGATGCTGAATTAACACCTAGGGAACGAGGTGACTCCCCCTAAAAAGAACACAAGCCAGATAATAACACAAAGCCCTACGAAACAGATGCACGAGTTCCGAAATCCCCCCCTTACCATTTCAGGAACACACCCAAAATGGTATCTCCTGAGCTTGAACCCCACGATCACAAAAACAATCTGATACAAGAATTACAATAAATAAAGAAACAAAAAAAAACACTGACAGATCAAAACACCAGTTGAAATACCAATGACTGAAAAGACAGGCCTCTCGAAGAACAAACCTACTTCTAACCAAATAATTGTCTTCTTTCTGTATATGCACAGTTTTGTTTTTTTTGTACCACAAAAAACCCGGCTTTTGCACAAGCCGATTATATGATTAAATGTTTACAAGTTGTATCGTACGTCAATGCATAAATAAAAAATTATAAAAAAAAAAAAATATCAGGAAGTATTACTTTACTGAGAGGGTAGTGGATGCATAACACAATAAAGGAGTTTAAGCATGCGTGGGATAGGCATAAGGCTATCCTAACTATAAGATAAGGCCAGGGACTAATGAAAGTATTTAGAAAATTGGGCAGACTAGATGGGCCGAATGGTTCTTATCTGCCGTCACATTCTATATTAGTTATTTTTATGCTGCATTTTATGCTGTGACATATATAATCAATAAGGTTGTATTATTTGTCACATTTGCAGATAGAACTAGTTAAAACATTTTCACTGGGGTAAGGTGTTTTTTCACAATTCTGAGTGGCACCAACACTCCATTAAAGAGACACTATAGTCAACAAAACAACTCTTACTTAAGAAGCAGGTTTGGTGTATAGATCATGCCTCAGAAGCTTCACTGCGCAACTCACTGTCATTTAGCACTTAAATCACTTTTGTTTCTGTTTATGGCTGTGATTGACATAGCCTGCATGAAAACAAAATGGTTCAATTTTCAGTCAGATGTAACTTCATTTAAAAGTTTTTATCTCCTGCTCCGTAAATTGAACTTTAATCACATACAGGGGGCTCCTACATGGTCTTGCAACCCATTAACAGAGCAGGAGCAGGAGATAAGACATAAATGCTAAATTAAACAGAATTTGCAATATATGAAGTATAAACATTAGATGACTTTACAGGAAGTGTTTAGGAAGGCTGTGCAAGTCACATGCAAGGAGGTGTGACTAGGGATGCATAAACAATGTGATTTAACTCCTAAATGGCAGAAAATTGAGCAGTGAGGCGGCAGGGGCATGATCTATACACCAAAACTGCTTCATTAAGCTTAAATTGTTTTGGTGACAATAGTATCACTTTAAGTATTTTGTAGGTTATTGCCAGTGAGAGCAACGCATAGGAAATAAGATTCTATCAATACTCAAGTAGTATGCATTGCTGTAATGAATGTTAATCTAAAAAAGTAACATGTTCTGCTTTGTATAGGTAAAACCACTGCCACATACCCTTTAATTAAATAGAATCAAACTTAACATAACATTGAGTTGTTGGTCATCTTAATTTGTTAAGTTTTCACCAGAAATACTACATATACCATCATATATCAATTTAAAAAGTGTCTATACTTTGTATTGATTTACAGATCAATAAATATTAAACTGCTGAATAAATTGAAAAACAATCAATACAGAGTTATTCACTAAGGTGAGAATTGTTGGGGATTCAACATGAATTTCAAATTTAAGGCCAAAATAGCTGAATTGGAAAAATTCTTCATAAAATTTCCTAAACGTCAACTTGTGCAGAATAATTGATGTTATGTGGGTATTTTTCATATACATATTCCAGTATGGTTTGATGCTGTTTGAGTGTAATATAACAGATGCCCATAAATGTCCTGGAGCCGGCTATTCTTGAGTCTTATAGAACACAATATATCACTATGAAATGACCATGTAAGGATACATAATGCTTATTATTGTAGCACACTAACACACATTCACAGAAGAAGACTATCCCTTCCGGAGTCCAGCAAGCTGTATCGGCTGGTGAATTATCCATCTTCTTGTAACATGCCTAGTATTGCAAGAAGAATAAACCTAGAACAAAGAAAACCTTGTAATATCTTGTAATACCTTTTTTATCGGACTTACAGAGTTTCTTAATGACAAGCTTTCGGGAGAACCTCCTTTTCTCAAGTGTAAAGCATTTCTGAGCAAGACGACACATAGAATTTAAAGTTGAGTTGTGATACAGGGATTAAAGCGACATGAGTGCAGATAAGACTGATAAGAACTCATTGCAAGATAATCCATCCACCTCACAGGTGTGGCATATCAAGATGCAGATTAGACAGTATGATTATTGCACATGTGTGCCTTAGGCTGGCCACAATAAAAGGCCACTCTAAAATGTGCAGTTTTAACACACAGCACAATGTCACAGATGTTGTAAGTTTTGATGAAGCGTGCAATTGGCATGCTGACTGCAGGAATGTCCACCAGAGCTGTTGCCCGTGAATTGAATGTTCATTTCTCTACCATAAGCCATCTCCAAAGGTGTTTCAGAGAATTTGGCAGTACATCCAACCGGCCTCACAACCGCAGACCACGTGTAACCACACCAGCCCAGGACCTCCTAACCCAGCATCTTCACCTCCAATATCGCCTGAAACCAGCCACCCGGACATCTGCTGCAACAATCGGTTTGAATAACGAAAGAATTTCTGCACAAACTGCTAGAAACTGTCTCAGAGAAGCTCGTCTGCATGCTCGTCGTCCTCATCGGGGTCTCGACCTGACTGCAGTTCGTCATCGTAACTGACCTGAGTGGACAAATGCTCACATTCGAGGGCGTCTGGCACTTTGGAGAGGTGTTCTCTTCATGGATGAATCCCGGTTTTCACTGTACAGAGCATATGGAAGACAGTGTATATGGCGTTGTGTGGGTGAGTGGTTTGCAGATGTCAACTTTGTTGATCGAGTGGCCCATGGTGGCGGTGGGGTTATGGTATGTGCAGGCGTGTTATGGACAATGAACACAGGTTCATTTTATTGATGCCATTTTGAATGCACAGAGATACCATGACGAGATCCTGAGGCCCATTGTTGTGCCATTCATCCACGACCATCACCTCATGTTGCAGCATGATAATGCACAGCCCCATGTTTCAAGGATCTGTACACAATTCCTGGAAGCTGAAAACATCCCAGTTCTTGCACGGCCAGTATACTCACCTGACATGTCACCCATTGAGCATGTTTGCGATGCTCTAGATCGGAGTATACAACAGTGTGTTCCAGGTCCTGCCAATATCCAGTAACTTCGCACAGCCATTGAAGAGGAGTGGACCAACATTCCACAGGCCATATTCAACAACCTGATCAACTCTATGTGAAGGAGATGCGTTGCACTGTGTGAGGCAAATGATGGTCACACCAATGACTGGTTTTTGGACCCACCCGGACCTCCCTAGTACAGTAAAACTGCACATTTTAGAGTGGCCTTTTATTGTGGCCAGCCTAAGGCACATGTGCAATAATCATGCTGTCTAATCAGCATCCTGATATGCCACACCTGTGAGGTGGATGGATTATCTCGGCAAAGGAGAAGTGCTCACTAACACAGATTTGTGAATATGTGAGAGAAATTGGCCTTTTTGTGTACATAGAAAAAGTCTTAGATCTTTGAGTTCAGCTCATGAAAAATGGGGGCAAAACCAAAAGTGTTGCATTTATAATTTTGCTCAGTGTATATATATTTAGACAAACACTGATCAGCCAAAACATATAAATCATTGACAGGTGGACTGAATAACATATTAATGTATAGTAGGCAGTATATAGTGGCCCAGACCCTTCGGAAGAGGTGATCGTCCGTATCATGCAAGAGTTGGATGAGGAGAACCAAGCAGCACAGGAATGTTCAGATTGTGGAGACTAGGGCTGGGGACAACCGGTCTCCCTCCCCAGCGGCAGTGCACTGTGCAGAGGGAAGAGACAACCGGATCCCCAGTTTCAGCCAGAGCTACAGAGAGAGGAGGCAGGTGGTCCTTATTCCCAAGTCCTGGGGATCTCATAGACTGGTCCTGGGAGGAACCCCAACTGGCAGGTGGAGATGGGACCGAGGTCTCTCCACCGGCCCTTCAGGGATGCTGGGCAGTCGGCCCAGATCCCCAGCTACAGCTGGAAATACCTGGAGTAAGGACAGGCGGTCCTACTCCCCAGCGGCAGTACATCCTACAGGGAGTGGAGACAATCTGTCTCCCTCCCCAGCAGCAGTGTGCCTCCCAGGGAGCAGAAGGTGTCGTCCTTCCTCCCCAGCAGCAGTATGTCTTATCGGGAGAGGAGACAGTCTGAGTCCCTTCCAGCGGCTGAATGTGTTAGTGGGAGAAGAAACAACCGGTCTCCCTCCCCAACAGCAACCAGAGGTAGCCGAGGTAGGGGACCTCATGGACTGGTCCTTGGAGGACCCCCAAACGGCAGGTGGAGATGGGATCGAGGTCTCTCCACCGGCCCTACAGGGATGCTGGGCAGCCGGCCCAGATCCCCAACTGCAGTTGGAGCCACAGGGGGAGGGGGCAACCAGTCTCTCTCCCCAATGGCAGTGTGAGCTTCAGGGAGAGGAGACAACCAGTCTCCCTCCCCAGCGGCAGCAGGAGTACCAGGAGGAGGAGGTAGGCGACCCCTCCTCTCCACAGCCAACCCCTAACCCAGTACTGAGTTTAGTGGAGAAGATGTTAGCCTCCACTGACCCCCTTCCAGCAGAAGAGCTGGCATCCGGGCAGAGCGTGGTCGGCCTCTGCCCTCCCTTGCCCTCTTGTTCGAAGCCTGAATACCCACCGGCCAACCCAGCAGAAACGCTGGCATCCGCCACTAGTTGCCCTCAGAAACCTGGGACATACAGGCCAGAGCAAGACACCAGGAATCACCAGGTGCAGTAATGGTGTATTGTGGGTGGGCTACTCTGTTAACTGTTTGTTGTGGGTGGGCTACTCGACTAACTCAGGTACTGACCGACAGAAGGTCAGGTACCTGGTTAGTCTCCCCCCCAGTGGGAAGATGTGTGACGAAGTGCCCTTCGCCACTTGTGCCTGAAAAGGCCTAATTACCAGCCTCTTGCCGTATGACTATGGTCCCTGGGAGATTTTGCCAGTTAGGAACACAATTTGGGCTTATTGGTGTTTTAAAAGACTGTTCTGGCCCTTTAAATGGTACTGGCACAGTTCTGCAACTTCCAATAACTGTCATATATAGAAACACTGACTGAACTTAATTGTCACATTGTCAAACTCTGTCTGACCCTTTTAACTGTCATTTTGTTATCCTCGGAGGAGGAGTTGTTTTGCTGCATGAGTGCTGTTGCTTTTGTGTGCTCATTAAACAGACCTGCTTGACCCCCAATCCAATTGAGCATCTGTGGGATGTGCTGGAACAATAGATCTGATTCATTTAGGCGCAGCCTCGCAACTCACAGGACTTAAATGATCTGCTGCTAATGTCTTGGTGCTGGATACCACAGGACACGTTCAGAGGTCTTATGGAGTCCATGCCTCAACACATCAGAGCTGTTTTGGCAGCACGAGGGGGACCCACACGATATTAGTCAGGTGGTTTTAATGTTGTGACCGATCAGTGCTGTATAGAAACAAATATTTAGGATATGTTTTGTGTTTTTCTATACAATTTTCATCGTATTTTAAACTGAATTATGGTAGAAAATCTCAGGTAAATTTTCCACTTGAAATAATATTAGCAAATGTATATCCATTATTATCATTAATTCTTGTTTCAACACTTTGTACCTTGTTTATCTTTTGTATCATGCAGTATAACACAGTCATATTTATAACAAATTTCTGGCTGCATCATTTTGCTAAAGTTTGTCGCTTAGGGCTTTTACATTCTCAGTTTTGCTAAAGAGAGATATTTAATATTTATTTGACAAATGCAGGGTAGCGTTTTTAGAACAGATTTTTCTCCTAGTTTAGGTTTGCTACCAAACTCTATTTCAATTCGACAAGCTTAGTTAATTTCTCATTACTCATAAAACCTCCACTTTAATTGCCGGTCTTTGGGGACACCCGGATCTGCATGAAACAGGCCACTTTGGATGGAAATTGTATCCAGAATTGAAATCACACTTATATAAAAATGAACAGAGAAGGACTCTTCAAAAATAAATGCCATGCAAATAATTATGGTTAACCCTTCACTTTATGGAGTTTGGATCTTAATTTACGGACATGTATATTTCAAAGAAATCTGACTCCTGCCAGACATAACAAGTCAGAAAAATATAAAAAATACATGGTCCCTTTTTCATTTTTCTTTATTAACAAAGAAAGATTACAATCACAAAATTGTGAAATTAGTAAGCAATGTGCAACCATATTCAAAGCAGCAATCTTGTTTAGGGAAATAGAAGACATGAGAAAAACAAGAACAACAACAGTTTTAGAAAACAAGAAAGATTTAAGAGACAAATGTAACCTATATATTCTTAGGGGTTTATTCACTAAAAAGTGAATGCTGATGAATTTAAATATGAATCCATTATATAATCTACAAAACACAGAATTATAGTAAAATGTAAACTGATCCACAAGCATGCAACATTTACTCACAGCCAAAGTGCAATTAAACTACATGGGATGCGTAGATTGCAATGCATAAAAGACAATGGGGGAGATTAACCCGGGACTATGGTCTGAAAAGTTGTGAACATTCTATAAGTGAGACAATCACCATGGCAACCAATGGATTCCACAGGAACATTCCATTGCTGATAAATCTACCTTTACAATGTTGCACCACTTCTAACACTGTAGTTCACATGCCCCCTGGGATATCGGATTACTAAAAGTGAACGGACATTACCTTGTGTTCCAGATACCACTAATGAATAGGGAAAACAGGGGATAGATTTTATTTTCAGACACAATGGGGGTTATGTGTAAAAAGTCCATTCACTGTCTGACAATTTTCCTGTTTGTTCCCTTATTAACATCCAAATATTCCTTACTGCACCACTTCTTTTATTTTTCCGTTCTATTTTGTTTCCTTTTTATTTGGATTGCAAGTTTGTCTCTTTCAATGTATATTAAAAACGTGGTGCAAAAGTGCACCTTTTCTTTTTACTATATTTCCCCAACACTTAGAGAAAGTGCCAGGTCTTTTGTGATAGGTTAACCAGCTCTCATGATTTTCCTTTATGTCTAATCTAGTAAAAAAAAAAAACTTTTTAATTGTAGATGTGTTTTTTTTTAAGTAATAATAATTATTTGTCTTTTTATGTGAAAGTAATCAATAGTTATAGTATCAGGAACAAAGGAGCAAAAATTCGGAACAAAAAATTACAGAAAAACTAATTATTTTGGCATATTAAAGAAAAAAAATGGAACAAAGAATCTTCAATGTATCAAGGATGGAGACATGGTTTGATACATAAGAAAATGGTGCATGTGTGCAAAATTGGGGCCCCTACTTTTTTTTAAAACCCCAGAATGTCTCTATCCTTCTGCTAAAGCCCAAACATAAAAATCATGCCACCTTCAATGATACCCACATCCTCTGAACACTCAGAATGGGTTTCATTTCTCTGTTCAATGCCCAACCATCAGAATTTGTATTGCATTGTATAACTCTGTGTACAGTCCATAGGGGGTGGGTAGTTCTAGCAACGGAAACATACATATTTATTAAACTGGTGCACTCAATGCCAATTTCAGAAAAAAATATAAACGAATTGAGAATTCACCAAATCGTACAACATACTGGCAATATCCGGAAGGCAGCGTTTTAATACATTTATAGCTGGAAAATGTATCCACAAGGAGTACGAACAAATCAATATTTCAGTCCACAAGTATTTGCATGATTAAGGTCATTATGTGTCAAAACAATATGCAGACATATCGGCAATCCAGGAGGAATCCAGCGCAATATAAAAATACACAGAGCAATTCATATATAATGAGTCTCTGCACCCAGGAAAGGGAGTGTGAGAATGCCCTGCCTCGACCTTTATACACAATTCATATTAACGGGATACAAATTATATGGTAAGAACACTGTATTTTCAAGTTACTTCTTAAGACTATTGATGAGCTAAAGGTAATTGTCTGATAATATTTTATTTAATAGAATCCTTTAACATTTAAGGCCTTCAAGGATGGAGTTGGCAGCTTCAGGCCTAAGACACAGACAACACGTCTGCTTCTTCTGATCTATGGGAACAATGATTATCTAGTCTCAAACCCAATAATCTGCGAAAATAGTGATGTCTAGCACTCGATTTAAAAATCAATTGTTTGAAAGAAGAAATGTGAAATATTTTTTTACAAGCTAAATTATTACTTTTATATGCACCGATCAACCTCAAAATTAAAAGGAAAATCGATCACATGATGTCAACCCCCCACATCCCCCTCCAAAAAAAACCCCCTCTCCATTAAGGGTTTTGTTGCTGCTTTGGGATCCTAGCGTAGGTCCTTTGGGAGAAGGGAAATTAGTTTATAAATCAAATTTATTTGGATTTACCAATCACCTCTGTTGCTGATTCTGAAAAAGATGAATTGTGGTCTGTCTCAATGGCTTCACTTCATGATCATAACAATTCTCAATACTGAGCAAAGGTGCAAGGCGCATGCATTGGGATTCGAGGTCTATCTTTATTATCGCAATTCACAGTCACGGACATCGTCAGTACTGAGCAAAGAGGGAACATGTACTTCACTGCCCTCCTAACTGATCACATTCATTCACTCATGCCAGCAAGCAGTATATACAATGTAACATTAAAACTGCTGGATATTTAAAGAAAAGGTTCAAGCACATTTTAAATCTTAGTTAGCTAAAGTATTTTTGCAATGTTGTATTTCTAAAAAAGGACATTAAAGAAAAGTCTTCGAAGATGGCGAGTATTGAAGGGTTACTCCAAGTGGCATGTTCCATGACCATTTAACTGATTTGAAGTGATGATGGTGCTTGACGTCTGCATGTGTTGTGTTTCAGTTTGAGAAGCCGCACATACAGAGAATATGCACCTTGCTGACAAATCCACCTCCAGCAGCTCATTTGCAGGTTTAGAGCTGGCAAACGTTTGTTCTGTGCATATTGTGTAATTGTCATCAGTAGGTATAGCATGCTGATGGCAGACGACCAATGGCGGCATGACCCCCTTCCATGCCACTCAATTCCTTCCCTTGGCCCATCCTCAAAGATGCCCCTCCCCTTGTAGTGAAAAGATATGACGTAACCAAAAAAGGATCATTGTGGGTTTCGAGATATGTTTTATTTTTTCATTATATATTTTTTTTAATAAGGTTGGGAGGAGACCATGGCAGCAAGGGTTATTCCAACCAAAAACTGTTTTTTAATACACTATTTTTGGTTGGACTAACCTTTAAGTGCTAAGACCAGTGATGGGTATCCTTAGCACCCCTAATGTTTACAAACTTAATTTCCCATAATGCTCAGCATGCCTTTAGCAATGGCTGCCTTAACAAGTCAGCCTTGTTGTCTTAGGGCCTCACGAGCTGTAAACCCAGCAAGTGAAACTTGTCATAAAAACGCTGCTCTTTCATTTAAAAGCTATTTCTCTCTATATTTGGCACCAACGTAACAATATTTACACCTGTATATTTCAATTCCACTGGCAGATCAAATACGATACAAACATTCAGCTTCAGAGGAACCACATTAAGTTTAAATTAGAAAAAAAAAAGTGTGTCTAGGAAGAAAGCCCTGTGGGCTATTGTAAGTTTCCATTCCCTTCATTCGACTGATGAGTAATATTGTTAAAGCTCCTTAAATACAAAATAACCTCAAAACCACTAATAAATCTTTTACCTCACAGGATCAAATTGTAGGTGACAGAAAGAGGCCGAGCGTTTTCATTTTGTAAACTTATCACTTAAAAGCCCAAGGCAAATAAACAAACGTTATGACAAGTCTTTAGCATGCAAAAGACAAGGAACAACACAGATTAGTTTTGTTTTTTTTTATTTATTTATTTTTTCGCGTGTACAAACAGAAATATAATTTATATTTCAAACCAAATAATTCTGTTTAGTTTTTACAACCCACCAGTTTATCGATTTTGCGGGATAACCTTTAAGTTAAAGCAGAAAGCTAGCGGCAGGGACCTGCTTGGTGAATTTAAGCTTTAATATTCCATACAACATTTGACATTTATGGATGTGCGGATAGCTGAATAGTTCATCTGGTTTGCCCGTCTTACACCTATAAGCCTCTATTTGATCCTCAAATTTTTTCCCTACGAACGGTAGTTCTGTGTCCATTACTGCATGCCAGATTCGCTGATGGAAATGTAAACACTCTTTGCAATGTAAAATATAGATCAGTTTAATCCCACCGCGCACTAGTACATCTTTGTTACTAGAACGAATGTGTGATCTATAGTACTCCACACTTGTCCTCCTGCAGGGAATTCAAAGTGAATTTCACATTTTAGACAAAAATAGTCCAACTGAAAACATGGTAACGTCTAAAAGAAATTCCCATTTGCCTATTTAGATCTCAAATTTCAAAATCCCTTTGAATTCACCTTGAATATTCCTGACTTTAATCCTGTCTGTAGGTATGTTTCTTACATTGCATATTTAGTCCAATCGTGACCAATTACATATCAAGACTGTCAAAATATAAAGGGTCTCTCTTGATTGATGCATAGAATGTGTGTCGGAGGTCTCTATTGTCGTGTTTGCACTATACTGAAGACCGCCGCGGCAGCGCACTAGTTAACTCGGCTTGTTTCCTGGCAATAAATTCTGGTATCAGCATGGTTAAAAGCAATCTATCAAACTGTAACCTTTTTCACCTTGTACTTACTATCACTAAATATTCTTTGTGCATAAATAATTTGCTCCCTGAGGGTACAAAACCGCATTTCTTCACAGGAGGACTAATTACTAATGAGATGTGCCTATATTAAAGCTGATCAGTAAAACATTTGTAGATGAACTGAATTTCCACCCACAAAGAATGAGAATTGCTATTCAATTAAAAAATGCAGGAGGTGAACAGTTTAGAAAACACGAATCTCAGACACAAATACATTTTAATTATACAATTATTGCTCAAAAGTAAATTATGGGCCCTTTATGCCTGAAGACACTTTATAAATCATAGGCGGGTGACATAAAATTCAGATTATAGGTTCTTTTATTACGGAATTGTCAAGATGAGGAAGGTAGCTTTAAAATTACTTTTTTTTGTTTGTTTTGTTTTTGTTTTGTTTTAATCATGTTTATTGGAATAATTGCTTAAAGACAACTGGGGTTATTAATTAAAGTCAGAATTCAAAATTAAATTCAAATCGAAGGCCAGAGTAGCTGAATGGAAAGCAGAGCTGATTTAGAGAGTTTTTCCATTTTGACAACTTTGACCTTAAATTTGAAATTCGCTTTAAATTCACTTTAAATTCTCACGTTAGTAAATGAACCTGTATGATGTTTATTCGCAACAATTACACTCTAGCGTTAAAGCTTAACATTGAGGGTGTCTGTCCATTACTGAGTGACTTTTCATTGAAAAATGGTTGAAAAAAAGTAATTTTATGTTTTTTCAAATGATGCTTGAAATAATTAATTATACTGTTGTCAACAACAACACTGTTAATAAGGCTCTTAAGTTAATAAGGCCTCTATGGTAAGGTTAACCCCTTAGTGACCAGACTGTTTTTCAATTTTCTTACCGCTTAGGACCAGGGCTGATTTTACATTTCTGCTGTGTTTGTGTTTAGCTGTAATTTTCCTCTTACTCATTTACTGTACCCACACATATTATATACAGTTTTTCTCGCCATTAAATGGTCTTTCTAAAGATACCATTATTTTCATCATATCATATAATTTACTATAAACAAAATTATAAAATATGATGAAAAAATAAAAAAAACACTTTTTCTAACTTTAACCCCCAAAATCCGTTATGCATCTACAAACGCTAAAAACACCCGTGCTAAATAGTTTAAAAATTTTGTCCTGAGTTTAGAAATGCTAACATGTTCGTAGTTTTTTTTTGCAAGTTATGGGGCTATAAGTACAAGTAGGACATTGCTGTTTCAAAATATATATTATAAAATGTATCAATAGTGACATTGTAACACTGTTATCTGTCATAAATCTCTGAATCACACCTCACATGTACATATTTTAATAGACAACCAAGGGTATTCAATATGGGGTATGTCCAGTATTTTTTAGTAGCCTCTTAGTCACAAACACTGGCCAAAATTAGCATTTATATTTGTTTGTGTGTTAAAAATGCAAAAAAACTATTATGACCGATAACTTTGGCCAGTGTTTGTGACTAAGTGGCTACTAAAAAGGACTGAACATACCCCATTTGCAATACCTTCGGTTGTCTTCTTTTGCAAATAATTTGCCATCATGGGGGTAATTCTCATTCCTGGGCTACCATACGCTCTCAAAGGCAACATAACCAATCTGAAAAATTTCTGTGTGAAAAAACGGAAAATCAAGCCTTATATTTGATCCTGTAACTTTCAAAAACACTATAAAACCTGTACATGGCGGGTACTGTTATACTCGGGAGACTTCGCTGAACACAAATATTAGTGTTTTGAAAACAGTAAAACGTATCACAACAATGATATCATCAGTGAAAGTGCTGTTTGTGTGTGCAAAATGCAAAAAAGTCACTTTCATTGACAATATCACTGTGATATGTTTTACTGTTTTGAAACACTAATATTTGTGTTCAGCAAAGTCTCCCGAGTAAAACAGTACCCCCATGTGTTTAAGGGTGTCATGGAAAGTTACAGGGTTAAAAACAGTGCTAACAAATTAAATTCTCTGGACTTTCGGCCTGTGTTGTCAGGCAGTTCCCTCAAATTGCAATCAATAAAATTACTTAATTATGTAAAAATATTACATAAATCTGCATGTAGAATTTAAATGTATATACATATTTATATATTTGAAGTCTATGTGTATATTTAATACTACCCTATTTAAATGATAATGGAAACCAAAGGAGCTGATGAGTTTACCAAGGGAGGCAGTGTAGATAGAGAACAGTAGGGGACCAAGGACTGAGCCTTGGGGAACGCCAACAGAGAGGGGTTGGGGAGAAGAGGCACAGACAGAGAAAGAAACACTGAAAACACGTTGGGAGAGGTAGGAAGAGCACCAGGAGAGGGCAGTATCCCATAGACTGAGATTACAGAGAATGAGAAGAAGCTGTTGATAAAGGCAGCAGAAAGATCAAAGAGAATTAGGATAGAGTAATGGCCGCGAGATTTAGCAGAGATTAAATAGTTGGATACTTTAGTCACAGCTGTTTCAACAGAGTGATGAGCATGGAATCCAGACTGAAGTGGGTCAAGCAAAGAGATGGATTCGAGGAAGACTGTCAATCTCGCATACACAACTCTTTCAAGGTTCTTGGAGGCAAATGGCAGTAGTGAGATAGAGCGGTAGTTGGATGGGGAGTTGGGGTCAAGGTTGGGCTTATTCAGAAAGGGCATTATGGTTGCATGATTGAAGGGTGAGGGAAATGTGCTGGAGGAAAGGGAGAGATTGAAAATTTTAGTGAGAGGAAGAGCATGAGAGGGAGACAGAGTGCGGATGAGATATGAGGGAATAGGATCGAGGGAACAAGTGGTGGGGCGGAAGGACCGGAGCAGAGCAGAAACCTTTTCCGTTGTAGTAGTTGCGAATTAGCATAGAACAGGTGAGGGAGTGGGGTTGGGTGATGTATTGGAAGGAGAGGGAGAGAGGTTAGAGATCTCTTCCTGATTGTATAAAACTTCTCAGTGAAGGGAGTTGCAAAGTTTGAGCCGAACAGGGTGGTAGGAGAAGGGGGAGCAACAGGGCCAAGGAGAGCAATAAAAGTATGAAATACTCCTTTGGGCATATGCAAAGACTTATTTTAAGCTATTCCTCCGAATAAAATTCCTGCTAATCATCAAACTGATTCTAAACTGTATCAGAATTAAATTATTTTTTTAAAATCAGATGATTTCTATTTGGTTTGATTAGTTTGACGATTGCCAAGATTTAATTTTTTTTGACGAATTGCTCATGTTTATTACGTATTGTTAGGGTACCTGCCTTGCATTGTAACTCATATGACACTCAGCAAGATGAAGCAAGCATCAGTGAAACTGATGGGAGTTGCAGTCCAAAGGATATTGGAAGTAGGTACCACTTACCACATGCCCCTCCTAACCCCAATTCCTGGTCCCAGGTACATTGCTTTATCGCACATCACTGCAGCAGGGTACTATACCCTCATATGACCCATCATTAAAAAAGCACAAGTAAAATGATTCTGGAGTCCTTTTAATATTACGTCATTACAGAGTTGCTATAATCATGGTGACTTATTTAAGTCGACATTTTGAAGTCTACCTTAGTAAGTGAATTGGAAAACATTACTGAATACTGACTTAACAATCAAAAATAAATGATAATTTAAGCTGCCATGAAATGATTCTAATTGCTATATTGATGCAGTTTGGCTGCTAAGTGTGCTTCCTAACAGTCAACTTGAAAAGGTCAAATTGAAGTACCAGAATTCAAGAAGCACTATCCAGAACATGCATTACTTACCAAAATGACCTCAATTTATAGTTCTCACCAATATCGAGTTACTTTGACATAGCGTTGATAGCCATATACTGTGAATAAATCACCATGTATTTTTACTTTGAAACATTTGAAACAGTAGTGTGTGTGTGTGCATGTGCGTGTTTGTGTGTGTGTGTGTATGTATTTGAGTGTTCATATTTGTGTATGTGTGTGTAAATATATGTATGTTTGTATGTGTGTGTGTGTGAATATATGTATGTTTGTATGTGTGTGTGTGTGTGTGTGTGAATATATGTATGTTTGTTTGTGTGTGTGCAAGTGCGTGTGTTTGTGAAACATATAGAACGTTTGCAATAGATACTTCTGAAATGTTACAAGTCAGGTCCATTGAAACACTAAAGAGACCAAGTGTAGTGAATTGCTGAAATGTAAGCTATTTTGCAATTCAGTTTTACGGTAAATGCACTATAATTAACTGTTTAGAGAATAAACCTCAAGGGCAACTTGTTAAAACGATCGCTGTTGAATTGCACTGGTGCTGAGCAAGTCTTTGATAGTGTCCTTTCATGTGCATAACTCCTCATAGGCTCATTCAATAATGTTAGTTGAGCAACTTAAATCTCCTAATTGCAATGCAAGTTAAGATGAACACGAATCCTGAATTTGCAATTCCGAGACATAAATGAACTGTAGTGAGTAACCATAAACCTTTTTTTTTCCTACTGATTCCTAAGATACAAATCTAATCTTAGTATGATCACTTTAATTTGGTCATTAAATAATGTACCTGCTCGCAAGCAATGTGCTGAATATTGGGAAAATAGATGACTTTGATAACTACATGAAAAAAGAATTTTGTACAAAGGGAGACTTTTTTTTTTTTTGGTCTATTTCTAAACACAAAGGATGTTATTTATACAGAACAAATCTGCGGGAAGAATTCTAAAGTGGAGCAATCAGCAAGGATTTTCCTTTGGTATCCATAGCGATTGCTCCACAACTGCTCTAATAATAACCCACCTTCCTAAAGGTTTCTCTCTTTTGAAAGACACAGCTGTAAAATAATTCTGTCTTCAAACGCTTGCAATTTCTGCTCACTCATTCATAACCAACATGACAAACATGAGACTGTGCCAGTGTAATAATTGATAGAAAAACGGTAACTGCCGCCCATTCAAATAAGATTATGTCTCGCTAAACTGAGTCTCAGAAGTATCCCTTGGTAACTTTCTTAATATCTTATTTGGCTAATGTTAATGGAACTACCAATCTATGCAAAAATCTCCTTGGGCACCCTTCTCTCTTAATCTTAATAGACCATTTGCAGCAAACAAAATCCGTAATTGCTTTTATGGCTTATGCCATTTCAGACAGAGCATCAGATTTTATCAGCCAGAATAAGAAAGGAGATGTATCTGCCCCTGTGTTGTTTCACGTAAGGAAATGCTGTGCAAACTCACTCTTCTTCAACTGATAAGACCTCCATGTACAGATGTAGCCTGAGTCATTCCCTCTTTTGACATGACATGAAAGGCTTTTTGATGTTTTGCATAAAAAAAGCGATGAATAAATCCAATGTGCATCAAATAAAGGTCTTTCGCAGATCTGATATCCATGATATCTGATACTGGCAATCCTTAATGTTATACCTATATGTGTGTGCACGTGTGAGTATCCCCATAGTGTTTACATTGAGGATAGTAAATAGTTGTTGTTTTTATCAATATGCATACAATGGAACTCCCAAACATTTCTCAAACAGCGCATTGTAAATAGCCCTCAGGACCTCTTTTGGTGTAGTACAGGGGTGTTGATGAGCATTGCAGGCCTTGGCCTTTAGACGCCCCTAATGGGTGTATTGACTGTGTGTGATATATGTGTGTATTGGCCGTTTGTGACATTTCTGCTGGACTGTGTGTGATGGGTATTTAATACAGATAAAAACATGCAAGTAGGCCCATGTGTGAATGCAGGTGTGTATTTTTGAAGAGTCGCGTGCAAACAGTCTCGCAGTAGGATTCACGCCAAATGCACAGAGTCACACACACAGGTTCAGGAATATTGTCAAACACACAGTTACAGGCAGTCACACACAGGATCAAGCAGCCACACATACACATTTACAGGTAATCAATCATACACACATTGTTACCATCAGAGAGTGGCACACACACACAGGTAGAGGCAGCTACACACACACAGAGTCACGGGCAGACAGTGATACAAACACAGTTACACAGAGTCATACATACAGTTACAGGCAGACAGCCAAACAAACAATTACAAGCAGACAGTCTCACACACACACACCCACACACACACACGCACACACACACACAATTATACAGATATTGCATTGACTGTTACAATATAATGCAAGAGCTCTGCTATCTGTAGTCACCCAGCAGTTGATGGCCTTAACATGCAATAAATTGTATAAATTCCTGCTAGTCTAACACAAAAGCCAAAACGCTACACTCTGACACTTCTGCTCATAAATCACAAAGAGATTACTATATTATGAGTCACAATATCCAAAAAAACATATCAATATTCTTTGAACAGAAGACATCCACCCCCTGGTTAGGTCTTCCATATAAATCTTTCCTCCCATCACTATTTTTTTTTTTTTTTTGGCTGTGATTAATGGGAGGAAAGAGTCTCTGAGCAGGATAAAGGGTGAATTAATAAAGCAAATATTGCATAGATATATTAAATGTTTCAATTGTGTTAATTCTGTTTATGAATGTACATCTCGCTAGTGTGTTTTGCATGGCATATTTGAAGACAGGTTATAAGCTTCACAAGCAATGTTGAGAGGTAGAAAGTCCTCAGTTTGAGCTTAAAGGGGCACTATAGTCACCAGAACAACTACAGCTTAACGTAGTTGTTCTGGTGTCTACTACTTGTCCCTGCAGGCTTTTCAATGTAAACAATGCCTTTTCCTAGAAAAGGCAGTACTTACATTGGTGCCTAGTAACACCTCTATTGGCCGTCACTCAGATGCCCAATAGAGGTGGTTCCTGGGTCAGTGCAGCACTGACACTCAGTGTTGCCGAGCTTCTTCAATATTAGATAAGGAATGTCAAAACAGCTAAACGTTCATGTAATATGTTGGGTCAGATTTCATTACCATAGACAGATAATCTAGCACACCTATCTTTCCTCCCTTATTCACAAGTATGTCCCGTCTAGGCCCTTACGATCTGCTAAAGACTTACGTCTTTCTTCTGATGCTCTGATGCTCGCTTTCAAGATTTCTCGAGGGCTGCACCATTCCTGTGGAACTCGTCTCCCTCCTCTGTTAGATGCTCACCCAGTCTCCACTCGTTCAAAAAATCGTTAAAAGACCACTTCTTCATAAAAGCGTATCAATTAAACTGTTAATAGATTCTGACTGATTCCTCTTCTGCAACTGTCACTAGTCTAATACTATCCTTACCTTTTGTGTCATTTTACCCCACTCCCTCTAGCATGTAAGCTCATTGAGCAGGGCCCTCAACCCCACTGTTCCTGTGTGTCCAACTTGTCTGGTTACAACTACATGTCTGTTCGTCCACCCATTGTAAAGCGCTGCGGAATTTGATGGCACTATATAAATAACATCATAATAATAATAATAACGTGGGTAACTCTTACGTTGCAGAAAAACAATTTAATTTAATCTACAGAAGACTTTGAAATACTCCCACATTTGGAATTTACACTATCTGAAAGGAGTATGTTGAAATACTCATCCATATTCTTTATGCTTTTTTTTTTTTTTGTTAGTTGAGAGGAAATGAATTCACTATAGTTGTGTATCAATATTCACTAGAAACGCATAAAACAATGTAAAGATGCAAAAGAACATCCTGTAAAGATGCAGATATGAGTGTCAGGACAATAGCATGAGAAGTAGTAGAATGTTGGACGCGGGTATCAGTAGAACTGGAGCTCTGTGTTAGAGGTCCACTAACCTCCAAATATATCCACAAGTGATGAGCCACAGGCTGCACAGCGTAGGGTTAACAAGATAGTTTTATTTTAGAAAACAGACAAAGCAAGGATACAACGTTTCGGCCGTGAGGTCTTGTTCATGGATCGTCAGAACAATAGAAAGCCCACCCGCATCCATATTCAGTGACCTGGACAGTTTATCTTTACATTTCAACTCTACTCTTACAGAAACTATGTTTAAAATAGATTACATAGTATCATGTATGGGAAAAATATATTCACATAAAAAATATATTCCTCTAACACAGGGAGAAAGGTATTCTAAAGAGTACAAATTATGCAATTTTAGGCAGAAATGGCTCTTCCATGAAAGAATCACACTTTCCCAAACATATATTAAAATATAAAGATGTGATGGTTGACAGTTACCCTTCAACAACCACAGACACATAGATTTCTACGCCATCAATAGTGTTCAGGCAACAAACATCCAATGCCACATTGTTCAGTCATCCTATTTATTGCCAGCAGTTCGGTTAGCTGTTGTAAAATAAACTTCTATTCCATTTCAGAACAGAGGAAATATCACTTTCAGCTAGTCAATGCCAATGTGGGATGTGCTGCTTAAAAAAGTTGATATGTAAAAATGCATCATAAATGAAATTGGCAAGGCACAAGCTGGCACCCAATGCAAATCATCATAACTCCCATGATGCCTTGGTCATGGGATAGTGTGCATGCATGCTCATTTAAAACATCATAGGAGGAATTTCTGAGCATACATTTGTGCAAATCATGCTAGATGAAGACATTGACCCCATTACTCAAACGTGCTGTGCAGGTAAGTATATCTTATACATCCCTCTACACACCTCAATAGCATTCAAGTTAGGACAAGCACTGCCTATACCTCAGAGGAATTGGTTCTATTTTAAACTCCAAATAGTGCTAAATTAGACGTGGATCTTTACAGGGTTAAACAATTGTAATAAATAATCTGTAGTGTTTATACAGTTTATGTATATTTTACCCAGAATGAAAACTACTACGGTGCCTTTTAATTTACTTCCATTACTATAAAATCATTCCTAATGCATCTTACTCATATCCATTTATAAGATTTGGAAAAAAGCAGACAATGACAACGAGAGTTTGGAATTAAATAAACAAGCAATGTTATATATAAAGCTTTTTCACAGACCATTTGAACTGACAGGTAAACCCAATAAAATGCAGGTTATGATATTAAAATAATCTGCCCCAGCCATCTCTGCACTTAATAAGTGTACATTAACGTGGTTTAAATCTGCTTCTCCGCCACTTAACATCTTCTTAGGTGGACCAAAGAATAAAAATCCTCTTAAGATCAAAACTTCTGATTTGCACTAATCTTAAACGCAGAACAATTTTAACTGGGAACTTTTGACAAAGAGATTTTTTTTTTGCCTTTTAACTTAAGTGACAGCAACTACGCTATTAAGATTTTAGGAATTTCTTTATAGCCCCTGCTCGCAAGCAGTTTAAAGGGCTACTCCAACCTCCATGACCACTTTGGCTTTAAGACATGATCATGGTGGTAGGAACACATATGTACAGCCTTCCTACTTGAAATGTACTTGAAAAGTATAGAGTAATCTGCACTTTTATACATAAAAATCCCTATAAAATGAAAAATTATTATTTAGTAAATATACCTCCCAAATGGAAACATGCATCCATTTAGCAACACGTTGTTTTATTGGAAGTATAGCTGAACTTTGACATTACATTTGAATTCACTTTGAATTGCTGACAATCCTTTACTGTAATGAACAATGTATGTGTTATTCTTCACAGAGGCTGTGCACCTGTTTGCCTGAGAATACCTTCAATCATGAAAAATATGGTTAACAGAAGCCTTAGCCACCAGAAGGTTTGACTTGTTTGACTAATGTATTCACTATAAATTTGGGTTATCTCCAGCCTCCAGTGTCCCTTTAACTATGTTTTAAAGGACCACTCTAGGCACCCAGACCACTTCAGCTTAATGAAGTGGTCTGGGTGTCTGGTCCAGCTAGGATTAACCCATTTTTTTATAAACATAGCAGTTTCAGAGAAACTGCTATGTTTATAAATAGGTTAATGCAGCCTCTAAAGCCTCTAGTGGCTGTCTCATTGACAGCCGCTAGAGGCGTTTGCGTGCTTCTCACTGTGAAAATCACAGTGAGAAGACGCCAGCGTCCATAGGAAAGCATTATGAATGCTTTCCTATGAGACTGGCTGAATGCGCGCGCAGCTCCTGCCGCGCATGCGCATTCAGCCGAAGAGGAGGAGAGGAGGCGGAGAGGAGGAGGAGCGCTCCCTGCCCGGCGCTGGAGAAAGGTGAGTGTTTAACCCCTTCCTCTCCCCAGAGCCTGGCGGGAGGGGGTCCCTGAGGGTGGAGGCACCCTCAGGGCACTATAGTGCCAGGAAAACGAGTATGTTTTCCTGGCACTATAGTGGTCTTTTAACTGTGTCATTCAACCAAATCCTTTTAAATTTATAAACTTCAATTCAAATCAGTAACAGGGTAAGAATAACAATTAAAAAGAAAAAACATTTCACATTAGGATCATATATAGGACTATAAAAAATTCTATTACACATACAAATAACATAAAGAAAAAAAAATATATATACAGCTTTTCTAAATATTAACACAATGCAAAAAACTCATATGGAAAATATCACATGGAATAAAAGATGTAACTGCCTGGACAATTTTCCAGAACTAATTTAGTGAATTAACCTAAATGTTTGTGTTCAGCCTTTTTTGAAATCTCACTTTTTGTCTTGGCCTCTCTAAGTCTTTGTATAAACCATGTGGGCAATGTTCAACGGGTACATTTTGTACTTGGTCTGCATTTACCATGAACTATGTAACATTGGTGTTAATTCACACAAAAATTGGACTGTAGTACATTGAAATGAAAACTGTGCTGCAAATTCCCAAAACAACAAAGATGGTTAGGGGAGCCAGGAGATACATATGAGGAAATGATGGGTGCTGAGAGACACACATTGACATCTACAGATTTGTATAATTTGGGAGGGAGGCATTTCACCCCAATTCACTGATTAATGAATAAGCCCTATCAATTCTCCAATATGCATTCTTTACAGTGAATTCAGTGTGAAATAAATAAACAGTGAGTCACAGTTATCAAGATTCTTGGTGAAAGTTCTAAATAAGTAGACATTTCCATGGAAACCAAAATAACAATGTGCCCCAGAACTGCACCCTGTATGCTCTTAATAAATATAGCCTGCTGGTTCAATTTCTTATATTTTGAGAGAAAAAACAAACAAACACTAAAAGCACGTTTTCCTTTAGACTAGCAGTTTCAGTTTAGATAAAGCTAAGGAAAGTTTAGTGTGACACAGGCTAAAACTGGATGCACACATATTTTACTGTTACACAGAAAAGAGATAATTTGTGCTGGATTTGGCTATACGGGACAAAAAATGTCTTCCATTGTTTAGGAGACAGAAAACTGCCTATGGACAAAGTATGGTAACATTACTAGGATACAGTTATCTTATCATAAGATATGCTCCTGTAAATGTACTGTACATATACAAAGCTACATACAGATTCAAAGGAGTGAAACGTTCCTGTAGGACTAATCTTTTATCAGAATGACGGTCTGTTATGACAATGTGACTGCGGCTGCCGACGGCAACACCAAAGGATTATGGGGATTTATCCATTCGTGATCCCAGATCAGTGTAAATTTTGTCGACTAATAATTTCAGTGAAATTTTAGTCGACTAAAATTTTTGAGATGTAGTCGACTAAAACTAAAACGATTCAGATGACTAAAATATGACTAAAACTAAAATGGCTTTTTAGTCAAAAGACTATGACTAAAACTAAATTAAAATTTGCCGCCAAATTAACGATGCACAGAGGGGCAGGGGAAGTGCCAAAAGAAACAGAGCAGGGCTTAGGTGAGAGACACATAGAGGGGCTGGAAGGCCACAAAGAGACCACAGAGGGACTAAGGAAGAGCAAAAGCGACAGATAGAGGCTTTAATTAAACTCATTAGATTTTAGTCGTGTCGATTAAAATCTACTATAGATTTAGTCGACTAAAACTAAAACAATTCAGATGACTAAAATACCACTAAAACTAAAATGTTTTTTAAGTCAAAAGACTATGACTGAAACTTAATTGAAATTTGCTACCAAAATTAACACTGTCCTAGATAGGGAGAGATACATTTTGAGGTGAGGAGAGTTGTCTATGGAGACAACCCGATAGTATTAAATAATTTAAAGGGTTACTCCAAGCACCATAACCACTGCAGCCCCCTGGCCTGGTTCCTCAGTACTGGGGCAAACCATTTAACACGTTTGCATACCCTGAAAGCATTATGATTGCATATAAAAAAAATTCTAGCCCACAGTGCGCCTTTCATTTGAATCCATGATCCTATTTTTTTGTAGAAATCTGTACTCTACAATTTCCAAGAAGCCATGTGTAAGCATATCTGGGCGTTATGGGAAAAGTACGTTTGTAAACCTTGTGGTGCTAGAACCCATTTTATCAATTACATTTCATGTAATCGCTATTTTTCAAACAGTTTGTATGAGTCAAATCATATTATGTGCAATGTTACAATGCATAGAATATATGTAACAGAGAAAATGCATAGTTTACAAACTTCACCTCTGCTTATCGAATCACTGGAAGCACATGTGAGTTAATTTGTAAATAAATCATTAAAGGGGCAAGGTATGTATGTATAAAAGCACACAACAATTTAACCCATTTTCTCCTAAACCTGGTATATGCAGGGGTTCCTTACATACTATGTATTAGCACAGCATTGCGTGTACATACATTTAGAATGTTTGCATTCTGCTGATACTTTGTATACATTTCCACATATACCAGTATGTTTCCATACAAATATCAGGGGATAGGGTAAGGGTATCGCTAGTGGGGGGCCATGGCACCCCCTGCATCATGCAATGCCCCCCCCCCCCCCAATTGAAATTGAAGTTGGGAGCACTGATTCTCCCTCCACAAGCTGCAGCAGCAGTGCTGTAAATTCCCACTTTCCTGATGCCCACTGTCTTTCTTTGAAGAATTAATTCCTGGATGGAAGTTCCCACCTGCAGACAGAGGGGGCACTGTGCTGGGAGGAACTTCCTCCTGGGTCAAAGAGAGCAGCGCTGGGGAGAGACAGGGAGAAGAAGTGTGTGTGTGTGTGTGTGTGTGTGATTCAGTCTCTGTGTATTTGGTGGATGGGGGGGTTCTGTGTGTGGGGGCTCTGTGTGTGTGTATATGTCAGTCTGTGTGTTTGTGTATGGGTCAGTCTGTGTGTGTGTATGGGTCAGTCTGTGTGGGGTGGGCAGTCTGTGTGTGGGGGCAGTCTGTGTGGGGTGGGCAGTCTGTGTGTGTGTGGGGTGGGGGGTCTGTGTGTGGGAGGATACCAGTCTCTGTGTGAGGGTGGGGGAAGTATGTGTGTGTGTGTGTTTATGGGTCAGTGTGTGTGTGTGTGTGTGTGTGTATGGGTCAGTCTGTGTGTGTGTGTGTGTGTGTGTGTATGGGTCAGTCTGTGTGTATGGGGGTCAGTTTGTGTCTGTATGTGTGATTCAGTCTCTGTGTATGTGGAAGGGTGTGGGGATCAGTCTGTGTATGTGGGGGGATCAGTCTGTGTGTGGGAGGGGGTCAGTCTGTGTGTGTGTGATTCAGTCTCTGTGTATGTGGAGGGGTGTGTGGGTGTCAGTCTCTGTGTGAGGGTGGGGGGTTCAGTCTCTGTGTGTGGGAGTCAGTCTGTGTGTGGAGGGGGTCAGTCTCTGTGTGAGGGGGGCAGTCTGTGTGTGTGTATAGGTCAGTCAGAGTATGTGTGAGGGGGCTGTCTATGTATGTGTGTGTGTGTATGGGTCAGTCTGTGTGAGGGGGGAGTCTGTGTGTGTGTGTGTGTATGTGTGTGTGTGTGTGTGTGTGTATGTGTATGTGTGTGTGTGTGCGTGTGTGTCAGTCTGTGTGTGTAGGGTGTTGGGGAGTCAGTCTGTGGGCTGTATGGGTCAGTCTGTGTAAGTGCTTGAGCTCCAAGAGAGATACCTCTCATCTCATGACCTCCCCTGTACCCGATGGATTGGCAGCCTTCTCAACCACCACGGATCTGATTGTGCCACCCCCTCCCTGCAAGGTAAGATGAGGGAAAGGGGAGCATTCTTTTTTAATTTTTGTAAATAATTATTAAAGTAAAAATTGTAAAGCTCTTCCCTATCTAACTCTCTACACCCCCTGAACACAGTACACCCTCACAGACAGTGAACCCCCCACATACAGTACACTCCCACCAACACAGAGTACACCTTTGCAAACACATACAGTGCATCCTCATACACACTTCATGGCCACATACATTCACCACCACACACACACATACATACTTCACCCCATTACACACCAAATGTTATATATATATATATATGTATATATATATATATTACAATGTTAAACACAACTCTGCACACCAGTCAAGCCATAAGACTTACTTTTCCCACAGGAATCACAAATTTGCAGTGATCTCACTACAAACCAAGTCACCAAATATGACAATTTATCAAAAGGTGAGCGTAAAGCACTACATGAATTATCAACTGACAACTTAATTATAAAACACTCTGATAAAGAGAGCAACATTGTGCTGATGGATCACTCCCAATACATAGAAATGTGTATGGTGCATCTAAATGACGAAGATGGTTATCAACTACTAGGGAGCGATCCAACTGTCAACTCTGTTAATCAGTTACGCCAAATTCTGACAGAGACTTTGGAAAATGAATTAATTTCTACTAACAAATATCGCTTTATGTTAAAGGTAAAACCACTAATGGCCACAATGTATTTTTTACCCAAGATCCTCAAAGATCTACACAAACCACCTGGCCACCCGATAATTTCGGGAAGGGGATCATTAACAGAGAACTGTAGAATCCTTGTGTTACAAACATCTTCATACATTCAAGACACCAGCTCAGCGATTGAAAAACTGACCCAAGTCACCCATGTACACCTAATTCACATTTGGCTAGTTTAGATGTAGTCTCACTCTATTCTAACATCCCCCAAGAGACTGGCCTCCTAGCCTGTACAGACTTAATGAACGAATCAAAACTATACAATACACAATTTTGCACCTTTATCATAAAATTATTACCCTTCATTCTTAAGCACAATTTTGTTTACCTTGAATGGTAAAATCTACCTGCAAACCTCTCGAAAGAGATATCCCCTATGGCCAATATTTAAGGGCTTGCAGAAATTGTCCAAATGATGAAGATTTCATCAGAGAGGCTAACATCTTAAAGACAGGACAAAAAGGAGTTTAATAGGTGCTCACTACAAAATTAAACAGGAGATTTAAGGCAGGCAGCAGTGAACAATACAAGGATTCCCGGACCTTGTTGGTACATGCAATACAAGAAAGAAACAGAGCAAACTGCACCCCAAATTGTTAATACAGACGGTTATATGTACATAGATGTCCAAATATGTAGTACAGTGGACCTCAGAGATAAACAGAGAAAAAAAATATATATAGTGCAATACGGTAAATGTGACGTATAAGTGGTGGATAATAAAATGTCGCTACCACTCACATTCTTATAAGCTAATTCAGTTTATTTTATTTCATATAGATTACTTTTATTTGCATCAACCTACTGCTTCCTGAGATGCTGGTTATACTAGAGCAAGTTCTGCTCTAACAAATGTGAGTACATTCCCTTGCCTTTTTATTTTATTTCTCTACTGGTACTTACTTCACCATTGGAGTTTGTTTTTACATTTGCTTCCACTTATGCCTTGCACATTGCACTCTATCTGAAGAATCTGGGTCTACCAAACCGACATATATATCTGTAGGCGGGAATTAGCTCATAAGAATGTGAGTGGTAGCAAAATGTTATTATCCACCACTTGTCGTCACATTTACTGTATTGCACTATATATATCTTTTTCTGTTTATCTCTGAGGTCCACTGTACTACATATTTGGACATCTATGTACGTATCAAAAAAGTTTAAAAGTGTAGCGCTTCAAATAGAAAAGATTACCTTAACAACAGTGGTTATGATGGTTGTGTGTAAGGTTACAATTTCTTAGACCTAAAGAAACAAAATAATACTACATAGTGCAACTTATAGGTACAAAGAGTAGTGCAATAAAATTATTAGGTAGAACACTCACAAACAAGGAGCTATAGAACCTTGCTCCGGTTTGAATAACTTCTGGATCCGTTTATGTGACCCACCCCTCTATGGAATATGTGTTCAGTCCTAATGTCTTGTCAACTCTCTGCACTTCCAGCCCTCCAAGGGAGAAAGGGGTGGGTCACCTAAACGGACCCAGAAGTTATTCAAACCGGAGCAAGGTTCTATAGCTCCTTGTTTGTGAGTGTTCTACCTAATAATTTTAGGGAGACTTTGGTCAGTTGTATCGTCAAAAATGACACCGGTTTTGGCCGATTTTACAAAGTGACAAAGTAACAAACCAAGTAGTCCCAAAAAAACCATCCCTGACAGCCAAGAGGGCTCCAAATCTCAACGATATACTAGTGCATAGCCATCTTTCACAACCAACACAACAACACATATGGCAAATACCCACTAAAGGTTATTTTTGCTAGGGATCAACTGTTGCATGCACCCTCACTGTTCATCCAACTTATGTATGCACAGTTATCAGTCTGCAAGTTTAACTACTTTTGCCTATACCACTATTACCCTATGGCAAATATCTAACTTGCTGGACATATTACTATTAGTTTTTCTTATAGAGCTATGTGATACATAGTTGCAACAGTTATTCCTGCAGCGCATAGTGGTATATTTGATACTTGACTATCCACTTTCTTAAAGTGCCACTGTTATGGCCGAATCCATTTTCTTATTATACCCCCTTCCCGACTCCACTACATCTAATTGTCCTCCTAGTTATCCCCAAATGCCCCTAAGCCCCCCATATTACCTATTTTTTTTCATCTTTAATTTCTGCCATGACCTAGGTCCTGGGCACCGCCATCTTTGTGTGGGTAGATGAAGTCCCTGTGGGACACGTCATCTGTCCACACAAGGTAGCACTGTGAAATTCCTGCACATGCCCAGTTAAACACTTGGGCATGCGGATGGGAATTTAGTCTATTCATTCGTCAGAAAGACAAATAAATGAATCGAAATTTCGAACGAATTACCTCCTTGTTCGTTCGGTTTATTACAAGGAGGGAGCTACCGGCTAGCAGCTCCCTTCTTGTAATATGTAAAAATAGCGCTCCCCACCACTTCCTAAGCCCCCCATGTCCTCCCTCACTCTATGGGGGTCAATATGACCCCCATAATCGCATAAGGGAGACTAAAATCTCTCGAATGCCCCTTACTCACTATGCCACGAATAGGGGCATGTCTACTAATCAGTGAGCAGCCAGTGGCTGCTCACTGTTGTAAATAAGAAAAAAGCCCTTACCCCTCTAACAAATGGCCCTTGGTTCCCACCCATGAGCGGTGGGTGGGAGCCCTAAATTACAATAAGGGGGGACCTATTGTCCTCCCCCCAACCCCCACCCCTGAGTGGTGGGTGGGGACCCTAAATTACAATAAGGGGGGACCTATTGTCCTACCCCCTGACCCCCACCCATGAGTGGTGAGTGGGGGCCCTAAATGAAAATGGGGGGACCATCTCTCATGGGTGGGGCTGGGGGGACCCCCACCCGCCGCTCAGGGGTGGTGGCCAGGTGGTAGGCCAATAGACCCCCCATTTTCATTTAGGGCCCCAACCCACCGCAACTGTGCAGCAGCTTCCCCAGCACACAAGCTCTGCCCCTGCATAAAAGATTGCCTCCCCATATGCAAGTTCCGCCTCCATATGAAAGCTCCGCCCCTCACACAAGCTCAGCACCCACTCTCCAGCAGAGGACCTTGTATGTGCATGTGCTTGCTATTGAGCAAGCTTGTGTGTGTGTGTCAGTGAGCTAATCTGTAGTGAGTTTGTGTGTGTTTCAGTGAACTTGTCTGTAGTGAGCATGTGTGTTAGTGAGCTTGTCTTTAGTGAGCATGTCTGTGTGTGTGTGTGTGTGTGTGTCAGTGTACATGTCTGTAGTGAGCTTGAGTGTGTCAGTAAGCTTGTCTGTAGGTGTCCCTCCCTTTGAGAGAGCTGACTGGATCTTTCTCTGGCATGGTGTGTCTCCTCTCTAATATTCCTGCAGTTCCTCTCTGGTCCCCTGCATGCTCTCTGTAGTAATTCCGAGGCCGGAGTGACGTCATGTCACTAAACAGCGCACGAAGGAGCAGAGAATAACTGCAGGAAGATTACTGCTCCCCGCGGCGGCCATCTTGAAAGCTCCCCGCAGTGGCCGGCTTTAATGTTTCCTGTGAGGTTTAGCAAAGGACTGACAAATCCCAGGCGCCTGGGAGAAATTTCTTGTCACCATGGCGACCTGGGATTTGTTGGGCCCTGTGTATGTATGTATGTATGTATGTGTGTGTATATATATATGTATATATATGTGTACACACACACTTAGATACATGTTTTATAATTGCCCCCCATTTTTTTTCCTTGGCCCCTCATGTGCCCCCCTAAATATGAATCCTGGAGATGCCACTGGTAGGGTTTTGTCCATTTCTGCTCATATTTTTTGGCACACACACTTTATACTAGATAAAAAGTTGTTTGAGGCAGTTTGTCCAAATCAAATTCCTGTTAACTCACACTAGAACGAACTGGACTACATTCATCCAGGATTTACCTGTAGAGTGTCTTAATTATTGTATAAGATTCCAAAGGTAAATCTCAAGTGGATCAATTCATTCGGTGTAGATTAAAGGTTATTGCATTCGGAAGAACGATCTAAACACATTTTTGCACAAGTCTATATTGTGCTTCCAAATTGCTATTAGTGGTTTGACACTGAAATCACAGAACTCACATTTAATGAAAGGGATGGAAAATAGTACATGACCTAATTTATTAAATACAGCAACAATTATGCAAAGGATGTATGAATACATTTAAAAGAGGGAAACTATCACTTCTTTGAAAATTATCAAGTAACTTGTGTTTACCTTTTTTATTTTGATGCTCCGTTTTCTTTATAAATGTCAATTAAAGATTTAGTAAATTACATCTCAGTCCACTTCAGTTCTTACACAAAAAAAAGGGGAACCCTGTACATTGAATAGGGAGAAAAATAAAGATTGTGCGTGCTCCTCTCCCTATGTTGAGTGCCGGGTGCAAATGGAGTCAAGACTGCATTCTGTTCCATGATAAAGGTTAAAACAATGCTGTGGATTTCTATATCTATTTATTTTTTTGCCATTTTTGGTATCCCTTAAATACATTCTATGAACAAAACTGTGCTTTTGTCTAACAGCTAACAGCGGTCAGGAAAGGGTTATTATATCATTTTAGTATATTGATGCTTTTTTCATTAATCATCTCTAGGGGAAAAGACAGTATGTCTGCAGGGATAGGAGGTGGGTAAATGGGGTATTCTAAAATTACATAGCTTAGTACTCTGTTTGAACAATTGGAAAGCTGATATGATAATTGCATCAAGTAAATTGCTTATTTTGTTTTTCTGTTTGTTGCCCTCCCTGTCCCTCTGGGATGATTTATACTAAGACTGAAAGCTAGTTCAATGCTACAAGAAATTCACTATTTGGTAACAATTTTTTTTTTCTTTTTAGTAATTTATGTTTTTGAGTCAATGCTAGTAAATGAATAAGCAGGAATACTTATGCAGGTATATAAAGATGCCTGAAAGACAAGCAATCCACTTATTCTAGAATACAGAAAGAGAACAAGAGAGAACATGCTAATTCCCAAAATAGGACAAACAAAGCTTAAATTCACTTAGAATCAACAGTCTGGTCATCGAAGATCACCTTGGGAATGTCTAGTGGAAATCAGCTAAGTAAAGAAGTTCTGTTTAACATCTTTGGTGACGTCAAAGATACTAGTTCAACTTAGTAATTTCTTACATTGTGATCCTGAAGAGCACTTATGTTCCAAGCATTGTATAGTGCAATAGAGGAAAATTACTGAAAGAAGATGAGGTTATTGGACTCAAAAGTATGACCTCTAGTAGAAGCCATAAAGGTATTTCTGTCTGGAATGGAATTATTAAGTCACTGGTGCCTTAAGTGTTCTGTGTAATGTAATTGTCCAGGGAATTATGTTTGCTCACTAAATAAACAATAGGGGTGACGAGAATTAACATAATAGAAGGGAGCTTCTCAGTTGGTTTCTATTCAAAGACACCTCTTGTTCTCATATTGTTCTCATATTTCTTGTTCTCATATCTGTGATGATTTTGTTCTCCTTGGTATTTAGTTGACAAAGTTTTGTCGTGGCCTTGCAAGTTAGCCATGAGTGAAGCACGTGAGGTTTGTGAGACTGACAATGTGACAGTATACCCCTGTACCGCTGCCTCACTTAGGCACTAGTCGAGACTTAGTGAAGGGTGAATAAAAACTGGTTTATTAGGGAAAAAAATGTCACCTTTTATACCTGGGTTCTCAACAGGATGTCCCCAGGGAGAACAATACAATTGCAACTTGGTGTCTCTTCCTGAGCAGGTAATTTAATTAGTGGACAGACACCTAGGCACCAGGGCACAAAATACACAATAACTTTGGTTTAGATTGCCCAGTTAGTCCAAAAAGCAGCTGGATTAGATGTGACTAGCCTGAGTTAGATGAAAGCCCAAGTTTTTAGCGGGTCGCGATAACCTTTGATCCAGCACAGGGTTCCAGGCTAGAATTTCACATCACTTTAGATGACTGCGCTTAAGTCCTTGGTATCGTTTAATGTCTTACCACCTCCTCTGTCACCCCTTCAAAAAGCTCCCTGATTTGTGGTTCCAGGACCAAGAGTAAACCTAGGCAAAAGTTTACCAGACCACAGCAACCCCACGATCAGATCAACAGTTCCAAGCAATTTGTGGTTATCTCTCGGTAAGGCACACCATGCCTCAGCTGCTCTCTGCCCTGACCCCTCTTGACTCCTGGGCCGGGAAAAGAGGGAACTAGGCTGGGAGGCTTGTATTGGTTGGAGTAAATGTCAGTGTTAATAGCTTCTCTGGGAAGAAGTGGTGGGTGGGAGCCATGTACTAGTCCTAGGTAACCAGGTGGTCCGTCACAATTGAGTTATTATGGCGTTCTCTCGCTGCCTGGATCTGCTTCTCTAGTATAGACATCTTGCTCTCTTAAACAGAGAAGGCTCCAGCAGCAGGTAAGCCTCGATGACTAGTAGATCTCACTTCCAATCCCACCTCTATGCTGGCAGTAAGGAGATCATAGACAGGAGCAGTGTGATAATACACTTCTACCATAGGCAGGAGACCCAGACTACTCTCAAGCTCTTTTCTATCTGGAATGATCCACAGAGATCCTGGCCAAGTGTATTCCTCCATAAGCTCATACTTGTATTCTGCAGGCCTTTCCATGCCAACATTCACCACTCTGAATATGTTCAAAAAGAAAAAAAAGCAATGTATTGTGGTGAATCTAAGCACAATTATATCATCTGTTAGACCCATTTCAACTGTAATCCATAGTATAGAACACTGGATTTGTAAAATTGAGGTCAAATATGACAATTTGGGAAATAGATAGATTGAAGAAGTATTTCCTACCTAGATATTTTGGTAAACATTTTGCAAATATGGTATTCTATTCACAAATCTCTGTTAATGAGAACACTAAAGTGTTACGAATCCAAAGCTGTAACACTATAGTGTCCCTCTGCTCCCGTGCCCCCACCATAACTTTTTAAACACTTACCTGATGCCAGTGCTGAGGTCTCTTGGTGCTGGATCACTCTCGCCTCCTTCAACATCAGCGATGGAGGGAACTTAATGCGCATGCACAGTGAGCATCGCCATTGGGCATGCGTGTTAGGCCTTTCCGATAGGGAAGTATCTAGAAGACAGTCACTAGAGGCAGTCTTAGCCCTGCAATGCAAACATTCCAGTTTCTCTAAAACTGCAGTAATTTACATTGCAGGGTCAAGGAGACAGGAAAACAGCCAGGGCCAGCGCGTCCATAAGGCGACACAGGTGGCCGCCTTAGGGCGCCCCAACATGGGGGCGCAAAAATCCGAATCTCTGACACCTGGCCAGAGACTTGGATTTTTAAATATTTCTGATCAAACATCGATAGCACAACTATGCACACAGCAGCCGTCCCTCACAACTCATACACTGCCGGTGTTTGGAACAGCAGAGCTGCTGCTATGGCACTCTATCGAATCCTGGCTGCTGCAGCACCTCCCTAATGCATTGTAAAAGCCCTGTAACAGTTTAATTGGCTGCTGTCTGCAAAGCCCCCTCCCCCTGCTCTCAATCAGCCCCCCCCATTACATGACACATTACCACATGTTATCAGACCGTGAGGTAGTGGGAAACAAGCTTCCACTCTGAAGGCAGGCTACAGCTGTTACGGGTAGTAGCTGTCACAAAACACATAATATTTGTTACACCCCTGGTGCTACAGGGCAGAAAGGGAGAGGAATTAGTGGCACTCAGCAACAGGAGCTCAGTATGCATTGTTTGCTGAGGAGCTACAAGGACTGAGGGTGGACCATCTATGTTGTGTCTCCATGAGTGACTGTGAGTGGGTATCTGTGTCTGTGAGTGGGTATCTGGGTCTGTGACTGTGGTTGGGTATCTGGGTCTGCGACTGTGTATCTGGGTGTGTAAAAGTGAGTGGGTAGCTGGGTCTGTGAGTGGATATCTGTGTCTGTGACAGTGAGTGGGTATCTGGGCTGTGACTGTGAGTTGGTATCTGGGTCTATGATGGTGGGTATCTTGGTCTGTGACTGCGAGTGGGTATCTGTGTCTGTGAGTGGGTATCTGGGTCTGTGACTGTGGTTGGGTATCTGGGTCTGCGACTGTGTATCTGGGTGTGTAAAAGTGAGTGGGTAGCTGGGTCTGTGAGTGGATATCTGTGTCTGTGACAGTGAGTGGGTATCTGGGCTGTGACTGTGAGTTGGTATCTGGGTCTATGATGGTGGGTATCTTGGTCTGTGACTGCGAGTGGGTATCTGTGTCTGTGAGTGGGTATCTGGGTCTGTGACTGTGGTTGGGTATCTGGGTCTGCGACTGTGTATCTGGGTGTGTAAAAGTGAGTGGGTATCTGGGTCTGTGATTGGGTATCTGTGACTGTGAGTGGATATCTGTGTCTGTGACAGTGAGTGTGTATCTGGGCTGTGACTGTGAGTGAGTATCTGGGTCTGTGACGGTGCGTGGGTATCTTGGTCTGTGACTGCGAGTGGATATCTCTGTCTGTGGTTGGGTATCTGGGTCTGCGACTGTGTATCTGGGTGTGTAAAAGTAAGTGGGTATCTGGGTCTGTGAGTTGGTGTCTGCGACTGTGAGTGGGTAACTGGGGTGCAGGACCGGCGCATCCTGTAGGCTGACTAAGTGGGTGCTTCTTAAAGGCGGGCGCTGGCAGCAGCTTTACTGCTTGTTTTGGGCCACCACCTTGATGATGGGCCCCATTCTGTATTGCGTACCTGAGGTCATGGCACCAGGCGCTAGGGAGCAAACAAGCGCCTGGTGCCCTCAACCTCAGCACGCAAAGAGCATTTAGAGCCGCTCCCCCTACATACCTCATATCCCAGCAGCGCACGGGCACAGCATACGATTGTTCCCGCCCCTTCCCTTGTACTCGGGGTCAAGCGGCAGGAGGATCGCTGGGGCGGAGCTAAGAGATTGTGAAGAAAGCCAGGCCTGGACTGGGACCCACAGAAAGCAAACATGAAATGAAAGCAAGAGGGGGACTTCATGATGTGTGTGTGTGTGTGTCAGCCTGTTTCAGTCAGTATGTTTGTGTGTGCTTGAGTCAGTGTGTGTGCATCTGTCTGGATCAGTGTGTGTGTGTCTGCTTGGGTCAGTGTATGTGTCTGTCTGGATCAGTATGTGTGTGTGTGTGTTTCTGTCTGGATCAGTGTGTGTGTGTCTGGATCAGTGTTTGTGTGTGTGTCTGTTTGGTCTGTGTGTGTCTGCTAGAGTCTGTGTTTGTGTGTTTGGATCAGTATGTGTGTCTGCTTGAGTCTGTATCAGTGTGTGTGTGTGTGTCTGGATCAGTGTGTGTGTCTGCTTGGGTCAATGTGTGCAAAATATGTTTTTGCCGCTGCAGCCAAAAATCCTTGCACCAGCCCTGGACACAGCACTCATATCACTTCAATAAGAAGAAGTGGTCTAAGTGTCTATAGTGTCCTTTAACGTAAGTAAACCTCTTAGTTTACCATAAAATACACAATCTATTCAATATCTACAATCTGTTCAATCTCCTTTTCCCACTGTCAATTTGAGGATATTAATGAATTTAATTCCACTCTACAGAACAAATAAAGCAAGAACTATCTGATTAAATTTATTAAATGATTGTTTTATTAATAAAAATGTATGTTAAATAAATCATCAGAAACAAACAAAAGAGCTTTTTTTCTTTTCTTTTTTTTTTTTAAGAAATCTGTATTTCGCCCTCGGCAAGCAGCTACAACACGTAATTAAAAATTAATTTTAAATGAAGAGACCTATAGGTAGCTATTGGCTTATAATTGAAGATTATGTTAGCTTTAGTGTACCGATAATCTTAATTTTAATAATGACAGGAGGTGAGTATTTTGCATAATCTTTCTTTACTAACTCCATAGCAGCAAAGAAAAGAGTGATAAAACTGAGAACCAATCACAATACAGTATAGAGTATAAGAGGTGTTACATATGACATAATTTCCTCTTTCTTTGCTGCTCCATCACAAGAAGCTAAGTACAAAAAAATTTAGTCTCTCTGTCCTTCATTATTTAGCTTATATATCATATATATTATCATTGTTTTCATAGCTGTGATATTGTACATATATACTATATTAATTCCTATTTATTAATCTATACTGTTGACCTCCATTTCGGGGGGCTAACCCGTCTCCTCTGGGACCCTTCCCCTGCTGGTCCCCCCCCCCTTTTTGGCTCCTGGTGTATTGCCACTAGCTTCCCAAGTGGATTTTTTGGCTCCCCATCGTCTGTATCCACCCCCCTCCGGTACCATATCTATTCCTGCGGGTTCCCTCTTCCCCGCCTCCTTCTGTCACCCTTTCGCCTCACGTACAGCACTAAAGGTTTGCCGTGCATTCGCAAAAGGACGTTTCGTTTTTTCTACCGAACGCTTATCGTTCGGCAGTTTTACACGATTGCCTTTTGGGCACTCGCAACCAGCATTACTAGACGCACGTTCGACTGTTTGCACTCACGAACGCCCTGTTCTGCCTGGCGTTTGTGCAACTCCTAGATTTGCCGCCCAAACTAGGGGAGGTACTATCCTCCCCATACTAATGGCTGTTAGTCCGGCGGCCATCTTAAAGTGATATTACTGTCAGGCAGCTTCCTCTACTTTGATCCAAAGTAAGCCTTTTATTGTATCCTGCCTCTTTTCACTCAGTGGGACCAAGTCAGGTTAGTGCCTAGCACTTGGGGTTGGTTTAAGCCAGTTGGGCTGTCCCTTATTCTGGCCGGTGTGAGCACGCATTCTTGTGCTGCTAAGTGGACCTGTCCATGCAGGATTCCGATTACCTGGATGAGCCCCAGTGACACAGCCCTCTCATCATCTTACTACGACCTACCGGTCTCATAGTCTTTCAGGTCAACCACCCCTGGTCCCCAGGCCTCTCCATTAATCGTGCCAAACTGCCCTCATGCAAAGCTCATCGGGTGAGCCCCGAGTGTCAATTCCAGATCATGGAAGAATCGCAAAACCCCTCAGACCTCCAGGCCATGATCACAGCAGCTGTAGCTGCAGCTATAGAAAAGGCCTCTAAACCCATCTCCAAACGGGTTCATTATAGAGCGGACTCTGATGACTCTCACTCTTCCAGAGAACGCTCCCACCGGCCTAAACGCCACTGGCGAGTCCGCTGCACCGCGCAAATCTAAAAGAAAAGCCCCTGCTAAATGCAGAAAAGCCATGAGCTGTACAACCCATGAACCCACACAGGTTTCCTCAGGTGAGGAAGATGCAGAACCCACACATGCACTGGCTGTGCTGGATGAATGGCAGGCGGTGGTCACCGAACAGGAGGACTTCGACAGGGACAAATACGAAGCCTCCTGTCATGTGATAAATTTACATCATTGTAGCCACTCAAACAGAAAGATCTCCACACTCAGAGCTGGTCAGAAAATTCATTATTTTTATTTATTTTTCCTTCATAATAGTTAAAATCTTTCTATGTTCTTGTATCCTCATGCATATGTTATTTTTCAGTGTTGAACCTTCTTGGCACAGTTGGGACCTAACTTCTTATACAGAAACAGCATACTCTTACACCATCATATTGCCTTTAATGCACCAAGCTGTGCGGAGTAACTGTACACAGCTTCTAAGCAGCAACAGGGGAGATAAGTAGCATCATGAAACAGCTGTAGAATGCTCACTCTAAACAGATTTCAAAACTTAGCTGGTGAAACCAGACACAATGAGAGTTGTGGTAGCAGTGTTCCATTTTTTGCCCCAGACAGTCAGTTTGTGTCCGTGTATGTGTGTTTATGGGTCAGTGTAGGTCTGTGTGTGTTTGTATGAGCAGGGCCCTCAGCCCCTCTGTTCCTGTGCGTCCATTTGTCTGGTTACAATTACAAGCCTGTTAGTCCACCCATTGTACAGCGCTACGGAATGTGCTAGCGCTATATAAATAATAAAATAATAATGAAGCAGTGTGTGAGTTCATTTGTGAGTTTATTAGTGTATACCTGTATGTTTCATTGTGAATTTGTGTGTTTAAATGGATAACCGTGTGTAGGGTAGTCTGTGTGTGGGTAGTGTGTGTCTGTAAGGGGCAGAGTGATGTGTGTGCATGAGGCAGTGGGTGTGTATGTCAGTGAGTGTGTATGTGTTTTGGTCTGTGTGTGGTTGTATGGGGCAGTGGGTGTGTATGTCAGTGAGTGTGTATGTGTTTTGGTCTGTGTGTGGTTGTATGGGGCAGTGGGTGTGTATGTCAGTGAGTGTGTATGTGTTTTGGTCTGTGTGTAGTTGTATGAGGCAGTGGGTGTGTATGTCAGTGAGTGTGTATGTGTTTTGGTCTGTGTGTGGTTGTATGGGGCAGTGTGTGTGTATAGGGCAGATATATACACCCACTGAAGCTTATACATTGGAATTAACAAAGTCTTTTACCATCAGTTATTTATCCACCTAGTCAGATACAGTTAGTCCCCCAGTCAACACAACCACTCACCCAATATCAAACCAAGTCTTCGACCCCACCTACATGCATACATTCACCAACACAGTCACCTACATCACACAGTTATATCCATCCACCCACCCACCATCACATGCACACACACACACACACATTAAATACAAGCTCCCAAACACACATAAATTGATGTACAAGTAACGAATGTTAGGGAAGGGGAGAGGCCAATTAGTCACATCCACATGAGTCACCAACGAAACTCCTGTCCAAGGTGTAACTGACATTTATTAGACCCCTGCCCCAGCAATGTCTATCAGCTCTTAAACTCAAATTCCACTGAAAACATGGAAACCAGACGAGATTCAATTTCTAAACAACCTCTTTTATAAAACTGGTTACTATTGTTCATCTAGCTAAAAAGTAGACATGAATTACCATATCTGAAAATTACCATATATAATTATACATCCAACTGTAAAAACTCAAATTTACATGTGTTCATGTCATTTAACGGCTACTTTTACCTAACAGATCTGTAAAAAAAAATATGAAAATAAATAAATGAGATCTTTATTAATTATGAGCTCCTCATAAAAATAAAATAATGCATTTTTGCAACACTGTCTTGTGTCCTGTGTCTGATAACATATTAAGTAGTTTGAGATCTTTCAATTACATCTTTCCTACATTACACATTATTAATGGATATTCCAGTAACATTGCCTAACTCCCTGTGTTTTGAAAATGATATTAAACAACATATATAAAGTGATACAATGTGTACTGTAGCAGATACAGTATATACTTTTCCATCAACCAGCTCCAATAGTTTGACACGCGTACAATTAAATCATTACACTATTAAACAGATTTACAAATCAACAGTTGATGCTTCATCTAAAACCAAAACAACATCCCGAATCCAGTAATATTGCCCACATACAATGAGTCAGTCATTGTCATAGGAAGTAAGCATGTGTTGCCTTAAATACAACAGATTAATTTGATTATTTCCCAAAAATGTCACGCGTTCAAAGCGAGCATATGTCAAGTAGTCTGAAAACAATGAATAACAAGAAATAATTTTAACTTACATGTAGTTCAGTAGTGGCTCTTGAAATTTAAGTTATAAGAACTAATCAATGACCACAAATCAGCGTTGGCACTTCTTTCTTAGATGTACACCTGTTTCTTTGTCTCACACCGATCCGCCTCTACCTGTCAAGTCACACTCCTCCCCACAGCTAACCCCAAGAAATGGCTTGTATTACAAAACACCTGTTATTAATAGCACGTATCAGCACCCGATGAGAGCACTATTGTTATACAGGATAAGGGTGGGTCGGAGATCGTATCTGGGTGATGTAGGAAAAACTCAGGGTAAAAGGTGCGATATCCCCGGTCCGTGCCAATTAAGAAGATTCAAATATACGGTGAATTGCTGTGTTAGCACATGTATAAAGAGATTTGGATAATTTTTACTGGGAAATGAACAGCATCCAATTGGAAATGGAAATAGAAGTGAAATGGGTATATTTACCTATTGTGAATACGTTTTACATAGGTAAACTTGTGTAGAACAGCCGAATTTCGATAATTAAACACCATTCTGTTACCGTCTAGTGCTTAGTAAATAGATCTCACAGATGTCCTAGTTAATGACTACAATAAAAGTGCTGAGACTCATTGAAACTTCTTACTCCACTACTAGAGATGAGATTTGCCTCCTAGGAACCTAGTGACGGCTTGATATGTCACATTATCAGCATGCCAGATTTTGGAAAAAAAGATTTTAAATTTAGGAGAAGAAGCCGTACTCTTTTGTAGATTACAGGCACATTGCTAAATAATTGCTTCCAGTGCATACATCCTATCATAAGAATTTCTTCTGGTGAATACACTGAAATTTAATAAACTAGGGATATTTAAATCCATATAAACCTCACTTTCTCTTATGTTTTCCTGGGTGCTTATGTACTAAGCTATGAGACATTTAACACCTTCAGATATTATGTTGATGAGTTTAAACGATCTCCTAATTTTTAGATATTGATTCCAACAATAGGTGGAAATTATACATGAACACTCCACATGTGTCACAATTCAGTTTACTCTCAGTCTGGTGCAGTACCTCACAGTGCCACTACCGGCCTGTGGTCCTATTGCAGGCTGTTGCACCCAGACTGAGATCTCTCTATGTTCCCAGCTGGCTTTACTTTGTAATTACCTGCTCCCTATTTAGTTGAGCCCCTTCTTGTTTGCCAGTTAATTTGTGTTGTTGGTCTGGCCCTTTAGTCCTGAGATCCTATGCTAGCTGCCTGCCTATCCTTTGTTCCTGGGCTGGCTGTCTCCCTGTGTTCCTGAGCTGGCTGCTTCCCTGTATCCAGAGACCTTTTCTGAGTCCCCTGTATCCAGAGTCCTTTTCTGAGTTCCCTGTATCCAGAGGACTTTCCTGAGGTCCCCTGTACCCAGAGGCCTTTCCTGAGTCCCCTGTATCTAGAGGCCTTTCCTGAGTCCCCTGTATCCGGAAGCCTTTCCTGAGTCCCCTGTACCCAGAGGCCTTTCCTGAGTCCCCTGTATCTAGAGGCCTTTCCTGAGTCTCCTGTATCCGGAAGCCTTTCCTGAGTCCCCTGTACCAGGGGCCTTTCCTGAGTCCCCTGTATCTATAGGCCTTTCCTGAGTCCCCTGTATCCGGAAGCCTTTCCTGAGTCCCCTACATCCGGAAGCCTTTTCTGAGTCCCCTACATCCGGAAGCCTTTTCTGAGTCCCCTGTATCTTGAGGTCTTTCCTGAGTCCCCTGTATCTGAGGCCTTTCCTGAGTCTCCTGTATCTGAGGCCTTTCCTGAGTCCCCTGTATCTAGAGGCCTTTCCTGAGTCCCCTGTATCTAGAGTCCTTTCCTGAGTCCCCTGTATCTAGAGGCCTTTCCTGAGTCCCCTATATCTAGAGTCCTTTCCTGAGTCCCTGTATCTAGAGGCCTTTCTTGAGTCCCCTGTATCTAGAGGACTTTCCTGAGTTCCCCGCATCCAGAGGCCATTCCTGCCTTCCCTGTACCTAGCGGCCTTTCCTGGGTTACCTGTATACAGAGGCCCTTCTCCTACATTCTGTTATCTGTGCTTTTATTTTATTTAACTGTCTTCCTTGTAAATATCAATGCACTTATTTTTGCCTTGATCTGTGTGTATATTGGTTTCTTTGCTTTCTGGGTTACGCCATATAGAGGTTGCTGCACTTGCCCCACACTAATTTTTCCAATATATGGTAAAATCATTGGATTTTTTATTTTTACATTAGAACTGATTTGAACATTGTCACAGGTACTACCTAAAATATATAGTTACACTGGTGTCATTATATTATATTACATAAATCTACATCATCTGGTGGCACCCAGTCTGTCCTTGAGAGTATATCTCAAAAAGCTGCAGTAAGGAACTCACAAGATATTGAGGACACAGCAAGTTGACCTAATAACAGAGCTCTGACCAATAGTATTAGAATTTCCTTTAGACTGTCTAGCATGTAGCTGTATGCTTTATAAGCAAGCCATTGGTGAGTAGTGGGGATACCATTAACTAAGCTGTTGGTGAGTAGTGGTGGTACTAGCAACCAAGTCATTGCTGAGTGAGTAGTGGTGGTACTAGCAGTCAAGCCATTGGCAAATAGAGGTGGCACAAGCAGCTGAGCCATTGGTAAACAGTGGTGGTACTAGCAGCTGAGATATTAGTGAGGTTTGGGGGTACTAGCAGTTGAGCCATTGGTGAGTAGTTGTGGTAGTAGCAGATGAGCTATTAATGAACTGTGTGGGTACTAGCAGTTGAGCCATTGGTGAATAGTGATGGTACTAACATCTGAGATATTAGTGAGCTGTGGGGGTACTAACAGCTGAGCCATTGGTGAGAAGTTGTGGTACTAGCAGCTGAAATATTAGTGAGCTGTGGGGGTACTAGCCGCCGAGCCATTGGTAAATAGTGGTGGTACTAGCAGATGAGATATTTGTGAGCTGTGGGGGTACTAGCAACTGAGCCATCGGTGAATAGCTGTGGTACTGTCAGCTGAGATATTAGTGAGCTGTGGGGGTACTAGCAGTCGAGCCATCAGTGAATAGTGGTGGTACTAGCAGCTGAGATATTAGTGAGCTGTGGGGGTACTAGCAGTCGAGCCATTGGTGAATAGTGGTGGTACTAGCAGCTGAGATATTAGTGAGCTGTGGGGGTACTAGCAGTCGAACCATTGGTGAGTCGTTGTGGTACTAGCAGCCAAGCCATTGGCTAGTAGTGGGAGTACAAGCGCAGCAGCTATTGTGGACAACATGTCTCAATATGCTCATTGAGCACCTTTGTACTGATATTATATACAGAGTTCTGCTCGATAAAACTCGAATTGCTACTAAAGGCCACCATTTAAGCGTACCTGGCATGTTTGACATTTGAAAATTTGCTTACTTTAAAATGTTTCCCATTTAATGTGTTTAGTCTTCAATAACCATGTTATTGTCAAAATGAATAAATACAGCAGTATAACCTTTATTTGTAATGTCAGCATCCATCTCTTAGTAAAACCTAAGGCGTGACCTTATATTTTATTTGTAAAAGGTTTCATTTTTAAAATTTTACAGAGCTTGATTGGTTTTCAATTGGTGTCTAAATGTGTAAAGTTCACATTTCAGTGATAGACCAAATATGCAATTATTTTCTCTATGGCATCCATAGCTATTATTTAGACTGTAGGGGAATTGGAGCTATCTCACCCGAGCATCTGCAGTGATAGAATTAGAAATTGCCGCCCTAGAATATTGCGATTTACCAATAGTAACTGTTACGTAAAAGCAAACAAAAAGCATAGAATTAAAAAAGAAGAAAAATCAGTTCAGCCTTTTCTACAATTATTAAGGTGGATACATGAATGTACAAGGTAAAACTTTATAATTCTTATGGAATGTTATCACAAAATGAGTTAACCCAATCTTTTTTTTCTTGAAATCTTCTTAATTCAGCAGCTGGTAGAGGGAGGGAGGATGCAAGCTGGTAGCTACAGCTTGATAGGGGGAAACACATATTAGGACAAATCTATAACTATTTTATTGCTCTTTAAACTATTAACACAATACTCCGACTATGTGGGCTTGATTCTAGTCTTGTCAATGCTGTTTAGCAGCCAGATACTACTAACTAAAAATACCTGTCACTGCAGTTAGCGAGTAGCAGCTGTTTAATGACTGCAACATTTCAACAGTAGCAACAGGAAATACATGGCTGCTGCTACTTCAAACTAGTTACTAAGTAGTGGTTAAGGCAGGGCTTGATAAAATGTATTGGAATCAAGGAGCTAGCTAAAAAGTTAGGAGCAGGTATTTTTTTTAACTAATAAAGCTTCATGTTCAGTGACAAAAATTCAATTCTTAAAGGTACACTATAGTCACCAGAACCAGTGCAGCTTAGTGTAGACAGACAGACAGACACACAAAAACTCACAGACAGAAACACACAAACTCCCACAGACACACACACACATACTAACAGACACACACTCACAGACAGACACACACACACATACACACACACACAGGCAGCTACACACACTCACATAAATACGCTCAAATACCCACACATATAGACACACACTCACATACACACACATACACTCAGAAGTTTTTTAAAACATTATTTTATTGAAATACACTACCTTTGGAGAGCTCAAGTTGATAGTTTTCCATGGGGTCCAGTGGGGCTGCTGTCAGCTCTCTGCTTTGCTCTCTCTTGCGCACTGTTTAGTATGCCAGGGCCGGAATGACATCATATTACGGCTCCCGGCATTACTGCCGGGTGCGAGAGGGAGCAGAGCAGGGAGATGACAGCTCCCTCCCTCGCCACCCGGCTCCATTCCATACAGCGGCTGCCTGGCCACCTCTTCTCTCCCACAACACTGGACGGGTGCCTGCATTCTCCAATGCCGCTTCAGGTTGACATATCCAAAACCCAGGGATTTAATAGCTACTAGTTGTATATAGCTTATAGCAGATATTTATCAACTGGTTGGAATCAAGCCCAGATTTTTTTTTTATCTGTTATCTGTTGAACGACAGTAGTCATTGATAATTCATATAAATATGATGGTATTCATGGAATGTTTCAAACAAATATGATGGATATTAGAGAAGCTGAGTAGAAAAACTTAAAAATAATGACTGTGTTCGTTTATTTAGTAGTAACAATTTATTAGTAGTAACAATTGTTAGCACTCATAGACACAGTGTGATATGGTGTATTATTTGCAACAAATTGTGCGAATAGAATGCTAACTAAGTTTATCTCCTTGGCTTTAAATCCACATGTTACTGGGTTACAATAAAGGCTACACAGAAGGCTCAGCTGAGCTCAGATTTCTTGGCATTCAATCCTAATAGTTCAAGTTTAAAGCAGAGACAGGCTTAATTTAGCATGGAGAAGAACATTAAAGAGGTTTAACAAAGTAGTGGGTCAATATTACATTTTATTAATACGCAAAGGGTTATACAGGCTAATAACAGACACAGCCTATACAATTCTTAAAGGAATGTAAAATGAACAATGAAATCAAGTCTTTTTTTTTTTTTTTTTTTGCATTTATTAAATTCACCCTTAGCATCTTTGGATTCTTATATTTCCTTTTTAAAGAAAAGTATTCACATAATGTTTATAACTTGGTAGAAAGACTTATCAGTATGCTGTTATGAAATTCTTCTTTCGGGGTTTAAAATTAAAGTGTCGACTGGTACAAAATTCAAAGTGAATTTCAAGTTGTATTCCAAAATAGCAGAGCTGGAAACATTTTATCAATTTTATTTGGCCCAAAACATGAAATTCCTTTTGAATTCAATTTAGAATCTCAGTAGAGTTTTCGATAAGTAACCATATGGTTGTATGGTTGTTTTTTGTTTGTTTTTTTTCTCTGCTTTTGTTACGTTTTATTTTCTAATTGCTTTTTTTGAATTCCTACTGGAACACAACCATGAGTGTAAATTAGTTACAAAATTCCGGTGTATTCCAAATGCCATACTTTTTCACAGTTACAAATTTCATATACTTTTGGTAAAATGGTCATCCATCCACGCCATAATGTGAATACCTAGAAACTTTTTAAAATTGTTCACAGACTGTTAAAGGGTCACTCCAGACCCATAAAGCACTTTAGCTCGCTAAAAAGCTTTGTGTAAAGAGAGTGTCCTCTTTTTTCATTTTACAAAAAAAATGAAGATTTCAATAGAAATATCAATTAATTTGGTTAGATCCCCTTTGGCATTCAAGTAGACAACAAGTCCTGTTACTTCCTAGCTGTTTAGCTCAGTAGAGCTAAACTCAAGAGGCAGCAATTGCCCAGAACACCTGTTTTGCAAAGACTTCTCATTGAGCTGCGTTAGGAAGTCTATGATTGGACAACCACAGGAAGTCTGGGTGGTGTAAGAAGGGGAGGGCTTGCAAAGGCAGCAGACAAAAGAACTGCAGGTTTTGCAAGCTGTTTTTCAATATACACCCAATGAAATAAATGCGTAATTAAATTCATGCAAGATTTATTTGGGGTATTTTTACTAAACAGTGATTTGGATTTATTTTATATTTTGGAACTGGACTGTCCCTTTAATTCTATCTATCCTATCCTATCCTTCGGTATAGCAGCTTAATAATACATAATGCTGAACTGGGCAATAAAGTGCAAAATGCTAAAGTGCAAAATGAAAGTGCAAATGCTCAAAAGCAAAATGCTGATATTAAAAATGCACCAAGTCAATGACACATATATATTCAAATAGCCCAAAGTATAAATGTGAACAAACAGCATACACACAAAATAAAGCCGCTGATACCACAATGCAGGGTCCCAGATAGTGCTCAGTATTCAATGCTCAACGCGTTTCGTCGCCAGACTTCCTCAGGAGCTTCTTCCATCTTCCTCCGTCTTCCTCCTTTTAAATCCGCCGGTGTATCTACCGGCTTCCGTGATTGCCGTGATTGCGCATGCGTCCATGCGTCATCACGCATAACGTCATACGTCATGACGTATACGTAACCGCTATGCGCATGCGCAACCAAGGTGAACCGCAAACAACTTTATTGTTCATATACCCGGTGGCATTTAAGAGCGATCTTATGAAAAAAACGCTCTACAAGTATGCAGACCGGATTTACAATGCCTGCCTACCCCACTACTAACCCCTAACAGAAGAATACTAAATGTAAAGGGGGGAAATATAAATCAGACAGGTGGACAAAAGGAGGAAAGGATGTAAAAAATGGAAAAAAAATTTTTTTATATGTATAAAAAATATAAATAAAAAATATATATATAAAATATATATTCTATTAAGGAAAAAAAAGGAGTCCATTTATATTTCCACAATGTCCATCATAATAAAGATGTACATAAACCTTACAATAATAAAAACCTCTATATAATAATAATAGCGGCATAGATGAAAAACATGTAAAAAAAAAAAATGTGGACAAATGAATAAATAATCATCAAATTATGTAAGAGTAGAGATCAATATGAAAATCTATAAATATAAATAAGAGTAATGATGATAATGATGAAAAATGAAGGCATATAAAATCAAATCACATATAAAATTCACATATAAATATCTTTTCAAAAATGTGATACCATAAAAATCTATGTAGAATATAAAAATATACAAAAAATATGTGTATAAGAATATATAAAAATATATATAGAAAATACATACAAAAGATATATATCCATATTAAACAAATAAATAGATAAACTCAAGGATGTAGATAAAAAGAGGTCATAAATAAAACATCGTACAATCAATCCATAAAAACTAATATGTCCAAATCGGTATTCAATCCTGAGGGAAGAGAGGATTTCATTTTATATATCCACTCTGTTTCTCTCATGGCTAGCCTCTTTTCTGTGTCCCCCCCTCTCCAGTGAGGTAAAACCATGTCGATCCCAATACAAATAAAATCATTAAAATCAAAATCTTTACATGTATTACAGTGTCTGGGTACACTATGCTTCTCATTTTTATTTTTAATCCCATTAAAATGTTCAAGCAATCTAGTGTGTAATTTCCTAATCGTCCGTCCAATATATTGGACCCCACATTTACACTGTAGCAAGTATACCACAAATTTACTTTGACAGTTGATAAAATGTTTTATTTTAAAAGTTTCTTTAGTTACCATACTAGAAAATTATGTTGTCTTATTCTTTTGAAATTTACATGTGCTACACCTACCACATTTAAAAAAACCTTTAGGCCTTTCTATTAGGAAATTCATCTTCTCATTTTCAACTTGTCTTTTGGGCAAAATACTAGGAGCTAAAATATTCCTCAAATTATTGGGTCTTTTATAAATTACTCTAGGGTTCTGAGGTAAAATCTTTTTTAAAAACTTATCCTGTAGCAAAATAGGCCAATTTTTCTTAATAGACTTCTCGATTAAATTGGCCTTGTTGCTAAATTTTGTCAAAAAAGCAAATTCTGACTGATTCCCAGCACCCTTCTTAGTCTCCTTGGTATTCATTAGAACATCTTTCCTCTGATAACCTTCTACCTGTTTTTGTGTATTGGATAGAAGTATTTCAGGATAATTCCTATCTAAAAATTTTTTATTCAAAACCTGGACCTGTTGATTAAAATCTTCTTTCTCAGTGCAATTCCTATAGGAAGAAGCTCCTGAGGAAGTCTGGCGACGAAACGCGTTGAGCATTGAATACTGAGCACTATCTGGGACCCTGCATTGTGGTATCAGCGGCTTTATTTTGTGTGTATGCTGTTTGTTCACATTTATACTTTGGGCTATTTGAATATATATGTGTCATTGACTTGGTGCATTTTTAACATCAGCATTTTGCTTTTGAGCATTTGCACTTTCCTTTTGCACTTTAGCATTTTGCACTTTATTGCCCAGTTCAGCATTATGTATTATTAACCCCTTAAGGACCGAGGACGGTTCAGGACCGTCATCGGCATTTTTGCCTTGCCGACCGATGACGGTCCTGAACCGTCCTAACGGTCTGGGGCTACTTACCTGATCGCCGTCGTTCCCCCGGCGGCGATCAGTGTTCCTCCGGTTGTGGGGAGACTGCCTGCAGCCCAGACAGTCTCCCCACGGCAGATTAGGACCCCTGTGGCCATGTGATCGCTTAGCACAGCGATCACATGGTCACAATAGGTGTCCATAGTGCTGCCTGCAGGGGGACTGTCTGTGCTGACAGGCAGTATCCCTGCTAGTGTAAAATCAATTAAAAAAATAAAGTTAATGGTAATAAAAAAATAATAATAATTATATATGTATAAATATGATATATAGACATATATTATATCTATATAATATATGCCTATATATCATATATATATAATGTCATACTAAGTGTATTTTTATATTAATATGTACTTATATTAATATAAAAATACACTTATAATTAAATTACACACGTATATATATAATATATATAATAACTATATATATTGTATATATATATTATTATAAAATATAAATAATAAGTAATTTAAATTAAATCATTTTTTTTAAATAATAATAAAAAATTTAAAAAAAATTATATAGCTATATGAAATTTTATTCTAACTGTATTTTAAAATTAATATATATATATTTATATCAAAATACACTTAGAATGAATTTGTATATATATCTATGTATATAAAAATAAATAAAAATAATAGAAATATACATACGTCCATATACAAAATTACATAAATAATTATATAAATATACACGTAGACTTCAAATATATAAATATGCATATATATTTAAATTCTACGTGCGCATTTATGTAATATTTTTACATAATTCAGTAATTTTATTGATTACAATTTGAGGGACCTGCCTGCCAACCCAGGCCGAAATTCCAGAGAATTTAATTTGCTAGCACTGTATTTTACCCTGTAACGTTCTACGGCACCCTAAAACCTGTACATGGGGGGTACTGTTTTACTCGGGAGACTTCGCTGAACACAAATATTAGTGATTCACAACAGTAAAACATATCACAGCGATGATATTGTCAGTGAAAGTTACTTTTTTTGCATTTTTCACACACAAACAGCACTTTTACTGATGATATAATTGTTGTGATACGTTTTCAGTTTTTAAACACTAATATTTGTGTTCAGCTATGTCTCCCGAGTAAAACAGTACCCCCCATGTACAGGTTTTATAGCATTTTTGAAAGTTACAAGGTCAAATATATGGGTCAAATATTTTTTACATTGAAAATGGCCAGGTTGGTTACGTTGCCTTTGAGAGCGTATGGTAGCCCAGGAATGAGAATTACCCCCATGATGGCATACCATTTGCAAAAGAAGACAACCCAAGGTATTGCAAATGGGGTATGTCCAGTCTTTTTTGGTAACCACTTGGTCACAAACACTGGCCAAAATTAGCGTTCAATTTAGTTTTTTTACTTTTTTCACACACAAACAAATATGAATGCTTACTTTGGCCAGTGTTTTTCGACTAAGTGGCTACTAAAAAAGACTGGACATACCCCATATTGAATACCCTGGGTTGTCTACTTTTAAAAAAATATGTACATGTGGGGTGTTATTCAGAGATTTATGACAGATAATAGTGTTACAATGTCACTATTGATAAATTTTAAAAATGTATGTTTTGAAACCGCAATATTCTACTTGTACCTATAGCCCTATAACATGCAAAAAAGCACGTAAACACTAGGTATTTTTAAACTCAGGACAAAATTTTGAATCTATTTAGCAGTTTTTTTCATTCGCTTTTGTAGATGAGTAAAAGATTTTTCAAGTAAAAGTCAAAAAAACATGTATTTTTTTCAATTTTTCATCAGATTTTTGTATTTTTTTTAAAATTAAAATACATGAGATTATATAAATAATGGTATGTAAAGAAAGCCCATTTTGTCCTGAAAAAACAATATATAATTTGTATGGGAACAGTAAATGAGAAAGCGGAAAATTACAGCCAAACACAAACACCACAAAAGTGTAAAAATATTCCTGGTCGCAAATGTACAACATCGCAAAAACAGTCCAGTCCTTAAGGGGTTAAGCTGCTATACCTATGGGTTCCTGCTTACTTATTGTTTTGGCACTTACTATTGTGCTGTTATTTTTTATCTTGTATCAATAAATTACTATTTTTATTTGGACATTAGTCATTATATATTTTTCTTGCCCTCATATATACCGTTATAGTGACTGTGGCGCCCTGTTACTTTGTATATATTTCTATTTGACTATTGGATTTGGAGTGTCCAATCTACAGAGGCTGGCCTGCACTTGGTTTATATCCATCGCTATTGTTCATAAACCCATCTTTCTATTTTCTTGTTTGTATCCTATCCTTCAATTGCTTTGGATAATTTGAAGAAATGCCGAGTGAAGACTGAAACAAAAAAGGAGGAGGAGTCAAACACGTATATTTATATATTTAATAAACATGTCACATAGTAATATAGATTTGTTTTACTGCTCATTCTGTTTTGCCCCTCTATTGGTTTCCTGCTATAAAGGAATATAAATTGTATTGACACATAAGAGACAATGAGTTATGTATAGAAATAGTGTATTCAATTTTAGGCAGTTATCTGGCGCTTTTCCTATTTGTATCTATTTATTCCCTGATTTGTGCCAATATATTCCTTACTGTTTCTCTTCCAACACTTTACATTTTGTATTTTATGTTCTAGTTTGGTTCTATTTTTTCATTTTTTTTTACAAAAAAAGACTTGCAACAGTGAGCCTTTTTCTGCATTATATCAGATTATTTTGGCTCATTATAGAAAACGTGGAAAAACACTATCAGTGTATAAAGATGGCATAACAGTTTTATATATAAGAAAATGGCACAAATGCACAAAATAAACATAGTGAATGTGCCAGTTTTTATACATGACTATAGGCACCCAGACTATTACAGCGCATTGAAGTGGTCTGGATGCAGGGTCCCTTTCCCCTAAACAATGCAATGTTAATTAATGCAGTTTCTGAGAAACTGCAATAATTACATTACAGGGTTAAGACTGCTTCTAGTGTTTTCCTATGGGGAAGGCCTAATGCACTCATGGCGCATGTGAATTAGCGTCCCCGGCGTGTTATGTCAGAGGCGGTGGAGCGCTAACACAGCGCCAACGGAGGTCAGTGCTGGAATTGGGTAAGTGCAGTAAGGTTTTTATTTTAAATCCTTACACAGCTTTGTGATCCTTACATTATAAAATCACTTTAACATTTGAATTCATTCTGCCTATTTTGTGTCAATAATTGAATGTTTGTGTGCTACCCACCTGCCAGTCTACCCATATTAGAACCCAAACAATATTTGCAGATATACCTGTAATTGGACAATGACTATATAACAATAACAGTTCAGTAGGCAAAGGTTACCTAACTCTGAATTATAATGGATCCAATTACTTCACCTTACAAGCAAAAAGCAGCTCAGGTTAGCATTTGAGAACCCTTAATGAACTAAAAGTTGAGTGGGTGTGTTTAACGTGCTGCGTTGGATTGTGCCCTACCGTAGCGAGCTAATCTGCTTCGTATTGTGTATTCCAACCGAGAAGAACGAGGTGATGAAGTTTTCTGTAGTAATCTAAATTCACACGAGTATATCCTCTGTTAATGGCTTGTTAATCACCAGCAATTCACACCTTAGTTCATTAGTGCTATGAATGTTGGATCAATAATATGCCACATGAAGCTTTATGAAACTCCCCTGTTTACTGCTGTTTATAATATGCAGTTCAATTAAGTACCGAAGACCAATCAACTGATGTTTGCATTGCATTAAGCATAGTTCACCTTTTTTTCACAGTTTTTTCCCCTGTAACTATAAAATGCTTGCTTAGTATAAATGTTAGCTGCATTAATCATGTTTCATTTTATGCTGGCCATGTGCAATTAGGCCAAAAGACAAAAGAAATTACTTTGTATATGCAAAATCAAACCGAGCAGTTAATGTAATATAAAACTCCATTGCACCGTCACCACTAGCGTAAAATGTCACACTGAGCTCAACCCAGATTTCTGTACACCTGGTGTTAAGTAAGTACATGACCTTTAGGGATGATTGGCCTAAAATTAAGCAAAACCTATGCACCTGGTTGGTGCGGATTGTTGCCAAATCTCCAGTCTAAATAAAGCTTGAATCTTGCACTACCTTCAAATTGTCTGAAATTATATCTAACTCAGTGATGGCTAAACATACAAAATGAAGCTGTTTTGAACTACTGTGTGCGCAGTTTTCTATTATAACACTAGCGACCAGCTAAATAGATTCTACTTAATTCTAACTGGAATAGCAGACAATCTTTCTAAATAAATATGTCAAATTGTTTTTATTAACAAATACATTTTTTGAACTAATGTTTTATTGGGTTTTTGGCAAAAAGCCACAAAGATAAGACATTTAGCATCAGAAGAAAGTGGCAGGAAATTATTTAAAATTTCTCTACAAAGCATTTATTGCATTTATTTATTTATAAAATATTTTACCAGGAAAGATACATTGAGATTTCTCTCGTTTTCAAGTATGTCCTGGGTCCACAAAACATTTCATTGATACAATAGGGTACAATAAAATACAAAAACAATATTAATACACAATATATACAAAATTTAACATAGAACAGGTAGGAAATATATAATCAACCATGGCAGGTGCATTCTGTTTTGATGTATGTAGAGAGGGATCTCGTAAAGGACTTTAGGCTTGGGGAAGATTTTAAAGTGTGCAGGAGGTCGTTCCATAATTGCGGTGCTCTGTAGAAAAAGGAGGATCGGGCCAGTTTCTTTTTGTACTTAGGTAGACTAAATAAAGTGCTGGTACTGGGTCGGAGGTTATAGGAGGTGGGAACAGTTGGGAAGGGCATTCTGTTCAGGCAGGTTAGGAGCTTCCCAGAAAAGCTCTTAGACACAAGGAAAGATGAAGGCTTATTCAAGCCTCTGAGCACAACAAGACTCCTATTTGGAGTGTTGATTCTAGAGTGCTGGTGCTTCTAGGGTCCAGGATAGAGGGTCTCTCTGTTGACGTCAGTGGGGTGCTCGGGCTGCACTCTCAGGATCCAATGCTCCCTTCGATGGCCCTGTTGGGATAAAGTGTGATTTGCTTTTATATCCTATCATTTCCTGTTTGGCGCGCCCACCTCCTCTCGGGGGTCGCGCCCAAGTGACGTCATTCCATGCGTGGCACACCTCCAATGTGCATGCGTGCCGTCCGAATTTGTATGTGGAAACTTTATTAACAATATTAACACAGTCTGAAATCACACTTTTCACCCAACTATATGGATTACATACTGTAAGCATATGTGTACATTATAATAAAGCTAAGTGATTATGCTATTGCAATATATACAGGGCTTGATAATTATAGAGTTGTCCTGTTTAAGAGTGTTTAATACTTGCCACTCTTGTCTAGTAAAGTTAGGCTTCTCTTGGAAAAATCTACCCTTCCTCTGTCTCTTCTTTCTCAGTTTTTTAATGTCCCTCTTTACTAAATTTGAAAATATGTCAATAGACTGATTAGATATGTAAGGGGTGAAAGTGCTGTTTGGTTTCAGACCTGTGCCGAGTGGGAGAGATAGATCAGTAGTCGTGTGTGCCGGTTGTGGTGTTGCCAATTGCATGTTTTCATTGTTCTGAGTCTGGCCAATAGGACAACTCTATAATTATCAAGCCCGCTGATAAAGGTGGTGCACTGGTGATTATGGATCGGGATAATTATGTGAAAGAAATTAGGTCACAACTAAATGACACCACTAGCTACCAACAAATAGACGGAAATCCAATTCAGCGACTACAGACCACTTTACAGATGCTAAACAAGGATGCTAAGGAAAAGGGTATCATTTCTGAAGGAGAGTATAGATACATTAGTGGTAAATACCCCACCACTCCTGTTTTCTATACTCTCCCCAAGATTCATAAAAATCCAGAGGCCCCACTTGGGAGACCCATAGTCATTATAGTAATTGGGACAAACTTAGTTCTGCAACCACCAGCAGTGATCCTTGACAAGTTTCTGATTAAATATGTGCCAAGACAAAAATCTTATGTTAAAGACACTAATGAATTCTTGAAATTGATAGATAATCTCACTATTGAGGAGGACTGAAAACTATTTCCTCTTTGAGGATAAGTATTATAGACAAGTGAAGGGGACCGCTATGAGCTCAAATGTAGAACCAACCTATGCCAACATTTATATGAACAAACTAGAGAAACTACATATATATACCACCGCATTGTTTGATAGAGGTCTCACGTGGAAAAGGTTAATTGATGACATGTTCGTCTGTTGGGGCGGCACGAGAACACATCTGGACATGTTTTTTAATCAATTGAACTCCTTAGATCCTAACATTAAATTTACAATGACATGTGACAAAGAGACAGTCCCATTCCTTGACACTCAGGTACACATGGTGGCGAAGAAGTTACACACTAATATTTACACTAAACCTACGGATAGGAATAATCTCTTGGAATACTCTAGTTTTCATCCGCAACATCTGAAGGATGGTCTACCATACAGCCAACTCCTGAGAGTAAGCAGAATAATTTCACAGGAGAACCAAGTGGAGTCAGTATTAGACTTCATGTGTGAGAAATTTGTAAATAGAGGTTATGCACCAGAGTTGGTGAACAAACATAAGGTTAAAGTACAACACATGGACAGGAATGAAGCGCTCAATCCCATTAGGTCAAGTAACAGTCCCGAGAGAATCCCCTTCATATCCCCATATACACTTTACAGTAGGGATATTAAACGTATTATTATAAAGCATTGGAGTATTTTTGAAGGTGATACTAACCTGCCAATCGAATTTAAAAATCCTCCCCTATTTTCCTATCGAAGGGCCCAGAATTTGAAAGACAAATTAGTACATTCAGATATTGGTAGTAATAAAAAACATAGGAAGTTTTTCTCCGAACCAAAGAAGGGTACCTTCCTGTGCCTTAACTGTATACATTGCAATAGCACAATCAGGGGTGAACGCTTCGCCCACCCTCTATCGGGCAAACAATTTCAAATACTTGATTATTTCACATGCAACTCTGAATATGTGGTTTATATTCTGAAGTGTCCTTGTGGGCTTCTCTATGTTGGAGAAACTACTAGGCCAGTTAAGGAGCGTATTTGAGAGCACAAGAGAGATTTAAGGGCGGCCATACAGAAAGGGACATGTGATAAGCCAGCACCAAGACATTTTGTACAACGTGGTCACAGTGTAAATCAATTATGTTTTCAGGTAATAGATAGTTTCAAATCCTTATGCAGGGGTGGTGACAGACAAAAGGCACTCTGGAAACGCTATACCCACAAGGTCTGAATGAAGACTATGACCCGAAACATTTCTTGTAAGACGCTCACCTAGTGACCTGCGTAATTTCCCTGTAGTGTCCTTAGATCGTCTGTAGCTTTGTTCAAATATTGTAGTCCATCTGGACTAATGAAAGTTATTTATATATTTTCAGTATTAGAACCTAACCTTGGTCCTCCTGGCTCTCTAACTCTTCCAATACCTCCAAACGCAATGACCAACTGTGGTCTGCAACCTGACCAGAGACGGGGTCCATACTTAGAGAGACTACGGGCATCTTTCACACATTACACCGCTGGTGAGTATGCACTATGGAAATTGTATTTTTAGAATGGGCGAGGTGCGCATCCCTGAGTATCTAGGACAAGTCTACAGACTAAGTTTCCGCTCCTATGACGTCTGCTAGGTAAATAATACCCAAACTCCTTTAGATGGTATTTATCAGGAACTCATGTTACAAGGTTTATTAAATATGTTTTTCTTCAAAGAAATCTTTTTCTAAAAAGTTTTTTTTAACAATCTCCAATAAGGTGCCTGTGATAAGCTTACAGATAGTTTTTTCCTGCACATATTGTGCACATATTGTGCACCTTTTCTTCTACCACTGGTGTCATCTAAAAATAACATTAAATATCTATCAAAAAATTGCTTATCTCAAATGAATATAATATGTCTCCCCAGGTTATACATTTTAAATTCTGCTTAGGAGGAACACATCCCTTTATGTTACATACACAGAAGGTAAACCATAGGACAAATGTATTTGGTGAATAAATTTAATTGAAATTTGGGAGATTTAACCACTATGGTCACATTTTATTAACAATATCTTCCCCCAATGATCATCTATGAATAAGAGTATTGAAAAATACAACTACGTTATTGTTTTTTTTAATTGTTTTTATTATTGTTTTTCACTTAGCTTTATTATAATGTACACATATGCTTACAGTATGTAATCCATATAGTTGGGTGAAAAGTGTGATTTCAGACTGTGTTAATATTGTTAATAAAGTTTCCACATACAAATTCGGATGGCACACATGCGCATTGGAGACGTGCCACGCATGGAATGATGTCACATGGGCGCGAGAGGAGGTGGGCACGCCAAACAGGAAATGATAGGATATAAAAGCAAATCGCACTTTATCCTAACAGGGCCATCGAAGGGAGCATTGGATCCCGAGCGTGCAGCCCGAGCACCCCACCAACGTCAACAGAGAGACCCTCTATCCTGGACCCTAGAAGCACCAGCACTCTAGAATCAACACTCCAAATAGGAGTCTTGTTGTGCTCAGAGGCTTGAATAAGCCACCACTCTTTATCCTGTGCAAGACTGAAACCAGCAGACAATATTGGTGAGATCTACCCATATATTACTAATACAGGACATATATTTGGTGTGTACACACTAGGACTGTAAATATTTTTCATTTTTTTAATTAAATTTTATTTTTATTGTTTCCTTTTTTCCTTTGTATATTTTTTATATTTTTTCATTTTTCAACCATTTAATATTAGGTTTCCTCACCAGGAAGAAATTGGGTCCTAATTGTATTGAGGACTCTCAGCTATACAGTGCGATTAAGCAACAATTATAACTGATACTGTATTGGGGCTTTGATTGATGTTTGGTGTTTTTTTTTTAGATGACCACAGGAGTTATAGTGGCATGAGGTGTATATTACGAATTGTATATATCATAGTAGCTTAAGTCATTATTTGTTAAGACATGGAATAAATAACAAGAATTTTTCTAAACGAATATCTGTGTGATTACACATACTTGTACATATTTCTTTTAAACCAATTGTGAGTGCGGTATCAATAGTTGATTTGTATATACGGTAGTTGGAGTGGGCTACCTTGATATCCAGCACCTATTTGGGTGGAAGAGTGCCAGTACACATTTTTGTGTTACAATCATACGCTAGCTTAAAATTGAGTCCAGATGTAAACAACTGTAAAGCTTGAGAGGTTTAGCACCATGACCATTTTAGTAATTTGAAGTGGTTATGGTGGATTTAGCGTGTTTGTGCATTGTATCAAGTTTAACCCCTTTACTGACGGAGGTGGTGTTACTCCACCTCTGGCAGCGTTATGTGGTGTCATCAAACAGCCCAGAACAAGAGCTAGTGCCATGTCTGTCTAAATTTTGAAGCAGCAACACTCATTCATTGGACGAGAGCTGTAAGATGACACTCTCAGCCATTGAATGAGCAGCAAGATTGACATCCAGCTCCCGTAGCTCTGCAGAAGTCTGGTGTTCTAAACCTGCTTACACAGGAGACCCGGAGGACCAGGTAAGAGGGCAAGTGGGCTTTGTGGTTATTTTCTTGGAGTTATCTTTTAAATCCCTGCAAAGTGATCTGTGTTCTGCTCATTGTTTTCTTACTTCTAATTTAAGTTATTTTTGTTCCAATTAGCACACGTATAATCCAAAATCATATATGTACATAATCTTCATATATTTTGTGAATGTCCTTATGGAAAACTGGACAAATTACATTAGTGCTACTTATTGAGTTTCTTATGTACTGGTCCATAGAAAATAACATATTCACAGGATTTGTTTTTCACTAATTTAATAAAAAAAAAAAAAAAAAGAAAAATTCCCATACATAAAAGTGTGGGTACCAGGGTAATAAAAAATAATAATTTACCAAAATAAGCTAATAAGCTGTAAAAGAAAGTCCACAGTAGCAAGGCTAAACTCCAGTGCCTGATGAGTATGTGTTTCCTAATACCAGCATTGTGCATCTGATGAAAACATATCCCTTGGGCTAATCCATGACCACCATGAGAGGACTGGCAACGTTTAGCCCTGGACACAAATACAAACACTATGGCCTGCTGGTAACGGTAACTCAGCATGTTTCATATGTTGTATTTAATAGTTAAAAAACAATAAAATCAAAGCATCATTTAAAACAGATTTTTAACTACAAGAATAAAACAAATGGGGTATTTTAACTAAGAAGTAAAATGTAGCAATTCAAAACCAAAATTGTAAAATTAAGCCAGAATAGTGGATTTTGGAAAAATGCCCTAAATCGTATACAGCGTGGCGATTTTAGCCTGATGCGCACCATTATAGTTTCAATTCACTGTTTAGTGAATAAGCCTCTTTGCTAACCATCGTCACCATATTCACAAAATAAATATATATAATCCCAAAAAAGGGCCACAGTTACTTCTAAATTAAAATAATAATAAAAAAAAAAAAATAAGGGTTTATTCAGTAACTAGTGGCTGAAATGGTGCTGACATGCATTCTGGACATTCATAACTTGGACCAAACATTGCCAAGGTTGTGACTGTAGCCATGGGCCATGCACACAGAAGTCCAGGTTATTAGAAGGCAAGCGAGGTTAGGAGGAGCAAGATGGCACCAGCACTCGCATTCACTGAGAGGCTGGGAGGAGTAAGATGGCGCCAGCGCTCGCATTCACTAAGAGGATGGGAGGAGCAAGATGGCGCCAACGCTCGCATTCACTGAGAGGCTGAGAGGAGTAAGATGGCGCCAGCGCTCGCATTCAGCACCCTGGACAGCGGCGGCGCCACGCCCCCTTTCGTGACGTACCCCAAAACACGTCTGTTAGACAGCATCAGCTCAGTGACTTGCCCAGTTGCCATGGCAGCGGAAGGAAGCGTCTCCAGGCTGTGCTGATGACAACAAAAATGGCGGCGAGCAGCAGGAGAGGCCAGACAGGTCTGTTGTTGTTGTTCTTTATATGAAACCGTCCTGTTACCAGGCAGGCAGCAAGACAAGGGTGTGTGAGCACTCACAGCTCGCCTTTCCCAGCCAGGCTGCCATGGCCCTTAAAGCAGCTGTCAGAGAGGAAATGCTATTTATATTTTATATACATTTTATTTTAATTATCACCAAAATCATCAGATTATCTGCAAATATCAATATAATCACTCACCCTGCTGCAATTAATTTCATACAAATAGGAGGCAGCAATAGCAGCCACTGACAGCTTTTTATCTTAACAAATGTATGTTTTTTTTATTTTAATTAAAAAAAATGTATTTTTTTTTTAAATCTTCTATTTATTTTTCTGTTATGTCTATTCTGTCTTCCCATTCCTCATTTCCCATTATTATATTCGCATTTGCTTTTTTTTTTTGTTTATTAGTATAATTATTAGTGTTGATATTTTGGGCATGTCCCACACATTTTTATTTAGACACCACTAGTATTTATTATTATTTTTTTTTTTTTTACAGTTTGCGATAATGTTTGTAATTCTCTAATGACGTCCCTTACTTAACATCTGGTAAATTCTTCATATTTTTCAAAAGACAGTATGGCATAGTACCAGCATGATACGTGCCAAAGAAGACCTGGGAAGTTTGTATTGACATTATTAGCTGATATTATGATTATGATATTATGATGTGTTGTTGATGTAGTGCATCTGTCAGGGTTATCCATGTCTGTGACATGTTGCTAAATACCAGTAGTCGGAATCCTCAGCTTACATTGTTCTCATTAATTTCTTGAGAGTCCCGCAACAAACTGCTAATTACTAGTAATAATTATTGTTACACTGAAACATTTCCATGTCAGAAACCTGCCACACAGTTCTAATTATTACTAATGCATTATTGTTATGATAATTAACCACTTACAGAGTTGAAAGGACCAGGAATCATTTATATTTCTAATAATATACAATTATTTATTAATTGTGCCTGTTCTGGCAGAATGAGTTCACTTTGGAATACATTGTTAAAAGCAGGAGAGGATTATATCATTGAAATAGTTGTTTTGGGATTTTTTTTTTGTAACTGAAACACTCCCAAAAATGTAATTGTTGTGTGTGATAAAAATGTCAAAATAATTAAAATCTTGCATTGTTGTCTACCACAGAAATTTGATCAAAGTGTGAAGAGGTAAAATACATACAAACTAATTGTTCTGGAGAAATTTTAATGCATGTGATATTAAAACATCTGTTCAACAAGCTCAAATTAGTAAAATTGAAAAAAAAATCCCCTTCAGATCACTAAACGATTTCCACTATTTAGGCAAAAATTTCCAAGTTAGTTTTGAACAGCCGTTGGAATGAACAGAAGGTGATGGCAGAAGCTGTGCCTTTTGCCAACTTTTGACACTTTAGGATTTGCTCACAAGACTAAGTAGTCCATACTTTGCATTACAATATCTTTTGATTGCATTGGATTTTCAATGAAATTCCAACACGATAAACCTGAGTACTTCATACGGATTTTATCTTTTTGAAATACTGAAAAAATGACATGAATTGACAGAACAGCTATATGTTGTGAGACCTTTTGATGTCTGCATCCAATCAGAACTTGAGATTAAGAGATGATATGTGTGACTCACTGCATTTCACTCTGCAAAACTTTCACGGCATCCTGGGAGAGGCAGGCATGCCACATTCACTTACTGGGCGCTACGTGGGCCCTGCCTTCTGGCAGTGAGGAGCAAGCTAAGCCCTTTTCCCAGCAGCCGGCAAGGTCCACTATTCTTCTGCAAAGACCACTGCACTCGTTCCCCACCTGCCAGTGACTGCAGCTGCTCCACGTGTGTTGTGGCGTGCAGGGGAAGAAAGGCATGCATCCTATGAAGCACTTGGTGTTTGTCACATGCTGCTTCAGGATCCACTAAGGGTGTTAGAAACCTGGGGGTTGCATACCAGCAGATTTGGGAGCAGTGTGGGAAACAAATGATTGAGTGGACAAACCGTCATAGCATCCCGACCACAAAATGGGTGTGGACACCTACTCACATAAATGGAGCCAACCACTTAAATAGGTCCATAGACCCCTCCTCATGAGAGAGCTCTTATTCGCTTTCCCCTACTTAAACCCAGAACATCCTGGGTTCTTTTCTCACTTGTCTTATGAACTCCTAGAGGAGCCTCCTTTGCCTAGATTCCTGCATTAATCCTCACTTGCCTGGTTAACCTTTTCCTGCATGTCCCTGCCATGATTAACCCTTGCTGTCTGATTCTTCCTTGTTTAACCCGTGCCTGCCTGATTCCCCCTTAGTTAAACCTTGCCTGCCTAATCTTGCCTGGATACCTGGTTAATCCCTGCCTTCCTTATCCGGTCCTGGGTTGCCTGGTTATCCTTTGTCTACTTAGTCAAGTTGCTAAACACCTAGACTATCCTGTTAAAAGACTTTCCTTTTACTTCTTGGTACCGGTCCTGGCCCTGCACTGCATGGCCTTGTACCTGGACTTCCCAACTCACAGTGACTTATTTTTCAGAGACTTTCTGTTGAATGACTTTGCTTTGTCCTTTCTCTGCATACTGAGTCCATTCACCCCAAACCGTTACAAGAACAGAGTAAATGGTTGTTTGAATTTCTGGATGGTATGATTGCTTCTGAGCCATAAGAAAATCCAAGTTACTAAGTACTTTCTCCCCAACATATTTTTCACTAGACATGTGCATTTGTTTTCGTATGAATATGATTTCATCCGAAAATTCAAGTTCTTCGTATTCGTTTACTAAAACGTAAACGAAAGCCCTACATATGAAATATAAACGAAACTAAAGGGCAAATGCCGAATGCATTACCTTTCAGTTTTGTTTCTTTCAACCTGTGCTTGTAGAAAATAGCACTGCGCATGCGCCACAAAAAAACCGCAAGGAGGGAGCCAACAGTGCTACCAGCTCCCTCCTTGTAATAAATATTAATTCCTCCCCCTCCTCCCCCCGCATTAAAATCTATGGTAAATAGGACAGGTAAGTCTCTACATTTACCTGTCATAGCACTTGGTTGGCTCTGAGTCATTTTACACAGCGTGGGACAGTTCTATGGAGTTTTTCCATGCTGTGTAATTTGACTTATAACACTCTGATAGGTTGCTTTCCTAATGCCCATGCCCATTATTTATTTATTTTTGGTCCCCACCCGCCACTCATGGGTGAGGACCAGGGGAGACATTAGGTAGTGGCATGCAAGAGGATTTAACCTCCCTTTTATTAATATGGGGGTCATAGTGACCCCATACTGATTTATATTCATCTTTTAATGACTGTTTAGGCGACATGCCCCTACTCACAATTTTAATGCGGGGGGGGGGGAAATGTAAAGCTCTTCCCTATCCCACTCAACGACAGTTGTTCAACAGGTGGGAATCTACCTTTTGGCCACCCTTGCAATAGGGGGACCCTAATAAAATTTTGCACCAGGGCCCTCTGTATATTAGTACCACCACTGTGTATTACAAAGGGACTAAGCAACCCTTTGACACTAAGTACATTGTCAGAGGAATTCCCAGAACCTCCCAATACTGCCAAGATCCTCTATTAATTGATCAGTGCAAATGTGGTCCCCAGTCCCTCTGGCATGTAGAGTGCCAGAACAAAATGTCTAATTTCCCTGGTTTTGGTACTAAATGCAAACTTAATTGAAAACAACATCCCTATCTCCCCCCAAGAACATGCTTCATCAACAGTTTTGAAACAGGCTGTATAGCAAACGGCTTTATGAGTTAAATTGATTTTTGCACTGTAAACAAATAGTATGTGTAAACAATAGACATGCGCACCAGTGAAATTTTCTTTCATACGAATTGTGTCATACTAAATAAAAATTTCGGCCCTAAACCATTCGTTTTTCGGACGAAATTCGTTAAATAATAATTTGTTTTCTTCCTAATAGCACTGTGCATATGCAAAAAAAAAAAAGGAGGGAGCCGGCGGCACTACCAGCTCCCTCCTTGTAATAAACATTCTTTCCCTGAACTTACTTTGCAGGGAGGGGGTGGCACAATCAGATCCGTGGTGGTTGAGAAGGCTGCCTATCCATCGGGTACAGGAGAGGTCACGAGATGAGAGATATCTCTCATGGCGCTCAAGCACTTACACAGACACACACACACACACTGACCAATACAAACCCACAGATTGAAACATACACAGACTGACCCATACATACACACTGACACACACACACAGAGACTGACCCATACACACACAGACTGCTCCCCCACACAGACTGACCCATACATACACAGACTGACCCCCCACACAGACTGACCCCCCCACACACAAAGATTGACCAATACATACACACAGACTGACCCCCCACACACAGACTGACCCCCACATGCAGACTGACCCACCCCACACAGACTGACCCATACACACAGACTGATCCCACACACACAGACTAAACCCCACATCCATACACACACAGACTGCCCCCCACACACTGAGCCCCCCACACACAGACTGACCCATACACACAAACTGACTCCCACCCCCACACACAGACTGAGCCCCCCCATACGCAGACTGACCCATAAAAACACAGAGACTGAACCACACACAAACTCACACAGTGGCGTACACAATTTCCATGGGGCACCGGTGCAAAAATTGATCCGTGGAAACTGCTATGTTTCACTGAGGGTTAATCCAGCCTCTAGTAGCTGTCTCACCGACAGCCGCTAGAGGCGCTTCCGTGATTCTCACTGTGATGACGTCCATAGGAAAGCATTGAGTAATGCTTTCCTATGGGCGGTTTGAATGTGCGCATCGCTCTTGCCGCGCATGCAAATTCGGAGCTGAGAGGCAGATCATGGTGGAGAGAACCCCAGTGCCAAGGGAGCCCGGCGCTGGAGAAAGGTAAGTGCTGAAGGGGTTTTAACCACACACACACACTCTCACGAACAGACGCATACACACTAGCTAACAGACACACACATTTACTGACAGACACACACTCAGTGACAGACATACATACACACTCACTGACAGAGAGACACACATACACACTCACAAAACATACACTCTCACTGACAAACACACACTCACTAACAGACACCAAACAGACTCACTAACAGACACACACTAACACACACACACACAAATTAACACACTCAGTAACAGACACAAACAGTAACACTCACTAACACACACACACTCACTGACACACAAACTAACACACACACACACTGACACTCAGTAACAGACACACACAAACAACACACACAGTAACACACACACAAACTAACACACTCAGTAACAGACACACACACACTAACACTAACACACATACACACTCACATTTAAAAAAAAAAAAAATTAATCCCCCATCCTCCCTACCTTTGGGAGTAATGAGGGGATTCCAGCTTTCCCTGGGCTCCAGTGGGGCTGCTGGGCGGGCCGGTCACTGCAGGCGGCGAGGGAGCACTGATCTTCCTGATCAGCTCCCTTGCGTGTTGCTTACTGATGCCGGAGCCAGAATGACGTCATATTCCGGCTCTGGCATTACTGCGGTGCACGAGAGGGAGCTGGGTAGAGAGAGCTCAGGGGAGAATGCTCCCTCGCGCACCCGCCCACCCGGCCGGTGACACCACTGCCAGCCAACTTTTCCTGTGTGGACAGTAAATGTCATTAACCGCTTATAAAAATGTGGTTAATGACATTTACTGTCCACACAGGAAAAGTAGTGCCGAGCAGCAACCAAATCCACAGAAGGGTTAATGCTGAGCAGCAATTATGCAAATGGGAACCTAGTAACTGCTTTGGGGTCAAAGGCCGGTTACAGCCTATCAGATCTAGAGGAGGGGTATTTGGGCCCAGTTTTCATCCTGCTCAGTGCCCTGTCGTGGTTTCCCTTGTGGTTGTCCGAGAGCGCGTTATTGATTCTGATAATTCTGGTTATTTGACTTTGGCATTGTTTTTGACTTCCCTGTTTTCTGGCATCCCTGACTCCTGGCTTTTCCTTATTGTTGTGTCTCTTTCTGTTTACCTTGACCTCAGCTATTCCTGACTATTCTTTGGTACGTTAGTCCGGCCATTCTAAGGTTCGGTATACGTTACCTTTCAGTCCTGTGTTATACAATTCTACGTGCTGGATCATTCTGTAATCCTGACAGCCAGCTCCTGGGCTCCCCAGGAGAAGAGGCTGGCAAACTGGCGTACATACCCGGGTTGCAGGGCGGCTGGACCACGGTATGTACGCCAGTGGACTCACACTTACCAGTAGCTGTCTGGATGCCTCTTTGCAGAGCTGAGCTCCCTGTCTCTCCCCTGTGCTGCTCTCTGTGACCCAGGAAGAAGTCCTCCCAGCAGAGTGCCCCCTCTGGGCGCTCATAGTTCCACAGTGACAGTGCTGCTGCAGCTTCTGATGGGAGACTCAGTGCTCCCTACTTCAATTTCAGTTGAGGGGCCACAAAGAGTTTGTGGGGGGGGGGGCACTGCATGATGTATGGGGGGCCAGGGCCCGCTCCCCCCAGTGTTGCCCCTACCAGTGCCACTTAAATCGGCCATGATTGTCCCTATTGATATGAATATCTTGAAATTCAAAGGGATTTATTACTTAACAATATGTAGCAGTGAGTTGGCAACTGATTTGCAAAATATATGCCAAAATAGCATATGTAGGTTGTTGTTTCCTCAATTCGCTGTTAAGTGGATAAGCCAGTATGCACTTTTCTTGTACCTGAAGGTCTGAAACACAGAAATTGCTAATACATTTCTGCAGCCAGTTTGGAAACTACTTTTCTTTAAAGGTTAATGTGTGCAATTTTAGGAAGCAAGACATGTTCTGTTTTTTGAATCCAGGAAAATGGTTTGGAATGAGCACTGTGAATCATGGCTCAATTTATAAAGTAAAAAATCTCAGCCAATATTTTAACAGAAACATTGTCTGTATGATTTCAATCAAATCCACAATTCTCTTTTTAGACATCAGCGAAATCTATTTAGTTTTATAGATACATTCTTTTTTTTGTTGGGGACAATTAAGGTTTGTTTCACCCCAGTAAATGTAGTTCTCTTGAAAAGTTTACTGGTTTTGTATTGGACTACTGAGGTAAGTATTTCCCACAATGCCTTGCTTTCACAAATATATATATATATATATATACACGTTTCCTATGATTTTTTATGCATGCAAAATGTGCCAAGTATTATTTGAAATGATTAATGATTGCATTAAAGAAACACTCAAAAAAAAATAATTGATATATATATTTTCCTTTTAGTCACCGAAACAATGTTAGCTTACTGAAGTAGTTTTTGTGCATAGATCATGCCTCTGAAGTTTCACTTTCAATCAGATGTAACTTAATCTTAAAGTTTTAATTTACTGCTTTGTAAATTTAACTTTAATCACACACAGGAGGCTCCTATAGGGTCTAGCAAGCTATTAATTATTATACATTAAACAGAATTTGCAATAAAGAAAATACAAACATTAGATGACTATTAACAGGAAGTGTTTAGGAAGGCTGTGCAAGTCACATGCATGGAGGTGTGACTTGGGTGCATAAACAAAGTGATTTAACTTCTAAATGGCAGAGAAGTGAGCAGTGAGACTGCAGGGGCATGATCTATACACCAAAACTGCTTTATTAAGCTAAAGTTGTTTTGTGACTATAGTGTTCCTTTAATTCTAATTGCTGCCTTAGGTTACTGAAAAAAATAAAAGACAACAAGACAAATTACATTTCTATTCTTACCTTGGGACAGTCCCCTCACTGCAGCCCAATCCTATCCTATAAAGCATGAGTATCTATGTCTAAGATGCTTCTCATAAAGAAACATGAGAACACACGCCACGTGTGCAATTGCTACAAACCGGAAATCCATTACTTCTCTATCAGAATCATTAAACACAAAAAAGTCAGGGTTGTTTAAGTGAGAATTTCAGGAATTCAAGGTGATTTCAAATTTAAATGTTCACTATTGTCAACTAGAACAACTACAGGTTAGTATATTTGTTTTGGTGAGTATAATCATTCCCTTCAGGCTTTTTGCAGTAAACACTGTTTTTTTTCCGAGAAAATGCAGTGTTTACATTACAACCTATGGATACCTCTAGTGGCCACTCCTCAAATGGCTGCTACAGGTGCTTTCTGGGGCAGTGCTGCACAGTGTGACTGACATGCAGTGTCTCCACCTACTGCATGGAGACACTGAGCTTTCCTCATAGAGATGCATTGAGTTAGTTCATCTCTACGAGGAGATGCTGATTGGCCAGGGCTGTGTTTGATTTGTGCTGGCTCATCCCCTGATCTGCCTCCTTGATGGTCTTAGCCAATCCAATGCTTTCCTATGTGATTGGCTTTTGTTCAACACTTTTGATCAACACTTCAGATGATATCAGCCAAGCATGCAGATCAGGGGCAGAGCCAGTAGCAGCAGACTGGAATAAAAGTAAGATTGTACTATATTTAGAGGGATAGGAGGATGCAGGTGGGCTAGATGGTGTTTTTAACTCTCCTTTTATAATCCGCCCCATTTCCTCTTGTCAAGGCGCTGAAATACTGTACAAATAATGCGAGGACAGGGATTGGTTGTGGGGTGCAGTTAAAGGGACACTCGGTCATCATAACAACTTCATCTATATGAAGTTGTTATGATGCCAGGAGGCCGCCTGACACAATCTTACCTTAAGGGATTAAACTGTTCTCGAACAGTTTGATCCCAAAAGTTGCTTCCAGCGCCGCTCTCCAGGTCCCCCTAGTCGGCATCCAGCTTCTAAATTGTTACAGGAAGCTCTGTGTTGCAGCGCTGCTGATTGGCTAGAGCAGTCAGCTGACAATCTAAACCAATCAATAGCTCCCCATTGATAAAAGTATTGTTTCCACTAACAGTGACCTATAGTCTGCCCATGTACATGGTTACATGTGTGTCTGTAGCTAAAAGGAAACGTTGTGTCATACATTTGTGCACTGTTTTCCATACCCATCTTCCACTCCTCTCTAAGTTAATTTTCATTTTCAGTTAATGGGCAACTGTCATAAAATTCTCACTTTCATTTTTTAAAAAGTTTATTTCTTTTAATGAAATTTTAAGGGTTTTTTTGTTTTTTTTCTGGCTGAGCAGCCATGTTGGGTTAGACTCTACTGTTTTCTAACCAACTGCTGCTCAACCTAACCAGCCTGCTGCTGCATTTTCAAACAGTCAATAGTCGAAAGCAAGGAAGCTAGGTTGAGCTGCAGTTGGCCTGATCCAACATGGCTGCCAGATAAAAAGTAAAATTTTCCACAAAATAGAAATCAATATGCATAATTAAAAAAAAAAAAACAATTATCATTACGTTTCATTTAATGTAATAAACATTAAAAAATCACAAGTGAAGATTTGATGACCGTTGTCCTTTAAGGGATTTTTGTGATACTTTAATTCTCTTTATGGTAATAATGTGTTTAATGTAACACCTCCTTAGTTTAGTGCACAGGTATTGTATATGCAAATGAACTTATTGGCATTTCCTATTCCCCAGAAGGCAAATATGACAAATTGTGTATTTTCTTTATCTATACTATACCATGCAGCATAAAAGCCTCTAGACACATCCTTCAAACAGTTAAATGTATTGTCATTTGAAATGACATTTCCATTACTCTATTTTCTACAACTGGTTGCCATTTCTCTATTATAAATAGATTCTGTCTGCTGTTCAACTAGCTCATTTTTGTAGCATATAACAAATAACAGTATTTACAGGCAGTCATTAAGAGTTTCACAAATCTGAAGGTAAAATGTTCTGGCTCAGCGTAAATTGTGAATTAGCTAGCTGTAAAATGCAGTAATTGAAAAATATTTTGCAGGAAAGTAACATTCTCCCTAAACATCATTTGTTCGGCGTTAGACTGCATGCAAATTAAAATTATTCTAGCCTTTGCATGATCGAAATTAAAAATGTACAGGAGCTGTTTTCAGCTTTTTACTTGGCAGACTGAAAAATGAATGTGTGTAAAAGTGGGAACATTTCCTTTTAATTATTCCGAATAGGAAGTATTACCCAGAAAATGGAAGAAAACTCGTAAAGGATCTATTGCTAGGATTATGATGTATAAAAATGTATTTTAGTTAGAACACAAACACGTTCATGTTTTCATTTTTATATTTGTATACATTAACTACTAGGTAGCTATTACCAAGAATTAATTGTCCATCACTTTTAATGTGGTGTAACATGAAAACGTATGATGTCTGTGTCCTCAGATAGCACATATTGCTGAACAAAATATATAGAATGATATCAACTGAAATTGGAAGAGGCACATTTGTGAACCAAATAAAAGAACCAAAATGGAAAAGTAATATAAAGTTTAACTTGCTGAAGTGATTTGTGTATGAAGAGTGTGTCTTCTTTGTTCATTTTAGTAATAGTGCAGATTTCAATAGAATTTAACACATTTAAGAATTAACCTTGTTACACACCCTGTGGCTGTAAATCAGATTACAGATCCTGTCACTTCCTGGTTGCTTAGCTCATTACAGTGAAACTCAATAGGCAGGAATTGCCTAGAGCGCCTGCCTTGCAAATACTTCTTATTGAACTTTGGGGAGTCTATGATTGGACAGCCACAGAAATTCTGGGCGGGGTTAGAAAGAAAGGGTTTGCAAAGGCTGCCGACAAGAGATCTGCAGCTTTTGCAAGTTGTTTTACATATACACGTAAAGAAAAAATACATAATTAAATGCATGCATGTTTTCATTGAGTGTATATGTACTAAACACATTTTTTTTGTATGTATTTGTTTTGTATTTGGGAAGTAGAGTGTTCCTTTTAGAAAACATTTAAAAAGACAGCACAGGGCGGATGTAACAAGCTTTTTCAAGTATATCGTGACAATATTACATTAGACACGTATGTTAAAAATGCTAAAAAAAATGCCAGGATCTGCTGATTCCGCTGTGAGATTATCCTCACTGATATCTCTGATAGCTTAATATAGGAGACCTATGAAGATATGGAGGTAAGGGATGCATCAATGCATCGACTGATTTTGTATGTGCATTGTTTGCACTGCAGTCTGCATTAATATGATACATACACTGCTCAAAAAAATAAAGGGAACACCAAAATAACACATCCTAGATCTGAATAAATTAAATATTCTTCTGAAATACTTTGTTCTTTACATAGTTGAATGTGCTGACAACAAAATCACACAAAAATTAAAAAATGGAAATCAAATTTTTCAACCCATGGAGGTCTGGTCACACTACAGGCTGATCCAACTTCTTTTCCATGTTCTTTTTTATTTATTTTAATGTAAGATTACTAGTTTTGAATACTCAGTCCCAAATGTAATATTCATTTATAAAACAAACTAAAACTGGGGTAAAAAATAATTGTATGTCGTGAATGTGTGATGTACCTGTGGATATTGTAGCTGTGTCTGATGGACTGTGTGTGAAGTGTGTAGGTAGCTGTATGTCAGGTGGACATGTTTACGTGCGTGCTTGACTGTGTATGATGTGTGTCTGGCTGTGTGTGATGTCTATGTTTTGATTTATGTTGGAGAGCAGTGTGTGGGAAGGTTATGTTTTTGTGTCCATTTCCCCTCACATAACAGTATTTGTTAACAATAAAGTTTTGGGCAGGTGGGCTATGATCCCAATTTCATGTTGGGCCACTGAGGGCTGTCATCATGGTGAGAATCTCTGGTGATCAAGTGGGGGCTGTGATCTTGTGTCTGCTCTTTGGCAGTCTGGCGAGAAATGTCTTCATTGTCCCACTCTCTGGTGATTCAGTGCAGCTGTGATCTTACTTCTATTTTTTGGTGGCCTAATAAGGGCTGTCGTCATGCTCCCACTCTCTGGGGGTCCAGTGGAGATGTGATTATGAGTATACACTGTGGTAGTCTGGTAAGACCTGTCTTCATTGTCCCACTCTCTGGTGGTCTAGTGGGGCTGTGATCTTGCTTCTATTTTTTGGTGATCTGACAAGGTCAGTCTTCATGGTCCCACTCTCTGGTGATCCAGTGGGGCTGGGATCTTGCTTACATTTTTTTGGTGGTCTGATAAGGGCTGTCGTCATTGTGCCACTACCTGATGGTTTAGAGAGGCTCTGATCATAGTCCCACTCTCTGGTGGTCGGGCAGGGTTATGAAACTGCCCCCTTTGGTCCAGTGGGTGAAGTTTGTGGTATTTTCCTTCTGTAGGTGCAGCTCACTACAAACACCCCTTATGATCTGGGACCAGATGTTTTCTCACTGGTCTGGTCAGAGAGGTATTTTGATTTCATTACTGATCTATGTAACAGCAGGGTGACACCACTTCTCCAGTGGTATTATGGCATGCATGGACCAGCCCAGCACACACTGTGCATATACCTGTGCTGATAAATTGTACACATTTTAAGCGTTATTTTTCAGATGTGATTGAAACTTTCTTTGGAAATAATGTCAGGTTTCAGAGTCTATTCAAATGTTAAATTTAGCAGAAAAATGGCTTTTCCATAATGCTATGTAAATGTGTGTGTTATTTTCTGCGTTTGCATTGTTAAGTTTGATGCAATGCCTGTATTAAAAGCACATTCCAGGAAAATGATGGCCTGGAAGTTGATACACAGCTGTTACAGAACTAAATCTCCCATGGTGCTTTGTCATCTTAACCGCTGGTAAAGAAACTTGGGAAATGTAGCCTGGCAACAGATCTACTTTTTTGCCACCTTAGGTGTTTTCATGTTGTACAAGCAAACAAATTTGTTATAAGAGAGAAAGCACAAGTTAAGAGCTGTATGGTGGGTACAGGAAAGGTATTGCTCACATCACACAAGATCTTGTGTAGTTTGGTTACTCATGTGACAATGAGTAGTGGATTGAAATATGTATGTAGTTGTTTTGCATCCCTCTTCAGCTACCGTGCATAACTGCAAAACCACAAATGGTTATAATTCTTGGATTATTCCTTTAAAACAAGGGTGCTCAAAAAGTAGATCCCCAGATGTTTTAAAACGACAGATTTCTTAAGGCATGCAAAGCATCAAGGGAGTTGTAGTTCTATAACATCTGATGATCAACCCTTCTTTAAAAGAGCAAAGAATCCTAAATGGTTTTTGCAGTGTGAATATCGGAGAACACTATCACTGAATGGAGAATGATAACTTAGACAGCGCTATTAAACACAACTCTTGCAACAAGCTCATTTATAGATCAAAAGCAACATCATCCTTTCCCTCTCTCCTTTCTTACTTTCTTACTTAGCTGATGAGGAGAAGATTGTCAACTCTGAAGTCATATTTACTCGTATCTTATCTATATAACCTCTACGATGACTAATGTTTATGTATCCAAAGTCATTACCATCATAAAATGTGGTCCTCTAAGAACTCATTACGTACACACCGCAGATATATCCGATGAATCATCCCACACTGCTTTAATGTCATTGAAAATAAAACCGTCCATTACAACTATGACTTCATGGAACTAAGAAACGCTTTTTTAATGTAATTTTATTTCTTTTGCATTTTTATTTTCTTTATTGTTGCTTATTCCAATAGGAAAAAAATGGCGAAATGGACTTTGTTTCTAGGTTTGGTCATCATTAAATCAATTTGTGCAGAGTGCAGATAGAGGACCCAATGCACACATGTAGTAAGGGGCGCGAGTGGGAGTAAAATCATTTTTTTATGGACACTTAGTGCCAGTATGACTCTAAATCCTCTTGCAGCTTGATTTAGGGAGTTTATGGACACTTAAGGGTCTATTCACTAAACATTATATTTGCTTATGAGATCATTTGGTTGTTAAAATTCCTCTGTTGTTCACTGTATTCACTAACAACCGAATGCTATCTGAATTGAGCACAATGGATCCCTACTATTTTCAAATGGATCTAATTGTTGCTGTGAGATGAATTTCAAAATAGCTCAACCATAGAGCAACCAAATTCCAATCGAACTTCAGCTGAAATGTAACTACATCTCTCTGCTACAAAAAATGGTTAAAGGGTATTCAAGTACCATTAATGTGAATAGAATTAGGGAGGCTTAATGGTCTATTCATTAAATTCCGAATGGCAAATGAACAGCAGCCATATACTGCCTTGTTGTCACAATTCGTCTTTTTTAACCTATTTGGCTATTCACAGAAGCAAATTTTATTGTCAACCACATTTTCACTCATTTTCATCTGCAGTTCAGTTGTCTGTTGAAATCAGCTGAACCTTCATATAACATGAGTGATTCAGCTTTTCACAAACAGCCGAATTTCAACTAAATTATAACTTAATTTCGCTAAATTTGGTTGTTACAATTATCCTGATATAAACTAGGAGAATTTCAACTAATATTCTAAGCTCTTAAATCACCCTAATACTACAAAAAGACCCCTTTAACAATCTAAGGATACACCCCCATTTCTAAAACTTGACTCATACATTAGTGGCATCTTTTTTATTTTTCATGTACCAGGGAAGTTCATTTACAATTCTGCTGCAAGTCAGTTTAAATTTTGGTTCAGCTATTTTAAAGGGATCCTATAGTGCCAGGAAAACAAAACCGTTTTCCTGGTGCTATAGGCCCTTGGAGTGCCCCCCTCCTTCGTTACCTCCCTCCCTCGGCACTGAAGGGGTTAAAACCCATTCAGCCACTTACCTTAATCCAGCGATGGGCTCCCTAGGTGCTAGTGACCTCTCCTCCCCTGCTGTCGTCAGCTCCCGAGTAGAGCCTAATGCGCATGTGCGGCCAAACCCGCTTATAGGAAATCACTACTCAATGCTTTCCTATGGGGATCTTTTTTGACGCTGGACTCCGTGAGGACGTCCAGCGTCAGATAAGTGCCATTTACGCTGTGTAAATCGCAGAAGCGCCTCTAGTGGCTGTCAGGGAGAAAGCACCTAGAGGCTGGATTAACCCTGCAGTGTAAACATAGCAGTTTCTCTGAAACTGCTATGTTTTCAGGTGCAGGGTTAAAACTAGGGGGTCCTGGCACCCAGACCACTTCATTGAGCTGAAGTGGTCTGGGTGCCTATAGTGGTCCTTTAAGATGAATTAATTTAACTCTGTTTAGTTACCATTCGGTTAGTGAATACAATGAACCACAGAGGAATTTTACCAACTGAATTGAAATCAACCGGAACTGCAAAAGCAAACATGGTGTTTAGTGAATAAACCACTTAATTTTTTTGTGTAATTCCCTGGTCTGTATCAGTGGAATTAGATTAACTGAATAAAGTTGCAAGATATTTTTTTGCACCTCTAGTGCAAGGGTGGCCTGGGACAATATCATCCCGGCTGCCCGCACATTACAGGGCGCATGGGGGAGCTGTGCAGGAGTAGCACAGTAAGTATATAGCTCTCTCCATGCCCATTGACTGCCCAGTATATTTGTGCAGAGCAGGCATCTGTGATGTTGGTAGGCAAGTACCTGTTCTTTCAAGTGAGATCCCCCAAATCACTGGGCATTGGCAGCCTCCTTGGCCACTGATTGGGCTTCTGCAGGCGAAAAATTGCAGAGGGGCGTAGGGTGCTTATCCCTGCCTTAGTGCAAGAAGTCAGGTCTGTAAATTTTTTTTTTTAGTACTCTGCAACTTGTTCTAATCTGAAAATACAATTTTCCTTTTAAACGACTGCTGAAAAGTCTGAGTTCAGTGTGTAATGGCACCCCCAGGCAAAAAAGGGTTAACCCACCGTTTAGTAGATCTTCCCCTTCCAGAGACTCAGGCACAGGTACTGTAGACACCAATCCACCGAACCGAAGAAGCATACGAATGCTCTCAAACATACAAATGCTGTAAACAGTCAAATAGGAAAAACCATACGAAAGGTTTACACTCCTAGCAGTCGAACTGGAACAGCATACAATAAATCCCCCCAAGAACAAGACAAGGCTCCGTGTTGAGGGTCAAAACAGGAACAGACAGAGCTGTGTGTTTATTGTTCTTATATACACATTCTTACACATTAGTACCACCCACAGGGTTTTGTAAAACAACCAATAAACACGTACAATACACTCAGACACTACCACACAAAATCCTCCCCTCTGCCTATGATACAATTACCTTACACAATGGGTTAATGTAATTATCACAGGCAGAGAAATACAGTTTTTCCACATTATTCATAATTTTAAAAGTATGCATCACATTTACATTTTCAGAATAAGCATACTCCAAATACAAACATATGTCAAAATCATACAAATTGGTCCAGTGGGTCAAAAGTTAGATCAAAGTCCTTTGTGACCAAATGAAGCATGGCTTTTCTGCCCAAACCCAGTTCCACAGAGTCCTCTAATTATGTTACACAATGGTTTAACATAATTAACACAGGCAGTAAAAATAAAGTTTTACACATAACCTATAACTTTAAAACCACACATCCAATCTCCATAAAAATGACATTTTCAGAATCAGCATACTCCAAATACAAACATTTGTCATCCAATTTGGTCCATTGGTTCAAAAGATAGATCGAAGTCCTTTGTGACCAAATGAAGCATGGCTTTTCTGCCCAAACCCAGTTCCACAGAGTACTCTATCCTGGAGATAATTGGGAAGTAATCCAATTATCTCCACGGACAGAGGCAAAACTCCATTAGCCACATGGTAGCAAAAGACAATAAAATACATAAAAATATATAACTTTGCAGCTATTGCATAAAACAGGTACATTCATCATATCCCCAGATAGCTTAGATCTGAGCCCACATTATTACTGAATGGCGCTCAGATCACATACATACAGTTCAATTGTCATGGAGCCAAAGTCTTTCACATAGTCTTTCGTTATACGAATGGGCTCCATGGCATAGCTATCTGGGGTATCACTGTTCAAATAGGGCAAGTACCGAATAACCCGGCTTTCGTGTCTTTGCAGGGGAAAATCAAGCATTTCAACATGGGGCCATAGTCTAAAGGCAGCAGACGGGCAACCAGTCTCCTCCAATGCACAGTGGCGAGATTGGTCTCGTCACACAGTGGTTAGCTTTCATAGTCTCAACCCCACACTTTCAATCCTTTTATTTATCAGAGGAATAAAACTGACAACCATACACATACTTTCTCATCTTATACTACAGAATCTTCATTGGTAGCCCTGCTGGAGGAGTCGAAGACAGATAGCTACTATGGAAGTAAATAGAAACAGATGGATCCTGGTCCCTTTAAAAGACCCATGGGATGCACAATGTCAGAATCTGTGAAAATGACAGACGACTCGACTGCTGTTCAATTGATGCGTGTATAGAGCTTCTATGCTGTATATTTATATCACCAAATTTCACCTTTGAAGCCAGTGCTACTTGCATGCGAAATGCTGCTAAGCATTTAAATTAGTCACTGCTTGTGCCTCAAGTGCCATTTGTGACTTTACTTATGGTAACACAGGAATAGAGTATCCCCCTGTGCATCTGTGTTTTACCATGTTAGCTAGTGTTGTTATTTTAATTAACTTAACAGAATTTGTGTAAAATATTTGCTTTTAAATTTATGTACAAAAAGCTAACAGTATAGAACAATGCAAATATCAAAATAGACAAAAGATGCACATTCAGCACCGGATTTCTCATTGGGAAGAGTAGACAACTGCCTACTGGCGCATGCCCTCTATAATATACCTTTTTGGAGACGAGGTGGGCTGGTAGGGAGACATACAGTTGTAATCAAAATGTTCAATCACCATTGAAAATCGGGTTTATTGTCAAAATTTACAGACTTTCAGCTGTTTGCAATGAACAAATCAAACAAAAGCAATTGAAATAGCTCAACACAACAAATGCTTCAAGTGGTTTACCAGGAGCCTTGGCCAGCATTCTATGTAGTCCAGGCAGCTTTATAGGCTTGATAGACAAGCTGCAGGAATAGGTATAGAGGGAGTAAAACTCAGTGCTGTCCCAGCTCCTCCAGTGTCTGTGTGTGAGGCTGGACAGAATCCCTTCCCTTCTGCCCACTAGTAACCTCTCACACAAGAAATGCCTTGAAGCAGGAGCAGGGACAGCACTGAGAGATACACTGTATATCATAGGACAGGCAGAACTGAGTGATACACTGTATATCATAGGACAGACAGCACTGAGTGATACACTGTATATCATAGGACAACACTGAGTGATACACTGTATATCATAGGACAGGCAGAACTGAGTGATACACACTGCATATCATAGGACAGACAGCACTGAGTGATACACACTGTATATCATAGGACAGCACTGAGAGATACACTGTATATCATAGGACAGACAGCACTGAGTGATACACACTGTATATCATAGGACAGGCAGAACTGAGTGATACACTGTATATCATAGGACAGTACTGAGTGATACACACTGTATATCATAGGACAGACAGCACTGAGTGATACATACTGTATATCATAGGACAGCACTGAGAGATACACTGTATATCATAGGACAGGCAGAACTGAGAGATACACTGTATATCATAGGACAGGCAGAACTGAGTGATACACTGTATATCATAGGACAGACAGCACTGAGTGATACACTGTATATCATAGGACAACACTGAGTGATACACTGTATATCATAGGACAGGCAGAACTGAGTGATACACACTATATCATAGGACAGACAGCACTGAGTGATACACACTGTATATCATAGGACAGCACTGAGTGATACACACTGTATATCATAGGACAGCACTGAGTGATACACACTGTATATCATAGGACAGACAGCACTGAGTGATACACTGTATATCATAGGACAGGCAGAACTGAGTGATACACTGTATATCATAGGACAGGCAGAACTGAGTGATACACTGTATATCATAGGACAGACAGCACTGAGTGATACACTGTATATCATAGGACAACACTGAGTGATACACTGTATATCATTGGACAGGCAGAACTGAGTGATACACACTGTATATCATAGGACAGCACTGAGAGATACACTGTATATCATAGGACAGCACTGAGTGATACACTGTATATCATAGGACAGACAGCACTGAGTGATACACTGTATATCATAGGACAACACTGAGTGATACACTGTATATCATAGGACAGGCAGAACTGAGTGATACACACTGTATATCATAGGACAGCACTGAGAGATACACTGTATATCATAGGACAGCACTGAGAGATACACTGTATATCATAGGACAGCACTGAGTGATACACTGTATATCATAGGACAGACAGCACTGAGTGATACACACTATATATCATAGGACAGGCAGAACTGAGTGATACACTGTATATCATAGGACAGACAGCACTGAGTGATACACTGTATATCATAGGACAGACAACACTGAGTGATACACACTGTATATCATAGGACAATACTGAGTGATACACTGTGTATCATAGGACAGACAGCACTGAGTTATACACTGTATATCATAGGACAGCACTGAGTGATACACACTGTATATCATAGGACAGCACTGAGTGATACACACTGTATATCATAGGACAGCACTGAGTGATACACTGTATATCGTAGGACAGCACTGAGTGATACACACTGTATATCATAGGACAGCACTGAGTGATACACCGTATATCATAGGACAGCACTGAGTGATACACACTGTATATCATAGGACAGAACTGAGAGATACACTGTATATCATAGGACAGCACTGAGTGACACACTGTATATCATAGGACAGCACTGAGTGATACATTGTATATCATAGGACAGACAGCACTGAGTGACACACTGTATATCATAGGACAGTACTGAGCGATACACACTGTATATCATAGGACAGCACTGGGTGATACACTGTATATCATAGGACAGCACTGAGTGATACACACTGTATATGATAGGACAGACAGCACTGAGTGATACACTGTATAACATAGGACAGTACTGAGCGATACACACTGTATATCATAGGACAGCACTGAGTGATACACTGTATATCATAGGACAGCACTGAGTGACACATTGTATATCATAGGACAGCACTGAGTGACACACTGTATATCATAGGACAGCACTGAGTGATACACACTGCATATCATAGGACAGACAGCACTGAGTGATACACTGTATATCATAGGACAGTACTGAGAGATACACACTGTATATCATAGGACAGACAGCACTGAGTGATACACTGTATATCATAGGACAGCACTGAGTGATACACACTGTATATCATAGGACAGCACTGAGTGATACACTGTACATCATAGGACAGCACTGAGTGATACACTGTATATCACAGGACAGCACTGAGTGATACACTGTATATCATAGGACAGCACTGAGTTTCATACTGTCCTGTTGAAAATTTTCATAACTTTCGTTTGACCAAACCGATGTGAGTGCTCAGATCGGGGCTATTCGGGAATATGATTATTGTGAGGTTCCTGTATTTCTTTCATGTAGTTTTGGGGTATGTTAAAATTGTATGAAAATTGTTATTTTCGGGACTATATATTCCCTTTAAGCATAGAGAAGCAGACAAAAGACATGCAGTGTGTGTGAATAAAAAAAAGTCTTCCCTGGGTTTTAAAGACTACTAACTCATTCTTTAAAGTGTATATTTATTTATTTTAAGATTTGCAGACCCATTTACTTCATTATTTCAGTGCTGGACTGCACAATCTTGGGACTCACTTGGGAAATAAAATATGCATCCAATTCAGGGCCAGTAGAGATGAATTTGAACTGATTCTTGAGTTCTTTGCTAATAAATTGATTATTTTGGGTGCAGATTCGCACCGGCTAAAACTCATCAAATGATAAATACCATAATTTATTTAAATCGCAGTAGAGTATTTTAAATCATTTTAAAATATGTTAGTCCTACTTTGCTACCAAACTTTGGTTTTAAGTAAGTAAGTGACTTTTTAAAATTTGCTAAAAGTTTGGGTCACTTCTGTTGATATTAACGAGGGGGTATTCACCAAACATTGAATTGTAGTAAACTACAGTATTGAGACTGAAATAGCTAAGCTGTGATCATCAGTTTGAAGATTTGTTCCAAATCATCTGTTATTGCCCAAATTTCACAATTTGGTTTACAGTTTATTACAATTGAATTAATCACTGAGTTTGTATGTATTTATTTTATATACTTGTATTTAGTTTTTACCTTCTGCATGTAAAGTGATTTGGAAGTGTAATCAGAATGCTATTATTTCGTTATACAATAAAAAGGCTTTTCAAGACTTATGTATTTTTGAAACAAATCAGATCTTATGCGTTTGCTATGAAATCCGTTAATATACTCACTGTACCTTGGAGACTATAGATTAACTATAAATCATTCACCTTTTTTGTTGCTTTCCCTGGAAGAAAACAGAATACACATCAATAACATGGGAAATAAAATAAATTATAATATGGGGATTGTACAGATGAGATTGACGTTATTGATATGTTGTGTTCACGTCTCATCAAGAATGAAAACTATTTTGGCAGATTGCATCTGTGCAAATGCTACTCCAAAAAGCACTTGGAATTAATTATACAATAGTGTGCTTTTTAAATATTGCATTTCAAAGTATATTTAAAATGAAAATGTCACCTCTCTCATTTTTGTGTAAATAATAGATTTTGGGTTGTGCTTTTTAAAGCAACAAATTATTATTAGTGTTATTATAATTATCATATAAATATATACCACAATCCCCAATGATTTACAATATTATAAAAATAGAGAAATAACGCAGCAGGTAAATCAAAAACAAAAAACAAAAAATTCACAGATGCAAGAAGTGTAGTCCTAACAAAATCGTCAAAGACCCACAAAGTTGACAGTCATTGTATCTTCATCAGCCTCTAAAAACCACTTTCTTTTAAAATTTTAGAACCTGATGTTTTTCTGAATAATCAGTTCACTAAGAATAGCCACCAGTTAGATCTCAGACCTGCAGATATTTTAAAACGTGTCATTTTACTAGATATTATCTCAAATTCAGCAATCTATTATTATTATTATTGTACTATAATTTAATTCATATAATACAAAAATGATCATGTTGCTTTTTATTGGTATATGTTTATTTTCATTTAGATAGAAATGAAAGTGGAGTATTTAGGAATTGTTTTATAAGGAAGAAGATGTTGAGATTGCCCTTTTTTTCGGGTATATTAAATACTGAAATGCTTTTTGCTTTTCAACCATACATCCCTGCTGATCCAACTCAGTGATCTAAGTGACTTAATTATACACACATATATCTAAATACATGTATTAATCTATATCCGTAAAACAACCATAGCATTGCCTATTAGCAGGTAAGGCTAAATGCTACATTTGTGTTCTTTATCTGTCATTAATGCTTATATATAAATAATTGAATTAACATACTCAACATCACAAACATTTAATTTGTGTGACTGATTTAAATGAATACATAGTGCCCTTAATGTACTGCCGATACAGTTTGTGCTATTTCAAGCAATGAAACATTTGCCATTACAGATATGTGTTTTTTTCCCCAAGACAACAAAAAGTGTAATTTTATTATGCTAATATTGAATGGGATATATGTGAAATATTAAGCAATATCTCTGTGCAAGCATGGAAACGTATTTAGTGCCTTTCAGTTACCAACTTGTGTGGTGCTACTTTAAGGGCTCAGGGCACCTGATGTGGGCCTTCGTTAAATGACGAGTGTGTGAGATCTGTATGGATTTGTGATAGATTAGAAGCTTGTTTGTGCAAGGCCTTCTTCACCTCTTGTCTATGTTAACATTTTGTGTGTGTCAACTACTTGTAACTAATAATTCCCACTCTGTGATTGTAAAGTGCTGTGGATTATGTTGGTGCTATATAAATTATAATAATAATGTGATACACAGTTTGTAGTTATTCACACAGTTTTCATGATTGTCACAATAATTTACCGTCAGCATGGTAATCTCTAAAATGTTGCTATCGATAGTGATTATTGTCTCATTCCATGCTACAAAACTAGGGCTTCTCTCCAGTGCAGCTGCTAAAAATCAGCTGGTAGATATATGTGGACACAAAATACAGATTGTGTCCAACCTGTCTAACTTTTGTGGCCTACTGCTTCTAACATCTGCCCAAACAAATACCCAACTTATTAGTGACCAACATGTTGCCATAGCATCCATAACCGGACAGTATAAAAGGCACACCCTGTGCATGCACACTTTTCATGTAATGGCCTTAGCTCTAATACAAGTAAGCAGACATTTCTTTTTTTATTTAATACAGTGCAAACTGTTATGCTGGATATGTTTATCTCTTCCATATTTCTGGAGACTGTAAATTAAAATTTGAGAGATAAATTTAACAATATGAAGATATCCTGTCCTTAAAACTTAACGTATAATTATTCTTATGTTTTATTTAAAGTGTTCTTTTTATGTTTTTGTTCATTCATTTTTAGCTACTTGTGTTTTGGGGGAGGAAGAGACATCTTTTTAATTTTTCTCATATTTCTTTCTGTCTGTGTATATTGGGGCTTTTGAAGAACTCTGTACACCGAGTAGGGTTCACCATTTTGCCACACACAAATGAATGGCCTTTTTTTGTGCATGCAGCTCACAGATTACTCTGTAGATTGCCCTATTCACATGGATCACAAACTATATGTATTTGTCATTTGGAGGCTTCTTAAATTGCAAAGTGTGGCATAATGCATCCCTGCAGTCTCCATAAGCATCAAATGCACAACATAATGACTTATTCACATAAATACATGTTGCCTGTGAGTTGTTGGCCACCGATGACAACCTGCATGTCTTATGAATATCATGGGCACTGTCTAGCACTTCCAGGGACATTATACATACTCATTGTCAGATACTATATCATACTCAGATTTTTTAGTCTTAGAGTGCCAGTCCAGGCCTGTAGTACATGGGGATTGTTACGCACCAGCCCAAGCAAAACCACACAAAGCTGGTGTAGAAAAGGCCCTTCTCAGTTCCTACCTGGAGTCTTAGTCCCGTAGTACTGTGCCAACTGACACCACAACACACTCTCTGCAATGGCAATGGGACGGTGTGAAGCTGCTGTCCCTATGCTAATGCCCAGAACTACATGAACATGCATACTGTGTGGCAAACGTGCCTATGCCATGAACTCCTGGAGGAACCTGCTAGCTAGCCTCCTGCCCAAGGACTATGGGCCGTGTCTAAAGAACCCATTCAGGAGTTAATCTCCCCAGCCGCCATTAGAAGCTTTCCCTCGATGCCCCTGGTTCTGCACTTTCCCTTGTTTGGAACTGAATGCTAATTCCCTCCCGGCCGTTCACATAAAGAAACCCACGAATTGTCCCCAGTGGTACTTTGCTGTGATGGTTATGGAACTAAATTCGGCATGAGGACTTTGTGGGTTCCCAGTCACTTCAGGTGAACTTAGCTGCGAATGTCATGGATCTGTTTTCGGCATTAGGTGACCGTGCGGTTTCCGCACAACTTGGTCCAGGGTTTTGAATGACTTTGCAACCTGCCAGGAGAGGGCTTTCTGAAGGGAAGGAGCCTGAGACTAAGGGGCACAAACGCTACCTAAGAGCCAGCCAGAGCACCCCATATTTCGGATGCAGGAGCTCATGTAAGTTGACCGGTCAAAGCACCACACGCCCTGGAACTGTTTTGGGCATAGGGCCATGTGTACGGCCGGTCACTTCAACACAGTGCCGTTTCCCCTTCACTGCAAGGATCTGAGCGCTATTTGCAGAACTTGGGTGCTCAGATTAGGGATATTTGGAGATGTATTATTTGTGGTGTTATTTTATGTTTTTATGATGTTTTGGGGTATTTTTATGTTTGTTTGCATCTCTATTCCTGGGAGATAATTAGCTTACCGGTCTTTAACACAATTATCTCCCAGGCACAGAGCTTCATGGGAGGGGCTTGTCTTGCATTGAATAGAGAGCCCATGCTGGGGACTGTGAATAAAAGCAGGCAACTTGACCATAATAAACCAGTTTCTTTTCACCCTTCACTCAGTTTCGACTAGCGTTTAGGTGGACCAGCTAAATAGCTATACTCTCTGCAGGAGAGCTTTAATCGCTAGATGCTGGATCCAGGACCCTGTTCCAGGGTGGGAAGTGACCCACAAAGACAGCATGCGTGCATTTATTGCTGCATACTTTCATTGAGGGTATATCTAAAAGCCGCTTACAAAAGCTGCAGATCATGTTGTTCGCCGTGTTGCCTTTTCATTGATGCTGTTATGATTAGCAGTGTAAAATGCATTGTTATTTCAGTTACTGTAGCCTTGTCCAGTCCCACCATTCTCTTCTGACCTCTTTCATTAACATTTTTTTTCTGCCAGAAGAGTCACTTACTGTATTTATCTTTTTGGCTTTCTAATTTTTGCACTGTTCTTTGTGAGCACTATAAACTAGTGTGTGTGAGAACATTATTAAATCAACACCAACAATCATTCCAAGGCCAAAATCCCTTAGATCACATTTGTCTCATTCCGATATTTATTTTGAACAAAAACTAAAGTCTTGACCATGTGTGCATGCCTTTATGCATTGATTTGCTGTCACACGATTGGATGATTAGATATGCGCATTATCGAACAGGTGTATAAGTGTAACTGATAAAGTGACCAATAAGTGTGTACATAGTGTATGTATTTTATGTATATTATATAACTATGTGTAATATTATTACAAAACATAGATCTGAACTTTGGTGCCACAAAATGCAATGTATTATAAGTGTAATCATGCTGTGGAAGACTTGAAGATTTCTTAATTTCATACACTCAACAGACCATTACTCTAAAGGTGCTGTCCTTCCCCTTTCTCTTCTACTGAACACTTTTATATGTATTTATGTTATTAGGAATTTCACTCATATTATTTTTGAATACTAATACCCTCCGCAGAAGTATTTCTTTAATCATTGATAGGTTAGAAGGCTTTGTTGCCATAGCAACAAAAAAACCTTCTTTAAAATTTCTGTTGTATTTCTGTGTTTAAAATAACAGAGGAATGGACAAAGTGACAGATCTATTTATATATATATTGTATACAAGAGAAATATCACCTTTAAAGCATTCGGTTAAGTTAGTTTTATTTCTAGGATCACTGCAGCAAATCTGTTTTTGCATTTTCTTTCAGACACTGCACATTTGTAACTGACACAGAAATAACACATATTAACACATATTGCTTTACAGCAATTGCCTCTGCTCCAATCATCACTGTAACCTTGTCCAGTCCCACCATCGAGGAGCAAAGAGTGGCATTGTGGCCCCTTCCCAGTACATAGCAGGTATGGAAATGGGGTGCATCACACACTGGGATCCCCAAGTTTTGTAGTTTTGTTTCTTGCTTCTGTAGATCTCCCACTCTGTTGAGGATGGTGTGAGGGATAGAGGCAGTCGTGTGGTAGCCTCTTGTTTTAGCAATGATCTTGAGAAACCCTAATTTATTGTTTTCTTCTTATTTGTTTAAATGTAACTCATTTCTTGTTGTCTGTTCACTAATGACAATGGTCTGCTTAATGTATGGTTTTTCAAGTTTAGATTTTTCTTTATAACTCTTTAAGCCGAGAAGGCCCTACACAGGAAGAATAAAATCAGGACATTAGAGATTAATATTATATGCAACACAAAAGCTATAAAACATAAAGAGTCTAGAACCACACAGTCTACCCATGAAACATACACACCCACTGAATCTTTTTTTTGTAAGAGTAATAAAACACTAAACAAAGGAGAAAAAAGAAAAAAACAACATACAAAGGAAAAGGAGAGAGGCAACGAAGAAGGTGTAAAGCAAGGAAGAAGTTTCTAGAAAGGAAAATGAAGGGAGAGTAAAAAGAGGTAGCGGGAGAGAGGGGGAACGTCTCTATGAACTTTAAACCAAGTGATCTATTGAAGCTGACCATAAACACCCTGGTTAAAATGTCTTGACTTGAAGAACCAACACAGATCCATGTGTTTCGAAGTCACATGCGTATTGATAAAAACTATAGAACTAGATAGTTAAAAACTATATGACTAGAGTGCTATCTATTTAAACATAATCAACCTCAGCTCATACTAGTCATGGTATGGTATGGTTCAGTTGCAAATATGGGACTTTGCAACTGACTCTGTTATAGAATAGACTCTGTATCCATGAAAACTGTGACTGCACTTTCTTTGTATTTCTCGGACAAAAGAGACTCGCCAGGACATTTCAGTGTGTCATGTCTGAAAATTCCAGCATTAATTTCAGGGTCAAAATCACTAAGATCACATTTTTCCCCATTTGTAAAATACTGTTTTATATCACAGCCTTTACAAATCATACAATTTGTGATTGCAGTGTGAATAGGCACATTGAGCTATTTATTGTAAGCCATAGCACACTCGCTGGATGCAATGGAATAAGAACTGATGCCTTCTGCTTAGTGTAAATTGTAAAAGCAATGAAGCACTAAAAGAGACCATAAAATCAGGCCATTGCAATGCCACAATGTTAAAGGACCACTCCCCTGGAAAGTTTAGGAGATATACCCCCCCAATGAGTACATGCATGCATTATTATATATTTGTATTCATTGGGAGTATAGTCTAGGAAATTACAAAAGCTGCTGTTCTTATGACTGCTGCCTTTGTAAGCCTTTCCCAGAAAGCTCTTCACAGGGAAATAACCAGAAGCTTTACACCTCCGCGTGCAAGCCTGTCTGGAGCTGAGGAGCCAGTCTGAGGTCTGTGAGCGTGCCTGCCACGTCCGTCTCAGTTAGGGCATGCCTGCCACTTCTGTTAGCTCAGTGGAGCTAACGGAAGCAGGAAGGAATCCTCCCTGGCTGTTTGATTAACAGCAAAGAGGAAGTTCCTTAGTTAATTTATAAAAGCTCAGCGCTTTTATGCTTTTGGGGTGGGGAGTGGTCCTTTAAAGATATCACAGTCCTTGACTGTTTCTACAGCACTGTGGTGTAGGAGATTGCTTTTTTTTTTTCTTTTTTTTTTACTAAAGCGAGAATTGTTTTAATTCAAAAAAATTGAAAGTACATTTCAAATGTAATACCAAAATAGCTGAACTGGAAGCATAGTTGTCTTGGAGAATGTTTCCGATTCAGCAATTTTAGCCTTCCATTTAAAATTTACTTTGTATTCTTTTTGGATTCCTGGCAATTCTCATTTTAGTAAATAAACCAGTGCTGTGCAATGTTGGATTCCCACTAGTTGTCCATACGTTATGCTGCAGATTTTTACGACAAATCTGTCTATTAATGTGTGAGAAATATGAAAAAAGTGCTAAAAGGAAATCACTGTCACAATTTCAACAGCTAAAACTAAATACATTTTGCCCAGCAAACAAATGGGTACTCCACTTCGGATAAACTATACTTTTTGTTTTGTTTTTAAACTGTACAGTAAGTTTGACGTCAGCAGTTAGACCCTAAATTTGAAATATTAAAGTCCCTTTTAATGTCAAGCAAACACTTTGTAGATACTAGACAAGGCAGGTTAATAATGACTAATAACGAGACTCCAAACTGTGTTCGATAGAGTTTACATAATGTTCCATATCAAACATGTAATTTACTGACACAGAAAAGCCCAAATGAGTATTGCAGTGGCATTTCTAAGTTTGTTTGATTGCAAATTCTATGTTTCTAAATGTATAGCCATGAATATTTATTGCACATTTCATATGATAATGTGTACTATGTGATAAATATGATCCATTCAAAACACAGTTTTATTTGAATGTGTTGTGCACATTTTAAGATCAATTTCTATAGCGACTCATCCGTCAATATTTTTTATTATTTATCATTTCCGCAATACAATTTTAATGTCACTTTTGAAAAATACAGCATTGTTTCCTTTCCATTCAATAATTGCAAGTTTAATACACTTTGCTGAAATATACAAATTTTAAAAAGTAATGATTACTTGAGATGCTATAACTATTATCTGAGATCATTTGTAATGACAATTTTATTGAATGTTATATGAATAATGAATTCTAGAAATAATGTTAGGGAACAGATAAACAAAGAAAGGCAATAAAATATGCTTTAGTTTAGTATGCAAAATCCCTTGGGTTGTCAGCTAATGACAACTTTAAATGTACTAGCAAGTTTACGTTTATAATATCTATTGTCTATATTGGTATTACTCGGCTTTAATCTGACTTTTCTGTATTCTGGCTTCCTTGACCTGGCTTTTTCTTTATTATATTCAATTTATGACTACCCTTGACTTTTACTTGTTTTTGAGCTACCTAACTGGTAATATATTAGGCTTGTTGAGCCCAAAAACTCTAAGTACTGGTAAATATGCCTACTTTTCTCTGTCCCTCTCTGGTGGGTTCATATTCTGCATGTTGGGTTATATATAACCTTGACAGTAGGTCTCCCTTGTGCTGCCAAAATGGCTCTGATGCATCAAGGCATGGAGTCCACAAGACTTCTGAACATGTCTTGTGGTATTTGGCACCAAGGCATTAACAACAGATCTTTTAAGTCCTGCAAGTTGCTAGGTGGAGCCTCTGTGGATCAAACTTGTTGTTCCAGCACATCCCACAGATGCTCATCTGGGGAATTTGAATTGCTTGTCATATTCCTCAAACCATTCCTGAACAATTTCAACCATGTGGCAGAGTGCATTATCCTGCTGAAAGACTCAACTGATATCAGGGAACACCATGGTCATGAAGTGTTGTGCATGGTCTGCAACAATGGTCTCTAGGTAGGTTGTACGTGTCAAAGTAACAAGTGCCATGAATGCCAGGGCCCAAGGTTTCCCAGAAGAACATTACCCTGAGCATAACACTGCCTCTTCCTGTCTGCCTTCTTTCCATAGTACATACTGCTGCAATTTCTTCCCCAACAATGCACATGCTCCTGGTCATTCATCTGATCTAAAGAAAAATTGGATTAATTAGACCAGGCAATCTTCTTCCATTGCTTGGGTCAATGTATGCATTTGCCACTATCCTGTGACACAGATGGATTTGATGGGCCTATGTTTCTTTTTGAGGCATTATAACAGCTTGTTTAAATTACTACAAAAAGGCCTACAAGTTATGAAAGTAGACATTCCAGGGTATCTCAAGTGGCATATATTGTGCATTAATCTGATGCAATTTTTTTATTCGTTTGTGTCAAACTTTGTGGTAAAAATGTTTGCCTTTTTAAAATACACATTACATTTTTGCTGGGCATTTTGGAAATCTAATAAATTCCGTATTCAAACTACCAAAATTATTCTCAGCATACTCTTACAAGTAAGTTATAGTGCCATATAAAGACCTAGCTATTTCTGTTTTTACAGATAGAATTTTGACTGATGGATTTTATTTCCCTATGTCTCATTTTGGACATTTTAGCAGTTTGATATTTCAAATTACACTGTGAATGTCTACTATTTGTGAAAGTAGACACCATTTAATATGTCGTGGTATAGTTTGAGCCTTATTGTACAGCCATTTTAGAAATCATTTCTTATTTTGTAAACTTGATGTGTGCTACTGTAATAAAAAATCACCAAATTGTATTCAGCTGAATGTGTCCTGAATACAGAATGACCCCCTTTGCATACCATTGTGAACACACAGGACTTGATTCATAACATGCATAGTGCAGTTTATTTTAAAGTGAAGATGGGTCTATGGAGTATTTTGGGGCATTTTAGTAACTCACATATTTAAATTACTTCATAAACATGTCATTTGCAAATGGGGACACCATGGGGACTCTCACATTATATAGTTTGAGCTTTATTGAAGTGCCATTATTTTATAATTTTTTTTTTTCAATGTTTTTTTATTTATTTTAATTTTTTACATACAGATAGTATTTTTGCTTGTTTGCTCATTTTTGCCACTATAATAAAATGCCATTAACTGTAATTAGCAACATCTTCCGAGGTGTACAACAATGCTAAACCACACACTCATCTGAAATCTAACCCTAATCCTAAACCTTTACCCTACTACTAACCCGGAACCATAATCATATGCCTAACCCTAATCCTTACTATAATCCTGATATTAATTAATTGATTCCCTCTGTTAATGCCAGTAGAGGAATTCCCTTGCTGGCTCTTATTCTAATCTGAGCCCTAATCCTAAACATAAACCAAAACCTAGTCCTTAAAGGGATACAAATCTGTATTCCTAACACTATAGTGCCCTCTAGAACCCCCCTGCTCCCCGAACATAAAGGATTAAAAACACTTTATTTACTCATCTGATTCCAGCGCTGTTCTCCCTTGGCACTGGTTCAGCGCTCCACCTCCTTCAATGTCATCCAAAAAGGAAGCCTAATGCGAATGAACGGCCAGTGCACTGCCTCAATGCTTAAGTATAGGGATTCCATTGATGCTGGATGTCCTCATCCAGAGCGTGAGGATGTCCATCGTCATTTAGGCAACCTAGATTCCGGTAAACTCCTGGATGTGCCTCTAGACGGCTGTCTTAGTTTTGCAATGTAAACATTGCAGTTTCTCTAACAGTACACCCAGACCACAACGATGAACTGAAGTGGTCTGGGTGCCCATAGTGTCCCTTTAATCCTAATCCCAAGGTTTTCCCTCTGACGATATCAGTAGTTATGATAGCAAAGGGAATAGAAAGCTAAAACTGTAGAGAGCGGTATGTTGCCGCCGTGTACGGGCTGTTTTTAGCAGTAATAGCATGTTTTCTGCAATGTCAATATCAACGTAATTGTTTTTAAAAGGAAAGGGATGGGATAATGGCAAAAGGGAAACAAGTTGGTTATACCAACAAAATGTAGAATATTAATTGCAATAATAACTTACCCATAAATCTCTGAATAATTACGGTACCTCTATCACCTCTGGTCACTTTATAAGTATTTCATGATAATAAAATCTTTACAAAATACAGAAAAACCCTTAGACTCCAACTCCGACAGCTTATAATATAACATAGGGCGTTAGGTTCAGTGGTACCATTGAGGAACAAGAGTTGGAGCTGGAACTGGGGGTTTGTTTTACCGACTCCACAGCCCTGGTAGGGACTACATTTTCTCATGGGCAAATTCCAGAGTGAAAAAAAATAAATAGCAAAAAGTGCAGCTTTTGTAGTATCTGTGGGATAGAGACATTTTCTTACTTATTGTGAGAGTCGGCATATGCAGATTCCATGTTTTGGCAGGATTGTCCATAGACCTCTGTGTTGTACTATTGCTCATACCCGGGAATACAGAATTGACATGGGCTCCTGGTGGACAATGCATCAGGTGCTGAAGTAATAACACGATGGCACCGATGAGGGAGAGATTACAGTGCGTATATCTACCTTTAGTTTGACTCCTTGCCTGATGTACACAAAGCAGGATTGTCACCTCAGGGGTATTTGTAAAATATGCAAAAACTTCCAAATGTGACTGAGCCCCTTTAACTAGATCCAGTATAAGCAGTCAATAAAGATTCAGGACCAGCAGCATGCTGGGAGATATTATCTTCCAAGGACAACAGGAAGGTAACGTAAGCATTCTATTTTTATTTGTTTTTTAGCATAAAGTAAAAGCCGTAAAGCCTTTGCCGGTGTCAGAATGATCTGATGGCAACCACAACAGCAGAATTTATTTTATTTTTATTACTGTCTAGTAAAAAGCGACCTTCTAATATGACTATTGCTCAGCAGTCCTGTTATTTAACATTTATGTTCAAAATAATAATGCACTTTAGGAAATTACACTTTAGAAATTGTGTTAAAGGTCCCTGCTATCAGCCATAGTGTTGGTTAAGGTATAATTCATTATATTATAAACTCCCACGGGTTCTCGAAAATCTTTTTAAGGATTTCCTTCTTTTTTTAAACCTGTTAGCTGATTTGGTAACAAACCTATACAAAAGTAATTAACAAGATAATAATGGCACATTTCATCCAGCCGGCACCTCATCTGCCAGAGTCAGTCATCGGCATCATGTTTTTACATGATTTTAATTTTACTATAGTCTTATTGTAGCTAGTAAAGGGAGAACTATGTTCTGACATGGCATGATACATAGTGATGTGTATTAAGGCTTCCAGGGGTTCTGCACAAAACATAAGCCAGTAGACCTAAAGCATGATATTGGCTTATATCACTTTGCTGTTATTTATTTATTTTATGGTTTGTTGCAAAATAACTCAAGTGCACATTGCCTGTTCCATCCTACTTCAGCTTCTGTGATACAAATATGCGCGCACACACACACACACACACACACACATTTATACACTTGTTGTGCACCCTTTCAGGTTACACCCATGTCCTGGCAATGACTTGCTGCAACAATCATTAATTCAACAAGTTGATGTGCTGAAGACCGTGAGACAATGTGTCTGTGTATATGTACAGTTCATGTTAAGAACAATCTGTTTGTGTGTTTGTGTGTGCTGTGTTTCTTTGAGTCTGAGAGGGAGAATAGCAATGATGGGGAATGCTGTATCGAAGTAATGTCTTTAATGTAATATTTATTTCAGAATGAGCAAGCAATATATACATTTTTGGGATATAGCTAACCCATTCCCCTTACCCCCCTTTAAACCATGTGTTTCCTTTTTCAATACCTTTATATTCATATTCTACATGTTGCTTTGTGGTTATATATACATTTCGTTTCCTATACCCCTTTTCATTTAGCATATGGCTATGCTTGTTATATCTTCTTTATTTGTGCCAACTAAATACCGTTAATTGCTTAACAAAAGTCTTACAAATGTTATAATAAGTGGCCCTTGGTAGCTAAGCATGTTGGGGCAGCCAATACATTTCAACCTGCAAATAAATTAATAAATGTTAATATATTTATATTAAATTTCCCCATAGACCACTATTAACTTTGTTGTGTGGCGGGATTTGACAAACAGCCTACAAATACTCTAATTTAGAAAGAACAGAGGGAATTATGGGATAATTTCCATGGACAAATAATATCAATGAATAAAGGCCATAATTCTAGGGACTGCATTGTTATCCAGATATATGTATATGTTTTTATATAAATAAATCCATGGTTTTCTTTATTAGGCATTGCATATTGGAGGAGAATTCTGGCTGCACTGTCTTGCAATATTTCCACCCAGGCTGTCTGTTTGATTCACACTAAGCAGACACAAACACACTCAATTATCTTTCGTTATCAGAAAAAATAGCATTGCTTTCCGCTTATTACCAGGCTCCAGAATTACATTTTCCTCATGAACCTCAACATTAATGTCAATGTGGCTTGTCACGTGAATGCTAACAGCAGCTATCCTACACTTCATATCTGGAAATAATGTAATCTTTGGAAAGGATGCTAAGTTTGTGAACAGGCTTAGATCTGCTTTTAGTACAAAGTATTGCATTTTGCTCAATTCATCTTGTTGTCATAGAACTAATGTAGAAATGTTACAGTGTATTAAAGATGTTTTCTATTCAGAAGCTTCTCTCGAAGAAGTGATCTAAAATCCTATTGTTTAGTGGATCATCCGCTGAGTATGGCTTTGAACTGATACAAATCAGAAACCACATGCAATTGATTTTTTTTTTTTTTTTTGGAGAACTCTTGGGCTGTTGTTGCTAATATTGTTAAGGTGCAGGTGTTAGGCTTTCTGCAAAGCAAGTCTGGTGCCTTACGAAGACAATTTCTTCATCTTGGCTGTACTGTACACATATCATTTTATCCAGCAGCGGGGAGCTACATTTTCCCAGAGGAATACTGACTAAAGCCTGAATCTGTCTAAAGACTTTTGGGATAGCAGATGGCAGACAGGAACTGCAGGGTACCAAGGAGACAGTAACATGTATGCTGGTAAAGTGAGACTACAAAACATGCACAAATAAGTAAAACATTTTTTTTTTAAATTACTAACATTATATTCAATTTATTTGTACACGGCAGCCTGTGCTGTTTGCATTCTGATGATTTATGACCAGCTGAAATACCTCTTAGAGTTACCGGTTCAAATCCCAATAAGGCTAACTCCTTCCAAGGCCCATTAAATGCATGCTATCAAGTTGGGTAATAGTAACCTCTCAAAATAATGATGTACTTGGAAACTAGAATAACCTCAAGCAAACCTTTCCTGGTTAAATGCTTTGAAATGATTAGAAATTGTTTGATCATATTTTTCTTTTTGGATCTTTAACTGGAAAATGAAAGCAATGTTCTGTCCCCTAAATCCCTTCAACTTGCTGAAGTGCTGTATGGCTTCATGGCATGCTCCATCTGCATTATTGTACAAAATGACAATTTAAAGAGAAATGGGCACTTTTTTTTTATAAATCCCCGTAGTAGCATCTCTCGGCTACCAAGCAGAGGTTCACCTGCCTCATTCACTTTCAATTGTAGTTCAAAGTGGAAATTAGTGTTTCTCAAAAATAAATATTAATTTCACTACTTCTCTATGATATTCACTGTTAGTGAATCCCAGCAATTATCCAACATGGGCCCTAATGTTTCTTGTGAGAACCAGCTGATTGGCCACAAGTGAGGACTTCACATGAGCGTTAATGAGGAGACTCCTGGTTCTGGATTAAAAGTAAGTTTAATAGATTTGAAACCCATTAAATGCTGAAGAAGAACCTCTCTAATTCAAAAAATGTAATTAATAAATAACAAGCTAATGACTTCACAAACTTTAAATGCCTCAGCGAAATCTCTGGGTCACAATTACACTTGCAGCTCAGTTTCGTTCAAAGACCTTCAAAACAATTCATAATGTAGACACAGTAATGTCTATTTAGAGGAGATATTGTTTTTTGGACAGGGGTTACAAGAGGAGGGTCCTCAATAGAGCTCCTGGAAAAGATTTGCCAACAATCTAATAACACACATTAGACAATTTGACAGGACAATTTTTTGTCCAGATTTTTCATATAAATTGCTGTGACATTAAAAAGTTGCTACAGGCTATTTTGGACAGGTTATGTGACGTGTAGTCAGGTGACCAAGGAAAAATATTCCATCATCTTCACAGTGGGAAACTCATGAAACCCTCCAGATGATAACATGCCCATCTACCTTTATGATGTATAAAATTATGTGCTTTTGTGGTCTTGCTCACATTGTGGTCCTGCCTTTGCTGGCAAGACCTTTAATTACCTTCACAATCAGTACAGCTGTTTGTGGAGGGAAAACAGATAAACTACTAGCCTGTCATTTTTTGGAAGTAGGTCACCAATTATCATCCTCAAGGTTCATGGGTAATACGTGGAGATGCCACACCAAAGTGGTGACCGAGCTTTAAAATTATTGCGATGTGGGGTCTATAGGATCTTTACGCTTTATACATTAGAGGTTACATATAAAATGGGTCTGTTCTGAAAAGTAGTGCAAAGATGTAAAAGAGGAGGAGTCCCTAATGGAGTGAACCTCCTTTTTCACTGGTTTCCATGGTAATTGCCCCAATTTTAGTTCTTTAGACCACTTTTAATATGTAATCCTTATTGACTCCTCATGGATTGACTTAGAAGAATCCTTTTTATCACTACCTAACTGAGTTGCAAACTCGCATCTTAATGATTATACACCCATTCCTCTATTTAAGCAGAAATAGAGGGACACAATTGTACTAATTTAAAAGCAAGGCCTAAAAGTGAAAGAACGGCTTTAAGTGATCTGGATAGTGCTGAAGGACCCCATAAAAAATTGTTATCAGGGACTCTGGATATGATCACATGTTTTGGAGATCAATCCCCTGACAACTAATTAGATATTAGAATAATATGCAGAGAATTGACTTCTTTTTAGCCCTTTCTGTAGTGTTTAATTAAGATACAAGTGATTTTGTAACAGTATTTTCTGGGCGAAGTGCCAAAATATTATGTAGTTACATATACGTCATTGATACAATTGTTACATTTAGTGCTACTGTGTAGCTCTCTATAATTATTTCTTGGCTCACTAAAATGTGTTATTTGTGATTCAATTGTTTATTTTTCCAGTTTCGTGTTAAGGTGTTTTTTTAAATTTCTTTTTGAATTACATTTTAATGTTTTGGTATCGGGTTGTTATGTCTTTGTATTTCAAAACATGATTATAATCTTACTCCACAGGTGATGTACCCCACACCTTGATCTCTCATTTTCCTGTGCAGGTCTATCCACATGAAGTTACACTCAATAGGCCTCAGTAATAACCCTCTGTTTGCTCTATTTAATATTTTTACTCACTTGTGTGCACTGTTTTGGTCTGAGGATTGATATATTGACTATTGTGAGTGTTATGATACATAAAAAATCAAGTGCGTAATTTTACAAGGCCGTTTCAACATTTTTAGGTTTGATGGCTTATTTCTGATCACTGTTCATTCTGGATCATAGGTCATGCTTTGGTTTTAAAAATGTAAAGCTGAGTTTGAAATAGTATTAAGCAATTGCAGAACAGCAAGGTGAAGTCTAAAACACTGTGGCTGTCTGGGCTTATTTGCATGCCGAGCTTGAAATCCAGAGAGAGTTGTGGAAACAGGATTTTCTGAGATTCTAAAATCCAATTTGAGATTAGACTTTGAGATCCATTTTGGGCCAAACTGCAGTTTTGACCAAATTTGGGCCAATCATGTGATCGGCAGAAATTCTGATTTCCCAGCCCCTCACAGCAGAATGTCAGAAAATGACGTGCTCAAGCCCGGATATGTTCAATTGCAGCAGAATAAAAGGGGGATGGAAAACTGAACAGGCTGTTTTGTTTAAAAAATTTTTGGAACAATCCTGTTTCAACTATTTCACCTTTTGTGCCCTAAATGTAATTTTTAAATGTGTACCATTTTAGGTTGATGTATCAATCCTTCCACCGTTTTTCAGAGAAATGTTACATTTCAGTAGTGTTCAATCAGGAGATTTTCTAAAATGGATATTTACCAACACTTTTTAGATTGTCAGAACACTTTAATAAATCTGATCAGTATAATGACGAAAGTTAACTGTCACTTTTCAGAACACATTGATAAATCTCCCCATTAAGTCAATTTAAAAAAATCCTGAAATGAATGTGTTCCAGAATTTAGTATTATCCTCATTGGCTTATACTTTTTATATGTTTATTACATATTGTTGGCAGTAAATACACTTTAATTAGCAAACGGAATTCTATGATTTAAGCTAAATACATTAATTTGGGCACCTATTCTAAAAATTTTTGATAGCAAAGTATAAATCCTATTTCTCTGCCTAATTATGTTACTCTTTGATTCTAACATTCAAATCCATTAACTGTCACATAAGATATGGTTTTTAACTGTTCAAAAGCCCAAATCTGGCAAGGTTTGTATTTGCTCTGATACATTATTAATGCAGATGTATCCATAGCTAGCTGAAAGCAAGATGGTATTGATTGAGCACTGTGGCTCTACTGAATTATAAATGTGTATGTGTATGTGATGGCACTGTTCCAATCTAAAGTTAAGTGGTCAAGTAGACTTGAGACACATGCAGCAGATTCCCGATAAGTGCACTGAAATTATTGCGGGATTGTTAAAACAAATATTAATTCAAATTTTACAAATTAGAAAAAAAATATTGGATGTTTACAAAGGAAGAGAACAATAGAATTGAATGAAAACACTAAAGCTATTAAACAATAGGAATAAAGTGGTCCCCATTGAGTACGGGTTCAACAGGACAGACGTTTGGATGCTTTCCAGCCAGAAGAAAGATAGCTAGCTGTTAATTAGCTCTGATTTTAGTCAGAGCTACTAAATTAATTTATAAAACATGTGCCTACCTGGATACCTTAGAGAGCCGTTTTTCTTGAAACTTTAATATTATTATAAACTGGTGATCCTGGAGAGAAAAAGGGCAGATTCAACTGTAAAGGTAGACAGCGCCTGTTCAAATTAGACATGACTACTGACAAAGAATAAATCCAGAGTTAAAGTGGGCTTAGCTATCCTAGGTTGGACAAAGCTTAAAGCAGGTTTTGTTTTTAAATGAATCCTATTTTGTCATATTATTTCTCCTTGCTTACATTTTTTTTATATTCACCTTAGTTTTTTCGTTATACATAAGAAAAAGTAGGGACGTTATCTTTGACAATTTTTATAATGGACGAAGCTTAACTAAAGTTTCCTTTCAGTTTCTGAGCAAATTCACCCACAATCCATCAGTCAAAAGAATCCCACAGATGGGCAAATTGCAGAGTTTACAGACAGGATAGAGCAACATGGAGGCCACCAGGTATTAAGATTCGGTGCAAGATCCAAAGGGGCTTAAGGAAAGGAAAAACTGAAAGAAATAAAAATATGGCAGAGCTGCTTTAACAACATTCTGTGACCGGGACCCCTGAGTGCCTGATGAGAAGTTGGGAGTCTTCAGCATGGAAGTAGATTATCAGGGCCTGGTGCAGGGTAACCGCACGCCCCCTGGTGTTGAGCACCAGCGTTTGTGCGGTCACATACCAAGACCCTGAATCAGCTTATGCAGATCACAAGAACTAGACGCTAGGAACAAAACAGACCTCCCAGGAACTGAATAGGGAGGCTCTGCAGCAGGAATGTATCAGAAAACAAGGCAAGACTAGGAGAGGCACCAAACATGAAAACAAGACAAAACTAGTAGAACCCAGAACCAGTGAAGGATAGGAAGCTAAACCCAGAACATGTACACAATACATAAGGGTACCATTGACATAACATGTGCAGGACAGGACAGGACTGTACATAGACTGGGAATACAAACTAAAACAAGACAAGATATGATAGGCAAAACAAGAGGAGAAATAACTAAGTACTATATATGAAAATCATGGGGATCTAGTCACATTATATGATCATACATTGCATAAGCCTGCCAACAACGCCAATGTACCCCATATCTGTCAGGTCTTACTCTGCCTAATGTATGCTAAAAGAACCATAAGAAACACATATAGCACTTAACTGCAAGAAAGGACAGAAGGCTTGAGCAACTGCCTGCAGGAACAAACTGAAACAAAAGGAATCATGGAAAAGGAACGGGTGTGGCAACATAAAACAAACGTTTAAAGGAATCCAGGAGACTGGGAATTCCAGGAACGGAATACAGGAATGAACCCAGAAACCCAGCATAAAGAAAACCAGACATGGGATAGAAAACCAGAAAAACCAAGAAAAACTAAACAAGAATTGTAAAAAGAGTACTGGATACCAGAAGCCATCACCAGACTGATCCACAGAACATGGCATGATGCGACACATTCCCACTGCCTGATATAAGGGCAAAAAAGTGAAAGATCTTATATGACCCCCGAGAAGGACGTGACGAAAAGAAAGCACGTTGGATATGACGTGATGCAATTAAAATGGCAGAAAAACATTGAATTAAGGCGCGAATGTCGGCTTGAAAAATGGGAACCATACACACTGAAGGATGTACCTGAACAAGACACACATTGAAAAACGTTGTGCAGCTGGGCTGATGGACTGATTTGTGGCACTTTATTTATTGTGATGCAAGGATTTTGGATGTTTTACTTTAACTTGATGCCTTCTGTTCTATTCCATTCCATCATGGGAGGATTTATCCATTGAGACTCCATTGCAAGGCAACTCCTATCACACCCATGCAGCCATACCTGAGCTAATGATACACAGGTTCAAGAAAATGTGAAGTATATGTGCCTATTGAGGAAATCAATAGTATTAACAGGACTCAGTGGAAATGGGGCTTAAGGATGTGAAAATGTCTTAATAGATTGTGGAATATAAATGTATCAGCTGATCGGATCAACACCTCCCATATGAATGGGTAGGGGAAACTGAGAATCGCTGAGAGATAATAGTAATGGTTCTGAAACACCAATGTGAGAGAACCAATACAAACTGAAATATAACAAAATAAGTCAGAAAATAAATAACTCATACCCCATAGGGGGTTAAAAATCCTTAATATAGTGTCAATTATATAGTGTAGCAGACAGCGTGCTTATTACAAAAGTTTTTATTGGCACATTAATACTGTCTGTACAATACACAAATATATAAAAGACTCATAAGTAAAATGAACAAAATGTCCCAAGTGAAAAAGCAAAAAGTACCAGGTATGTAGACTGTGGGTCCAATATTGTTCGTAACGCTCTCTCACCGGCCAGATAAAAGTGAGTGTGGACCTCCTCGTGCTGTATCTGTATATTTTGTATGTCTAGTGGAATTTTGTGTGATTTATTGAATTTTAGCAGAACTGCTGTTCACATTTACATTTTACAGCAACCCATTATATTGTACATTTTTGGGGTTTTATAAAGTGAAAGAGCCTAACTTCAACATACAGTACAGATCAGAAAATGTAAAACAGGACAAACAACTACTACCTTTTACTTGGATTCAATTTACACTTCTTTTTATAAATTACATTTTTATTAAGGTTTTCTGTTTTGTTGGATTCACATTGTTTCAGTTGTCCTTTATGGACCATGAATTGGTACCTGTAGCTGTAAGATAGTGTATAGATTGTGTACGCAGGCACTCATTTTCATCAATACCATGGCATATTGGTACTCACAGGTACCTTAATAGGAATAAACACAGTATTAATGAATACACAAATCCCTTCAGGGTAATATCTGTAGCAAACAAACATCCAAAATAACTGGTTCAAAAAGCCATAAACGGTGCCTAAGTCTGTGTACTGTGTGAACCTCTGAGTTTCAGGACAGTGTGGGCCAGGTATCCGAACCACGCTAGTTCCGAGTGGGAGTACCCCCCCGGGTCTCCCAGCTATCCTACCAACTTCCCGGCATGGGCGCTCCCCTCCGGCCGCGGTCCCGAGTCTGACTGAGGGTGGGCACGGGAGGGGTGGTGGGGGGATGATGACTGAGTCATTGCCACAGGGTGCGGAAGTATTCTGAGGCCACTGTAAGGATCCATTGAGTCCAGATTGCCATGTATGTCTGGGTCTTACCCTCAGCTAACATGGTGAGCTCCTCCATTGTGTGTAGCTCTTCCATGCGTTGGAACCAGGTGGCCATCGGGGGTGGCCTCTCTTGCCTCCAATAGAGGGGGGTCAGGCCTTTCGCTAAATTAAGCATTCTGATAGTGAATGATTTCTTGTAGATCAATGTGCGGAGTTTGGTGTGGTGAAGTTTGGTGTGGTGGAAACCACGACAGGGCACTGAAAAAAATGTAATTTGGGTTTAAATAACCCTCCTTAGGCTGTAATTGGCTGTCTCTGACCTATGACCCCAAAATGTGTTCCACGCCCGTTGGCGCCATCTTTGTGGGCGGAGGTAAGTCTCCTATTAAAACCGGAAAGATTGGAATATCAGAAATGTCCATTTTCTCTTATTACTCAACTAGAGTTTGCTGCAACATATATCTGCAAACATTTTATGAATTACGTTACAAAATATAACTTCTGTAATGCATGAATTCAGCTCAAGAGTATTCAAAAACATCTGATGTTTAACTAGAAAACATATTCAGGTAGATTTTTTTTTATAATGAAAGAATACTGCCGAATATCCAACACTCGAGAATGCGTGCTTCAATTTCTGAAGCTGATATATTTGTTCATTGAAATTGAAGGTATGATCAAAATTATTAAATTAACTGAAAGAAATAATAGCTGTGAAAACTGTCATGCATATGTATAAATGTACATTACAAAATAACTCCACCCCTTACCCTAGCCTCCAAATTTCAGAAAACAGCTTCCTGAATGAAAGGTACGCAGTATAGCTCAGCGACCAGGATGTCAATTTAATCTGAGCTGCTATGTGATTCTGCCTTGCAGCCAGTCCGTCTCCTCTTATTATCTGTATGGTGTTTCAAATCTGTGCCAATAGGAAAGGAGTAAGATAATAAGAGAACAGTGATTTGCTGGGGGATGATGCCATGTCAGCAGCTCAACTCACACTGATATCTTATTGGCTGAGCTGCATACATATACTACATGCTTTGAATAAGGAAGATATTTTGTGAAAAGGCAAAGCATGGCTTAGGGGGTGGGGTTATGCTGCAGAAAGCAGCATATTTTATTTAGCAAAACTAAAATATTTAAAAAGGGTAAAAAAAAAATACAGCATGCATATGCACTTAGCCTATCATATGTGCTTAACTTTAAAATTTAATTATGTTTTAATTACATGATTATGCAACAATGACAAAGTCACTGAAAGCTTCTGGAATTGCTCTGAAAAGAGTTATCTTGTGTAATATAATAGAGGAGACTTATAAATGTATTGCTAGCAGATAAGCATAGCAAATCCCAAAAGAAAAACAGTCTGTATGGAATATCCTGAGATATTCCATGCTGATATAGTATTCTGCACACCTTTTGGAATATCCTGAGATATCCCATGCTGATTGTACCCAATATAGTATTTTGCACACCTTTTTGGTATACCCTGAGATATCCCATGCTGATTGTACCCAATATAGTATTTTGCACACCTTTTGGAATACCCTGAGATATCCCATGCTGATTGTACCCAATATAGTATTCTGCACACCTTTTGGAATACCCTGAGATATCCCATGCTGATTGTACCCAGTATAGTATTTTGTACACCTTTTGGAATACCCTGAGATATCCCATGCTGATTGTACCCAATAAAGTATTTTGCACACCTTTTGGTATACCCTGAGATATCACATGCTGATTGTACCCGATATAGTATTTTGCACACCTTTTGGTATACCCTGAGATATAACATGCTTATTGTACCCGATATAGTATTTTGCACACCTTTTGGTATACCCTGAGATATCCCATGCTGATTGTACCCGATATAGTATTTTGCACACCTTTTGGTATACCCTGAGATATCCCATGCTGATTGTACCTGATATAGTATTTTGCACACCTTTTGGAATACCCTGAGATATCCCATGCTGATTGTACCCTATATAGTATTTTGCACACCTTTTGGTATACCCTGAGATATCCCATGCTGATTGTACCCGATATAGTATTTTGCACACCTTTTGGTATACCCTGAGATATCCCATGTTGATTGTACCTGATATAGTATTTTGCACACCTTTTGGAATACCCTGAGATATCCCATGCTGATTGTACCCGATATAGTATTTTGCACACCTTTTGGTATACCCTGAGATATCCCATGTTGATTGTACCTGATATAGTATTTTGCACACCTTTTGGAATACCCTGAGATATCCCATGCTGATTGTACCCAATATAGTATTTTGCACACCTTTTGGTATACCCTGAGATATCCCATGCTGATTGTACCTGATATAGTATTTTGCACACCTTTTGGTATACCCTGAGATAGCCCATGCTGATTGTATGCCCATTTTCCCCATTTTCTTGTAATTTGGTTCTCAGAATAAATAAGCAATAGAGGGTAAAAAGGAGGAACAGTAAAACAAATCTATACTTATATATTATATATTTAATAAATATATACAATATTTTTATAATGCTTCTCTTTTCCCCTCTTTTATTGGTTACTTCTTTTGTGAACCAAATTACAAGAAAATGTACTGCAAAATATATACAGAATAATGTATGTTATATATACATCATTTATATTATGCATATCTTGCGCAGTACACTGATATCATTTTCTCACCATTTTGTCTCGTCTTCATAGTGTGTTTTTCCCGAAACTATTGCATGGCCAAAATTTATCTGAACTGAACACCACATCGACGAAACCCGAATTGCTTGAAAAACGAAATTTATTTTTGGCTAATGGATTCAAACCCAATTTTTTGCAATTTGCATAAGATTATTGAAGATTCTTATGTTTGCAGAGAGAGAGAGCTTTGTTACAATGTATGGAATGCAATGCAGATTTTTATATGAGAGATAATGGCAGTAAAATTAGTTGTCATTTCAATATACTAAACTCTTTATTTGCAATTATCGTGGTACAATGAATATAATCTCATTTTGCCACTTTTATATAATGATTCCATTAGTCATAACATTACTCAGTCAAACATTTAATGCATTATGCTTTTTATAAAAGCACTTTACCCTGATCTACGTAGACTTGTCTGCAAATGACGATTCGTATAATGTATATTTTGGGATGCACTCTCACAAGGTTTTAATGTTAAAATATTTGAGTTCTCTTATGTCAATCTGTTTTGCATTAGTGTGGCATTTATTTCGTTTGCATAAAACTTACAAAATGATAATATTTATTGTACAAGAAGATACAAATTTTAACCATTTGCTCTTATTTAATCCGAAATGAATCACTCTAACCTTCTTTCAAGTGGTAGCATGTCTCTTACCCAACTGTTCCCAACCTATGTTACACATAATAGGGGAGACTGGGGCAGAGGAGGAGCATGCGAGCCTGGGGTAGAAGAGAATCAGGGATAGCCTGTGCAGAGGAGGAGCAGGGAGAGCCTGGGCTGAGGATGAGCAGGAACAACTGGGCAGAGAGAGCCCTGGGGCAGAGGAGGAGCAGGGACAGCCTGCGGCAGAAGAGTAGAAGGGAGAGCCTGGGGTAGAGGAGAAGCAGGGAGAGCAGCAATCCAGGGCTCAAAAGTTCCACTCACTGGGCCGAGGAGGAGGGGGAGCCTGAAGAAGCAGGGATAGCCAGGGACAGAGGATGAGCAGGAACAACTGGGCAGAGAGAGCCCTGGGCAGAGGAGGAGCATGGAAAGCCTGGGGCAGAATAGAAGCATGGAGAGCCTGGGGCAGAGGAGGAGCAGGGAGAGCCTAGGACAGAGGTAGAGCAGAGAGAGTCTGAGGCAGAGGAAAGGCAGGAAGAGCCTTGGACAGAGGAGGAGCTGGGACAGCCTAGGGCAAAGGAGGAACAGAGAGAAGCAGAAACACCTGGGGTAGAGGAGGAACAGGGACAGCCTGGGGCAGAATCTCACAGAAGGGCAAACAACCGATAGAACTAAAACTATATCAGGAATTTCATATTATTATATTCCAATATTATACAACCCACCCTCTTCATATATTAGAGGTGGAATGTTTGCAACCCTTGTCAAAATACCACGTTTATTAATCTAGAAGTAAATGGGACGTTTTTAAAAGTTGGCAAAGTCAGTCACAGAGAAACAGAACATTTTACAGTGGCTGTGATTATGCTATTTTAGAGGAAAGTTAAGAAGTTAAGATCACTTCATCAGACCTAGAATCCTTAAACAATTGCAATGCTAGAGAATCAGTGGCTTTATGGAAAGTTTGCCATTGTTAGAATTCTGCAACATATTCATAGTTTCTCAAGTTTAAAGGGACACTGCAGGCACCCAGATAACCAGCTCATTGAAGTGGTCTCGGTGCTGTGACCATTTTGCACTTAGTGCTGCTATGTAAAACATGGCAGTTCCAGAGAAACTCTAATGTGTACATTGCTGCTCTCCCAGACAGCCACTAGAGGGCTTCCGGAATCCAAATGGACCTTTGGTTGGTTATCTGACACTGGACGTCCTCACGCTCTGCTTGAGGACCTCCAACGTCAGATTTTTCCCCACAGGAAAGCATTGTTTGCCGCGCATGCATATTAGGTTTCCCCTGCCTGCTGACGTCGGGAGGAGCGTGGGTGGAGCCTGATCCACCGCCGAGGGACATCAGCGCTGGATTCAGGTAAGTGACTGAAGGAGTTTTGACCCCTTCAGCCCCGCAGGAGGAGGGGAGAGTGGGGGGCACTGTTCAATCCCTTTAAGTATTTAAGGACTGATAATGGACAGTCTGATTATAGGGCTTTTGTAAAACACAGACAGGGTTATTCACTAAAGTCAGTTCTGGTTTCAGTTTGGCTATTTTGGCCTTGAATTTGAAATGTACTTTGAGTAAATTATAAAATTCCCAGAATTCTCACTTTAGTGAATAACCCTGTCTGTGTTTTACAAAAGCCCTATAATCAGACTGTCTATTATCAGTCCTTAAATACTTAAAGGGATTGTACAGTGCCCCCCACTCTCCCCTCCTTCTGCGGGGCTGAAGGGGTCAAAACTCCTTCAGTCACTTACCTGAATCCAGCGCTGATGTCCCTCGGCGGTGGATCAGGCTCCGCCCACGCTCCTCCCGATGTCAGCAGGCAGGAGAGACCTAATATGCATGCACGGCAAACAATGCTTTCCTGTGGGGAAAAATCTGACGTTGGAGGTCCTCAAGTAGAGCGTGAGGACGTCCAGTGTCAGATAACCGACCAAAGGTCCATTTGGATTCCGGAAGCTCCATCTTATGTATGTATGTTTTTTTATGTGACTTGAAGAATATGTCTAATTTGGCTATTTTGGCCTACATTTTTTAATTCACTTTAAATTTAGTTTGAATTCCTGAATATTCTCATTTTAGTAAATAAGCCTATATGTAAGTTTACCAACGTGTTGCTGAATAATCTTTTTATAATTCCCATTGTACAGCGCTACGGAACGTGTTGGCGCTTTATAAATAATTATAGTAATAATAATAATATATATTTTTTCTGTTAGAAATTATCATAGGCTGTCAGCCTTTCTGCTATTTTGTTATTTATGACTTTTGCAAATGCTCATATCATTTATTTGTTTTTGTGCTTTACTTTTGGTATAGCACATGAATTTTTTTAATTTGCACCTTTTTTCTTAGTGTTTTATCACTGTTTAGAAAGTGTGAAAGAATACATGCAGGACGTTTGCACAGTATTCTTAGTTAGTGCCATAATGGTTGTGACACAGAATAGGTCAGAATATACAAAGAGTAAAGAACACTTTTAGGAAAATGTGATTTTCACTTCCCAAAGAAGACATTTTCAGAACCCGTACTGGATTGCTCGCTAAAGGTACAGTTTTTGGAAAATTAAAGTGAGTTCAAAGTGAATTTCTCATTTTAGACCAGAATAGCCTAAACGCATATCTAACGTAATCTTTCTTTCATATTCAGCGATTGTAGCCTTAAATTTGAAATTCACTTTGAATTCTCACTTTAATAAATAACCCTATTTGATAAATCCATTACGACTTGAAAAGCTTTGCTAAATGTTGACTTGTTTTTCTTTGAAATCCATTGTTCTCTCAGCAAACACTTGAAGAATAATTATAACACTCCACAGACTGGTTGATGTCTCCTCTTAAATGACTAACTAAAATACCATGTGTACTCAACACTACAAGTGGCAGATATTGTCTATGAACGGTCCACGGAGACAATATCGTTACTGAAAATTAATGTAACATATACATGGAATCTCTGTGATTGTGAATATCAACACATCTTAGTAAGAGTTTAAAGGACCACTATAGTGCCAGGAAAACATACTTGTTTTCCTGGCACTATATAATGCCCTGAGGGTGCCGCACCCTCAGGGTCCCCCTCCCGCCGGGCTCTAGGGTGAGGAAGGGGTTAAACTTACCTCTTTCTCCAGCGCCGGGCGGGGAGCTCTCCTCCTCCTCTCCGCCTCCTCGTCCTCGGCTGAATGCGCATGCGCGGCAAGAGCCGTGCGCGCATTCAGCCAGTCTCATAGGAAAGCATTCACAATGCTTTCCTAAGGACGCTGGTGTCTTCTCACTGTGAAAATCACAGTGAGAAGCGCGGAAGCGCCTCTAGCGGCTGTCAATGAGACAGCCACTAGAGGCTGGATTAACCTTATTATAAACATAGCAGTTTCTCTGAAACTGCTATGTTTATAGAAAAAAAGGGTTAACCCTAGCTGGACCTGGCACCCAGGCCACTTCATTAAGCTGAAGTGGTCTGGGTGCCTATAGTGGTCCTTTAATGCATTGCGGCATTAACTGCAGCTTCTATAAGACCAGATTAGACTGTCACATGGTAATACTCCTAGAGATATAAGTAGGGATTCTACTTAAGCATGTTTCACATTTTCTGTAACAGGGGCTTCACTGGGGGGAGGGGCAGAGTGGCAGAGTGGCAGAGGGGGCCATGCCCCCCCTACATCATGCAGTGCCCCTCTAAATAAAATTGAAGCCGGGAGCGCTAAAACTCTCTTCGCAAGCTGCAGCAGCAGTGCACAGAGGTTGGTGGAATTCCCACGTGCGGCCAAATGGGACACTGTGCTGGGAGGAACTTCCTCTTGGGTTACAGAGAGCAGCACAGGGGAGGGGCAGCTCAGCTCTGCCTGGGGAAATGAGGCATCCAGGCAGCTGCTGGTAAGTGTGAGTCAGTGTGTGTGATTCAGTCTGTGTGTGTGTGTGGGGGGTGGAGGAAGGTTCAGTCTGTGTGTGTGGTTCAGTCTGTGTGAATGGGTCAGTTTGGGTGTATGGGTCAGTTTGTTTGTGTATGGGTCAGTCTGTGTGTGGGAGGATCAGTCTGTGTATGTATGGGGTCAGTATGTGTTGTGTGTGTGTGGGTCAGTCTGTGTGTGGGGGCAGTTTGTGTGTGTATGGGTTAGTCTGTGTGTGTGTGTGTATGGGTCAGTCTGTCTGTGGGGGGTCAGTCTGTATATGTATGGGGTCAGTATGTGTGTGTATGGGTCAGTCTGTGTGTAGGGGCAGTTTGTGTGTGTATGGGTCAGTCTGTGTGTGTGTGTATGGGTCAGTCTGTCTGTGGGGGGGTCAGTCTGTATATGTATGGGGTCAGTATGTGTGTGTATTGGTCAGTCTGTGTGTATGTATGGGTCAGTTTGTGTGTGGGGGGGCAGTATGTGTGTGTGTGTATGGGTCAGTCTGTGTGGGGGGCAGTTTGTGTGTGTATGGGTTAATCTGTGTGTGGGGGGATCAGTCTGTGTATGTATGGGGTCAGTATGTGTGTGTGTGTGTGTATGGGTCAGTCTGTCTGTGGGGGGGTCAGTCTGTATATGTATGGGTCAGTCTGTGTGTATGTATGGGTCAGTCTGTATGTATGGGTCAGTCTGTGTGTGTATGGCTCAGTCTGTGTGTCTGTGTGTTTATTCACACACACATATACACATTTTATAACTGGACCTTCACCCCTAAATATGAATCCTGGAGACGCCACTGTTTCTGTTGAATTGCAAAAAGTTACTGGAAAAGTTACATGAAACAAGGATAATCCACCTGTCATCAAATTTCCTACGTTGTAAAAAGAAAATATATGTAAAACCACGCTAAGAGTGGAAAAGGCTGTTTTATAAACTGATAAATTTGTTGTGTTTTGAAACCGGTATTTTGATCTTAAAGGACAACTGCCTCCAAATTTTCACTTTTCTTTTTTAAACATTTTTTACATTTAATGAAACGTAACGCTATATTTTAAAGGGACACTGTAGTCACCAAAACAACTGCAGCTTATTGTAGAAAAGACAGTGTTTACATTACTGGATAGTAAAAATTCCAGCGGTAGTCATGCAGACAGCCAATGTGCAGCACTGACCTTCAGCACCTACACACCCTGCATAGAGGTGCTGAACATTCCCCATAGAGATGCATTGATTCAACGCATCTCTATGAGGAGATGTTGATAGGTGTAGCACTCTGTTAGGCCACACATGCGCAATAGCCTCCCATTACATTAGCTGAGATCATCAAGTTTGATTATCTCAGCCAATGGGATGGAGCGGGGGGCGGAGTCATCCATGAGGAGACCAGAGCGGTGTTGGAAAAAAGGTGAATAATTTTCCTTTTTACTGCAGAGAGAGCGGGGCTGGCCACCTAAAAGTGCTATTAGAGCTATAGTGTCAGGAATACGTTCCTTTAAATTATGTTTATTGATTTCTAGGAGAAAGTTTAACTTTTTATCACACTGAACAGCCATATTTGGATCAGACTCTTCCGTTGTCTGACCAACTGCTGCTCATCCTAAGTTGCCAGTCTGTTTCTTATGAAATGCTGCCAGCTGGGGAAAGATGATTTCTGGGTAAAATTAGAACAATCAACAGGAAAATCCGTTTCCACTATGATTTGATATGGCTTGAAATTTATGCCCCAGAATAACCCTTTATACATATAGCTCATTGCTTGGCTATGTTTACATGTTATGTGAATGTATACATTGTATACTATTGACAAGTAATAGGCAAATGTTTGCGTTTTGTATTGTCACAGAAGTTAGCAATTGTTAACTTTTGCTGCCATAGTTAATCGAACCATGTTGATATCAATATGCCGCAATGATAATAGGTGACATATGTTTAATCAAAGCTATTTTCCTTGCTACAGTTCTCAGTCTGGAAGAAACTTGTTCATAAGTATTGTAGTAAATATTTTCCATGCACATGTTAAAATTCTCATAAAGCTAGATCTGATGTTCTTGTCCGTTCCCACAATGCAGACAATCACATACGCTAAGTTACCGATAAACAAAATGGAAATTCTGTGTGTGTTGTCATTACATCATTTCATCATTTGATTACATCATAGAAGATTTTATCCAAATCAACATCGATATATGTGTGTTCTTTCAGAATGTTCAAAGCAGATAATTTGTTATCAGTTTCTGTAAATTATATTAATGTAAAAATGGTTATTTGTTTTGTTTTTTTGCTTTAAGATGTGATTAGACAAGTTTTGTCATCTAATATGGTAAATTGCACATAGTGTTTGCTTTGCTCATGTGTGTTGTTAACTTTGATAATTATCATGATATTTGTGCATTTGTATAAAAAGTGTTCATATTTTATCGTCATTTTTGTTGATGAATATAATATGTTGATAAATGTTATTTGGAGTTACTGTGATCACTTATATATGAATTATCAAAGGCAATAGTGTTGTTAAAAAAACAATGGATAAGAGGGCAGAGTACAGTGTCTTAGTGCAGCTCCTCTGCGACCAGCTCAGTCACCCCATCCAGTACGATTTTTGTGGCTTCGGCCGAACTCAGAATGGCCAGAGCTAAGTCCAGAAAGCAGTCCGTGAAACTTTCCACCCTTTTACCGCTTCCCTCTTCACAAATGAGCTGCAGTTCTAAATTGGCAGAACCAAGATGGTGACGGCCTCTGACTCTGACAAGCTGTCGAACCCCGCAATCCGAAGCAGGAATTATGAGCCGTCTGGTGCTGTCAAGTCCTCAACTGTGGACATCAACCACATCCTCTCTGATTTCAGGAAAGACCTGAGTGACAGCAAGGCTGACATCAGCTCCTTGCCTGGTGTTGTCAAAAAGAGTTATTGGAATTGGGGTGTTGTATCACTAAGTTGTAACACAAGGTGGATGAAATAATTGTACACCATATCTCGCTATTGAAAGAGCACATCGGTCTAAACATGTTGGTCCACCTGCTTAAACTGAAATTGACCAAGATGTAAGAAGGGCTCAGAGGAATAACCTCTGCATCAGGGGGTGCCAGAAGATAATAAGGCCTCTGATTTGGAGCACTTTGTCAAATATTTCATATTGGTCCACCTGCTTAAACTGAAATTGACCAAGATGTAAGAAGGGCTCAGAGGAATAACCTCTGCATCAGGGGTTGCCAAAAGATAATAAGGCCTCTGATTTGGGGCACTTTGTCAAATATTTCATATTGGTCCACCTGCTTAAACTGAAATTGACCAAGATGTAAGAAGGGCTCAGAGGAATAACCTCTGCATCAGGGGGTGCCAGAAGATATTAAGGCCTCTGATTTGGGGCACTTTGTCAAATATTTCATATTGGAATTATTACCATCCATTGAGCCATTTCAGGTATTGTTGGATCTCACCCACAAGCTCCCCAAGGCTTCTTCTGCTCCACAAGAAGCTCTTAGGGAAGTGCTAACCCATGTCCATTACTATACAGTAAAGATGAAGGCCATCAAACATGCTGCAGGCAAACCCATTTGGCATTGTTATACAAAATTATTTTGCCATGACACTTAGTGCCTGCTTGCATTTTACTTATACACCCTAGCCAATCAGCATTGTGCTGGTGTGGCCTTGCCCGTTTAAATGGCCATATTTGGTGGAGCTGCCCAAAAATCCAGCCACTGTGAAGCTCAGTTTTTTCTCTACTTTCAAAGGTACTTTATACCCACATACCACCATGCGCAGGCATGGCTCTGTTACATGTATTCCTGGATACGTAGGACCATAATCTTTATTATTTTTATGTCTAATTATGCTTATTGTACAATATCTGAATACTTTTAACCCCTTAAGGACACATGACATGTGTGACATGTCATGATTCCCTTTTATTCCAGAAGTTTGGTCCTTAAGGGGTTAAACTCTACTAAATGGAAACAATGTTGATCTGTTCCTGTACTTCAGATAACTGTTGTGATGTATGTAAGATATTATGCTCCTTTTACTTGTGAAATTGCATGTTTGCTTTGTTTATGTCTTTGCAAAAACAACAATAAACATTTTTCATTGGTAAAAAAAAACAAAATAACAATAGATAGGTGTAATTGTGATTGTGTCAACATTATTTATGACTTATTGGTAGATAACTATGTCGATAAGTATCAAACGGTGGATTGTGATTGTAACTGGAAATTCACCAATCCTTATTCTTGAGAAGCAAATCACATGCGTTATAACTTGCTGTCAACCGTAAGAAACAAAAGTGAGAAACAAATGAATACGTTGGCAAGCGATAAAAAAAAACATATAACTCTCTAGATTTGTGATAGCAGTGCAGATCCCAGTTTTCACCATAAGTATGAAAAATATAAATACATTTTCATTCAGGCAGTGAACAACCTTTACAGATTATGAACCCAACATTAATCTAGCTGCTTTGCTAAGAGGATTGTCTAAAGACCTACACATAATTTAGGAAAAAACAGCACAAGAATAGGTTATTGATCAGCCGTTTGCAAACCTACAGAAATTTTCACTGTTGGCTATATTTAATGAGATTAGATAGGATTAAACACAGGAAATCTTTTTATTGCAAAGAGCTGTTTCTCTTAAGCAAGAAGTCTTCCAGTTATGTTAACACAAAAGCCTTTCTGAATGTGAATGCACAGAATAGCTTCCATTTCTGCAAATCCAATGATGCATATCCTTTAGTCTTTGTCAAGGTAGTACTTTGGTGTCATCCTGATAGATATTCTATGTACGGACAAGATTGTAAATTCTTTTTTTTTTAGATTGAAACTTTTTTATTTTGTTGTATGTGCATAAACATGGGTGATGGGGGAGGGTACAGAAGGAAGGGAGGCAGGGGGTAGGGGATGTTCACTTTTTCACAGAATCATAAAGTCTCGAGTCGCAAGTTCCAATAACAGTATACTTTTTCTTATGTGGCTATCTAATGCATCCGGCACTGCTCTGTATTCTAGTTTTAATGCATTTAGTACAATGTGTCACAGTGTGGCTTAGAGTAGTTCAGCGTCCTAGCCTCAATTCAAGTTACCATACCCAGTAGGCCTTTGTGCTTCCACTTTTCCCACCACAAATGCCTCAGTATGTTTGGTGGATATAAGCAACATTTTTTCATATGTGTAATATTGCTTAAGTTTATCCAGTATGTGTGATGTGGGTGGACATGTAGGCTGCTTCCAATGCGTGGGTATTTGGTTTCTAGCTGCCAGTATGGTGAGCAAGAATGGTTGTTTGTGTGTGGCCTTTATAGAGTTGGGTAGTTTTAAAAAAAGTCCTGCTTGGACATCTAGGGATGGCAAGTCAGGATCCACCTTTGTGAATACTTTGTTTACTGTGGTCCACAGTGGTTGTATATCCCTACAGCTCCACCATATATGTGTCATATGGCCATCCGCTTCTCCACATCTCCAGCAGTTACTGGGTACTGTGGGATAAATTTTATGTAGCCTGCCAGGCGTCAGGTACCAGTGGTATACTAGCTTTTTATGTGATTCTATGTGAGAATAACATTGAGTCTGTCCCTTTAGAGCCGAAAGGGAGTTGGACCATTCTGTTTCGGTCCACAGTGTCCCCTTCTCAATTGCCCACTTCGCCACAAAGGAGGGTATTGGGTTGGGAGTACTCTGGATGATATTCCTGTAACACAGGGAGAGAGTTTTTGGTTTGGTGGGCGTTTTGTTGCATCTTTCAAAGATCTCTGCAGTTTTAGTATGATGCGTGTGAGATGTGTCTACCCGTGTGTATACATGTGTGTGTATAATACTGAGTTGCAAATATGAGAAGACATAGGAGTTTGGTAGACCATATTGTTGTTGTAACTCGGGAAAGGTAAGGACTTTATCTTGGAGTGTCATTGATTCGACCGTTGATATACCATGTTTTACCCAGTTTTGAAAGGTAAGCCCTGGGCTGATCACACTAAGTGATGTAAGGGGGGCATATGGGAGAAACCGAAGATGGGTCCCGTGCTGTTTCTGAAATAGGTCCGAGTGGTGTATAGCTAATTTTGTAGTGGGAAATAGGTCCGGCAGGTTAGGGCACAAAGTTTTAGGGGTCCACAGTAGGTCTCTCAATCTTCCTCCCCGGCAATTCCCATTTTTCATGTCTACCCATTGAAGTGTTTTTTCTGGGGCATTTAATTTTATTGCTGCTTCTATATGAACGGCCTTATAATAGGTCAATATATGCGGTAGGCCTATTCCTCCCTTGGAGCTTTGCTTATGAAGTAGGGATGCCGGTATCCTAGGTTTGCCTGGAGTCCATAGGAAGGTTGTAAGGACCGACTGTAGCTGTTTACAAAAGGAGACAGGGATGTGTATTGGCAACATGCGAAAAACATATAAGATTTTTGGGAGCAGGACCATTTTGATTGTGTTATTTCTCCCTAGCCAAGAGAGGTATAATGATTTCCACTTGGAAATATCTGCTCTGCATTGTGTGATTAATGGCTTGAAATTGTATTGGAATATATCTCCTGGTGTAGGGGCTATTTTAACCCCCAAATAGGTGATGTGTTTCGTGCGCCAGTCAAGGGCGTGTTTTTGTTGGAGTGTCTGCAGTGATTGGGTTGGTATGGCTATTGGTAGAGCTTGCGTTTTATCTATTCAGTTTGTAGTAGGAAATTGCGCCATATGCGTCTAGGAGGGACTTACTTAGTGTTAACAGAATATCATCTGCAAATAATGATAGGTGGTGTTCCCGGTTCCCCATTTGAATTCCGCTAATTTGTTGGTGTTGTTGGATTTTGTGTGCTAGGGATTCCAAGGATAAGACAAACAACAAGGGAGAGAGTGGGCATCCCTGCCTAGTCCCATTTGAAATACAAAACGATGTAGATAGGAATCCTGCATTTGAGTCTCTGGCCGTTGGGTTGTTATAAAGTGCCATGATGCCCTTTATAAAAGTGGGTGGGAAACCCCTATGTATTAAGGTCTGGGACATGAAGGTCCAGTTAAGTCTATCGAAGGACTTCTCCGTGTCAAGGGCGAGGTGAAGGCCCCCTGTTTTAGTCAAGTGCATGTGGGATAGAATGTTCAGCAGTTTTCTGGTATTGTCTGCCCTTTGTCTGTGTTTGACGAATCCAGATTGGTCGTTATGTGTGAGTGAGGGGAGGATTGTGGATAAACGGTTCGCTAGCAGTTTGGCATACAATTTTACATCTCCATTAAGTAGCGAGATGGGTCGAAAGTTCTGGCAGTGGGTGGGTTCTTTTCCCGGTTTGGGGAGTGTAGCTATGTGGGCTAGTAGCATTTCACGTGGTATGCAGCCTTTGGAGTAACAGGCGTTGAACAATATTGTTAAGTGTGGGGCCAGGGTATCGACATATGTTTGGTAGTATTTGTTTGTAAAGCCGTCTGGACCTGGTGCTTTTCGTTTGGGTAGATTATGTATGGTCTTTTTAATTTCCTCTTCCCTGAATGGCTTTGATACAGAGTCTATATCGGCTTGTGTCAGTTGTGGTAGGTGGACATCAGATAGGAAGGTTTGAATGGCGTCCATAGTGGGGGGTATCACCAGAGGGTCATCTGCCAGGTTGTATAAGTCGCTATAGTAAGAGGCGAATTAATTGACCATATCTTGGGGATTCAGGATTTTTGAGCCCCATTTTGTGGAGGTACGCGATCTTGGAGTTACGTGTTTTCGCCTTTAGTTGTGATGCTAGCAGCGCCCTCGCTTTATTGCCTTGGGCGAAAAAATTATGTTTATATCACCTTAGGAGATACGTCTATGTTCTATGTTTCTAAGTTCAGTCTGAATGTCGAGGATTTGTGTCTTTAATGTTGTAGAGGGAGTAGCCTTATTGTTGTGTGTCAAAGTTCTTCTATCAATTTAGTGTATTGTTTGATCCTCTGTTTCTTTGTATAACTAGCTCAAATAATAAGCAGGCCACGAATTACAGCTTTATGTGCCTGCCATGTTGTTTCAATCGAGCAGTCCGTCGTGGTGTTTGTTGCAAAGTAGGAAGAAAGCTCTTTATTCAACGCGCTAACGGATTGGGGATCAGTCAATAAGGTGACGTTGAGTCGCCATGTGCCTGTGTCTGATGTGGGGAAGCGTTCTCGTATGGTCAGCGTAATAGGTGCGTGGTCAGTCCAGGTGATTAGTCCTCTGTCCGCCTGTTCAATGGAGTTAATCGCTGTGGAGGGTATAAGGAACCTGTCTATCCTGGTGTATGTGTTGTGTGCCATAGAGTGAAAGGTGTAGTCTCTGTCAGTGGGGTGTAATATTCTCCAGGGATCAAGGTAGTCATGTTGTAGTATTTGTGTACAACGGGCGGTAGTTTCCTTGGAGAGTTTGGTCGCTGTGGAAGGGGTTACATTAGTCCCGGATGTGGTGTCTAATGTGCTGTCCATCAAAAAATTTGTGTCACCTCCTATGATCGTCTCTCCAGACTTATGAAGAGTAGATAGGGCAAAGATTTTATTTAGGAATTCCCTTTGGTTAGTATGAGGTCCATATATATTAATAAAAGTGTAGGGTTCGTTGTTGAGGTAGCATTGTAATAGTAGGTATCTCCCATGTTTGTCCCCTAATTTTTTAACTAGTTGGAAGGAGACAGCACTGCTTATCAGTATTGATACCCCCCCTTTTTTTTTCTTGTAGCAGGAATGGTAACATACTCCAGCCAAATTTCAGATTCTTTCCCCATTGAAAATGAGTTTCTTGATAATATGCAACCTGTGCCCTCTGTTTTCTGGCTTCTGTCAGGGCCTGTCTTTGCTTATTGGGTGAATTTAGGCCTTTGATGTTTATGGAAATTATTTTTAGACCCATTTTTGTGTTGATGGGCTATTCGCTAGCAGTATAGAATCAACCTTATTGATAATTAATATTGTGGGGTATGGGCGCAGGGAGTTAACTCTTAGTAAAGCAACATTTTCCATGAGTCGGTCCTTCCTACGTATAATTCCGTGGAGGTTTTCGTGACTGTTTTCAAGTGAGTGTGGAGTAGGTAGGGTGGGCAGGGTGAGCAATTAAACAGGTGTGGTAGAGGGTGAGAACTATGTACATGAAGCCATGTATTGCAGCGCAAGGGCGTTGCGATGGCAGAGTCATGGCTCAGGTAAGCCAAAGGGGGGTGGAGGTGGATAGTCCCTCCGGTGTGCGACCTGAGGCTAATGATGTATTTAGAGCGTTATTGTGGGGACCTTTGGACACCCCACTCTAGCCGTGGCAGCCGTAGGGGCACAACCCTGAAGCTTATCTGGGGGCTCCCGACCTCCGCTACTCCGGCATACCTCCAGTATCCTATGAGGAGCAGGGTCAAGGCAATAGGCCCGTACAAACGTCGTCATCACCAGGTGTTCCCATGGAAGCGTGTCCATCGCGACAACAGGTATTCTGTGGGTACACGCCTCCATGGGAGGGGGTAATCCGTAGGTCCCGCTCATTTCCCAGTAACCATTTCACCGAATTTTTTTTAAATAAAAATAGAAATAACTGTTAAATAAGTAAACATATGAACATATTTGCAAAGGCAATACATTACCATGCCGCTAACTGGCAAGAGGATTGCATGTGCGGTTATGGGTGGGTTTGTAGCAGTCATTTAGCGGTTGCCACAGTTTGCCAGTCTCTTGTCACTTGTGGTTGAAGTGTGGGTATCGCTCGGCTGGACTGTAGTTCCCGCATCTTGGATCTGTATGTTTCATTTTGACAGCAGTTGGCAACCCTCTTCTACATTGGTGATGTGTCGTTCCACGCAATTGTGTTTCAGCATGAGGCGAGTTGGGTACCCCCATCTGTACAAAATGTTGGCATCTCTCAGTGCTTTTGTGATAGGCAGGAAACTTTTGCGCTTTAAGAGAGTGGCGGCTGAGAGGTCTGCGTACAGCATCACTCCTGAGAATCTGTCTGGTAATGTTGGCTGTGACTTGGAAGCTTGTATGATTCTGTCTTTGGAGGTGTAGTAGTGCAGTTTAGCAATGGTGTCTCTCGGTATTGAGGGACCAAGGTGTCTTGGTCACGGCAGCCTATGTATGCGGTCTATTAGCAGGAAAGATTCTCCAATGTCTGGGGCTAAAGCCTCAAAGAGATCTGTGGCATAGGCCATAAGGTCCTGTGGCATGATTGTTTCTGGTATCCCGCGCAGGCGTATGTTGCTGCGCCTGCTCCTGTCCTCTTGATCCGCTAGTTTGTCGGTTAGGTGTTCTACCTTAGAGGTCAGTTCTCCACAGGCATCTGCCAAGTTGTTATGGGCCGAGATCAGCTCTTCTGTCTTATCCTCTAAATGTGATGTTCTGTCCCCCAGCATCTGCATTTCTGCTTTTATGTCTCCTGCTACTTTTGTAATATCTGCTTGCAGTGAGGATTTCAATTCTTGCAGCACCTGTGGACAGATAGGTCTGTTGCAGGAGCTGTAGTAGGTAGGAGATTGTGGTATTGTCACTCCTTTCCGAGCACGATGTAGGCGAGCTGGGACTTCCGGCGCCATCTTGGTGTGCTCGGCGTGGTGAGGTGAGCGCTGCTACTTGAAGTGCTGAGCGCTTATTTTTCATTTTTTTGCGCTTTTGGTCGTCATAGCCCGTCCGGTAGGTCTGGATTGTGTTTGGGTCGGGTGTCCGGCGTTGGATCGCTCTGTTTATCGCTGTTTTAGGTTGCACAGTAAGGGAGCTACACACTCACGCGGCCATCTTGGTGCCCGACCAGACCACGCCCCCCGATTGTAAATTCTTTTTTGTGCTATACTTGTCACTAGCAGTAATGCACTTTTATTGAGTTTTTGTAGGGGAAAAAAAAACTTCACATAGTGACAGACACGGTGGATCAATTTGAACATTGTCTTCCAATTGGTGACCTTCAATGGTTTTAATATAACCCCCAGATTAGTTTTAAGATTATCTGGTCCTTCAAACAGTTCTTTAAATGAAACATTTTCCACCCAGAAAAAAAAGTCAGGCTGGTTAATAATCTTACACATGTTTTATAATTATATTTACATTTAATTATTTTAGGTGGGGTCATGAGCTCCTAAAAAAGAGGGACATGGTGCTAGAAAAGAGGAACAAATGGATTTAGGTCCAAAATAGGGACTGCCCTCCTAAGTAGGGACGCTTGGGTGGTATGCAAAAGGAACACCATGGCAAATATCCAGAGGATATAATAATGATTCTTGTTAATCAATCCCTTTTTAGCTAACTTTGTGTTATGACATTCCAGTAATACCAGATAAATATATGATCTCCTGAAATTAGATCAATTACAATTAATTCACTTTTTTTAAATCTCTCAAGTAAGTTTATTCTGTCCATTTTCATTGTATCTGTTTAATGCAACCCTAGCTGCGACAGAACACATTTTATTCATCAGCGTTTATCTAAACAGAACACTGGTTGGATGATGAAAGAGAAATATAAATTTTTGCAAAAATATACTGATATACTTTAATATTGTCATCAAAATATCACAGGACAGATATAACAGAAAAAAAAACGCCCAGCACTTTGTTCTGCGTAATTTACTATTTTTCTGTCAGTTATTAGTCTACATTTTCTCTTTTTTCCCTCACTTGCGAGTTGTCACCAGTCATTTATTCACCACAGGGGTGAATAATTCAAGAAAGGAAGAGTCAGTCATAAACAGCCAGGGGAGTGCACATTATCTTCACTGATGAATTTATTCTTGGGGAAAAAAAAGCAGTTTCTTGAAAGGAAAGTGCATCATTTGTTGCAGTCTTGGGACAGTAGAACTGATGCTCTAAGAATTTGCACTTGTATGATGAGCTTGTTTAATCTGCTCCTCAATTCCAAAGATGAGGTTACCATGGAAACTGCTACATTACATTGTTACCTGCACTATCTCCAGTAAACAGAACACCTTCTGCAAGACAAAGTACAGATAGCGTTCGTGTGGGGGAAAACAGCTTCCGCAGAGCTTGCACAATGAGGAATATTCAGATGTCTGAATAAGTGGTGGTAATATTCACATTTGGGTATTTTTTTTTAGCATTTTCAATGATATGCTACATGTTCGTTTCCAAGGATAGTTAAATCTTTTTGTTGCTGTCCTTTTTCTATTTTCTGTAATGATTGTGGTCTTTACAAAAATGAATTGGAAACAAACACACAAATGTTCATGCGTTTAGTATCAATTAGGTGGAAGAGTACTCCCCCCCCTTCCCCATACATATAATACAATACCAGTATATGCCAAATATGGCATTTGTTGCCATAACAATCCGGTCCTTGCAGTTCTTAATGGAATGTTCTAGTCATTAAGTGGCAGCATTACTTTATTGGCAGCACTTGCTATATGGGCCTAGGGTCTTAATGGATCAAACTGTGATGGTGAAACAGAATATCATTGGCCATTTAGAGGTTACTTTATCATAGTGATTAGAGAACTTTTGGTTTTCAGTGATTATTTTGTGCAGAAACATAAAATTATGTTTAGGCTTTTGAACGTGAACTGCTCCTGCAATAAGATACAGTCTAGAACAGGCTACCCCAAACTCCGGCCCTCCAGATGTTGCCGAATTACAACTCCCATGATTCTCGGCCTATCTATTTCATTCATAATAGAATCATGGGAGTTGTAGTTCAGCAACATCTGGAGGGCTGGAGTTTGGGGAAGCCTGGTCTTAAAGATATGTAACATTCTTGTCAAAGAATTCATCCATCTAATCATCCATTTCTTACATTGCTCAATTTACAAAATGGCATTAAAATCACCAAATTGGTAAAACTGTGTATTACAATATTTTTGCATATCGGTAAGAGATCTGTGTTATTTAACTCAGCCCTTTCTTTCTAGAGATTTTCCTGGAGTAACCTGGAGTATGTGTAAGTTTCCATGAAGCTGGGGAAAACAATATACAGGTGTCATTTTATAGCTAAAAACCACAGTGAAATGTCTTCATTGTTTGCAGCTATTACAGCTAGTTAATAAAATACATGCAGGGGTCTGTGAGAGCTGGCCAGTTATTTTGTAAATAAGAAAACAGGCAAATGGCTGCCCTTGCTCCTCCATCTTGTTTGCATGGGTGGGTGGGGAGGGCAGGCTGGAAGATATAATGACTAAGTAGGGATCTGACAAACAACTTTTACCACTTCCTCTACCCTCTAAACGTTAGGATGGAAGCAAATGATATCATACCGTATAGGAGGATCTCAATTTCCTTACCCCAATGTAAGCTCCAAAAACAGATGCTGTCCACTCTCTCTGCACTCTCTGTCGCACCAGAATGCTGCGTATGAACATATTCTGAAAAATGCAATACTAGAACATGCACTTTGTAGGACAGAACTTCACAAACTGACTATTAAAAATATGAAAAAACAGAGATTTCTCTTAAAAGATTTGATCATTCCTTGATGGGAATTAGGCATATTTTATCTGTGACCACAACTGGTTTAATGATGCTAATTGACCAGTTTCAATAGAAACGCTTACAGGGAACACTTGAAAATGCCATGATGCTACATGTTAAACATTATACATACGTAGGTGGAAATATAACCATATTTAAGAAAATATGGTTATGGGGACAGTCATCACACTGCGTATTTAATTAAGTTTATTAAAATATTGTAATGGATACCCATATATGATGCATCCATGTGTAATTTGCATTGATTTGTTTGACATGTTCAAATGTTTAATGCAATAAGCAGATCACAATCTATTTATATTTGGCTCTCAATGGAAATCTTTTGTCGGGCTTCATTACATGACATCACCATGTTAACCGTTGTGTTAATATCAGTTGCTTTGATTTAGTGGAGAGAATGGAGATGGCTTGGATGGCTTGGTGAGAGATCATAGAGTTGAGTAAGTGTTTGCAAGCAAATCGACCTAAACATTGTATCATCTCGTGTCTTACTTGATCTCACCATTCCGTCTTTGGAAAGGAGGATAGGAAAAAAATAAAACTGCCAATTGTGGTATATGCAATATTTTATGAACAATAATTATGGATGAATGGAAGAGTTGAGGAATAAGAGAAGAAAAGGACTTTAGGAGTTATTTCAAATTAGGAAAATTAATAATGCGTGTAAACTATTGATTAAAAGACGAAGAAAAGAAAAAGAATGCTAGGTTGAGGATTAGATGTTAAGGAACGAGGAAGTGTTACGCGATGAGTATTGGGAAATGAGGGTTCTGCATTGATGATTAAGATAGATAGCTATAGAGAGACGGGGGTTTGACTGACCAAATAGAAGATGGCAAGAAAGGGGTCTTAGAAAAGTATATGCTATTGCTACATTGATGAGAAATCCGAGAATACGTCTTTGAGTAGAAGTTGAAGTGGGAATTAGAAACAAGTATTAGGAGAGAGGAAATGTCTCTGTTTAAAAAGAAAAAAAAGAGAATTTGCAGGTGGAGCAAGAATACGATAGTGTCAGGCTAACTACAGCAGAGATGAGTGTAGATTGAAAAATGGTGGATTAGAGTCAGTTTGGATAAAACAGGGAGAGAATTATAAAGCTGAATGCAATTTAAGTGATTATGTATTTCTGTTTTTTTGGTTATCCTCATGTAGTTTACATGGTTAAACCATGTAACCCAATGTCACTCTGAACCCCTAGTGCCCCGACAGGCACAGGGTTAAGGAGACAGGGGGTACAGAGGATATTTTAATGTTTTAAAACTTGCTCCCTTGCTTCAAGTGCTGCCAGGCTTGGTGGCTCAAGCTGAGGCAGGTGCTCAAGAGCTATCTTGAAGGCTCTTGAAAAGGACAATGTGGGGCCAGGGCAGGTCTGCAGAGCCATCCCAGGACTTGGATAATATGGAGACAGGGGGAAGAGGAAAGGTGGTAGAGAAAGTCAGGCCCCCTGCTCTATCACATTTTATCATAGAATGGGCCAGCCGACTCTGCTCCCATGCCTGAGCCCTCCTGGGAGTGCACTACCATGTAAAAACTTCACTAGTCATCAGTGAATATACCTTTTATGTTTGTTTTGAAAGTAAATTTGGAGTGTGATGAACATGATTCTAATTTGTTTCTAAATCATCAGCCATGTGCAACATATTCAAAAATGCAACAATCAACAAACAACAAACAGGTTCTATTTGAGGCATTCCAAGCAGATTTGTTGAGAAATAAGATTATATTTTTATCTGTTTCCATCAGGTAGCTCTGAAGCACCTACACATGTACATACTTTGCTTTTCGTTTTCTCAAAACATCAGAATTTTTTTTAGCATAGCATATGGTGTACACCTGTCACTCTTCTTAATATAATACCAGAAACGGTCCTGTACATCAAAACTGACTTTCAATACCTTATCTTAACATTTATTTGGTTAAAAAAAATTCAACTATATCAATATTCGTATATAATAAAATCATATAAATCAGTACATGGTTAATAGTTATACCCATCACTGTCCATTTAGAATTCTTTGGATTTAAACAGGTAGATGGTGCAAAGATGACAACATCAAACTATTACAGACATTTCAGCAGGAGATGGTATCAAACTGCAGCTCTCTAGATGTGAATGGACTGCAATAACCATCATTCACTGCCTGTGACCGGTTTCTAATGCAATGTGGGAGTTAGAGTCCTTTAGGACATATAGAGAGCAAACAATGGGTCGCAAGAGTATTCTGAGAACGGACAGCAGCTAAAATAGCCTGCCCTTCGGTGGGTCCCCGCTCAGAACTCATGCTGGTTTTAGCTCAACTTGTGCCATTACAGAGAGAACATATCTGAAGCATATCAGACTGGTCCCACCCATACGGGCAGTCCAGACCCGAAATGCCAGCAAGTTCTCTCTGCACGAGAGATACAGCAACCCCAGACGATCGTTTCAGCCTTGTTAGGCATCGTCAGTGAGGCATAGCTGATATCTCTCTAGGCACCGTGAGCAAGGGGTCCACGTCTGGATTACCCTTTAGACTAATGGAGAGCAAACAATGGGTCGCAAGAGTATTCTGAGAACGGACAGCAGCTAAAATAGCCTGCCCTTCGGTGGGTCCCCGCTCAGAACTCATGCTGGTTTTAGCTCAACTTGTGCCATTACAGAGAGAACATATCTGAAGCATATCAGACTGGTCCCACCCATACGGGCAGTCCAGACCCGAAATGCCAGCAAGTTCTCTCTGCACGAGAGATACAGCAACCCCAGACGATCGTTTCAGCCTTGTTAGGCTTCATCAGTGAGGCATAGCTGATATCTCTCTAGGCACCGTGAGCAAGGGGTCCACGTCTGGATTACCCTTTAGACTAATGGAGAGCAAACAATGGGTCGCAAGAGTTTTTAGGACATATAGGTTTTATTGGCAGTGAATTGCCAGTTGATAACAGACTTTTAGACTCAGATAGGCAAGTTGGAAAAAAACTCATCAGCTTATCCATGTTAGACATGTATTTCCACCCTGACTATTTTCATCTAAATTGTGTGACTTTATTATCATTTCAGAAAAGTGCTTGATTAGTCAGTATATTTTCCCCTAAGAAGTCCTCTCTGAGTGTGCAAATGCAGATGAGAGAGAACATATAGAGAGATGAAAAAAGTAGGATAGAGGGAGAAGGATAGAAAGATAGAGAAAGAGAATCGGGTCATTGGTGTAGCACCATCCCCCCGATCCTGCCACCCGTAAGCAGGCTTCCTGTTCCAGAGAGGGGAGGGTGGCAAGGAAAGGGAGGGCGAGAGAAGGGCACAAATCCCCTAGTAATATACCCCAATGGCCGGTCTCCACTGAGGTGTGGGTTCCCTACTACGTCAACCTGCAAGATCGCTAGTTACCCAGGGCTCCCATACCTTTTCAAACTTCTTTGTTGTTCCCTTATTTCTCGCAGTAAGGTTATTCATAAGACAGGTGTCTTTAACTTTAGCTATGACTCCAGAGCGTGGAGAAACTGATTGTAGAACACTGTGCAGCACTGGAATAAGAGATTAACTTGTTGTTGACACGTTCAGGCACAGTAGACACCACATTAGAGGCTCTGGAGTGTCTGCTTTCACAAAAGTTGGCCTTTGTAAGGTAATTTAAACAATTAAAGGACCACTATAGTGCCAGGAAAACATACTCGTTTTCCTGGCACTATAGTGCCCTGAGGGTGCCCCCACCCTCAAGGTCCCCCTCCCGCCCGGCTCTGGAAGGGGGAAAGGGTTAAAAACTTACCTTTTTCCAGCGCTGGGCGGGGAGCTCTCTGCCTCCTCTCCTCCTCCTCCTCCTGGGCTGAATGCGCACGCGCGGCGCCGCGCGATTCAGCCCGTCGCATAGGAAAGCATTCATAATGCTTTCCTATGGACGCTGCGTGCTCTCACTGTGAAAATTACAGTGAGAAGCACGCAAGCGCCTCTAGCGGCTGTCAATGAGACAGCCACTAGAGGATTAGGGGGAAGGCTTAACCCATTCATAAACATAGCAGTTTCTATGAAACTGCTATGTTTATAAAAAAATGGGTTAACGCTAGAAGGACCTGGCACCCAGACCACTTCATTAAGCTGAAGTGGTCTGGGTACCTAGAGTGGTCCTTTAAATTACTAAAATGCCCCCAAATAAGAAATAGGTCTATCAATTAATTCATTATAAAAAATTCTAACTGTAAAACCTAAAATGGTCATGTCTCTTACATGGAGCGGTAACTTCACAGGATAGTGTCTACGGCATACATTGAGGGTATCACTGAACACAGAAGATGTAGTTGAACACAATATTGGATTTTGTACAGGAGTAGCATACATCAGGTTTACAAAGTACATATTAAAAAAACCTTGCTACATGTGTGCATGTTCCAAATCAGAACCCCCCATCCCACACAATTTTACTATAATATTTAGCAGAGATTGGCTATTAAATGGCTTTATAAGAAGTGTCAAAATACCATTAGGTAAATAGCCTGAGATGTGTCCTTAATATACATATTAACTTTTGTGTGGCAGTTTTATTTTCTTTAATGGCTATTAAATGTACAAGACAAACATACCAAGTTCTAATTGCTCCACACTGAAATTTTATTTTACTCCTTGTATTTTGTGACCTGTAACTGCCAAAAAAACTAACAGAAATCCTTGATATATGATGTACTCTGTAAATCAGGACAAATACATAAATTGAATTATTTAATTTATTTTTAATTACTTTTCATAAGCTGCACTTATTATGCACACATTAGTATTGCCAAACGTGTGAATTTTTTTTTCTTTTTGTTTTTAATTTTTTTTTTTACAATAAATGAGAATGTATATATGTACATGTCACATTACATGTCTTTAAAAACAGAACAAAATATGTGTTGGTGCAATAAATGAAAAAAGATGGATATTGCGGATGATCACACCTAGCAAAAATGCAAAAATTGCTTTTGTCCTTAAGGGATTAAACTGGGAAAATTCACTTCACTTTTTCAGTTACAACTGTAAATATATTGCTTTTCATCAGAATCTCAGTTGCACTTGAATGGTTCCTACTGACTTTATAGTAAATATTTTTTTTTTTTAAAGAATCTTTCATGTGTTAGTTAAACAAACCCTCTAATGGTAATGAATATATATATATATATATATATATATATATATATGCCCACAATGAAAACATTTATGCATTGTATGAATTTTATCATTGGAGTTATACATAAAAACAGCTTGCAAAACCTACAGATCTCTTCTCTACAGTCTTTGCAAACTTTCCCTGCACAGACTTTCTGTGGCTGTCCAATCTCAGACTTCCCAATGCAGCTGAGAGAGCAATGCATGTGCTCTGGGCAATTGCTGCCTCTTGAGTTTAGCTCCGCTGAGCTAAACATCCAGGAAGTAACACAACCAGTTTTCTGATTGACAGCCAGGGGGGCGTAAACAAGGTTAATTTATAAACCTGCCAATTGTTATTGAAATCTGCACTTTAAAAAAAAAAAAAAAAAAAAAGAGGACACACTCTTCATAAATAAAGCGCTACAGCTAGCTAAAGTACCATGTGGAGTGGTGGTCTTTTAAACATGCCTCTGGCACTTACGTACTGTTTGTGAATGAAATATAATAATATGGTCACTTAGTGACACCATTTAGCTGATTGTTTCTATTTATGTAGTACATTAACATTCAGTCTTTTTTTTACTTTCCTGTGGCATCTGAAAGTACAGAATTAGCACAAACACTTTTTCCTTTACGAACACATCCCTAGGAAGAACAGAATGTAAAACTAGGATCGATTATTTATGGCTATAGGAATTGGCAAAAAAATAATATAAAACTAAATGGTTATATGTTTATGAATACATTTATAATATTATAGTATATAGAGACCAAATGTGTTTGTATATACATTTTAAAAAAAATAAATCATTTTTTATCTATAAGAAACTTATAGAAAACAACTCTTCTCCTTACATTGCAAAGTGTCTGTCTGTATATCTGTCTGTCTGTCACTAAGCACCAGAAACACTACAGCTTAAAGGAACACTCCAGGCACCAAAACAACTTAATCTAAATAAAGTTGTTATGGTGCCAGGTGGCCCACACAGGCACTCTTAGCTCATGAGGTTAAACGGCAGTGCTGCAGAGGAGGGGTGCCGCTGATTGTCTGAGAACAGTCAGCTGATGCTCTCAGTCAATCATTGACTCCCCATTCACTAACCTGGCTTGGAAAAGGTATGTTCTTTTTTTTTCTTTTCAATTCTTTATTTTTGCTGTGCATGAACACATCATACACCAGATTGCACTGTTAAACGTAGCTAAAAGAAAGCAGTGCTAGCGGTGGGTATGTAAGATACCATCATGGTAGCGTGTTATGCAGAAGCACTGGATGCCTGAACTGAGATAGATTAAGGGCATGCTTTAACTAGCAATACCCCCCTGGACCCTCCCCTTAAAGACTAACAGTAAGCAACTCAGGATTAAACAAACAAGAAGCAATGATACTGCTTTAAATAAGGTAGAGGCAAAAGGGAACCACTGCTTTTGTCTATAGGACCTGGAAGGTTGAGGTACAAACAAAGTCTCGGATTCAGCGGTCATACCAGCCAATACCCCGCAGGGGCCAAGGAAATCCTCACCGTAGAAGTCTTAGACAGGAGGTAAGAACACTTAAGGGTTCTGCTGTGGTATGGAGTGGATGTAAGACAGTTCAGATCAGACTATGCCCTCAGTGGGCAGATCGGTATCCCACTGGAACAAGCATTGCACTTTACTCCACCGAAAAAGTTGCCGGGGTGGTGTAGCTTGAAGGAGGAGGGTTAGACCACATGGTGCCCATAAGGAATTCATCAGCTTGATTTTTGGCACATAAAGTGCAAGGTGTAGTCTCCCAGGACCAAAGCCCAACAGGTATCTGGGTTCCCTCCTCTCAGGTAAGGAGTGTGGTAGCTTCTGCCGTGGCTCTCTTGTACTGGGAGTTGCAGCCACTCTTTTCCTAATGTCACCAGATGGCACCCGGCTGGGCGAGCCGCCTGTCAGATCTTGGTGTTTGGATGAGGTTGTCCACCCATGCAGTCTGCTCCAGAACCTTGTGAATATTTGATCCAGCTTGGTGAGGGTATCGACACCTTCATTGCTGGGAGCTAGTGTGCACATGGCTTCCGCCATGACAGAATTGCTTCAACTCGAGTGAACCTGATGTCACCACCATTGTGGCTTGCGAAGCATGCAGCAGTGTCTCTGGGGTATAGGCCAGGATCACCCCCACTGGTCCAGGGAGGGGGGCAGCAGTAGGAGGTAGCATCAGTCCAGTATCTAGCAAGCCGAGAGAGTGGCTGTCCCTCCCGTCCAGCACTCACATTAGGCCTTGCCACGTCTTTGTGGACTGTACAGGCAATCTGACCTCCAGACCCTCCAAAGGGGACCTGGCAGGGCAGGATAATGGTAAGTCACGTACAGCTGCGGAATTAGAGCCCCATGGGGCATAAATCATGAGTAATTCAGTGACTAGGCTTGGAGATCCTTCAGTATACTTACAGTGGCCATGCAGGTCAAGCCCCGTCCCCCCAAAAGATATGTTGTTAGCCAATCAGCGGCACCCTGCCCGGCGGCACTCCACGCTTCCTGAATCTAAAAAGAATTCTGAAACCAGATGCCTCCAGGAGGGGGCTGAGAAGAGGCATGTTTGGGGTTAAACCTCTCGAAAACAATTTAACGCCTTGAGGTAAGAGTGTCTCTGGGGGCATCTTGGCACCATAACGACTTAATTTAGATGAAGTTGTTTTGGAGCCTTTAGTGTCCCTTTAATTTAGTTTTTTTCTGGTGCAAAGAAACTGCCCTTGCAGTGTCTCAAAGTCTGCAGACACTTCATTTTCTGACATATAGCGATCATCTGATTCTTTTTTACTACTTCCAACAGAATTGTTGTGGAAAAAAATTAAAATATGAATTTGTTATATTTTTTGCCGATGGTGAAAAAGATGAAAATATCCAAGCTGGAAACATTATCTAATTAGGCTATGCTTTCCATTTACTGGCCTTAAACTTGAAAATCACTCTGAATTCTCATTGTACTAAAAAACTGTGTGTGTGTAAGCTATACAATGAAAATGAACACTTAATCATTTGGCGTTTGCACCACCTGCAGAAGCAGACCAGCTTATTTTGTTTAAGCAAAATTTTCCCCATCAATACTTACAATACAGTAACTGCATCAGAGAGCAGCTGCTAATGTAACTCCAACAGCACTCCAGTTAGACCATGCATTTACTAGATTATCATATGTGCAGAACCTGATAGCCATTTCATTGAATTTTAAGCAATGTAACATCACATGGGGGGACAGGTATAAGCAGGGCCCTATGGCACGTCTTGTGATCTTTAATAGACCCATCACATCACTAGTATCCCCGGGGCAGGACACCAGGGAACCAACCCAAGATGGCAGGAAAAGACCCTGAAATAAGGACATTCCTGCTGAAATCGGGCAGTTGGGAGGCCGAAAAATCTGTCATATTAAATAAATACCAAACTGTGTTGGGGACAGACCTGTCATCTGTAAACTGAAATACAACTTGGAATATACAGTTTAAAAATCACTAAAATTGTTTAATTATATTTTGCAAGTTTATTGTCGGCTCAACACAACTCACTGTTCAGCAAACAATCCTTTTTGGTTTATTTGATCCCTCTGATTTGTAGCAGTGCTCTTTTATTTTCTGTTGAATGATTAGACTCCAGCTTTCAATTCCTAGTTCACTCATAAATGTGGGACTCGGTGGTATTAACGGTTATAACGATTTCTTCTCAGCCTACAATTACTGTAAAGATATATGGACGCACCACAACTGACAAAGCGGCATTGTAAACATAGTGGCAGAAAATAAAGAATAAACATAGATTTGCAAGTAATATTAATATAATTTAATTCTACAGTGCTTGAAGTTTTGATTTAGACATGTCAAAACTTTGGTATTTACGTGCCTTACTTAAAGATGAATATAAAATACTAATGTGTTTGGCATCTTAATAATAAGGATACTTCTAAGTGACAGCTTGTCATGTAAACTGACATTTTCTGCTGGAGAATTCTATAAAAAATTCTAGGGTATTACTATTTAAAATTTGGAAAGAAAAGTCCTCTTTTTATATATACTCTTTTCATATTGTATTTAATCTGGAAGTTGGAATCTTTTATAAAATACTGAGAAAGAATACAATAATTTAGATAGTATTGTATTGAATATGTTGCATGGTGTACATCCATATAATTACACTGATCACCTTATTATTGTGATGTATAACGGCTTAGGCCCTGAGGAGTCGGGCTAGGCCTACATAGAACAGGAACATGTGAGTGTGAGATAGAATGAGTGTATAGATAGAATGGTAAGGAGATTGTTGAATGGTGGGAGGAGTATTACGGGGCAAAAGGGGTGGGTTGGTATAAATAGGTAGGCAGCTAACAGGATAGCAGCCATCTTAATTATCAGTTGGTAACAGCTTTACGCCCTCCCTCCCCTTGTTTGTTTCTTATTCATATTTGTCTGTGTTGGTTCTTGTCACAGAGTGGCGGTATATAGCCCTTGTCAACCATGGGTTGGACCAGCAGTCCGTGGAAAGTGGATGGGTAGGGCAGTCCTTCCCCTAACCTCAGGTACAGATAGGGATAACAGACATGCCCACTGAGCCAATAATCGGCTAGTGGTTAGCATTACGAGAATGGAAGGCTCAGAAAAAAGGCCTTGTGCTGGTTGGAACGAGGGGGGAGGGCAGCTGCCCAAGTAAATGTTTTGGTTGGCAAGGTGGTACTCAGTGACGGATATTTATTTACTGAGTAAATTATGTATATAGAATGTTTTATGTTATAAAGTTGAAGTTTAAAGATTTATATATTTATATTTGAATAAAGCTGTGAACTATTTTCACCAAGCAAGTCTGTGGTTTGTTTATTTTGGGTAAATAAGTGATTGGGGTTTATCGGTGGGTAAGGGTTATGCCCATACACATTTACCCTGTACCTACGCACATGTGTACTCAGCAGTCATGTCTGAAATATTTTTATTTTTACTTATGGTATGAATTGTAGTATGGCTCACTAAGTTAAATCACAAATAAAATGGGAAACAGTATAACTCCAGTCTGGAGTGTTCCTTTAATGATGTTATTTCAGCCTCCATAACTATCCCCAGCAAGTGTCATTAGACTTCCTCCCGCAGTGCTGAAGGGACTAGGACCATACAGAGAGAGCAGTTCAGCGTAGTCCGCCCTGAGTGCGACTGAACGAAGAGTCTGACATACATTCATGCCAGTCGGACATGTCCCTTGTTTTGGTGCCCCCCTCCCTGTTTCTGTTGGGAGTTATGATACTAGGTTCCCATGTAACAGAGATTACCTGACATCCCACATTGCTCAGACGTGTTCAGCAGCTGCGTGTTCTTCATGTTCAATAATGAGTAATATAACGGTGAAACACCCTTCAACATATCCCCCCTTATTAGCTTAAAAACCGTGATTGAACAGGGCTGGCTGCAACCCACCACATGCCATTTTCTAAAACGGTGAAAATGTTGAGAACTATAAACTAGATAATTAGCAATTTATTTGTCATCATAAGATTACTCACTAAAGTCGTTAATTTATATCTTCATTTCTCATTGCCTGCCAGCACATAATTAAAGAATACATTGCTCGATGGTTTCTTTTTGCAATATATGAATATTTTGTTAATCATTAAAGATTTCGTGTTGACAAATACACTGCAAAGGTACCATTTAAGTAACACAATTAAAGAAGTCCGGAGGTTGCTATAGTCCAATTAGCAACATTGTAATAAATACCAACAGGCCAACTTTAATGGACAATTAGAACTTTAAATAATTATTTTCTCTCATTGCAGAAACATTTAGAGAAACACTAAAGCTAAATATTAACTAGACTATTACACAAACAACTTTACTTTAAGGAAAGATGTATTGGTTGATAAATTATGCCTTAAGCCACTTAACTAGGCCACAACCCTTGTGATATGTTTAGTGTTGATAGCACACTTTCGTTTGATGAGTTCCCTTAAAATTATAAGCAAAGCTGTTAAATGTTCTTTAGGTTTTCTAAAGCAGGAAAGCTGGACTAATATTGTATTTGCCAGCCCAATAGTTTGATTTCAGTGCAGAAAAAATTATGTTAAAGGCTGTTAGTAAATGTCTCCATTTAATTAAACCAGTCGTTTTAAACCCAGCGTTGTTCCCCTAATTTGGATATCTGTGTCATTATTCCAATAGGTCTCCATTGTTTAAAGAGGCAAATAATATTTATTGGACAATGGTCACCTCATAAATATTTTTAATATATTAATCCTTTTTAATGACCAAGTATTTTTTTTCAACTTAACTATAAATATATATATATGTATAAAAATAAGAAAAAACATTCATAACTTTAGCATATGACAGGATCCTTCAGCCATTTGCATGCACCTTTGCTCGGAGAGTGTTTGAAAACTTATATTAAGTGAGAATTCAAAGTTAATTCGACCAGAGTAGCTGAATTAAAAGCATAGTTGTCTTAGACAGTTTTTCCAGACATGGTCGAAACATTACTAAAGGTTTCGAGAAACACAGTGTCTCTCTACATTACAAAATCTTCCATAACTGTGAAGTCAAAGACACCATATTTCTGGGTTTAAAAAAAATGTATCTAAAGATTGGAGAGGAGGTAACTTTGACGCCAAAATGAGTAAGATAGAAATGGAATGGATTTTTAAACTAAATACTTTGATTCCTAACGGTCTTAATGCCGATTTTGAGATGTGTCATTTTCTTAGATAATATCACTGTTATAGTTTTAATATTCCCTTTCATTTTTTAAACTTTTTTAGATTATGCGACTTTTAAGCATTAGAAGATGTTTTAGAGGGCTGTTGTAGAGTTATATTTGTGCTGTTTCCTATTTTGTATTTCCACTTTTTATTTATTTATTTTTATAAGTGCCTCTAAACATTTAAAAGGTTTTTAGGATTAAATATAGTTGTTTTTATACTGGGAATTAATATATATTAATAGATAAAATTTTAGTATTTTATGGAGGATATATATTGGATATATTGTTCTGAATGATGGAATAGTAGAGATGACTGAAAGGATATAAAAGTCATAAGATAAGAACCTATTTCTCTTGAGTATAACTCTCTTCCTGTATAGAACACTATATGTATAATTTATAAGCCCATCGGAAAGTTACCCTTTTGAAATAATATTAAATGCGTGCTTGGACGAATTTTATATTGAATATACATACAGGATGAGATAAAGATCCATATTGTTCGAATTTGTCCATACTTAAATGTTAGTCTTTACATAAAGGATTGTTTACCACATGTATATGCATAGAATGTGTTAACGGAAAACAAAGATTACAGTCACGTTAAGTTCCCTTTTTGTGTAATCCTTCTAAACCTTTGTGTACATAGTCTTGAACTTGATGAAATGTTAGGAAGAATGCTAGATACAATTTGAAAGTATTGATACAAAATTTCTCTCCGTTCTATCTATAATGATACCGGCCCGGAAATGGGATGAAGCAGAAAGACGTTTGTTGAACCGCATGCTGGAACGCAAAGACAGGAAATGACATAACCAGCATACAAACACGGAAGTACCTTGAGGCTTGGAACACAATGCGTCATCATTATTATGATGAAAGCCCGCAAAAATTTGAAGCCCGAAATTGAACACCAACCCCTGAGAGGGGTATATATAGCAGGAACCAGCCCAAGGAGGATCCACAAAGAATTTTTCTATCCAGCTGAGGAAGCCTATGCGGCGAAACGCGTCCTGGAGGATTGTGAGACATAGACTTTTTATGTTGGACTCATTTTGCCATAATAGTGTTGTTTTATTATTATATATATATATATATATATATATATATATATATATATATATATATATATATATATATATATATATATATATATATATATTTTTTATAGTCTTTATACTTCATACAATAAAATCTATCACATATACGTTAAACTCATTATTGGCATTTTTCCTGCTATTCAAAGAAGGAGTGTGGTCCTTAACCACATAGGCGATTTCATTTGAGCCTATTTGGAAGGCTCTGGGTTTGTAAGTACCCCCCTTTTTCTTTACTTCTTACACAAGATAAGATCTACATTATTGCACCATATGTGCTTTCTTTGAATCTACTATATAGGACAAGAAGGAAAGAGGACACCGCTTAAAGAAAGGAGAGGGTCGCCTTTACGGACCCTAAGAGCGCACTAAACTGAGCTAAATTTTTTAGCTCTTGAAATTGTGAGTGGGATACTTTATTCTACTGTTTGCAATTTTATACTGTACAGTTTACACTATGATTTGGTGTTTGTCTTTCTACTTATGTTTTTTAGGCAAACCATATTTACAAGTAGGATCAGAATAAAGGATAAAATCTAAGGTATATACATCACTATATCTATATATCACTTGTATTAAATATAAGCGCTTCACCATCACACTGGTCTGTAATTTTTCCAGTTTGGATATTTTGACTTTAACCCTTCAATACCATCATTGAGTATAGACATTTCTTGTTTTCATGTATTTTGCAATTTAAAAGTTAGTCCATAGAACCTCACTCACCCCCATTTATACTCTAGTTATGGGTACCAGCCTGTAGGATAACACATTGTTCTGCCAGAAGCCACTTGTCACTGTTATAATTCCTGTAAAAAAGGTCAGCTCATCATCTGCTTTCAAACAGTACAGGAAGTGTCATTGGATGATGCCATTCTTACAGCCATTCTTACAGCCGGGAAGAGTCAGCATTTCATTAGCATTCCAGAGACTGATAATCATTGCTATAGCAGTTTTAAATACCTTTATTTTAGAAATATATGGTTTGCTTTATGTATTCTGTTTACATTCTGTTGCCTTTTTAGAAAACTGCATTACTTTTAATGCCTTCAGAGTCCTTATAAATACCTATAAGCAATGTATTTGACCATTTTTATTTACCGATTTCCGTCACATTTACTGTATGTGAGAAAATTAGCATTTTTGCTTTTATACTAACATTTCAGCCCCTGTGAGAAATATTGTAAGATAATGGACACTGTACACTGTCTGAAGCTTTTTAATCCCCCCAGGAAGGAGGAACAAGTACATGAAAATAAAAAATGGTGTAAATTTACATAATTTGAATGTTTACCTTTGTCTTCAAATCAATCTGTACACAAACTTGCCGTTATGATATGTTTATTTGCTTGCTACAAATAACTGTCATGCTAATAGTTTTTCAATCAAAAAGTGCTTGGTAGTGGAGGAGTTAAAGTTAAATTTTACTTTGAATTCACTTTATATTTATTCAGTGAATAACCATCTATGGTTTTCCGTGCAGGGAGTGAAGTAGGGAAGACCATAGACACTGTGAGTTTTCAAACCCTAACATGTACGCTCATTGAGCAGGGCCCTCAACCCCTCTGTTCCTGTGTGTCCAACTTGTCTGGTTACAGTTACATGTTTGTTCGTCCACCCACTGTAAAGTGCTGCGGAATTTGTTGGCGCTTTATAAATAATAACATAATAATGAATATGGCTGAAGGATCCTGTCTTATACTAAAGGTAGGGATGTGTCTTTCCCATTTTTACACATACTTCATTTAAAAACGTACTCATTTCCTCTTAAAACTTGGTGGAATGAGTATGATATAAAAACTATAACAGTTGTTATTTAATAATTTGCTAATTATTTGGGTATTTGTAAAAAATAAATAGATTTGAACCAATGCATTTGGTTTGATGGGACTAAAGGGATTTTTCTTTAGAAATTGTACACATAGTATATAAAATATGCCAGTCAATATCCTGAGATAAAAATGAGTGAGCATTTTATTCTCTGGCTAACCATATCCATTTCTAATGTTATATGTATGTGTATATACCCTTTGGATTTAAAGCCTCCTTTTTGAGGATTACGTGACAATTTCTGCTATGTCTCAAGCTGATACAATGATACCAAGATGATATAATTCCAATGCAGCAGGTAACATCACTGACCTCTGACACAATCCAGCGCTAATCTTTTGTGGCAATAGCTGTGATTCATTGCCCTTTATCCTTAATACAATAATACCTAATTCCACTCATATGTATTTGTGTCCAGCCTTGAACAACGATTTTATGAGTTTATTTTGTGAAAAGCTCTACTAAAAAAAAAATATATATATTTGCTATCCCTTACTTTAGCCTGTGTTCAGGTACATTCATATCTGGACAATTCTCGGACTTTCCGAAGTGTATTTGGCTTTGACATTTATTTTGTGGACTTCCAAGATGTATCTGTCTCTAGGAAGGGGAGCGTTGCCCATAGTTCTACCCACTCTCACCATGATTTACCCCTTTTATTGCCAACAATTACTTTTTTTTTTTTTTTTTGCTCAGCCATTCATTCCATACTCTGCTTCATCTCCATACCTCCTGACATTTTGAATAAACAAAGAGGGAACATTTCATTTCAGGGGCGTTGCGTGGATGTTCTGAGAAATTGTAGGTTACTTACTTATAAATTAGGCAGCTAAAATGTAATTTAGAATAAGACCAATATATCTTATTTACACAAACTGATTTTTAAACACTTTTATTGTAGTTTAAAGACATGTTGCTATGAGTCATATTGTTCTAAATCTCTGTTATGCACTGAATGCTTCAACAATATAGAGCTCCAATAAAAGAGGGGCATTAGGATAGAAAAGAGTGACAGAAGATTTGGCCCTACGTAGAGACACATGGGAGGGTACACATTCCCTCTGTACCCTTCACCTCTTCATATATTCAAAAAAAGGCAAATACACCCAGTGTGAGGTCTGGATAAAAAATCCCAGATATAGTCATTTTAGGTACACCAGATGTCCAAATCTGCAAGCCGGTGACTGTCAGCAAATTATGGACATATGGACATGTAAGATGATAACTAGAGTGTAATGAATGGACATTTTACAACACAGCACTTAGCAGTTACAGTTATTCACTTAAGAAGTGTCATTAATTCAAAGTGAATTTCAAATATAAGGCCAAAATAGTCAAACTATGCTTCCATTTTGACTATTTTGGCCCTAAATTTGAAATTCAGTTTAAATGCCGACAATTCTCACTTTTAATGTTTTTTAACAATACAATCACACATGAATTAAACATGTAATTGTTGTAAAAGGCTATTATCATCAGAAAAACTTGATATATATATATTTTATTTTTGAAATAGGAATCAAATTGGACAACGAAGCCAACATATTAGGAAATATTAGCAAACTGAGTGTTTCTCCTCCTGGGTTTTGCGGTCTACCCAAAAAGGGACATCTCATTTTTGATGCCTACTTTGAAAGTGGTAAGTATTAAAGCAAATACAAGTTGTGTAATCTATACATTTAAAGATATATTTTTACATAATTTCAACAGTTATTGTTTTGTTAATGCTATAATCAGATATTGCTGGGTAAACATAGGTTATAGGCATTTTGTATGTTTTTTTTTAGTCATTATAAAATAGCCTTTTGTATACAACAGTAATGGTGCTGGTATCTAGCTATCTCTCTGTCTGTCTGTTTGTCACCAAACACTCCAAACACTATGAGACATTTAGTGATTTGAAGTGGTCATGGTGGCTGTTCGTACAGCCTTTATCTTAAAGGGACACTATAGTCACCCACTATAGTCTCACTGCTCAATTATCTGCAATTTAGAAGTCAAATCACTTTTTTTATGCAGCCTTAGTGTAAGCTAATGTTTACACTTGTCTTATTGCAAATTCTGTTTAATTTAAAATACATTATCTCCTGCACTGTTATCAGATTGCTAGACCTTGCAGGAGACTCCTGTATGTGATTAAAGTTCAGTTTACAGAGCAGGAGATGAAAACTTCTAAAGTAAGTTAACACCTGATTAAAAATGAAATCATATTTTTCATGTAGGCTGTGCGAGTCACATTCAAGGGAGGTGTAGCTAGGCCTTCATAAACAGAAACAAACGTGATTTAACTCCTAAATGGCAAAGAATTGAGCATTGAGATTTCAGAGGTATTATCTATGCACAAAAACTGTTTCATTAAGCTTTAAGTTTTGAAAAGCCTTTAAACCCTCTGCTGCCAGAGTTGTAACTCAACCTCCAGCAACGACAGTGGGTCATCATCAGTCTGGAAAAAGACTTCTGGGAGGCTAATGTGAATTCTGTGCAAATTTGAAGGACATCAGTAGCGGCGGCTCCCTGCTCTATGCTTCCCCTGTCCCCCCCTCAGCCTGTCCTCCCCCTACATCAAGCTAATGTAGATCAGGCTGCAGGGAGAAAAGTTTTAAATATTTTCCTTTTAATTTCAGCGTGGGGGATGGGGACCTGTATATGAAAGGTTACTCTGACCAAAAACAGTGGGGTTTTTTTTGTTTGTTTTTTAAAACACAGTTTTTGGGTTGGAGCAACCTTTTAACAAGTTTTAACTGCAAGCAAATTAGGCCTTAAAAGTTAAGTGAAACAGTTCTTACAGCTGTTCGTACAGATTATTTGTTGATGACTTACAGACCCTCTGTCTTTAAAAAACAGAAGTGGAGCAGAGCTTGTTTACAATCTTGCCAATAAATATCATTTGCAAGCTGTCACTATTAACAGCTGGTAGTTTGTAGTGGTTACAAATAACCCCGAGGTTTACAACCTTATTGCTCCATTATTGTACCCTATCACTAAAAACGGCTTTGCTACAGATACCAACCAGTCACACATTCGCTGCTTGCTGGTCAAACACAGAAACACACACCAGGGCATGCACACTTCACTCTGTGCAGGCAGTGGCTTCAGGCTAGTAGCGACTGGCTAGTGAAAAGTAGTAAAAGGGTTGGAACAAGAATTCTTGTTTCAATATGATGATTATTAGATGTCACTAATCTCTTTCCACCCTGCCAGAGGCTGGTGCTAAGGTTTGTGGCTGGCAAGTGCAGGGCTCTCTGTCCACCTGTAGCACCAGCTATGTGTTTGTTACTTTGTATTTAACTTGATATATTGTCTGTTAACATCAATGTGTCTGTAACCCTGGTGTAATGCAGTAATAATAATGAAGTTGCCCCACAACTAAACATCTAAACACTTCCTAATCCTAAACATCCTTAACCCTAAACCCGAGTAACCCTAAAGCTAAGGATCATGTAATCCTTATCTCTCCCTAATCCTTCCCAGACTTTACCATAATCATAGCCTAATCTCCCTCTCCCCCCTCCAACCAAAGCCTAGCAGTGTTTTATTAATGCTGCAACATTTTAATGTTGCTAAAATTATGGGCAGCATTTAAAACAAGTTGTATCGGTGGTAAGGTTCGAATTCTGTATTCTAGGCCACAGACACCAGATTCCCAGGTATCACAGTATACCTGCATGCAGTAAGCAGCAGCATAGGTGCCAAATGTAATTATACCAACAGTGAAGCACAAGATGTAATGGCATTGCTAGTGTTATCACTCTATGGAATGGGCCCTGTACATACACTTTATACATATAAATGAACAGGTACATTATTTTTGCCCCTGGGTAACAGAGAAGCTTGTCTCTTGATGCATTTCACATTCTAATCCTCGATCAGTTTGTCAGACAGATGGGTTTGCTCAGTTGATGCATAGCAGAGTGAAGAGTCAGCTCCTCATGTTTTTATTTAAACAGATTATCTGGTAATTAGAGATATCGGCTGTAAATTACAGATTTTTGTGCATGTGACTAAGCTGTTAGCTGGCATTGTGGAATGTTCTCTTACAATGTCAGTGTTAGTACTGCTTAAATGTGTAATGCTACTTGTGGCATATCACTAAACTGTCCGGAATACAATATATAAACATATTCTAATATTATATGCTTACTATTTGTGTGTCGGTATGTTAGCATGTATGTGAACGTCTGTGTTATTGTGTGTGTATGTGTGTGTATATGTGACTGTGTGTGATTGTATGTGTATAAATGAGTCTGTGGGATGGTAATATTCTATATGTGGAGGGGTGCATAGCCTTAACTAGCATAGGACAGCCGAAATATGAATATATTCCTGTAATGAACTTTCTAATCCCTCTAGAAAATAAATAAAAACAATATATATATGTGTATGTGTGTGTGTGTGTGTGTGTGTGTTTGTGTGTTCAGATGTGTCCTAATCTAGCTAGATATGTGTGACAATATACAGTAAGTGTATTTGTAAGTATGTTACCCTAATAAGCTTGCTAAGGTAAGCCTATAAACTAATATTCTGGATTTGAGATTCCCAAGGACACACATGTGAAACCAAATGATTGAAACCAATGAATCAAACTTTGTTTTAGCAGGAATACCCAGAAATCTTGGCCTCGGTGCAGACTTTAAAATATGGAGTTCAACTACCCAAAAGCGCGCCTTTTGAAATAAATAAAGATAATCTGTAATAACTTTATATTTTTATTAATCTGAAATATTATTAAACAATATTAAAACATTAGGAAGAGAAAAATAAGTAGCAAGAGAAGTGAGAACGGACAACAGCTCAGTTAGCCTGCCCTTCGGTGGGTCCCCGCTCATACCTCAAGCTGGTTTTAGCTCATCAATTTTGAGTGTCCCAAAAATGTTTCTGTTTTTGCAAAAATGATTTGGCAGAATTGAAACTTTTCTCTGTGCACAAGTCTAATTCCTACTGAGATAATTTGATGTCAGCAACCAATCAAGGTCTGTGATTTGATGTAAAGCCTGATTAAGGTTGCCTAGGGTCCAATGCAGGTGACAAGATTGGGTCCACCTCCTAGAACCGTGAGACCTACTTCTCTGAGCAACGTGTGTGTGGTGACTGAGTTTTCTTTGTGTGTGAATGTGTGGGGGATAAGAGAGCTGTATGAGGGGAGGCTGAGTGTGTCTGTGAGTACAAGTTGAGAATTGTATGTGTGGTGGCTGGATTGTGTGTTTGTAGGGGAGTCTAAAAGTTGTGTGTGTGTGTGTGTGTGTGTATTTATGCCCCCCCTCCCCCACTTACTCCAGTGGGGTGTGAAATAGATCCCTGGTGGGTGGTCTGGTGGAGGAGCTTCCTGATCTGCACCAAAATCAGGTTCAGAACATTTTAAGAGTGACCTCGAAGATCTGGTGCTCTGAGACATTAAGAAGGACCAGGGGACTGCGAGTGCACCCTTAAAGTGGTCTGTCTCTGATATTGGTACATACCCCAATATTCCCTCTAGCCTGGGACCTAGACGGCTGCCTTGGTCACCTAACGGGTAATCTAGGTCTGATTTAATGAGTAGCTCCAACCTTTCACTATGTGAGGAAAAGAACCTCTGAGGTTAGTTACAAATATTATGGATTTGTTTATATAAAAAAATGTGCTGAGCAGATTAAAAATAATCTAGGAATGGTATATGCATTTCAACACTGTATGATAACGGTGTATATAAAATGTAAAAATTTAATTTCCCAAGTTAAATTTCTGTCTCAATTTTACATCTATTCTCACGATAAATACACTTTAAACAGAAATCACTGAAGATGAAATGACAAACCAGTGCATGTCTCCCTTTTTCTTCCATAAATGCATTGCTCTTCTTATAATGTTCAATGCAAAATAGCTGCAACAGTAGGAAACCATTGATATTAATAGTCAAGGAAGTGGAATTTGCAATTAACTATTGAATAATAATTGCTTTTTGCAATTAAATTTGAACAATTAACAGGGTGTGTAAATGTAATTACAGTTTCTTAATTTGCTTTATTCAGAGTCTTACACTAACAATACACTTAGCACACACCACATATTATTCACATTCCAGTAACATTGCAGGAACCTTGAGCTTTGTTGGTCGTCTTCAGATAGTAACATTAAGAATGTATTCTGCATAGATCTTCCTGTCTTTTATTGTATCCGCTGTGAATATTTGCTAGTGCGCAAAGATTATCCTCTGCACATCTGTTAGAGATGTCTTTTTATTCTTACATAAAAAAAAGCAAGCTCATTTCTGTTTTCAGTAATGTTAAACAATATGGCCTAATTTTTCTGTTTCAAATTACATACCACATATTTTATTCTAAATACGATTCTAATTTAGCTATCTGAAAGGCACAGTAAAGAGATAGATTAGTCATGCACATGTATATGTAATAAAATAAATACGTAAAGAAGATTTTTCACGTTTTGTTTGCATATAATCCTTCTTTATCTTCTATTTTTGCATTTTGTTGTCTTATTTTTCTTTCTGTTTGAAGATTGTTGTGTTGTGGTGGGGACCATGTATGGTCCTATATAACACCTCTGCCCTAGAACTGGGAAACCCAGATTTGGATCCCAGTCTCACAACATTACCAGTAACCAGTCTCTACATCATAGTGTCTTACCCCTTTTCTATGTACCAGTATAGAATTTTATCAAAGAAAATTTGTAGTTTTGAGGGTTTTTCTCTCCCTGAAACAGAACCTGATATTGCCTTTCACTGCTAATTCCCAAAATTAAAGGGACGCTATAGTCACCAGAACAACTACAGTTTAATGTAGTTGTTCTGGTGTCTACACCATGTCCTTGAAGACAAGACTTTTCAGTGATAAGTACCCAAAAATTTTCTGTTTTTGAAGAAATGATTTGGCAGAATTGAAACTTTTCAGTTATGCCTAGGAACACCTCTAGTGGCCACTCCTCAGAGGTGCTTTGCATAGAGATGCTGAACATTCCTCATAGAGATGCATTGATTAAATGCATCTCTATTTTGAGATGCTGATTAGCCAGGGTTGTGTTTGGCTCCACTCCCTGCTCCGCCCCCTGGAAATTGTATGTGATAACTGGTGTGCTTGTCATTTTTTTCATAGCCAAAATCATTGCTTCAGTGGACTTGAGTGAATGCATTCAAGGTATTGTGAAATGCTGCCCTTGTGATTTGTGCAGGAAAAAGAGGAATGATGACTGTATTTATACATACCTCCCAACATCAAGGGGCAACTTGCATCACTGTCCATACCCATAATGGGAGGGCCCATCTGGAAAGTGGGCATACTCTTGTCACCAAGGCTGACAGTCAGGTCCCTTGTTGGCCCCCACTACACAGGACTATGCATTGAGCGCTACTTTAAGAGCTATATGCATAGTCCTAGTACCCGCCACAGAGAGCTGTGCTGCCCTAGGGCTGCTTCCTGATCCCCATGAATGCGGGACACTAGAGAACGAAAACGGGATAGAAAACAGGACTTCAAAATCAGAACTGTCCCACTGAAAGCAAGATATTTGGGAGCCCTGTTCATAGTTTTTACCCCTATGCTGATGACAGTTGTAAAATTTGTACATATTGTAACATTGTAGTGGAATTTTAGATTCACTTTCCTATTATAAACTGTACAACTCTCACGTCCTTACATAGAAATAATGAGGTTGGTACTCTTTTTTTTTTTTTTTTTTTCTGATGCTTAAGAATTGATTGTATATGACCTTCATGCAGAATGCTAGTAGGCTTCTTACTGAAATAGTCAAATTGTGTCATTTGTTTAAGCACAAAATCTGTGACAAAGACCAATAAGTCACTGTATGTGTACCTTGATGTGAAAACAATGCAGATTGTGGTGATTTCTTGCTCTTTGTGTGTACCCTGATTAGTGAGCTTAATGGTGTGTTTTTACCTGTTTCCTAATGGTGTTATTTTACCTGGTTTTTTTTACATCATGCCAGGGGAATATGGAGATAAATATCTGGCTGTCACCTAGATGCAGTTTTTTTGTACTAAAATTCATAGAGCAGGTCTGTATTAGGTTAGTTTCGGGCCAAGCTATTCATATCCGCGGAAGATGAACACACCAATTTTTTTTGTATTTGATTTGATTTGCGTTCTTGTCTGTCTGGACATTTTATCAGATTTTATTCTCATTTAAAACATAAAGAAATAATCTTTAGAGTGACAGACAAAGTGTGTGTCTGGTACCTTTATGAAAGAACACAACTATTCATTTTCTGTGTATATTATAAAATACATGAAGGAAACAAAATGTGTTGCAGAGTGTTTGTTCTGAAATGGTTATTGACAGATCCAGACTGTAGGACTCACTTTAAGATGTATCATGGAATTTTTTTTAAAGTTCACATGTTCGTGAAATACACTCTGTTGAACTTTTTTTTTTAATCCGTATTAATTATTTAGTCTGTGCTAAAAGTTGAGAATTCTCTGTGAATAGATCACCTGTAATGCAATCCAGTTTTAAAAGGACATTAGAGGCACCATAACCAATTAATTTAATTGAAGTAGTCACAGTGCTTCGAGTCACCTGGCACCATCCATCCATTCAGTGTTAAATTATTTTAGCATAGTTTGATATTGAATAATGTTCCGTGGTCTCACACAGCACATCTGCCAGTGGAGGAATGACTAATGAAGAGCAGGGGCGGGCTGGGCCGGGGGGCAGGGAGGCAATTGCCCCCCAGGCCGCCCTAAATTCTTTTAGAATTCTTTTCTCTGTAAAGAGCCTCAGGCGGCTGCAGCACATCTTCTCCCCTCCCCTCCCCTGTAGAGTGGCCGAGCTGCTCTCCGGTCCGCGGTGCCCGGCCAGAGTCATAGGAAGGTGCACACTCAGTCACTCAGTGTGCACTTCCTGTCAGTCCGGCCGGTTACAGGAAACTGAAACTCCTGTTCCGCGCGGAGTTTCAGTTTCTTGTATCCGGCCGGACTGACAGAAAACACAGTGGACTGAAACGGCCGGTAACATTGACTGAGTGGACAAGAGGGAGCAGAAGTAGACAGAGTAGAAAGAGGTGTAAGAAGAAGGAAGTAGAAGAAGAGGGGGGTAAGAAAGAAGAGGGTAGAAATTAGAAGAAGAAGAGAGGGAAGTAAGAAGAGGAGTAAGAAGAAGGGGAGTAGAAGGAGGAGATAAGAAAAAAGGAGTAGAAAGAAAGAAGAGTAGAGGAGGGAGTAAGAAGAAGGAGAGTAAGAAAGAGGAGTAAGAAGGGGGAAGAAAGAAGAAGAGGGGAGTAAGAAGAAGGAGTAAGGAGTAAGAAGAAGAGAGGGGAGTAAGAAGAAGAAGAAGGAGGGAGTAGAAGAAGAAGAGGGGAAGTAAGAAGAAAGAAGAAGAAGGAGGGACTAAGAAAGAAGAAGAAGGAAGTAAGAAGAAGAGGAGTAAGAAGAAGAAGAAGAGGGGGATAAGAAGAAGAAGAAGAGGGGGAGTAAGAAGAAGAAGGGGGGAGTAAGAAGAAGAAGGGGGATGTAAGAAGAAGAAGAAGAAGCGGGGTAAGAAGAAGTAGGAGGGAGTAAGTGTCAGGATTACTGTTTGATCCAGCACGTAGAACTGTACAGCACGGATGACAAATAAGTAACGTATTACCGGTCCTTAGAATGGCCGGATTTAACGTACAAAGAATAGTCAAAAATACTAGCCGAGGTCAGGGAACACAGAAAGGGACACAGTGATGAGGAAAGCCAGGAGTCAGGATACCAGAATATAGAGAAGTCAATAAACAAAGCCAAAGTCAAAACCAGGTAGAAAACTATAAACAGGAACGCGCTCTCAGACAACCACAAGGGAAACCACGACAGGGCACTGAGCAGGCTGAGAACTGGGCCTAAATACCCCTCCTTTAGTTCTGATAGGCTGTAACCGCCTTTGACCCCAAAGTCAGTTACCAGGTTTCATTTGCATAATTGCTGCTCAGCATTAACCCTTCTGTGGATTAGGTTGCTGCTCGGCACAACTTTTCCTGTGTGGACAGTAAATGTCATTAATCACTTTTCTCTAAGCGGATGAATACATGACACCAGGTTTCATTTGCACAATTACTGCTCACCATTAACCCTTCTGTGGATTAGGTTGCTGCTCGGCACAACTTTTCCTGTGTGGACAGTAAATGTCATTAACCACATTTCTATAAGCGGATGAATATGTGACAGTAAGAAGAAGAAGAGGGGGATAAGAAGAAATAGAGGGGGATAAGAAGAAGGGGGGAACAATAAGAAGAAGGGGAGAGTAAGAAGAAGGGGGGAGCAATAAGAAGAGTGGGGAGTAAGAAGAAGAGTGGGGAGTAAGAAGAAGAGGGGGTTAAGAAGAAGAAGGGGGAGTAAGAAGAAGAGGGGGTAAGAAGAAGAAGAAAATGGAGCTGCTTCCAATTCTCCCTGAACATTGAATTTTGTGACCACAGTTGCAAACAGCCTCCAGATATCCTGTTCTACACCAGACCAGTGGAGCCAAACTGCAGCCCATCATCATCCTCATCTGGTTGTAAGTAGGCAATCTAGTATATTATTAGTGACACTAATCTATAATTTACCTAACATTAAAGGGACACTATAGCTTAATTAAGTGGTTCTAGTGTCTATAGCCGGTCCCTGCAGACTTTTTAATGTAAACACACACTGTGTGCAGCACTGGCGTTAGTTCATATCGCAGATCATATGGGTGGGGCATTGTGATGTCACATGGGGTGGGCGGCAAATTTTTCTTTTGTCTAGGGCGGCAAAAATCCTTGCACCGGCTCTGATCCTGGGCAGGTGCACCAGTCTACTAGTGACCCACAGGAGGAGAGTGCACTGATTGCACTGCACTCTCCTCCTGCCCAGACCCGTCTTTACCGCAGTGCAAGTGCCCTCTGCCCCTAATTTATAGTGGCTCACACTCACAACAAGCAGTGCCTGGAGCCCTTTGCAGAGACAGGAACAAAGAGGTTCTGCGGCAGCTGGCCGTCCTTCACAGGTGCCGCTGTGCTGGGAGAATGTGATTACTCTTCACTTCCTCCCAGCCTACAGAGCAGCGCATGGGAGAGAGAGAGAGGAGAAAGCATGATTTAATCTTACAACAAATCCACTAAGCAAATCTTTATAAAATTTGGGGGATCAGCTCTGTTTCCATAGTTTATTGGTGTTTACTCTGATGTCTGTACTAATATTGAGGGATTTCTAAGTAGTAACATCAGTGTGTGTCAGTAGGGCCAGCTGTTGGGGTGTGCACGCTGTGCGGTCACGCAGGGTGCAATGACAACAGAGGCGCCCGGTGGCCAACACAGCTCACAAGTTGGGGACACCAGCATATTCAATTTAAACGATTCGCTGGTGGTCCACTGGTGCGCACCAGCAGTAGGTGCAGTCAGATCATATCCTCTCCCTCGTGGTTCCGGCGCTCAGTTAGTGAGTCGGAGCACAGGCTCAGAGATTCTCAGCCTGCGCTCTGACAACATTGAAAGTCAGAGCCATGAAGGAGCAGGTTTGGCAAAGAGCTACATCAATATCTGTTATAAATCCAGGAAAAGGTGGGCATGGATGGTGAACTGATTTGGTGGTGCAATGGGCCACTTGACTGGTTTTGCCCCCCAGGCCTAAGGCTGCCAACCCTCCCCTGATGAAGAGGTTACACTCTTTGTTAGCCATACCAATTCGAACCATTAATAGAAGACTGATATAGGTTGGTCTAATACTTCCTCATTAGCTCAAGCAGCACAAATGGGCTATGATGATGACTGCTGGGGGCCAATAACACAACAATTAGTGGGGAACAATTATAACTCCAATCTCCAATTATCACAGGAACAAACACTGAGCACCAGATCAATAGAAGTGGGGATCTATAACACTTAACAGGATCCAAAGTGCAGCCTGTGCAAAATCACCTCAGAGACAATTAAGCACATAGTAGCCAGGTGCAAGTTGTTAACAGGCACAACAAACACTGAGAGGCACAACCAAGTTGCTGGGATTGTGTATCAAAACACCTGCACATAATATGAGTTGGACCTGTCCAGATGGGAGATATCAAAAAAGGTAGTTGAGAATGACAGCGCTAAGATCCTGTGGGACTTCCAGATCCAGACCGGCCAAACAACCTGACATTGTAGTGGCAGACAAAGAACTGGAGGCTGCAGTGGTGGTGGTTGTGGCATTACCCAGTGACCATACCTTTCAGAAAAAGGAACATGAGAAGGTGGACAAATAGATAGGACTGAAAAAGAAGTATTTGAAAGTGTAGTAAGTGAAGGAAGCAGTAGTTCTATTTTTTATAGGAGCGCTAGGGTTTTTACATCCCATTTTGAGAAAGTGGCTTCAGCAGATTCCTGGTGGGACATCTAAGATCTCTATACAGAAAGTGAAATTCTATGAACAGATAACATTCTTTCTAGAACCCCCAGACTTTATAGATTTATCATTAGTTATGATCAGGGACCAAGAAAACAGTCATGGACAGCAGTTTTAACCTTTCTGTAGTTAAAAAAAAATCTGTGTTTGAAACACACTGTGAAAAGTTGTATCTTGTTTGCCGTGGTGTATCCTGGTTTTGTGCTGCCCTAGGCAGGACAAAACTCAAGCACCCCCTCCCCCCGCGCCACCCCCACCCAACCCTTCCCCCCCGCCCCACCTTCTAAATACACACACACAGTCAGACACACACACAGTCAGACACACATACACACACAGTCAGACACACACACACACAGTCAGACACAAACACACACAGTCAGACACACACAGACACACACACAGTCAGACACACACACACAGTCAGACACAAACACACACACAGTCAAACACACACACACACATTAACACTTTTTTTGTATTATTATTTAACCCCAGCCTCCTTACCTTTGGGAATGCTGGGGGGGAGGGAGGGTCCCTCACTCCCTGGGTGCAGGGGGTGCAGTGGCTGGCGGGCTAGCGGCGGGCGGGCAGCTGGCGTCATCTTCCGGCTCCCAGCCTCACTCTCCGGCGCGCGAGGGAGCTGAGCAGACCGCTCAGAGGAAGAGCTCCCTCGCCAGCCGCCCACCCGCCCGCCCAGCGCCACCCGCCCGCCCAGCGCCACCCGCCAGCCCAGCGCCCAGCATGTCAGTTAGCCGCGAGGCTAACTAGGCATTTGCCATGGGCATTTGGGGGCTGCGTTTTTTGCCGCCCCCTGGAAAATGCCGCCCAAGGCAAATGCCTTGTTTGCCTCGCGGCTAATACGTCCCTGCTTGTTTGGCCTCACCACAATCTTGTTGGTACCTTGCTATGTACACCAATCTACTACAACATTAAAACCACTGATGGGGGAATAACACTGATTATATCATTTCAGTGGCACCTGTCAGAGGGTCGGATATATTAGGCAGCAAGTGTGGTAAAAATGGTAAAATATGAATGACTTTGACAAAGGCCAAATAGTGATTGTTAAACGACTGGGTCAGAGATCTCCAAAACAGCAAGTCTTGTATGCAGTGATTAGTACCTAACAAACATGGTGCATGAAAAAGGCAACCATTGAATCAGAGTCAGGGTCGTGAGTGCCCAAGGCTTATTGATGCACGTGGGGAGTGAAGGATAGCCCATCTGATCACGTTGAAGCAGGCCCGGACTGGCCATCGGGCATACCGGGCAAATGCCCGGTGGGCCGCGATGGCCGTGGGGCCGAGGCCGGCAGGGGCTCTCCCCGGCCGGCCCCTGCAGGGTCAGCGCTACCCGAGCGCCGGCCCTGCTATGTGAATCCATGGGCCGGTGGGGAGATCAAAGATCTCCCTCACCGGCCCACAAACAGGGAGATGCGGCCGCCGGCTGGATGAGGGAGGGAGGCAGGGAGGAGAGAGGACCGGCGGAGCTCTAACCAGCAGCTCCGCCGGGTCCTCTCGCGGGATTCTGAGCGTTGCCGCGGCAACACTCAGATCTCGCGAGAGTGAACTCTAACCTGCAGGTTAGAGTTCACTCTCACCACTGGACCACCAGGGAAGGCAGCATGGCTCCCCCTCCCAGGCAGCATGGCTCCCCTCAAGGCACCCCTGGCAAAACGGATCTCTTCCCCCCCCCCTCCCAGGATAAAGGTAAGAAGGGAGGGGGGGGGGGATATATATATTTTTTATTAATAAAATAAATATTTAAATTTAAATAAAAAATACATTCACACTCTCACACACACAGCACCCCCAGACACACACAGCACCCCACACAGCACCCAGACACACACAGCACCCCCAGACACACACAGCACCCCTATACACAGCACCCAGACACACACAGCACCCCCAGACACACACAGCACCCAGACACACACAGCACCCCAGACACACACAGCATCCCCAGACACACACAACACCCTCAGAAGCAGACAGCACCCTCAGACAGACAGCACCCTCACTCCCACACATATACAGC